>OX578145.1:145960932-146640716 GCA_951213105.1 Amaurobius ferox
TTCAAAATAGATACAGATAGAGGGATAGAATAGCGTATATGGATAGAGGTGCTTCAGTATTTCTTATACAAATCACCTTACAATCACTTGATTTGTATACATTCTGTGTGCTATTGTTTAGTGTTAAAATTGAGCTTCATTGTAGGAATAAAGGAAGTTTAGTGATCATTTAAATAAAAAAAAAATCGTAATTGCGTTGGCGCAGAATTTAGATGCACAGATAATACGCAAGAAGCGGTTTTATGACGGATGTAACACTGAATATAAATATAAACATGTGCCGAAAACGGCCCAACATATTTTGCTGAAATGTATTTTACACGATTTATGTAATAATTGGAATATTTGCTAAAATTTTCGAGACAATTTGTGAATATTAATTCCATATTTAAAAAAAAATATTTGAAAAATTAGATCCCATAAGTTTTAATGTATTTCATTTTTTTAACCAGGATTATATCCGAAACTAATTTCGTGATATTACCAAACATCTCACAGACCGTCTCGACCTCATACTAAAATGCCATTTCGATAAAGTTATTTTTACGGAAATTATCGTTCGAACGGGCAGACAGAGAGAATGACCAAAGTCATAAACACTTTTCAACTATGTCGGAAAGTGTTAAAAATGATAGAAATAGCGTAGTGCAAGCGATTGTTTTCTGAAACTTTATTTGAAGAAAGTGATAGTATGATGCTTAGTAACTGAATTAATTCAAATGTGTTTATAAGGCAAACGATTTTTCAATTAATTTTAAGGAAATGTATATAAAGTAATCTTTATAAATAGCATTATATATTTTTAATAGCGTTGGTTAGCATTATATATTTTTAATAGTTATGGTTTTTGAATGTAAGATTCCGAGAAATTTTAAAAATCTGATGTGGGCAGCACATGACTTTTCCTACATTATGCAATAACTTTACTTATTTCAAAGCGAAATAATGGTGTACAAGATCCACAGTACAATTTTTTGGCGTAAACACCACGTGAATAGAAATTAGACGCTTTTGGTAACTTAATTAGTCCAAACAAAATTACTAACTCATTCAAACTCACTTGCAAAATTCTTATCAAAATGTAATTAATATTTAATTAATAACAATTGCATGAAATAAATGACCATTAGAGCGTTCCTGAACTTCAGAATACAAAACTATTACAAAAATTATCTTTTCTTGGGAATGGAGCAATCTATGCTGACGATAATAATGTTCCCTAATATTGTATATGAAAAATTAACGTATTTGACGATACTCACTACTTTTTAAACTTTATATTATTTTAATACAATTATTTGTAAAACGTGCAATATCTCAAGAACGATTTATACTAGTGTTCTGAAGTTTATGTCATTTCGTTTTTTAATGAAAACTTACGGTTAAAATGATGACTTTTCCATTATTGTTTAAAGTGTTGATTTTCTCAAAAAGTCATTCGAAAATTGGGGATAGGGGTCAATAGGGTTCCAGTATTCACTGATTGTAATAATCGTACCAAATTATATTAGCAAAGCCTTATTCGTTTGTGAGATATCGCGTCTACAGACTCACGGATACGCTTACATACACACTGAAACACACACAGATATCACCTCAACATGTTCGATTCGAGTTCGGGGACGTTTGAAATGTGCTCAACTTTCGCAAACTCGAATTCGAATTTTCGACCCTGTCATCATGCTCTCCTTATACATTATACTATGTATGTAGGGAAAGTAGAAATAGAGCAGAGGCACCGGTTATCGTGTTAATATCACCACAATAGCTAAGTATCAATTTCTAACTCTTTAGACTTGATATTTTCCCATTAGTTTCTTGGATCTTTTGATTGTAACAGATTGCTCGTGAAACCCGCGACCCACGGGTCATGACCCGCTAATGTATCACGAGGGCTCCTACTATTCCCCAAGACCGCATTTTGCTGCAATTTCCTTCTGGCCTCTTCAACTCCGAGACCTTTTTGCGCTCTGAGTACCTACCTCTGGAATGTTTGTGGGTATACACTTAGGAATGATCGTGATCCCCCCCCCCCTCCTTCTATTGAGTGTTTTACAGTATTAAGCTGTGCAAGTGAAAAATCACCAGATTTTCCTGAATGAAGTTCAAATATGTTTACATCCTTATACTAAAAATGTATATTATTTCCGTAATATGCAGATCCTCTATCGATAGGAGTGGTCAGGTTCTCAGAAAGAGGAGAGTGTACGATTGAAGAAAGGAGAGGGGGGGGGGGGGTTAGATTTCGTTCTTTAAAGTGGACCCTATGGGTTATTAATGGAATTGTTCAGTCAATAACCCTTTCTGCTTACTCTTCTAGTGTTGCACAATATTTATAGTGTTCATCTATTTGTCACATTAGCTCAGTGGTTTGCGCGCTGGATTTGCACGCTGCCACAACTGCCGCCGTGTTCACGCGGAGTATGATCACGTTAAACATGTGGGTCCGTAAGTCCTTCCGAGAGGTTGGTGGTAGGGGAAGGAGGGTACGGTCTCTGTGGATGCCTCCCCCACTGGGTTCCGGTCTAAATATTATGTGGCACTTCCCTGCTGTCCAAATGGCTACCTTAAACCTTTCTGGTAGGTCGGACGGTCTGAGTCTCAACAACAACAACATTATAAATTTCCCTGCATATGCATGTGTAGAGAAAGTATTGCGACGGGGTTGAGCATTCGGATTCGAGTTTTCAACGGAAGAGCACGTTTTAAGCACCCATGAGCTCGATGAGGATGTTTTAGAGGTGATGTGTGTGTGTGTGTGTGTATGTGTGTGTGTGTGCGTGCTTGGCGTGCGTGCATCTGTGGGCGCGACACTTCACAAACGAAAGAAGCGTTTCGAAAAAAAAAAGTACGATTATTACAATCAGTAAATACTAGAATACTATTAATTTTAAACTTAATCGAATATTTAGAAGACGATCCCACCACGGAATTTTCGAATGAATTTTTGAAAAAATCATTTGAAAATTTAGACCGTCAATAATAATAAATTAATAGTCGTTTCAAATGTACCTTTTTATTAGAAACGAATGATACAAACGTTAGAATACTAGCAACCGTTCTTGATATATTGCAAGGTATACGAATAAATTTTTGAAAAAATTCTTTAAAAAATTAAAATCTTCTATACCATTGATTAAATAATTATTTCACATGTAATTTTTCATTAGAAAACGAATGATGAAAATTATAAATCGCTATAGTATGGACCGTTCTTGGGATGTTGCACGTTTTTCAAATAAATTCAGCAAAAATTGATGACATAAATTAGCAATCATACATCAACTGAATCGCAATTTTATTTAAACATCTCTAAAATGTGATGCATTAAGCGTTGATATTTTTCAAATTATCACAGTACTATAATAATTTATTATACTTCAAAACTTAAAACTTCTTCGAAAAAGGCAATTCTAGTTACACAAAATGAATTTTATGCAAATGACGTCATCGAAATATAAATGGTCTGCTTTTCAATGCAAAATCAATGAATACTTTATTCATATAACTTTTATTCCATACTCCAGAGCTAAATAATTTTTGCGTGAAATAAAAATCAATAATTCTTATACAATTCACCTTACAATCACTTGATGTGTTTACATTCTGCATAAGTTTAAATTAGATTTCGTTGTAGAAATAATCAAAGTTTAGTGATCATGTAAAATCAAAAATATTGTAATTGCATTGGCACAGAATTTAGATACACAGATACACAAAAATGAAGGGGGTTTATGACAGATGCAACATTAAATATAGATTCAAACGATATTTGAAAATCACGATCTCTACACAGCGGGAAAAATGGATGGCATATTTTATTTTGCAACAAGTGACGTGATCTCCTCATATATCATGTGTGTAATTTTTATTTCAATTTTTATTAAAAAAACTATCCAACATATTTTGCTGAAAACTTTTTATACATTTGTGATAATTTGAATATTTTCTAAAATTCTTGCAGCAATTTATGAAATTTAACTTTGCTTAAAAAATTATTGAAAAATTAGATCCCATAGTAAGTAACATCCAATAAGTTCACTTATCATGGGCGATATTATGCAATAAATCAGTTAACATCGTTTTCGTAGGTCTAGCCCGTTCCATTCACGAACAAATATGCTTTTTGTAATAATTTTATATCTTGACGCCCAAGAATTCGTCAACAGTCATTTTTTTCACGCTATATTCATTAAATGTTCATTGCATTTTGATGAGGATTTTGCACGTGACTATAAAAAGGTTTCTTGGCAACTTAATGCACTTAAAGTCTTCAGCTCTCATACGTATTTTATATTCCTAAAATGTAAAATATATCTCAAACTGTTCATCCTGGAGTCACAGTTAATCTTATTCGCTGTGATGTCAGTGATTACATAAAGGACAAATACTTTATCAATATATTTCAGCAATTTTTGTCATTTATTTCACATTTTCACTATCTTTGGGGGCCATTTCTCAAAAAAGGGTGTGTTATATATTTTCGAATCATGCCGAAATCTAATCAGTATTAGAATAACCCTCAAGTGACGTAACTACTGAATGTTAAAAAATGTCATTTAATAATTTTTACACTACAGTAAACAACGTCTGCAGTTCCCCAAAATTATAAATTTTAAATATTTCGAAAATGGTCCATCTTAAAGTAATGGGGTTGGCCTTATTCTTTTCATCGTCAAAAATTACGTATAAAACATTCATTCAATTGATGCATTTGTAGTATTTCATTTTGAATCTTGACGATTTTTGCTGACCATTTCGTGGAAAAGACCGTTTTTACCCGAATCATACCCAAATCTAATCAGAACCAGGGTCATCCCCAACTTACTTACCCATAAAGTTTCATGAAATTTGGTCAGTTAGTTTATGAGTTAAAGTGGATGCATACATTGCGTAAACAGACACACACACACACAGACATCACGTTAGAAATACTTTTTTTCATGTTCTAGGGTCCACGAAACGTATAGATCCGTCGAAAACTCGAGTTGCGATTTTCGACACTGTTCCAATACTTTCCATACCATTATACATTATACATTACCATTATACGTTAGCATGTATAGGGAAAGTAAAGAGAAAGAAATTGATAAAATCGGAAAAAGAAAATTGTTCAGAATAATAAATAAATTCTAGTTTAAGAAGTAGTATCAAAGGCTATGAAACTATCATAACGCGAAACCACGCAATGTAAAGGTATAGCACTGTAGAAGTGGTTCAAGAGAAAATTGTCGTATTTATAAAATTAGGGTCATAGGAGAATCTCACATTATTTGAATTGCGAAACTAATCAATAGCAAAATCGGACTCAAGTTTGATCCATCTCAGCTCTACTAAAGATTGGAGCAGAGGTGCCATCATGAATACAGAATTGCTCTGTATTATGGGGTGCCGTTTAGAGAGGATACTGTAAATATAGTAGAAATATATCTATGGAGGCTAGGGATGACTGTTATCTCAAATATTTTCAAGTTATTATGTTTTTAATGTCGATGTCGAAGGCCCAGACCACACAGCCAACCCTAGGGCTTACGGCAGTTTAATGTGTGGCCGGGAGAGGAGGTTAGCCGAAACCGTCCTCCAGTCAGTCACCAAGTTTCAGTCTGCAATTATTTAAAATTCAATAAAGTGGTTACATGGTAAATATATATACAGACAGTTTTAGAGTTTTACATAAAATACAGTGGGAAGGGAGGCAAAGAAACGTAGATTTTAACAAATTTTGAATTTTGAGGTAAAAATTAAATTATTTTCTTAAAATGAAATTAAATTTATGTAAAACGTATGGCCAAAAGAATCCGAGCAACCGCGGGAAAAGGGACAATACAGTGAAAACCAACAAAAGAAAGCAAAAAGAACATAGCTGAATAAAGGTTACAATCAGTTGAGGTAACCGGATAAAGTTAAGTGCAATATGTACATGGCAAGACTTTCAAATATATGAACAGCCGAGGAACACAGGGAAAACAGATATATACAACAGAGAAATATAGACAGGAAACACAATATACAAAAGACGGACACCGAAAAGTGTAAGTACAGAAACAATAAGAGACAAACGCCTCTTTTTTTTAATGTAATTTCCTATGTTTTTAATGTAACTTCCCTCGTGGAATCATCTTTTGCCATTAGAGCATTGGTCCTTTAGTCTGTCCCCCCCCCCCTCATACACACACACACATCCCAAGAAAATTTTAAAATAGTGTCTTGGATTGAAGCATATAGAGCTCAAGTAACTTAGTCTATGGATTGGATAGGGGAAATCTGTCATCTGATTAAAAATTAAATCTTCTGACTCAGTAAGGTTGACAATGCCTGATTTATAGTAAAATATATACCTACGGATAGGAAAATAATGACTTGCAATTTATGTTCCAGTGATCGTTTGTCCCCCAACTGCGCCAGCACCACATTAGCAACCGCACCTCTCAAACGAACTGATGAGAAAAACATGCTGGTTGCTTTCAAACATTCAATGGCGTTGGGGTTGTTTGCAAACGCTGAGTATTTCCACACACTCCGTGAAAAACTGCAGATGTTGGAAGACTGTTTCAAAAAAAAAGGTATCTTATTTTGAAGGGCTTAAACAATTTGGGAAAGGGGACAAAATGACTTGCACCTGGAGTAGATCAACAGGTGATGTGTCAATTAGATTTGACATGTTTAACTTTGTCAGTCAGATGTTTGCGATTAAGCACTGCACATTTATTTTGCAGTTTTTTGTTTCCGCTTCCAAAGTTTAGCGCCGAAGTTGATTATAGACAAGTATAAGAAAAATTCTAAACCTCCACTAAGTTATACATAATTCCTATAGGAAAATCCCATATCAGTTTTATGCAAATGTTGATGCATATAAATTATTTACATACTTCTTTAACTTTGAAAAGAAAGATCAATGAGTGTATACACGTTAGGTCTATTTATAATAAAATGACTATTCCCAGTCGAATAAAGTGATTGCAGAGCTTCTAGCGGAGAATGTAAGAAGTTGGGATATCAACAAAGCAAAATAGAGAGGAAAAAAAATTATAGAGTTGTAGAGCATTTTCCAATAAATAGGTATCGACACCAGAAATGAAAGAAACGCGAATAGGAAAGGCCTGCCGCTTTTTGACTGCCTGTCAAAAAGTTGGATCTCTATTGCTCTCTCTTATGAATTACTTTTCTACTCTATTATGAATCTTTTATGAATTACTTTAACACTTTAATATAGTAATACATTCTTTCTAATATTAAAATTTCTGTATTGCTTTATATTTGTTGTGTTAAAGTAACCCGTTGGCACAAATAGTTGCTGCCACGGTTCATGATTTAAGTTTTCATGGTTTTCTCCTTAGCGATGTTCCCCGTATTAATGTCTTATGCAGCATGTCACATCTAACCTTTTCCTACAAAATGTCCTCTCTGCATAACGTATATTTATTTGCATAAATATCTAAATATTTTAAATAAATAACTCAGTCTGAACAATAAATGCATGCTTGAGATGTTCTTTATTCTGCTACAAACCGGGATTTTACAAACCTCAGTGGTAGTGCATGACTGCTGTATACCTTAAAAGTTTAAGTGCCTATAAATCTTTACAAATAAAACTATTATGTTACGTCGGTTGGCCATTCATTATTTAAGCTTTATTAACGACTGATTGCTTAAGTCTTGTTAATGACCATCGAAACAGCAAATCCGTTTTAGCATCTGATATATCGCAAACTCTTTCATTAACATCGGATAAATTAAAAGGTGGCCCTCGAATCGCTAACAATGGCATCAATTTGATTGTGAAGTCCAAGAACATCAATTTGATTGCGAAGAATAAAATGCTGCAATTAATGTGTGTGTGGGGGGGGGGGGGGACGATCAAGCAGATTATGTAATCGTATGAAAAAGATAACAATTCTAAATCACACCATCAAAATATCAAGACATAAAAAAAAATATATTTTTTCTCCTGAGCCGACGAATCAATAACATCATTGTTTGATCGATATGTTTTCTTTTTCCCCTCCCGCGTTGAAAAATCTTTCTTTGAGAGCGGCAACATCAGAGATTTGTTGTAAAAAATAATTCAAAGCCATTTTTTTTTCGTTCTGAATTTCAATTGTTAATATTAATAAATTTATTTATGTAGTACCTTTCTAGTATTAAAGTTTTATTTATTTTATGAGCTCATTTTAAATATGAATCTGCGTTTAGCTAGTCAATGTTCTGTATCGAATAAAGTATTCTATAAATTTTATGCAATGTTCTTTAAGAGTTAGAATATTTCAGTTTGCGATTTTGTTTTCAATATTTAACTACAAAAGGTATAGAACATTTTGTGATATTTCTATATTCTTCCTAAAATTTGTCTAAGAATAATTTCGTACTGCAGAAACAATTTTGTAACGCTCTAACTGTAATTAATAATAAACTAGATCACAGCATAAAATAATTTGCAAATAATGTCTAAAAAGCAGAAATTTACATTTCAAAAATTTTTGCATTTTCTTTAGTGCAAGCGAGCTCCGAATTGAGGGCTAGACCATGCCGGGCAAGCAATAATAAAGTGGTTAAACGGCATAATCTAACCTCTATTCTATCTCTACCCAATGTAACGAAAAATAAGTGAAGCGAGAAAGAAAAAAATAATGCAGAGTATATGAATTCGAGAAGCGAACAAGAAAAAATAAATAAAATGCAGAGTATACGAGCTCAAAGTTATATATATATATATATATATATATATATATATATATATATATACATACATATATATATATATATATATATATATATATATATATATGATAGTTACTAATTTATATAATAAAAAAAAGACTATTTTAACTTTAACATAAATAAAATATTACCTTTTAATTCTAATAATTCGATTCAATTGTTTAGAAATATTATACTTAATCAGCTTTTTAGAATTTATAGATTATCTGATAAATGATTTCATGCCATTCATATTAACAAACTTAAAATTACCAGCAAATTATATAAATATCCAACTTATTTAGTACATAGTATAGTTAAAAAGTTTAGATTGGTAGATTATACTTAAATTCTCTCCTTAGTATCTTATTTTAGCCTGACATCCACTTTCTCTTGAATAAGCATTACCATGTATTTACATGTTCTTACTGTTGAATATCACTTTTTATCGTCTTTTCGCATTACTGTTATTTCTTTCTCCCGATTGATCACAGCAGTTCTCAACTTTTTATTTTTTGAGATTGGCAACATTGATCTCTTTATTCAAGGCTCCAATGGATCAGACGTATGCAGTGTTTCTTCAGGTATTCTTGTGTCCTATTAATTTTCAATCTTTATGCATGTTGTCCAAGTTATCAAAGTTTATAGATATAATCTATCACTGATATCAGAAACATGCATTTTGTGTTCATTTTTATGAAATACTTGAACTTGATAAAGAGTTTCATCGAAATGAACAATTCATTATTAGGCCTAGGGCTTGTCCACGTGTAAAGCTTTCATGCTTGGATTTTATTTGATATTATTTTATCGAATCCTTTCCATTGATGTTTTTTGTTTGTCTTCAGCTTGATGACTAGAGATTTGCATTTTTAACACTTACAAAGTTGAAATGTGTTTATGACTTTGTTCATTCTGTCTGTCTGTCTGTCAGCACGATAACTGCCGTAAAAAATCAAAATGCAATTTTAGTATGTTGTTCAGACGGTCTGTAGGACCTATGGGAATATAAATGAATAATATCACCCAATTAGTTTTGGATTGAACCCGGATTGAAGAAATGAAATACATTGAGCCCTATGGAACCTAATTTTTCAAGCATTTTTTAAACGGATTTAAAATTCACAAATTGCTTCGAAAATTTTAGGTAATATTCAAATTGTTCCATAAAATATATAAAAAAAAATTCAGTGAAATATATTCAGTAGTTTTTTAAATAAAAATTAAAATAATAATTACACCTCTTATATGAAGCGATCACGTGACCATGATATGAAAAGATCACGTGACCCACTTCAGAATGATATATGGCATCCATCTTGTCTCAAAATCGTGATTTTTTAAAGTTATTTTTAATTCATATTGAGTGTTGAATCCGTCCTAAAACCACTTTATTTTTGCTTAAATTCTGTGCATCTACATACTGAAACAACGCAATTACAATATATTTGAGTTTAAATGCTCATCCAAATTTGATTATTTCTACAACGAAGCCTATTTTTCACGTATTTAAAATGTAAACAGCAAAATATATAGAATGGGTTGTATCAGAATTGCTGTATTTCTTTAACACAAAATTATTTAGCTCATGGAGTCTGCATACCTGATATGAATGAAATATTCATTGATTTTACAAAGAGAAGGGCGATTTTTTTCGATGAAGTTTTAAGCATAGAGTTTAATTACTTGTAGCTCCATGGTCTTAATTTTTAAATAAAATAAATTATTATAGTATTGTGATGAATGAAATGAATGAGAAATTGTTTATGAATGAAATGCTGCTTTTATAGAGAGGGCCAGGCGTGTTATTTTTTCTATGACGTCATTTGAATGAATTTTAGTTGTTTTCGATGAAGTTTTCAAATATAATAAATTATCGTAGTGTTATGATAATTCTAAAATTATTACCGAGGAATGCATCGCATTTTAGAGATGTTTTAACCAGGCAATTTTTAATTCAATGCCGTCATTTGAATGAAGTTCATTTTTTTCGATGAAGGTTTAAGTTTTCAAATATAATAAATTAATGTAGTATTGTGATAAGTTTTAAAATATTACCGAGGAATATATTGCATTTTAGACATGTTTAAATAAAATTGCTTTGAAATTGGAAAGTGTTTCATAATCAATGCTTTAAGCATGATTGATCTTTCTTGATTGATGATTCTTTGTTTGATATTTGTATTTGTAAGGCATTTTGTAATTTTGGAGTTTTTTGAGTTGAAACTTCTCTCTATTCTTTCATTGGATTTTTAAACTTTTATTATTATATATATTATCTATATATATTAGAAAGATATAATGACCAAATCAAGTAATTACGAAATATTTAAAGCATTAAAGCAGATAAACCACTGCCACAATGCCGAAAAAAGAAGTATACAGCTCTGGCTTAATTTTGAAGATTAATTAGACTAGACGCATTTTCAAGTCTGTGCATCTAATCTACTTAACCCAAACACATGCTTGTTTCAGACTTGGCAATAGTGAGTTACTATAAATAATAATATAAAATAAATTTATTTTACTTGTATTATAAATACCAGTGATATTAAAAAGTTTGAAGGTTCTAAATAACTGATAATTTAATTCCCATGTTTTATTACTTATCTCATCCTTTTAGAATAAAATTAAGATCATGTTTAATTCTCTGGTAACACTATCTTCGTTTTGTTAGATATTATATTTTCAATTCCTCTTTGGCGGAAATCATATAATCTCTTATGATATTGAACTTGGGTATGCCATTTAGTTTTATTTCATGTATTATCTATTAGCCTTCTTATCTCTCTATTTTTATTATGCGTATACTATATAAGAAAGTGGTTATTTGAAATTTATTGAGCATGAAAATTGTATCTAAATTGTTTATAATAGGATAAATCAGATGAATTCATCGATTTTACTGACTTGTTGCTACAATATTTTTTTTTAATGAAAAATGTCTGTTACATAACTACTTACAATCAGAAGATCATGGAAGGATACATATCTTATTTACACTCTATTGCTGTTGACTTAACATTAGAACGACGGAAACGGCCATTTTGACCGCATAACTACTTTGACCGCTGCCGTCGTTCTAGGAAGATCGTTGATTTGTTCTCTTAATATAAAACATAGAATGATTTTTTTTCTGTGTTTTCAATAACTTTAAGAAAATAAGAAAAGTTATAAAATTTCAATGAGCTGGGATTAGCCGTTTTGGAGGAATCGTTTTTCAAAGTAGTTATGCGGTCAAAATGACGTCGTTCTAGTGTTAATAATATGAAATCCAAATTTTAGAGAAAGTGAAGCGGTGACTCAAGTTCCATATTTTAGAACTGAGCCCAATCCCAACTCGTACCAAAATATAAGAGAAATCCCGCCCGACTCGGCCCATGCACACACCTATAGTTTGCAGATGTCAACGTTCGGTCGATCTTCATGCGATTAGGCAACGAACATGATTCGAATCCCCAGTTAAAGCAGTTGCTCGAAATTAAAGCCCCCCTGTTGCGCTTCTTTCTAATATCTGTCACTCATCTTCTGATCCCCCCCCCCCCCCTCTCCCGATGCGCTAAATGAAAAACGTGCTAGAAGACCGGAGTGTCTGCTTTATTTCCGAAGCCCATGTTGCTGTCAAGGGCTCTGACGTGACCTTCCTTTGCAACAGGTGACAGTAAACCAGTCATTTTCGAACATAATTGGGTAGGGAAAAATAATAAAATCCGTGAAGATCCTCCCCCCTTGCTGCCAACCATTGCCTCATGCGCATGGAATGTTTCTTTGTATTCCGTTTGTAAACGGTGATTAATCAAGATTGTCAATTGGACAACTTCGAAGTGATGTGCAGAAAAAAAAAAGGAATGAAACTTGTTGGAGAAAAATGGCGACTGCCACTTAAACAGCTTTTACATCTAAATCCCTTCATCGAAGAAACTTTAGGGAAAAGTGCGCGCGAGAAATTTAACCTTCTTATTTTTCTTTTTTACTAAAGCATTAAGCGAATTCGAATGTTGGGTCTATTCAGAACGGAGCTCGTCTTCTAAATTGAAGCAAGAAAAACATGAAAAAAAAAATTGCAGAAAAAAATCAAATCCATTAGCTTTAGAGCCAGACTCTAGTAGCACAGGAGAATATAAAAGACTCCTCAAGAGTTTTGAAGGGAAAAGGGGAGGGTGGGTAGCTCCTTTTATTCCCAATTCTTTAATAATTACCTTTCCCAAAAACTTGTTTGATTGTGACCCAGCCGGCAACAGACGTAAAAATATTTTTGAAAGAACCGCGCTTGCTTATTTATTTCATTTCTCACCCTCAAGTTTTTTTATTTATTTGCTTATTTATTATTATCATTTTAGCTAGTTGATCGTCGCGGCCTTTTATGGCTCAGCCCGTCCCATTGTTCGAATACGTCACGTGGTAGAAGCTCTTTCGACCATTCAGAAACAAGCACGAGAAAGGGGGGGGGGATGAAAATTGCAAAGAAAAAAACAAGAGAAGAGAGAGGAACTTCTTTGATGGTCGGGGAGGGGGGGGATGAGCGTAAATGTGGGGGAAAGAACCTCATTCCTCCCCCTCCCTCCATGCCGGTTCCGAAAGAAGCCGGTCGAGGTTTCTCTGCTCAGTTGTTGCTCTGTTCTCAGAGCATGAGGTTGCGTGAACTTGGTGCCTTGGAATTCACTGGTTGGCGAAGTTTCTCCTCCGTGTTGTGTGTGTTTTTTTACGACCGACTCACGATTTGTGAATAATTTAATTTTTATGACTTGCTCTCGCGCTCTTTTATTGCGGATTTATAGGGTGATTATTTTTTCGTGGGTGACCGTTTATCTGTTTTTACTTTTTTCAGACGTTCCGTCCACTATTCTGAAGGTGAGTTACATGTTGTTTTATTTGTTTTTGCTCTCATAGCCAGCAATACTTTTTATTTTACTTTATTTATTTTATTTTTGCTTATTGTTTCACTCCACGAATCTGTAATCATTGATAATATTTTTATGCGATGATGTTTCAGATGTTTCTTTAATCGTTATCATCCGTCACGATCGGAGCGTGTATTCTATATTGTATTTTTTTAAGGATGGGGGGCGCAGTTTAAATTTACTGTAATGATAAATTTCGTTTGCATAGTGTAATTGTCAAATTTAGTGACTTGTCAAATTTTGGACTTGGGGTTAGAAATTACTGGAAAATTTGTTCTAACCCCACGTCGCATGCATAAAAATGGTAAAAATGTATTTTCTATTTTCAAAATAAATATTGATATTTAATAAAAAATGAATTTTCAATATCTTCACCAACAAAAATATTAAACGACGATTATTCTTTTCACTAAATTAAAATTTTTTTCCCCTTTTAGTTGTAATTTTTTTACAACGTACTTTTATACACCTATATTTATGTTTGTTTATCTTACAATGCAAATAAACTTGATATACACTAGAGTCCAAAATTATCTTTACACCTATCTGCATGTTTGTTTATCTTACAATGCAAATAAACTTGATATACACTAGAGTCCAAAATTATCTTTACACCTATCTGCATGTTTGTTTATCTTACAATGCAAATAAACTTGATATACACTAGAGTCCAAAATTATCTTTACACCTATATGCATGTTTGTTTATCTTACAATGCAAATAAACTTGATATACACTAGAGTCCAAAATTATCTTTACACCTATATGCATGTTTGTTTATCTTACAATGCAAATAAACTTGACATACACAAGAGTCCAAAATTATCTTTACACCTATATGCATGTTTGTTTATCTTACAATGCAAATAACCGTGATATACACTAGAGTCCAAAATTATCTTTACACCTATATGCATGTTTGTTTATCTTACAATGCAAATAAACTTGATATACACTAGAGTCCAAAATTATCTTTACACCTATATGCATGTTTGTTTATCTTACAATGCAAATAAACTTGATATACACTAGAGTCCAAAATTATCTTTACACCTATATGCATGTTTGTTTATCTTACAATGCAAATAAACTTGACATACACAAGAGTCCAAAATTATCTTTACACCTATATGCATGTTTGTTTATCTTACAATGCAAATAAACTTGACATACACAAGAGTCCAAAATTATCTTTACACCTATATGCATGTTTGTTTATCTTACAATGAAAATAACCTTGATATACACTAGAGTCCAAAATTATCTTTACATGCACTAAAAACACTGATTTCTCAGCAACTGTTCAATATAATTGAATGATTTTTTTTCTTTTTTTTTGGGGGGGGGGGAGGAGGTTATATTGCATCATAACGCATACAAACTGAAAAATTGAATATGAGTGTATACGGTACAAAATTAATTATGAAACAGTGTATCATCTTCATCAATATCTGACTGGCTTATAAATATCCGACATCAAATTCTGAATTGCAGAAGTTCACAGGAAAACATACTTTTTGCATGTAAAGTTAATTTTATTCTTTGCGTATATAAAGATAGTTTTGAACACCAGTATATATGTTAGCACGTTTTAGAAATCCTGTTTTTCATAATAAGTGTCATAAATCTCCAAATTCTATCACGCTTTAAAATGCAAAGAATTTGTAAATTGCGGTGGAAAAATTAGCATCGAATTATCTTTCCACAAAGAAAAGGCATTTTAAAAGCAGATATTATAGTTAACTTATAGATCGACACATCAATTATATTTCATCATGAGTAGTTTGATTATGGAATATAAATTTTTTGATATTAACGTCATTTTCATCCATATTCTGTGGCATTTGTATATGCATTTATTGTTGTTCAATCAAAGATATATAAAATAAACATTATTCAATTTCAAACCTTTGAAAAAGTTCTGTATAAAATAATTTTTATAAAATAATTTTTATGCCAATATTAAGTTGTTTTCTGTGTATATTTAACGTCAAAATGACTGACTACAGATTTATTTCATGTTCTGTCGTTCACCAAATAATTTGGAAATCCCTATAGTGATAGTCTTGAACAGTGTTCGGTTAAAAGTTAAGAAATCCATAATGTGCAGATCCAACCTAAAGTGTAACAGTATTAGGGAGAGGTCAATCCTGCCTGCCATTGGTAAATCAAACACATCGACTCTCCAACTCAACCTGTTATTTGAACATCAACCGCCCCATTTCAAAATCCCTTATATAACCTCCCTGAATGTCCTCCACGATTCCTTTTTTAAATTCTGAAAATTACTCCTTTTATATTCCATGAAAATTTCGCCTTTAAATTTAGAATAAAATAACGTTCATCTTTAACTTTTGGAATTTGTTTGATTTTATACTGTCAAACAGCTAAATGGGGACCATTGATTTTATACTGGCCTTGTAATTTGCGGTGACAACATAATTTTGAGAAAACTAGCTTTTCAACTAATTATTGCAAATGTTAGATTTATATATCTTTGCCTAGCATTAATTACAGTGAGATATAATCAATGAGTTCTATTTGCGTAACATGTTTTGAATCGGGTGCAATTCATAAATTCATAAAAAAGATCTGATGTGGGCAGCACATGACTTTCCCTACATAAATGAATAACTTTACTTCTTTCACGGCGAAATAAGGGTGTGCAAGATCGATCGCAAAATGTTTTTTGTACCGAATTAATACCGCGTAAAAAAAAAAAAAAATTAGACGCTTTTGGAAACTTGTGAATCCAAACAGAATGGACTTATTTATTCTTACTTGCAAAATCTTGCAAATCAAAACAACGGGGCGCTTTTGGCAAATTATGGAGTCCAATCACTTATTCAAACTTGCGAAATTCTAACCAAAAGGCAATTAAGATTTCATTAGTATCCCGTGAAATAAATGATTATTGACGAATTTTTGGAAAACAAAATACAAAACTATTACAAAAAATAACTTCTATCATGAATGGAATAAACTGTATCCACGAGAATGGTGTTAACATGCAAAGTGAATAAATATACTGGACAATACTTGCATTTTCTTTTTTTCAATTTTGTGTTTTGTTTTTTCTCGAGAACGGTTCGTGCTAACGTTCCAAAGTTTGTATCATTCGTTTACTATGGCATTTAAAATTATTTATTATTATTAAAAGTTTGTTTGTTTTTTATTTCATTTGCAAATTAGTGTATTTTCCAGACATTTGATTGCGTTTAAAAATCGAAAGGGTTACAATATGCACTGATTGAAATAATCGTACCAAATTACGTTCAAAACGCTCGTTTCGGTCGTGAAATATAAAATCCATAAACTCCCGGATACGCACACTAAAATGATAACATACGCAGAATCAGGCATCACTTCAAAAACATTCAAATCGAGTATAGATACTTTAACTCTGCTTATCCGTCGAAAACTCGAATTCGAATTTTCAACCCCGTTACAATACTTTTCCTACACATACTCTGTATGTAAGGAAAGTATATATATATATATATATATATATATATATATATATATATATATATATATATATATATATATATATAAATAATATATATATATATATATATATATATATATATATATATATATATATATAAATATAAATTATTAAATCCAAAGTTAGAATGTATGTAGTAACTCATAATACACTATTCCAAAATTTTCTACAAATACAAAGAAATTAAGACAAAAAGAGGAAATAATAAAGCATAATGCAAGTCATAAGGACAAAGACAATCAACAAATTTCAAAAATGAGGAATGCAAATAAGAAAATAAAAAAATCTAGCAAAAAAGCTTGCACATGGAGGAGATTTAGGCTTACGAGATTAGGCTTACGAAAAGTTCATTTCGAAAAAATTCTCGTCGGGTCCATATATCCTTTCGAAATGAACACAAAAATGCTTGTTTCTGAAACACAGGATAGATTTTATCTATAAACTTGTGTTATATGGACGACAAGCATATATATATATATATATATATATATATATATATATATATCAAAATCTGCGGTGGTTCCAGTCCGATGGAGTCAACATAGTTTTGCGTGAATAACATTTTATATATACAAATTACTCTCAGCACTTTCAGTTTACGCCCCGATTCCACCTGGATACTCCGACCATAGACTTCACGTTAAAATATCAAATTGTTTTGCTAACTTGCCTTTTGGCATATAAATTGAATTTATAGAATATATTTGATGATATCTTACAATCAAGCTAAGCTATAAGCTTTCCTAGCAGCACATAAATACCTACTTGAATATGTATATTTTCATCGATTCTGTTCAAACCTTATACATCTTTAGAATCTCCAAGTCCATTTAACCTCTCAATAAAATATATCGTGCTTATGCACCCAAAATTCACCATAATGAACCCATTTTTTGTGCTTATAGTCCCATATTCCACCATAGTAAACTCATATTTCGTGCTTATGCACCCATATTCTACCATAGTGAACCCATAGTTCGTGCTTATGCACTCATATTCCACCATACTGAACCCATATTTTGTGCGTATGCACCCATATTCCACCATAGTGAACCCATATTTCGTACTTATGCACCCATATTCCACCATAGTGAACCCCGGGCCACTCAAATTGCTGCTGATGCCGTAGGGTGAGTCGGGTGGTCTGGGTTTTCGACCATAGTGAACCCATATTTTGCGCTTATGCATCCATATATCACCGTGGGTCCAAATAATTACAATTATAGAGTGTTACCCTTCACTTAAAAGGGCTTGAAAACATTCAATTTTTCAATCAAATATTTCGATTGATACCATACTTAACAATATACCCCGGAGGAGGGGCTACTTGACCCCGACGGGGCTAATCACGTCACGAACAAAAGATTATATCACTGCTATTTTTACAACAATGATTGAAACTATTAAGTCTTGTGGTCATTGAACCTTAAATAAACCCTTTTATGCAGGATTATGTTAAATTTTGTCCTAAGCTGGCATGTTATAAAAATACAAAATTTCAAATAAATTTCGAAGTTTCCATCTGAATTTTAAAATATGCTGTCTAGTTCTAGATTTTTTGATAATGGGTTTTCTCGAAACTTATTGTTATTATTTGTGGCCAATACACGAGAATTCGAACCCAAACAGACGGACATCAGACCAAAAATAGTCAAAACATGTTCAAAAGGTCTTAAAACATATATTGGCAACAAAATCTCGAATTCGAAAAGTTTCGTAAAGACAGTATTTTTTTATGCTTTATTACATAGTATGAGAAAGTAAAAAGGGCGGTTTTGTAATATTTTAGCAACATTTGTTCATTCCGATCATGCTTGAATACGTTCCATATGAGATATACATTAAGCATCCCCGTTGTCAGTTTGTCAATATCACATTCCTGCTATTATGGTAAACAGAATCTTCCTTAAAAGTCCTATGTGGAAGAAGGAAAAGCTCTATTATCAACCCCCCCCCCCCCTTTTCATTTCATTTCAGTGATCGCTTCTTACAGTAGTAGCTTGTTATTCTTGATTCCTAGTGGAATTCCAGCTTTTGTGAGTTTGAGGATGCAACTACACAAGCATTCCTACGTTTTTTCTTTAAAGAGTACTTCTTTTCGCATCAGTTCACTAGGCATAACGATGTCTGGGCGTTTATCCCGGCTGCCGTGCTTTGTTCCTTATGGGTTTCTGTCATTGTGGTTCTTTTTCGCAGTCATTTTCTCAATAGCGAGGGGTCCATTATTTTGTTGGAAAACTAATCATTAAAATAGGATTTGAAACAATGTTTATTTTTCTAATATTTCTTGCTGCAATGATTTCTATGTCATATTTTATAATGTTTTTCCTCTTAGTTTTTTAACGTTTGAATATTGGTATCGCTGTTATGCAACTTTAAACGAATGAGCCAAATTTTTATTCAAATTCTTTTGTGGGCAGAATTTTTGCCAAACCGTCTGCGTACCATGGGAAATAATGTAGCATAAGAGTTAAATTATCTTAATTTAACTCTTGTATTGTCTGTCTAATAATGTAACATAAGAGTTAAATTACCATTACATTGTCATGCCATTTCATCAAAAGAAATCAGATGTGGGCAGCAAATTACTTTTCCTACACAATACTAACTTTACTTCTTCCACAACGAAGGTGTCTACAGCATAT
The DNA here is from genome assembly GCA_951213105.1 of Amaurobius ferox. Lineage (NCBI taxonomy): Eukaryota > Metazoa > Arthropoda > Arachnida > Araneae > Amaurobiidae > Amaurobius > Amaurobius ferox. The sequence continues at coordinate 145,980,684 of OX578145.1, forward strand.
TTTCGGCATTGAATCAACACCACGTAAATTGAAATGGGATGCTTTTAAAAAATGTTTAGTCCATACATAATAACTTATCCTCACGTGTAATATGCTCATCAAAATGCAATGGACATTTAATGAATATACCGTAAAATAAATGACTATTATGCGAATTCCTGGGCTTCAAAATGCAAAACTGTTATAAAAAGCATCTTCTCTCGTGAATGGAAAGAACTAGATCCACTAAATTCATGTTTACAGATTTATTGCATAATATTATATATGAAAAGCGAACCTATTGGATGATGCTACTTTATAATTTTATGTAATTTTTTTTTGTTAAATGTATTTATAAATTGTCCAATTTCTCGAAAACGGTTCATACTGGCATTCTAAAATGTGTGTTATTAGTTTTCTAAATTTCCTAAATTTATTTTAATGAACTCTGCTGGTGTAATATCAACTATTCTTGAGAAATTTTAATTTATAGTTATAGCAGACGATTTTTTTTTTATATTATATAATTATTTTTGATACATTTTATTTTATTCTATTTGTAACCATATTAACAGAGTTACGTTTCAAATACCGAAATCGTCTGATGGCTATTCTGTTCAAACTATTGAATTTATTTTATTATTATTGATTGATTTTAGATTAAAATGTCTGAAAACGTTCAAAATAAGGCAGCACACAGTTATCAGAGATGAAATATTGTTTTGCATACTGCAATTTCCATATTAACAATACTATAAATTATGCGGCATTTTTATGCATTCATTAGAAATGGTTTGTGATATTCAGAACTTATAATAAATGTCACTCACATTTAGTGGCCACTAGCCCATTCGCCCACCGAATTGCAGGTAGAAATGTGGGCAGTATAACAACATTTTTGTATAGGTTGTCATTACATTAATTTCTAGAAACAAAATAATGTATTTTCAAATTAGATCATCTGAACTTCCTCCTAATAATACTAGAATATTTTCGATTGAAAAATTTCATGTTTTATTGTTAGTATTCTTTTTTCATCTCTAACGATAACTGCGTATGAAAGGAAATGAAAATCATTTTGTTATACATTTGTTATTTCGTAATTGTCAAAATTCAGTTATTTACCAATGCAATGTATAGTCCCACTGGTCCCCGGACTATAGGAGACACTTATCTATATTGAGTGACGTAGCCAGGGGAAGAAGGGCTCGGGGTTCTCACTCCCCAAAAAAATTTAGGTTCTTTATATAAGTTTTTAGACCATCTCCTAAAATAACATGCTTTTTCCAACTTTTGCTACTCAGTATATTTCTAAATGCATTATGAGATGTTTACGCATTTAAAATATATAATTATGGATCATTTTAAGCATATTGTTACGTTTTCGTTCATTGTGGGCCCCTTCCTAAATGTTTTTTTCTGGCTATGTGCCTGTTTATCATACTACGTTGTTTTGAAACAATTAAACGCGGTTAGTTTTGGTTTTCTTTCCGCAGCGAATTGAAATCGAAACCACAGACACTCTTCTTAGACGTTTTATTGGAGTTTTATTTGGAGTTTCATTCTTGGAGTTTTATTTCTGTTATTCTTTTCGCACTGGAATCGCATCCTATAGTTATATTTTTATTTTACATCCACCTAATGCGATGTCCTTCTGCACAAGAATTCCGCTTTAATTGCCGTTCGGAGGTAGGGCTCGATTTTAGCATAACGAGCTCTCCCATTAACTGGCATTGCAGGTATTCCCCCTCCCTATCCAATAAGAAACGGAAGAGCCTAAATGCGTGATTCCATCTGTCATATAAGTTCCATTTGTATTCGAATCGAATGTTTATTATTTATGCCGTCTCCTCTTTTACTTCCTTCAAGAACCTTTCTTTGAACAATGTCCTACTGATCACCCAGACTTGCCTCTTTACTTTTTATGGATGAAGAGGTCCTTGCCTTCGAGGATCGAGGTATAATTTTCATCTATGTCACAATCGTCAGACATATTATACTGAATAGATATACAGTTATGATATGGATATATATGATATAGATATGATATGGATGTATATGATATAGATATATTGAATATTATATTGAAGAGGCCCACAACATATACAGAACATATTATACTGAACAGATAATATGTCAGAAAGCATGATGACACAATTTGCCTTTCTGTACATTCCTGTTCATAACTCGTATTATAGTGCATATGTCAAGTATGACGTCATATGAAAGTCATCAATAATCGCTCCTCCCTGGTTCATATTGCTAAAGAAGGCAATGTAACACATAAAATGGAAAATATATATATTTTTTAATTTGGCGACATAGTTCATTTTAAAATCTTGCCAGCTCGCCAAAATTAAAAAAGAAAAAAAATGATATCTTGAGAATGGTTTATTCTTATTAATACTGACGCTGTTCTTATTAGTTTTGCCCTCAAAATTTATTTATAAAGAAAGTATTTAATCACATATATGTAAGTAAATTTAGTTGTTTTTTTAGGTGATTTTTGCGGTCTATTGGAAAAGTTCAGTTTTTTTTCTTTTGCAGGTCCAATATTTTCCCTATGCATTACTATATGTATTCTAGGGAAAGTAATTATATATAAATTGGCTATTTCTGTAACAATATTTGCGTTTTGTATGTGATGGACTTTTCCTTAGTCCGAGCTCCTCAAAAATCAATTCGCTGACATTTATAAATTGAAATGATTGAACCAATTTTTTTTTTTTTCAGTTATACCATATTTTCAGTTAAAAAAGATTTTTTTTTAGGTATACCTACAAACGTAATTAAGCAAAAAAAAAAAAAAAGAATACTTGAATCGTTTTCAACAATGCTCTAAATCTGTAGATGTTTCAGAAATCAGAGTCGGATTTATAACCCTATCACACTCATTTCCCTTTGCATATATTATAAATTATACTGAAAGTAAAAGCGGTTGATTCGTATTCAGGGATACCCCAAAACTGTAAATCCATCCAAAGTCGACGGTTTAATTTGAAAACTCACTCCCTTTATATACTATGTGGTGTTATGAAAATGAAATCCTGTATAAACCCTGGTAGTTGATATTCATTTGTTTCGAAAACATCTTTCAGTGTTAATACAGAATACTACCGACACCGTTCCATATGAAGAACTGGAAGAAACAATATTCCCTGCGGTATCTGGCAATTTTAATTACAACCGCAGACAAGCAAATCACAGGTGGCTATTCTTACATTTTTATCTACAGCACGAGATCAAACAATAGAAGCGAAATCTAACGATCAGTACATTGTTCCGTGGAAGGGCTCGGGAAGGAAGAGAAAGAGGCCCCGCATAAATAATAAACATTCGATTCGAATACAAATGGCATTTATGACAGCTAGAAACACGTATTAGGCTCTTCCGTTTCTTATTGGATAGAGAAAGTCTTACTGCAATGCCAGTTAATGGGAGAGCTCGTTATGTTAAAATAGGGCCCTACCTCCTCACAGCAATTAACGCGGAATTCTTGTGCAAATCTGCAGGGTCGGGTTTATCAAAGGCAGGGCTGTGGAGTCGGTACCCCAAACCTTCGACATCGACTCCGCTTTTTTTTTTTCTTTTACTGTCCGACTCCGACACCTTGTTTCCTAATATGCTACTCTGATACTGACATAAATGCACTCATGTCCGAAAGTTAAGCAACAAAAGGAAAAATGGGCATGTTCGGTTCAGCGAAAGAAACAAGTGTGGTCACAAAATGGGCATACATGGCGGACGCACGCACGCACGCGGAAACTGGCCCGCAGAAAACATTTTCTAACAGGGAAACGTATTAGGTATAAAAACGGCCTGTTTTGTGCAGAGCCTGTATCCGCGTTACGGATTCCAGAAGAAAAATCGAAATAGCCAAATTTTGTAAAATGAATAGATGGAATCATCTGCGTGACTCCGTGCGATGGGAGATAATGGGACGTCTCGAAGGGGGCCAACGACAGTCGGAAGTAGCCCGAGACCTGAATGTCGTAAGTGGACGTCCAAGGATCACAACCGCTCCGAATGACTGTTTTCTGTGTCTGCTAGCACGACGTCACAGGTAAATCAATGCACATCGGCTTGCTTTCGACCTTACAGCGTCTGCAGGAAGAGCTGTATCGCGGTAAATTGTTTGCAGACGGCTACATGCAGGTCAGCTGTATGTAAGGCGACCAGTGGTTTGCGTTCCACTGACGCTGTTGCTCAGTGGGGGGCACCTAAAATGGGATTGAGATCACCTCAAATGGACTCCACAACAATGGACGCTGTGCTCTTCGTGGATGAGCCACGGTGTGGTGTACAGAGTGATTCCCGGCGGTTATTGAGATGAAGAATGGCTGGAACTCACTACCACGCCAGTAACATCCGCGAAATGCACACAAACAGAGGCGATGGCTTGATGATTTGGACAGGGATTGCTGTCGGCACCCGCACTAATTTCCACATCTTCTCTCGCGGTACTGCGACTGCAGTGTGGTATAGAGATGACATCCTTGTTCAATAGGTTCGCCCTTTTCTTGCGACCGTGTGAGTCCTGATGTCATTTTTTATGGATGATAAAGCGCGAATTCACCGGGCTCGCAAAGTCGACCAGTTTTTCGAATCGGAAAGACTGCGTATGGAATGATCATTGTGATCACCCGACTTGAATCCCATCGAGTATGTATGGGACGTGCTTGGGAGACGTTTAAGCTCTCTCCATAACCCTCCCCGGAACCTTTACGAGCTAAGAACATATCTGCCCCGTCAATGGGTACAGATAAGTATTTTTGCCGCCTAAAATCCTATGTTTTTGTTTATCTGTATTAATTAATTATTTATTGATAAGTTTATTTGCATTTCCCATGCTAGTGTCTTTTGTTATACGCCATGATCTGTGAAAATTTCAATGAATTCAAATAAATGCTTCTTTCACTTTGTTGCTTAACTTTTGGATATGAGTTGTACCAATTGACTTTTAATTTTTTATATCCGTAGTTTTATAATTCGTAAACGTTTGATGTTTCTTTAATTTATCTAAAATTCTTTTATCTAAAATTCTTTTTAAAATCTATTAAAAATTTAAGTATTGTGAAATAAATTTATTTTTAAATAGTCCGTATTCGGAGGTGTTTGCATATTTCTTTCGACTCCGAAATTAAAAAAAAAATCTTAAATTTGCTAATATATTTGATATTTGCGAAATGTCAGACTCGCCCCTCCCCTCCTCCTCCCTGAAATTCAAGGAAAATTCGCTCAGCGAAATAATTGTTATCACTATAAATAGTATATAGCCGTACTACCCATTTAGGCTTATAGGAAAGATATTTTATATACTTCTGTGGTAATGGGGGAGGTAAATAGAGACCGTTAAAGGTAAATATTAGTCTTGAAAATCTAGAAAATCGAGTAAAGGGAAAATATGATGAGGGCGGCGAATATTTGTTAGATTCGATTTTTATGGATTTACATGCTTTGATTACCCCTAAGAATAAATAAATCATTTTTTTACAATGATGCATGTATATATATATATGCCTAAGATTGCAAGTTTAATGTAAACTTGTATAAATTATAGCAGCCGATACACATAAGAGGGCAATTTATTTTCAACAAGGTTAGAAGAGGACGGCCGTCGAATTCTCGAACATCTTTTTTCCCTCCAGAAAATGAAAAAAATAAATCACAGTATAATCTCTGTAAAATGTAAATTAAGTCTCTTTATATGAATTTCCCTTTATATAATAACATTTATAAAGCGCTGGCAATTATTGGGTTCGATAATTAGAATAAATTAGAATTGGGTGTGACTTCGCGCTTGTCGTAACCACTGTACTAATGAATAACTAAAAAGGAAAATCATTTGGGCGTGACTTCTGTCATTGCACCAATCGGATAACCTAACAATATGTCTGGTGATTGTGACTTAGACGAAAAACATCTATTGGCAATAAAAATAAGTCTATTATTTTCCAGCTAGATCAAATCATAAGATTCCAATTTTTATTATTGTTTTTCTGCAAAATAAAATTTCTTAGTTTGTAAAGAAGTCTTGTTTTGTTTGGCACCGTTTTTTTCTGTTCTTTTTTCTGAAAATTATAATTTAGAAATAAGTTTAAAAACACTTAGTATTCTTATATATATTTATTTTCTTTAACTGCATAACCTTGCCAATTTTTCCTCTAGTGCATTTATTGTAAGATATATTTTTAATCGCTATTCTGTTTATTTTTATTGGGGTGTTTAGAAAGATTTTTCTTCTATCATCTTAATGTATCTCTATGACAGAAGATAATTCGAAGACGTTGCTGTTTTATGGTGATTGATTATTTTGTAACATCCCCTTGTTTTCTGCATGTCTTTTTTCAGACCACCTCTATTTTTTTGTCCTGGTTTACTTAATGGTTGTTTATATATAGAAAAGGTTTTCTTTTAACCCATTCTTCTGTTCCCTGGAAAAAAAAGAAAAATACCTTTTCGGATTTGCTGAGTGGGAGGTCAGCAGTTTTGAGCATCATTCGTTTCTTTTTTTAAAGGTTTACTGCTTGTTACTATTTAATTAATGATTGACAACAATTGATGATTTATAACAGGTACCAAGGGTACAAATGAAAGATCACACAAAATGAGGTGGGGTTTTGTGCTATTTGCCCTTTTAGCTTAGCCACGGTCTTGAAAAAGATAGGGGGAGTGAGGTTATGACCATAGGTGAACATGTAGTTGAACAGTTAGTTTCTTTTTTAAAAGGTTTTTTGTTGTTGTCATTCAATTAATGATTGACAACAATTGTTGATTTACACCATTTCTAGGCCAACCAGTACAAATGGAAGATCATACAAATTGAAATGTTTCATGTCATTTGCCCGGCAGCGTAACCAGGATCTTGAAAAGCGTGGGGGGACTATGACAGTAGAACTTTTATTACACAAGGAGGTAGAAAGTTTATGCTTATGACTAACTGGGGGGAGGGGTTTACAGTCTTTTGATTTAGTTTTCCAATCTGCAATATATTGAGAACTAATGTAGTTTTTCTGCCTATAAGGTTGGAAAGGCGGTAGAACCCTCCCATTCTAACCATAAATACAGAGTCTCTTCTGTATCTATGATCCTGCCTACAAAACTGGATTTGTCCGTGTTGAAGGATCAATTACTACATAATCTTGATACCTCTTCCTCTACACAACAGAGAATAGAAGCTTCCTGCGATCGCAAATGTGTTATTCTCTACCTTAACCTTTTGCTTAAGGGTGGGACAGCGTCAAAGTGGGTGGGACATTGGCATCCATGGACGCCAATGCCTGTAAAAGGGGATCGAACTGTTTGGGATAGGGTATGTCAAATAACTGTCTTTTTGGGAGATTCTTCGTTTGGGATGGACGCTGTCCCAGCCGTAAGCAAAAGATTAATTAAAGAAATTTTCACTGAAGAATGTTTTAAGATTCGCAGAGAACATTTTGAAAGCGTTTAAAAAGGTGTCCGTGTGTGTATTTTCGTGAGGTGTAGGGGTAATAGCTGAAAAGCGAATGCACCTGTTGCCATGAAATTTTGTCAAGTTAATGTATAGGATTATATAGAATGTTTTATAATATGCATGATTAGAGCTTTAAAGATTCGACATTTAAGATTTTCGTAGTTTAGTATCATTTCCTTATAGGGAACAATAATGCCCGGAACAGTGAAATTAATAATAGCCGATTCAAGAAACTGATAATTTTAAATTATTTATGTATCTTAAATGTAAAAAAAAAGTGTGTATTAATACAAAGCAACTGAGTAAATCGAATGTATGGACTTGTCGAAAAGAAGTTGTCCTTACCATCCTAAAATTTTCGTTCTCTTATCAATTTTTATACCGCATTTAATTTTAAACTCGCTCATTTAACTGTTACTACTATGTTCAATCGTATTCGTACTGATAAATTTAGGGATAATGTTAACTTTAAAAGTCTTGCTGGGGTATATGTTGTACCCCTTCTTTCTCCGGATAATGTTTATAAATTTTATATCGGTAGTACTAAACGCACGATAGGTATTCGTTGGGCCGAACATGCTAGAGACGTAAAAAATGATAAACGACCGCCCTTGCCCAATTGGTGACTAAAGATAATTTTCGCCCCTTTTTGAAAATTCTTTTCTTTTAATCAGCTGTAATAACCCCGCTCTATTTTACTTAACGAATCCCTTTTCATTTATTTATATCGTACTTCTACTTGTAATTTTGACCCTGTTCAGGTCTTAAGTTATGCCTGGCGATTATTTGTTAATTAGTTGATTCAGTAAATTGAGTAATTAATCCCTTTGAATTCGGTTCGATTATTTCAATATATAACCGTAAGAGGTCTATTAATTTTCAGGGAGGTCGAAGCAGGGAATTTTCAAACAGACGGCTTTTTACCATTTGAGTGCAAATGCTTACATAGAAATTACATTCCTTTTACTAAGGATATAGCTTAAATATATAGTATTTACACCTGTCAAGAGATAGAGAGACTAACACTCATAAAAAAAAAATGTAACTTTTATTTAATAATTTTTATTTTGTTTTACATTATATACCACTTGTAAAAATTGTTCTAAAATTGTCTTATCTTTTCCTTCGTTTACGAAGTGTTCTTTCATTTGATAAGAGCGAATATTTTTGTTTATTTATTTACGATATTTTAAGTTACAGATCTATAAACGTGCAATATCTCGTGATGTGCAAACTCGAGCATGTTAAGGAACTCGCTCTTAAATCAATTAGATATAAAATAACTATATTTGATAAAAATTGTAATATAATGATTTTATCATTTTTGTTTTCGAAAAAATAAATAAATAAACATTAGAAAAATAAAGAGCCTTGCTGAGGTTCAAACTTCCCGAAGACCACGTTTATCAATGGAAATAATGGTAGTATTTCGATTCCCCCAATTTGTTCTAGGGATACCGCGGCCACAAACACACAGAAATTAGAAGAATTTATATTGAAAGATGATTAAAAAAACGCCCATCAAAATCAGGAATTTTATTTCCACAATATTTTTTTACGCATATTATGTATTACAGGTAACACGAAAACGTCGAGAATTTTACTTTTCATAAGATGTATGCCAATTTTGAGTTAAAAGTGTGGCATACAGGCAATTCTGAAATATTCCGCAGGTGATTTTTTTTTCTTTACGTGTGTGTAATTTTCCTGCATGCCCGGTGATGTATACGTTAGGCCTCCTTCGTAATCCCAAGAGTCCCTGTTTAAAGTTCTTTCTGGCTACCTGTCTTGACGGTTTTCTTAAGATTCCCCCCCCCCCCCCATTTGTTTGATATCTGCCATCCTCTTTCAACCAGCCTTGACAAATCGACTCCATCTATTTCTTCCAAATGTATAAAGTGGGGATAGTGGGCGTAATCTATTCACCATTTCTGACCTACCTACCTGCTAAATATCTTCAGAATTCTTAATGGGAAACCATCATGTGCCATTAGTGGAAGAAAAGCCTACCCCAGCTTGTGACCACCTTTGTCAGCAGTGACTCCCATTGATATAACTACTCTTTTTTAGACCTAATTAACCGGAGGTCACGGCGTTTAGCCATCGGCGTGCATCCGGAATGCAGCCTCATCAGGGTCTGGGGGCGACGGCCCGCACACTGTGCTAGGGTCCATTTATAACCGGAGTGTCAGGATTGGGCCCCCTAATCGCTAGTAGTCGCTGCTTATCTATTCCCAGGACCCCCTGGCTCTGTGTGATACAGTGTGTTATGTAGTTTTAACTGACTGTTGTGATAAGTAGCCTGGGTCTCCCTCCCTTCCTTTTCTGTTGTTTCCCATTTGGCAACGGGTTAAGGAAGTGGGGATCATTTATCCTGTGGGAGGACAGAACGTCTTGTCCTTCCAGCAACTATTGCGATTAGCGATTTTGTGGAAACACTGGGAGCTGTCCGAAGAGAAAATAATGCGGTGATTGATATTTTTGGCTGGGAGAGACTGAAGGAAGAGTATGGAAATTTCTGTTTTCCGCGGTGAGGTTTCGTTTCATCTGGGAAACTTGCCTTCTTAGTAAGCCATTGTGGCTATGAGTGTTTCTTTTCTGAAAGGATTGGAGAAAAAGCTGGGTGAAGAGTGGATATTTAATACCCAGTTATCGTACATCTCTGGTTAAAAAGTGTTTCCTGGTAGGAGAAAAAGAAAACCATTGTCTGTAACCCCTCTTTTTACCACCGAAATGGAGAAGGGAAATTATGTAATGACTGATTACGTTTGAAGTTTTCTATGTTTTGTGTTTACTTTTCCTACAATACATAGAACATATGAATTGGAAGTATTGTGAGGAGATTTGTGTATGGGGGAGGGGGGGGGGTCAAATATACCATTCTTACATTTTGATGGATCGACACGTTTAAGTATCCGTGAATACGAATCAACATTTTTACAAATATGTTTAAGATAACTCAAAGTGCTACTCAAATGAACCAAAAGCGTACCTTCCTTTCGAAAGCACTTGAGGGGATTTTCATCATCAGTGGAAACTTATACTCACCAAATGGGTATTTAGTGAGTACACTCTTAAAAGGATATTCTATCTTCATCCGCTTGTTTCATTTCCCCCATGTTAACCTATGGAAAATTGTCTCCACATTCTAAGCTCTTTTAATTTTTAGGATTTTTTCCCCGCTGTTTTTTGCCAAAAGATGTTGGAAGGAGGAGAGTATATAATTTTCTTAGAACGTCAGCACAATAGTTAAAAGTACTTATAATATGTACAGAAAAGTCATAAATTCATTTTATAAAAAGTATTAGAAATTCTTTATTTTATAGATTCTTAAAGCATAAATTTTTCAATTCTCAGCATCTATGCCTAGAAAAAAACATCGGGAAAAAAGTCTTAAAAAAATAGAGGGTGGGCATTTTTCCCCCATAGGCTAAAATTGGGGAAATGAAACAAGCGGCTGGAGGGAAATTAATGAAAAAAAAAATTACATTACGTGTTTTCGAAACGTTTGTACGCTTACGATGTTTTATCTGCGTAACATTTTACGCTGTCATCTATTTACATAGAATATAGAATAAAATAAGGTACGATTATTAGTACGGTTATTAGTCTATTGATTTTCGGGGAGATTAGACGATAGAAATGCCCTCAACTTTTCGAACATTTCCCCCCTTTCCCTTTGAAAATCAAGAAAATATAAATAACTATTTATATTAACAGTTGATGAAAAATGTAATTGAATGTGTTAATGTTATATATATTAGAAATATGTAATAATAAAAAAATTATGTAATAATAAAAAATTCAAGTAATATTAACATCACCACAGATGCAAATTCACGGCCATAATGCGGATAAGAGAAGAGAACAGCACCAGCCCAAATTCGATGATCAGTCAGAATTAAATTCCTCCTCAGGTCTGAGTATTTAACTCTAACTAACCCAAACACATGCCTGTTTCAGATAGAGCAATAGTACATTACCATAAATACTCTAACTCAGACGAAGGGTATCAAAATATGAAAAAATAAAGACTGGAAACATTAAGAAAACTTGTATTACCTTGCGGCATGAACCCTTCTTCTTTCACCACGTGTATACACGATCAACCTCAACAGCTTAAATTATCTACAAGCACCGGAATGAAAAAGTCGAAATTCTACCAGGGAGGCAGTATGAACGTTCACAGTAATACTCCCAAACCCGTCCAGTGAGTCTAAGCTGGAAACCGGACAAACAATTCAGAATATGAACAACCCGTATGAAAAACATTTACAGAGGGTTAACGTACGCCGTTCTCTAGATATAGTACGTTTTGGATCAGTGGTAAAAATCATAAAAACAATGTGTTTACAAATATCAAACCAGTGAATTCATTATAAGTACTATCACTATAAATAAGTAGACGTCTTTGATTAGGTGTTATCACGCATATATCTCAGAAGAATTAAGCTACGTCAATGAGATTAAGTATGCTTATTTCATTCAGCAATAGAAAGCCAGAAATTTCGCATTGCCAGTATGGCAAAGATTGAGTCGAGCTGACATTCAACCTCTGATTGGTTGTTGGCAGAAACGTCACAAATATGACCAAAATATTTCTCTTCCCCCCATGCTTGTAATAATCTTAATTGGTGCTGTCATGAACCATTATTTTATGTTTTTTGCCAATATTAAATCAAATGAGAAAAATTGGGTCAATTCGAGTGCGTCTAATACCAACCATAACATTTTAATGTTATTTTGTTATTTATCCGTGGTTTATTATCCAAGACCAAGGATCAAACATCCTAAACTGTGCCAATGTCCGTGCTTACCTCAAACTGACATAAACTAACCAGCCTTTGAAATAACATGGAGGAAAAATCTGAACAACTATACCAGTAAGGTTGATACGAATCGTTCTATTTCGCATTCTACCCTTTCCGCATTAAACCAAGGCATTACCATACGCTGCAGCGACAGGTCTTAACCCACAGATCCCCAGATTACTGTACATTGTAACTCTAACCAATATTTACCAGTTTACCCTCTGATGATTCCTCTTTGATACGGCTCTTATCATCCGTCTATTTTGGTCCCCGTCATTATTAAGGGCATGCATGGCAGATGACTATCTACTTGTGCCCACGCACATAGCGGTGCTTTGCAGGTAATTTATAAGATTTTCGTGTTTTTTCATATATGTTTCCTGTATCACCAAGGGTCAGGTGAACTTGAGCATGGCTGAGTTCTATGGGGCACTGGTGCACTGTTTTAAGAGTTTGAGGATTTCACAAGGTCGTTAGGATTGTGTGAATAATACGATTAACTCGTTATTTAGAACTACATAAGAACTTGCAATGTCAAAGGCCTATTCACAACACATATCGGTGTATTGTTAGTCGGCGTATATTTGCCAGGTTCTTCGAGTGAGATACGTAAAAATTCATTAAACTCCAGAAATTAATCAAATCATAAAGAGAAATGTCAAACATGGTCCATTTTTTATGCACGCGCTTTATAAAAAGTGCTAAGTAAAAATATTAATGAATCGGTGATTATCAATCGATTTTTTCATGTAACAATTGATTACGCCAGGGTGAAGTGAAAATTCGCTTTGACGAAACATTTTATTTTCTTCCGAAAAAAATAGCTCAAAATATAAAAATATTGACATTTTTATTTTCCCTACAATACATGGTAGTAATGTATAGGGAAATAATTGTAATCGAATCGAAAATCGCAATTTCATAAAAGTATTTTTAACGTGAAGTCTGTGCAATGTATGTATCCACTCTAGCTGAAAAACTAATTGACCAAATTTCAGATAAGTCACTTGTGGTAACCCTGGTACTAATTAGATTTTTGTTTGATTCGGAAAGAATTATTTTTACTTTCCCTGCAATACATGGTAATGTATAGGGAAAGTATTGGAATCATGCCGAAAATCGTAACTCGAGTTTTCGACGGATCTACACATTTCGAGACCTCTAGAATACGAAAAAACTATTTTTAGCGTGACGTCTGTGTGTGTGTCTGTCTGTGCAGATTTTGTATCCACTCTAACTTAAAAACTAATTGACCGAATTTCATAAAGTTTGGTAGGTAAGTCACTTGTGGACGAATCTGGTGCTGATTGCTTTTGGGTACGATTCGTGATAAAAGAACCCGCCTTTTTTACGAAATGGCCCTCAAAAACTTGTATCCACTCTAGCTGAAAAACGAATAGACCGAATTTCACAAAATTCTGCAGATAAGTCACGCGTGGGTCAGTCACTCTGGTGCTGATTAGATTTTGGTACGATTCGGAAAAAAAATAACCAGCTTTTTTTTTGCAAAATGGCCCACAAAAATCGCCAAATTCTAAAATAAAAAACTACGTATGCTCAAATATATCCATTAAATGCTTGTTTAACACGTAATTTTTAGGGAAGAAAAGAATAAGACTAACCCTATTGCACTAGGACTAGCCATTCTCGAGATATTTAAGTTTTTCGTATTTTCTCTACGCCACCTTTAAAAATAAGTCCAGTTACCAAATGAGAACGAAAAGTGAATTAAATTTGATTAAAATAAAGAGAACGTGGATATAAGTGCAGGAGAATTCATGTGCTGCCCACATCAGATTCCCCCCCCCCCCTTCTTCTGCGAAATGGCCCGCAATAAAGTGTATATCTGCTCTAGCTTATAAACTAATTGTCCAAACTTCACAAAAATTGGTGAATAAGTCACCTGTAGTAGATACTCTGATACTGATTAAATTTTGGTACGATTTGGAGAGAAAGAACCTGCCTTTGTAGTGCTTTTGCTGATGCTTCACCTTTGAAAATACGTCCAGTCAATAAATGGAAAATAACATTGAAATAAATCTGCAAATTCACTGTCATTTTATATAATTGTCCCTGTTTTTTTGTGTCATTTAAACCCAATTTAATGAATTGTAAAAGAAATAAAAAAGAAATTGAGTTTGTAGGGAAAGTATGCTGCTCACATCAGATTTTTTTTTTTTTTTTGCGTATTCATAAATGGTACCCTATTTCAAGGTTAAATTGTTGAGAGTCAAAAACGAGTGCAGGCGAAAAAGCAACTGGCAAGTTAACTGAAACAGAGGAATATTGAAATAATTAACTGCACAAGTAAATTAAATATTATTACAGTTTCATGGATAAAAAGCATTTCAACAGAAAGCATTAAACCAACATTTAAGAAATATTTTTACTGAGAAATGTAACAGATTTAGAATAATTAATAAATAATTGACACTTTCTGTTACGTTTATGTTTACGCCACTGCCCTACGTGTAATGATCTTGCCTGTAAAAGTTACTCTATGGTGATAAGAATATCTCTGCAGAGAAAACAACTTTGCTATAATAATATATTTTTGTAAATGGGATTTAAGATTACTTATACGATAATTTGATTGCAACTAACTTAAAAATCTTTGTCTTCATAAAATTATAAAAACTTCATTAAAAACAACATCCAACACTAAATGAATAGTGTCGACCGGTTTCAAAGGCAATAAACATCCTACTTCGTCAGGACAAATAAGAAACGCTACCAACATTTATTCAAACAAGATCGGAAACTGGTATTAGAACAGCAAACATGGCTGAAGCAGGAAAAGGGGGTTGCCAACGGCGAGAGGAGAAAAAAAGTGGTAAAAATCCTGTATATCTATGAAAAATTCATGGAGGTGCATCAAGTAGTAGTAAGACATTATAAATAAACGTTAAAATACTAAAGAGGAAAGTGAATGTTCAACAAAGAATTCAAAACATTTATTCAGTCAATAAAAGTACAAAGACAAGTGCCCTAATAAATAAAAAAAGGCAACTCACCAGTTTCTAAAGTTACCCGAATCATCCAAACTAATGTAAAAATAACGGTTTATAAACAAATACGGTAAATATACGATCAGCAACTTGTGTTAGAATTGCTGTACCAAAATCTGCTACCGATAACGAGTGAAAGTTGTGCTTCATGTTTGCCCTGACGAAGAGGTCTTTTATTGCTTTCGAAACCGGTCGACGCTACACATTTTGTGTTGTATGTTGCTTTTAACGAAGCTTTTTTAGTTTTATTTCATTAGCAGCAGTTTGAGCTTTACGTATTTATGAAATCGTATGTGTTTAACTTGATACTTTCGGATTTTGTTTTGTGGTTCAAACACAAATACTTATTGTCCGCTTGAGCACAATACCCTCATTTTTGAGCGAAACAACGCCGCCATTTAATACCACTTGACTGCTATCTTAATCCGGGTTTTCCCCACCGTTAATTATTTGACGAAAACACTTAATTCAGCTTCATTTTTGGACGCTGAAAGTAAAGAGCATTCTAAATCGTGCTCTTAGCGTTTCTTCTAGCCCAATCAGAAGTGGCCTGCCTATTCGCCGCATCGCGGTTTTGAATAAGTGTTTCAAATCATACATACTTAAGCTTACTGGCTTAGAATCAACGAATGGACTGAAGGCTATGTGTTGGTTTAAAGACTAAATAAGTTTCCCTGAGGAATGTGTATCCTTGTGAGTTTGCTATGAGTGCATGCGTTTTGGTATGTTATTTATGCATTTGATGATGCTCATTTATCATTTATTGGTTTTCTTACAATACATACAATATATGTAAATGGAAAATATCAAAGCTATTTTTGCATGTTCGAATTAGATTTGTATCGTGTTCCCAGTAGTTAATACATATTTCCAAAACTTCATTTGTCTCATTTTAAAATTAAAAAAAAAAAATCTGATGTGAGCAAGCACATAACTTTCTCTACAGACTAAAATTTATTTTCTCTTTATTTCTTTAATAATTCTGTGAATTGAGTATTGTTGTACAAAATAACACTCATAATTCAATTTTTGTTTTCATTCGTTAACTACAAATATTTTCAAAGCCGGCGTGACAAAAATGCGGAAAAACTAAAATAACTTGAGAACGGCTAATCCTAGTGTAATGGGTTTGGTCTTATATTTTTATCGTAAAAAATTATGTATAAAACAAGTATTTAATTAATGCATTTGAGCTGAGGCAGTACTTTATTTTAAATTTTAGTGATTTTTGCAGGCCATTTTGCAGATAGAAGCAGGTTCTTTTTCTCGAATCGTACCAAAATCTAATCAGCACCAGGGTCATCCACAAGTGACTTACCTACTACATTTTAAGAAATTTTCCCCATTAGTTTTTCAGTTAGAGTGGATACATATATTGCACACACACACACACTCATAGACGTCAAGCTAAAAATAGTAATTTTTTATGTTCTAGAAGTCCCAAAGCGTGCAGATCCTTCGAAAACTCGAGGTGCGATTTTCGACATGATTCCAACACTTTATCTATACATTAACATGCATTGCAGGGAAAGTAATAAGTAAACATTTAATTAATTTGAAAAAAAAACGAACTTCAAACAGAGGCGTATGTGTCTCTGTTGAACTTCAAACAGGGCGTATTTTCCTATATGTGCATATGCACATATAGGAAAATTAAGGGGCGTGAATTTGAATATGCCTTTCTATATGAAATATGAATCACTATAAAAATGTATATTAAGTGCATATTTACTTGCACTGTAATTCATTTCAGGAAACTTACAGGACGACCATTAAATATTTACACTAATGAACGCACGGAATTCTTGTAAAGTTCCGCCTTATCTAATTAGAACAGAAAACAGCAACGAAAGCAATTTGAAAAAATGCTGCCAACTTACCCCATGCAAACAAGCCCCACTTACGCAAATACCCCCTTCAGAATGCACTCGCGGAATTAGGCTATTATTCAGCTTGCTTAGAAAAGGGGACGCTGGATGTAAGCAGTATATACTCCAAACTAGCCGTATTTCCTCAGCATGTCTTCACCTTTCATCATTTATTCAGACCCCCCTTTTAAATGGATTCTAAATGCTGCACGTCTATTCACGAAGGACACGGCTCCCACATTACCAGGTCCCTTTAAATCTCCCAGTTCATTGTGCGTGTGAAGCTGGCAGATCCCCTTTTGTGGGTCCCTACAATGGGAAAAGAAGCCCGGTAGATTTATGCGGGAGCTACATTGATTAGGATTCTTGCAGCTGCGGCCCGCGTATTGTTTCAGGCGTGCTGTTTGGGGGGGTAAAAATAATTCGTAGAATGGGGACTTGGCGGTTATTACAAGTATATCAATCTTGGGAGCTTGACCCTGGTCCAGGTGATGATGGCGAAAGACGCCTGAGAGTAGATACCACTCTCCGGCTTCACACGTCAACAGTTCCCCACGTCAATCATGGATCCTGGTGGTTGCTAAAAAATCGGAACTGTGGAATTTTTTAAGTATTCACCACCCGGGATCATTTATATTGGATCGCTATGTGTCCAGTAAGCAGAAGGCTTTCAAAATATCGGGATTTAGTTCGATTGCGTTTACAGAAAGGAGCCGAAATGTTGAATCCAGATTGGATCATGATATCCCCGATTCTAGGGGGGGGGGGGGGGGGGGAAGCAGGTACAAATATGTAATTGGACATCATAATGAAATATAAAACACTTTATTAAAATACAAGCATATAAAAGATAAAAAAAGTTGACTTATCAAATTATATTTCCCAGTTCACTTTTCCCTCCGTTTTCGACACGTACGACTGTTTTCAGAACGGTTTCAAATCAATATTGATGGAATGCTTTTGATAGGGATTGTGGTAGTTCAAACGAGGCATAAAGATACTGGAAAATACCGGAGGTTCTTGAAAAATCAATGTGACGGACACCACATGAACCCTGCGTGATTCCTTATGAAATTTCTCAATTTTGATGCAAATGAGGAAATACGTGTGGTCAATGCATACACTCGAATAAAGATGCTATTAATTCGTAAACTAGCTAGTGCTTCCATATACAAAATAATTCTGTATACAAAATATCAAATTCTTAATGTTTGTTCTCAGTTTGCTTCGGACATATCCATTTCGACTAATAGAATCCTTCGTAGGCGTACTCGTATCAAGACCGACCATTGGACTTCATAAGCCATTACAGAGAAAATTCGTTCATCGTTTAGATTTTAAGTTTAAATAAAAATCAAGAATTTATTTAAAATGCTACAAATATTTCACGGATGAATATCTGATAATTATTAATTTTTCATATTCTTCAAAATTTTTAATAGCTTCTAGAATCTTTAGATTGGAATAAATTATTGGTTCTTCAAAACTGTTTAATGTGGTTAATAGAATTTTAACGCATGTTCATTACGCTCCTGTGTCAGAAATGACTGTGACAGAAAAAACGTATGTATTTATTTTTGTTCCGCACGGAAATTGAAACTAACATTGAGACACAAAGTATACACTATGCATAACTCGTTTTTATGCACTTATACATGTAGAATAAAACTCTATATATTATTATTTAGCTGACTTAAAGTTAAAATCACTCCTGTAGCAATATGGTGAATGAACAGGATGATTTATTTGACACCATCAAAATGTCACCCATTCTCAGAGACAAACGTGCATCAGCGATTTCGCAAAATAATATATTTAAAATTAAAAAATAAGAAGTGTTTTACAAGTTAAAATCGCTACCGTGCTGAAAACACCGGTTCTCGTTAGATCACCGAAGTCAAGCAGCATCGGGCGCGGTTAGTACTTGGGTGGGGGACCATCTTGGAACACCGCGTGCTGTTGGCACTTTTCAGGCGTGGTAGCCCGGTGGTTTGCGCGTTAAGTTTGCACGCTGCCACAACTGCCGCCGTGTTCATGCGGAGTACGATCACGTTAAATATGTGGATCCGTAAGTCCTTCCGAGAGGTTGGTGGTAGGGGAAGGAGGGTACGGTCCCTGTGGATGCCTCCCCCACTGGATTCCGGTCTAAATTTTGTGGCACTTCCCGGCCGTCCAAACAGTTAACTTACACCTTTCTGGTAAGTCGGACGGTCTGGGTTTCAACAACAACAAGTTAATCGAAATTTGTTAAATCTCATCCATTTATTTTCATTGTTTTTAACGGATGTAAAAAGGAGATTCCATTTCCTTTTTACTCACCACTCGAGTGATAGAAATGACGCATTTTTATTAAAACTACATTTAATAGTAATAAAGTCAAAACTGCATTTAATATTATTGAAAAATATTTTTTTAGGCTCAAGGGACACAAAATTGACAATTATCAGATATTCAAACCTTAACATGTAGACGTTATTGGTGAATTTCTGTCTATCATTTGCTCTTATTAATTTATGTTTAATTTTCAGACATCTTGTTTTGTTAGTTACGAACTGTTTTGGTTATTGAGACTTATTGGAATTTTTTGGATGGAATTTTAAATTCTTTCGCTATGTATTCTTTTTCAAAAATTCTCTTTTAAAAACTTTTAAGAAAATATTCCCTTAAATCAGTTCCAGTCTCTTTCGTGGTGTTTAAAAGTTAAAAACTTCAGCCAATCTATGAATATCATTTACCGTTAATGCAAAAACCCCGCTTAGTGTGTTAATGTATTCTTCTGCAGAAAAAGCGCCCCCCATCGCCGATGGGAAGAAGCCTCACTTTACATATTCACTTAACCAAATCCCTTTATCAAGATCTCACGTTAAATGAAAACAAATAAAATAAAATCGAATTTTGAAAGAAATAAAAATAAATAAATAAAGTCGAGTCCGGCGCTATCAATCAATCAGAACGTCGTGGGCTTTATATTTTAATCCTGCAAAATAAAAAAAGGTTACCCCCTCTCCCCCACCGGTAAAAGAGAAAGGGAAAACTACTTTTATCCTTTTTTCCATGCATTTCGAAGCAGATGGTAATTTTGTTATCTTCTGCTCTTAAGGCTAAAAAAAGTAAATAGAAAGTCAAGGATGCCCTTTTTTCATCTCTCTTGGCGATGCGAAAAAGTACACTTCCTTCGCCAGACTTCGCCAAGTGATGGATTCGAAAATCCACACACATGCAAACACTACGCACACACACACACGTTTTGGGTCCCCCAGGAAAAGATCCGGATAGAGAAATAAAGAATGGAATAAGAGACGGATCGAATTTTCCCACCCGTTTTTATTTATTTTTTGTTTAAATTATATAGAATCTCAAAAATTTAAAGGGGAATTCAACCTCTTCATTGAGGAATTGAACGCCGAGAAGTAACTGAGGGTTCGTTTGGCATTGTTTTATTTTCTTGAAATGGAGTCAATAGAAGGGATAGCGAAGGGTTAGAATTCCTCTCCTCACCATTTTTGAACCTATACCGTGACTGTTTGCTTGGGGAAAATAAAACTGCCGATCTTTTCCCCCCTCTTAAGTGATTGGGTTGCCATCTTTTGTTTCAGATTTTATTTCTCCAAAACTTTTTTCGAGATTATCATATTCACCGGAATCTAATTGCACATCGTATTGGGTATCGAAGTTTTTCAATTGAATAAGATATATATTTCCCCGAAAATGTATCCGTTTGCGATTTTGTTTTCCGCCGATGGGGTTAATAATAAGCATTAATGTAATTTTATAATTAGTTTATAGATATTTATTTTTGGACTGGGCCTTGCATAAGATTATAATGTACTGTTGACGACTTTGTATTAAGGGCGGGGGTAAAGGGTTAATTATATGTTTCCTGGGAAAGTACTTTGTAAGAAAAAGTCCATGGCTGTACACATTAGGATCTATAGTAAAATGACCATGCCTGTCAAGTAAAAGTTATTGCAGCGCCCCTAACGGAGAGTTTAAAAAGTAAGACCACGAACTCGGCAACAAAGCGAGATAGAAGACAAAAAAATCCAATAATGTAGAGGCAGGGAATCGGCACTGCGCTACTTTCGATCTTATTTAGTACTTAAAATTGAAAATTCCTCCTTACATTCCGCATACTTTCTGTTTACCATACCATTAAAGCGCAATTAATGAAATATATTTGGAGCACAACATTATTTATAATTTTTCTTTTTATCAAATTTAAATTTTATACAGGAACAATGTTTTAAATAATTCAATTTGTGAAATTTAAAAAAATAGAAAAGTTATGAATAGAACAGAAAAAAATAATTCATGTATTTTTAAGTTTTTACATCGCTTAAATTTATTATTAACAAAAATTACATTTCATGGATAGTAGTTAGTTGTAAAAAGGGACAACATTTTATTTCACATCATTTGCATCATTTTATACCTAGAAATATGATATGCATATTTATTAATTGGGCAACGAATCTTTTTAAATAATTTCAAGTCTAACACTTATTAGCAACGTGAAAAATTAGAGTCTTCTAAAATTCTACTTCCAATTGAAAAGGCAATGTGCAGAGATTTCTTTAATATTTAACTGAAAATTCTGTATGCTACAGATTTCCAGAGAAAAAATTTCTTACGCGTAATATTTTTCACTTCCATGTAAGAACTAATTTCGATAAAATAATAACTTTGTTAGGAAAGTTTGAAGAATTGGCAAGGTTATAATTGAACAATAGTCTTTAACTAATCTTCAACTGAATTATTTTTCAGTTTTGTTTTGTGAAGACTGTGAAATGTGAAATATATCATATAACTGTACATCTCTGAATGTTCACCCAATTTCAATTAAAAAAAAATGAATGCAGTTTTAGATACAAAACGAGTTTCTTTCATCAGAATAAAGCAAAACATTTACCTACACTAGCAATGCAAGCAAGTATTGCTCGTATAACTGCTGTCTCGTTATTCTGAAGAAGGAGGCTCGTTTTGCCTTCGAAACCGGTTCATATCTTTATTTTATTGTTGCATGCTGTATGACTCAGATATCCATCAATAATTTCTGATTTACAGCCGTTTGAGTAACTTTTTGTATAAATAATATAATTTTTTATCAGGTCTTTTAACAATTGACTTGTAATTATAATTTCATAGAAATGTTAAGTATATGAAATTTAACAACAACAACAAAAAAAAAAAACTACTGCATACATAAACTATATTTTTGATTATTAAAATAATAATCAATAAAATTTTAAATACACATATTTTATAATAATTAAATAACATTAAATTTTTAAATTAACTCAACCAATTTTTGTAATGCTATTTATTTCCACGAATTTCACTTCCAAAACACTTTTCATAAGCAAATTTTATGTTAAACAAAAGCGCCGTTTGATACTTAAAATTTGATTTATTGTATATATATATATATATATATATATATATTAGAAATATGTAATAATAAAAAAAAATTCAAGTAATATTAACATCACCAAAAAAGCAAATTCACGGCTATAATGCCGATAAGAGAAGAGAACAAACAGCACCAATCCAAATTCGATGATTAGTCAGAGTTAAATTCCTCCTCAGGTCTGAGTATGAAAATATGAAAAAATGAAAATAATTATATATATATATATATATATATATATATATATATATATATATAATAATTTTATACAATAGTATATATTTCATTTAATAACTATATGCCATATTTAAATATATTTGGAATTTAACTCATAAAACATTTTATCAAATAAAGATTAATATAATGAATATGAATATACAGTTATACACATTTTTTAAATTAGCCCATTTTTTTATTAGCCACATTTTTAAAATTAAAATATTTTTTTAATTAATTTAATAATTGCCTAATTCATCTGTAAATTTTACGTAGTAAAAACATATTAACTGTCAACAAAAATTTCCATATTGCATTACACATAATTAAAAAGGAAAAAACACAACTAACATCATATCGATGATTTAAATAGATTGATTGTAACTATATATAAACAAGAAAGATCGATTATGCATAAAGCATTGATTATGAAACACTTTCCAACGGAAATGAAATTTTATTTTAGCAACTCTAAAATGCGATACATTCAATACTCATATTTTTTAAATTATCATATTACTACAATAATTTCAGACTTTAGATACACAGATAATACGCAAAAATAAAGCTATTTTATGACGGATGCAACACTAAATATAAATTTAAACGGTCTCTAAAAATCTCGATTTTTAAACAGCGAAAACAAAATGGATGCCATATTTTATTTTGCAATGAGTCTCTTCATATATCATGGGTGTAATTATTTGTAATTATTATTTCAATTTTTACTTAAAAAACTACCTAACATATTTCGCTGAAATTTTTTTTATACATTTTATGTAATAATTTGTATATTTCTTAAAATTTTCAAAGCAATTTTGGAATTTTAACATCGCTTAAAACATGTTTGAAAAATTGGCTCTTATAGGGTTCAATGCATTTCATTGTTTTCAATCCGAAATCAATTGGGTGATATTATACATTTGCATTCCCATATGTCCCACAGACCTTATCAACAACATACGAAAATTTCATTTTGATAAAGTCATTTTTACGGCAGTTATTGTGCGGACAGACAGACAGACAGACAGACAGAATGAATGAATAAAGTCATAAGCACTTCACAACTATGTTGGAAAGTGTTAAAAAAGGAAAACAAAAGGTTTTAAGGTAATATGTAAACATATTTTTGTCCGGTATACAGGCAGGGTTGGCGTTCCTGTAGGCGGTGATTGCAGGGATAGGGCTGAAGGCAAGGTCAAACTGTATATTAGTTCGAATTACTACAGATGTATTATATTTAAATATTTTGGGCTCTTCTGCTTCAATCCTACTGAATACGACCACAGAATAGTACCTACATTTGAATAACGGGGGAAACCTATATTTTGTGCAGGAAGGTTGTCGCTAAGTCAAGGATTATTTCATTGCAGGGGGGAGGTTATTAATTCAGGAAATTACGTAAATGATGTGGTCGCGTTAGAGCATCACTGATGTAGAGTTTTATTTTATCACATAAATACTCTAATTATATTTTTTTTCTTAAGAGTAACATCCATGCACAATATCAAAGAAATGGTCAACAGTCATAGACGACTGTCTGAGATGACCTATGTATGAAGCCGGCGGAGTCTACAGGTCACATTTAAAATTCATTGATCCCTTTTTAATGGATTTGGCCATAACTCTTGAGGGCGACAATTGGCAATATTTGTAGTCTCCTGATTAAGTATATAACTCTTCGACCTCATACCGAGGTTGATCTTCAGGAGGAAATTCTTCCGACGATTTATGGTGCTGTTTATAGATAACAGAGATTTAAACCTAACATTCGAATATCCCACACTATTAAATTGATGCGACGTATTTCCTCTTTCAAAAAATACGATATTTTTTCACAATGAGTATTTCTATACCGACAAAGTGGTTACTTAAATGCACTTCTCTCACCTTCGTCACGAATCTATAGCAGTATTTGTTACCCCTCCCCCCTTGCCAAGTTATTTCTAGTCTGTGACGGCTGAGACACTGAAATATTAGCCGTTCCCTGTTGGAACCCAAATCGCTTTAGCTTGTGACAGAACCCTAAAAGCCCCTTAACCTGCCAACTTCTACAGTACTGAAATGCTTTATGAAAAGACAGAAAAAAATATTCCGCGTTTCTCCTGGGCACTTTTATACTGTCTGGCGCGCGCGGCAATAATACCCCCCCCCCCCCCCCTTCTTTGAGAAAAGGATAAAAGAATATTTTCCATCACCTCCCACCCTCCCCAAGAGCAAAAAAATGTTCGAGGAGGGACGTTTTTATCCTTCAAAAGACGACTGGCAAAAACATCTAAGCGATGGGCGTTGCACTGAATTTAAGTTTGAATAGAGAGTAGGGCACGGATGGTTGCTGGTTGCACTTGAATTGTTCAAAAAGAAAAGTTTTCGAATGTCTCGTGTTACGATGCATTGCTCCATGGACAATAGCTGCTACGATTACGAAAAATTTGGGATTATTTAAAGTTTAGCAAATAAAGCAGTATCCGAACTTCGACCTTACCAATGCCGAAAATTGCTCTGCAAAGGAGTGTAAGCACCCTGCAGAGTCCAGCTCGACGATAAGAGCTTGTAATTTCGTCCCAGTAGCTCAACTGTAGAGCGTCGGCTGACCAGTTCAGAGATTCGGGGTTCGATTTCCGGTTGGGGCAGCGAGGCGCTTTACATAGTTCTTAAAATTTTACCATTTCTTAAATCCGTTAAATCTCAATATGATACAGAAATTTTAAGCTTTCTTAGTAACGTACCTTTTTTTCATAGTTCTTATCCCAAATTCCTATCTCATGCCACGCTCTTATTGTAACCCCAATGTATTCTATCCCAGGCCATTAATATTACCAGAAAATACACGTACACCGTACGTTCATTTTTCATCTACGCCAGCACATTTGGTCGCTAATCCTAACCACAACGTAAACTTTCTCATTCCAACACTTCTCTCTTTGACTTAAATAGCCTGTAATCATAAGTATACGACTAAAAGATATGTCTAAGATAAACATATTCTTCAGTAACTGCATCCCCATCACATTTGTGTAATATACAAACCCCAAGGACGACCCATTTTTCATGCCGTCAGTGATATTCCTCTCACCGAAATAAGTGTAACGTGCATGTAAAAATCGGACTATTCTGAAACTGCGTATAAGATGAAGTGCCGATGTGAAGTCCGGCTAATGTATAAAATTTATTCAAATAGTGCTATACAATAAATCAGGTTTTAAAGAGCTTGCCTGCTTGACTACTATGTCCCGATAATAACCATTACACACGCGGTCGCACACACACACACACACATATATATATATATATACACACACACACAGGGTGTCCCAAAAACATTGACTTCGGCTTTTATTCCTTAAATATTGATCTTAGACACATATAATAAATTACAAAGTTGCATAGAAAAAGGTACAGAATTTTATGAAATCGATAAAAATTTTCAGGGGATTAAATTTTAAGAAATACAAAATTTAAATTTTTATACGGCCCCCCCGTACAAAAACATTTCCGATGAGTAAAATATGCCCCATACATTAATAAGGTGATGTACAAAATTTCAGCATTTTATCATAAAATGTCCCAGAGATATATTTAAACAAATTTGGTGAGGGTTTAATCACAAATTATTATATAAATGTTTACAGCAAGAGTGCAAATGACGCAACGCAGAAATGCATCATAGGAAAATTATATCTGCTTCTTATCTTTAATGGATCTTCGGCATAGATGGATAGATGGAAACCATTTTGAACAAGCTTTGTAATCTTTGCGTTAAGTTAGTATCTCTACACAGTGTAGATACTTTTGTACCAATAAATAGCAAAATTATTATTTATTTTTGTAATCATTGTTTTTTTCAGTAATTTTTGTATGACTGACACCTGAAACACGATCTGCCGACATGATTTTTCCCCTCTGAGAACCCATATCGATGCATCAAAAAGTGGTTTAAGTCAGCATTTTTGTCTTTTCGTATCTCTGGGACTTTTTATGATAAAATGCTGAAATTTTGTACATCACCTTATTAGTGTATGGGGCACATTTTACTCATTGGAAATGTTTTTGTACCGGAGCCGTTTAAAAATTTAAATTTTGTATTTCTTAAAATTCAATTCCCTTGAAAATTTTAATCGATTTCATAAAATTCTGTACCTTTTTTTACGCAACTTTGTAATTAATTTATTATATATGTCTAAGATCAATATTTAAGGAATAAAAGTCGAGGTCAATGTTTTTGGGACATCCTGTATATATATATATTATATAATAATAGAAGTTTGAAAATCCAATTTTTTTTTTTTTTTTTATATATTATATATATATATATATATATGTGTGTGTGTAAATATATATATATATATATATATATATATAAATTAGTAAATCCAAAGTTAGAATGTATGTAGTAACTCATAATACACTATTCATAATACACTACTCATAATACACTATATATATATATATATATATATATATATATATATATATATATATATATATATATATATATATATATATATCGCCTTCAATCCTTTGTTCGTCCCTCCATTTCTTTAAAATTGAATTCTTTAATTTATTATGGATGCTTTACTATTTCTCTTCAAGTATTCTACTTTAATTCAACTTTTTTATCACTCTAAATTCTTTGGTATCCATAAACATAAAAATATATGTTTATCTTTTAAAACAAAAATAATTTCAAAGGATGTTGCTGTTATCAGATGCATGATCGATGTCTTGGATCGATACTTCGATAACTCTGATCAGTCATTTCTTACTAATTAAACTAATTAATGCAAAATAATTAAAATATTAAATGAATTTATTTGTCATTTTAATGCATATAAATACCTTAAATAATTGAAACTAAATAAGAACTAATCATGAATAAGAAAATACATAGCTTGTGTAAATATACTAATTTTAGGAATTTTTTTTTTCCATTTTTTTTAGAAATGTTCGTTTCGGAAATTTTACAAAGACCGCTTTTCCAATGCGGAATTTTTTGTAGTATACGAAAATGTTTCCAGACTCATTCTTAATAGATCCTTGATAAGGCGTTTAAATACCAAATCTAGATTATCACCCCTATCACTTTAGATTAACACACCTGTCCCCTTTTCATGCCTTGTGCATATATATTTTCGTAAACGGACATTTTAGATTCTTCTTTCACCATACTTCGCACATGTAATTCTTGAATTTCTGCCAATTCCAAGGCATCCATTCGAGCATTAACTCCCGTATTATTTACCCTTTCTCAAGCTTGTCGAGAGGTCCATAGTCGGCGGCTGCCTCTGATCAATGCCTCTGATTAATGTTCGATCCCCAAAACATGTTTATTTCTGCTTTTAGAAACTCGCATTCTTTGAGTTAACTCCGATAAGACACTTTGAGTAATGTTATTAATTCCACTGTCTGGAAGGCTGTCATGGTAAATGGCTGCACGCATGCAGAGCTGACATTGGTTCGCCATTTTT
The DNA here is from genome assembly GCA_951213105.1 of Amaurobius ferox. Lineage (NCBI taxonomy): Eukaryota > Metazoa > Arthropoda > Arachnida > Araneae > Amaurobiidae > Amaurobius > Amaurobius ferox. Next base: position 146,008,894 of record OX578145.1, read on the forward strand.
TCCCCTTTGCGTTTTGTTTATTTTTGGGGAACCTGGTCCGAGGGTAAATTGATTCCCTATTCATTAGTTATTTTTCCTTCCGTTGAGCTGAGAGAGCGAGGATACCCGAGATTAAGTACCTTTCAGTGACGGCTGTCAAAGCAGTTTCTTCTCCGGTTCCGATTCCGAACGCCGACCGGTTCGGAGCTGTAGAAAGTATGGCGCGGAGAGGATGAGTGCTGGATCTGGAATTTTTTTGCCTGTGATGCTTTGTTGTGGACGAGATTTCCGAGCCTGTTTCGACGTTGAATTGTAAATTAGTATGCTTATGCAAAGGAGAACGAATGTTTAATAAACCTGCTACTTGGGGCAAGCTAACTTAACTGTAAAATGGTGTAGAAAAATCTATAAACCGCTGCGAAATCATATAGAACATTGGAACATCTATTAAGACATCATTTTTAATTTTCAGTTCCAAAAGTATCTTATTCCGTGTATTTATGCACAAATGGTAGGTCTTTCAAACAATGATTTGGGGTATTAGAAATGCGTTTTTAATGTGATAATATATGCACTTCAATCACAATTTTAGTATTAATGAAAATAAATAAATAAAGAGATATTGATTTGGTGATAATTTTGAAAATAATAGAGGGAAGTGTTTTTGTATTACCTTAATATGATCAAGACATACTAAAATATTCAAAATATACGTGTCAAATTCGCCTTAAAGTCAAGTAGAAGGTTTCTTAAATTTTTAATGATGCAGGAAGTCTAATTATCTAATAGAAATTAGATACACAGAAGCGCGTAGTTAACTTTAAAATGTATTGTATCATTATCCAAAAATTAGTCTTGCAATTTGACTTGGTCAAGTTTATAAATTTTAAAATTCTAAAGTATTTATTTTTAAATTAAAGTTTAAATATTTAAAAGTCAGAAACTGGAGTTCTGAGAAACGACATAAAATTAGGAAATAAGAATTTTTCAATTACTACCCCCCCCCCCCTTCTTTTTTGACAACGTCACTGATTACTTAATTACAGGTGAAGAGAATATATAAAGGACGAAACATCGAGCGCCAATAATGGTGAAAATTCAGAGTTCTTCCCCAGTATATTTCCGAATTCTTGCAATTTTGCAACCGATATCCCACAATCTTCCTCCCACTTCCTTTCTGAATCACTTCGCCCAACCGCGACTGCTCTTTTTTTCTCGCCTTTTAGACTCAAACCACAGGTTCCTGTTGGAACCCAGAAAACCTAATGATCGTCTGCTATCATTCGGTCTCTCCCCCCCCCCCCCCCTCCATAATCATCACGCAGCGCTTCTTGTGTTTTCCCTTTGTTCCTCGGCAACCATTAAAATCCAATCCTATTTTGCAGAAACGCTTCTGTCTTTCCAGTACGATTAAATAACGGAACATCCACCCACCCTCAAACAATGCGCACCGAAAATTTCCCAAGATATCGTAGCCAGCGCACTCAATAGCAATTTGCTGCAAAATTGCAGTCCTCTGCGATGTTTTGTCTTCTCTTTCGACTAGGTTTGCGGATTTTTGCTCTGATAGTGGTGGCATTGAAACCGCATATCATGTCGTTGTGTGGTAAAATTATGCTATGAACAGGCCATTAGGCCTCACCATTGCCATTGTTTGCTGTCTAAACATTTCTACAATAAGAATTGATGCCATTCCCTTGAAATATTTTCAATTTGCCTCTTTTCTGCTCGTTGAATAATGATCTTTAATGCCAAGCAACAAAGCGTCTGTTTATGTTTTGATTTTTCTTTATAAATACTCCAATCCTGAGTTCTACATAAATTCTTTGCTTTATTGACCATTGTGTTCGCCATTTTTTGTTTATTATTCCAACATATCGCTTGATTCCCCCCCCCCCCATCGTTACTTGTGTTTGCTAAAAGTATGCAATTGTTGGATTGGGATATTGAAATGTTTTCTGTTATTCGCATGCGTTTTGTAAAAGGATTTTAAAGGGTTCTTTAAACACCCACTTGCATTTTTGGTTTTCAAAAAACAGGTTAAAGTTACAGATATTTTATTGTTTCCCTTTCGATTATAATTACTTAAAGCATATTTTTCTTATGCGAGACGAAAATTATATATGTAGATTGTAGACGAACGTATTACTGTCGAATGATTGGAATCTGTAAATACTTGGAAATATTATCAAACCCTTCTTTTGATTAAGGAAAATCCTATAAAAAGTACATTAAAAAAGTAAAAATTGTAGAAATTCAGCACTCTAAGAAATAGTGATGAATGTGGTGAACGGTGTGAAAGCCCCAGGCCGTCCGGCTCGTCCAGAGGACTTAGAGCATCAAAATGGACGACCGGGTGGTGAACGGTGTGTATTAATCCCCCCGTTTTCATAACTGACTGCTTTCCGCAGTTAGCTGGTGTTAGTTTCTTCAAAATTCCATATACAGTTCACCGAATGCCAGGCACTCCCGAATAATGAATGCACGGTTAACCAGAATAAACAAAATGCGACACAATATTATTCTCATTGACTTAATATCATGCAAATTGAAATTTTGTTCATTTGGAGACTCTATTTACCAAAAAAAAAAAAAAAAAATAGCATATTTGAGAATGATGTCAACTGATTTACCACATAGTCTTTATTATAAACGAAGCAAGTCAACTTCTTTTAGGATACTTCATAATTTTATGTATGTTTTTAATAAGCCATTCAGAAAACGTGCAATATCTTGAATGATTCGAAATTATGTATATCACATCACAGACTCACACGGATTGACACACACACATACATATATACATATAAACTTAGACAGGATCTCGGAAAGGGGGGTTTCAATGCTGAATTTTATTTTCAAATGTGGAATCCATGAATCATTAATATAATTTTACCATGAATGGGTAGAGGAATTGTGACCCCCAACCTCCCTACCTGCAAAACTGCACACACGTCACACACATATACATTCATACACACATTTAAGCAGACATCACGTCAAAAACGTTATATTTAAGTTCAGGGATTCCCAAAGTGTAAATCTGTCACAAACTCGAGTTCAAATTCTGGACCCCGTCATAATACTTCCCTTATACATTATACTATATATTTAGGGAAAGTAAAAAAAAAAATGTCCTAATTAGAGACGCGTCCACACGTCCCAGGTTATAGAGAAGCCCATAATTTCGGTGTCTTAAATTATTACATGTAATGTGTTATTATTTTCACTATGAATTAAGTAACATTTTATGACTATCAAATACAGTGAAACCTCACAATTTCTACGTCCCAATTTGCTTGGAAGAGAATTGATTCACATTTTCAACATTATCTAGAACGATATTTAGTGCCATGCTGTTTGTTCACTGCGGTCAAAGATCCACTACTGTTACTCCTTATCATGCAATTGCTAAATGGCAAACTGTTATGAGATTCCAACAGCTATCATGGCCTTTTGCAATTAGGTAGTAGGTTATTTATGGGGGGTTGTACCCCCTTACCCCCATTGGCTGCTGGACTTGGGTCACACCTTGAAAAGACCCCGTTTGATTGTCGATTCCCTTTTCAATATCTTGCGGAGTTTTCTTATCGGTTTTTCCGACTATGTCATTTTGCAATTATATTTCAGTATAACCACAACCTAAAACTGCATAAGCATGGAAACAAATCACACTCTAAGCCCGCCAATGATTAAGAAAAAAAGATAAACTCCTCATGACTCCCGATGGTTGTAAAAAAGGTAGCAACCCCGATGATTGCTGACTTTGTACAAAAGATAAAATAAATATACCAAGCTCCTTTCACTTAATTCAGAGAGAAAAGAGGGCAAACGGCTCTCTCTAATTTTTCTGACTCATTGAAATTGCTGGTAGTAAATAACAGGTTTAATTATTTTCTTTTGCAGGGGGAATAAGAATACGCAATGAAGATATCACATACACACACATAAAATCGCAAATTCTCTTTTCTTAAAAAATATGATCAGCTCAGTGGAAAGAGTCCGTGACTGACCAAGCAATAAAATGACTTTCTTATACATCACCCCCCCCCCCCCCACCCCTCGTCTTTCATTTTCTCCACAATGAATCTTTTCTCACCTCCAGCCAGCATCCTGTTGAACAAGAAAAAACAAGCAAGCGCCCTTTCTTCAGACTCCAACAGCTGTCATGGGGATCCCTTTCGGTTTCTGTTGCCGTGTCTGCATTTTTTGTTTCTGAGCGCCCATTAAACGACGGGCCCGGGCCGTAATTCTGCGGCCGAAAGTTACGGAAGAAAACAAAAACGGAAAAAATAAATAAATAAAAGCAAGAACAAGGACCATCCGACTCTCTGCAGTTCGTTAACTTCTCTGCTTCTAGAGCTTCTCGATGACCGCCGTAATACCAGACATTCGCACTGACATTGAAAAGAACTGGTATTTGTTTCATTATTCTCCTCGGTCTTTTTTTTTTCATCCATGGACCGGAGGGCCGCGTTTTCACCGAGGAAACAAAAACACGGGCATCACAAAACGATTATTATATTGCGGGGTACGCGGTCTGCCATTTTGGTTTGACTTTAATGGCCTCGGGATACTTTGCTCTCTTGGGTCATCGTAGACAACAGATGCTTTAGGGATTCTTTTCTCTTCTTCCCCCCCCCCCCGCCACTTTATTTATTTATTATTACCATTATTATTATTTGCAGCCCCGCGACCGTGACTGGGTGCCCATCTGTCAGGGGTCTGTTCTTATGCCTCTCCGCGTCTCTTTCTTTTAAAACAGATAGTTGCAGCATCAGGATTACTTGCTGACTGAATTATGACTGATCGGGGAGACAATAAGTAACGTTTTGCGCGGAGAAGGTGTCATACTGAATGGCCCCAACGAGTTATTTTGTTTATCTGAACTTGGAGCGTACACATCCCCATTTACTTTTTATGCCCTTTTTTTTTTGTATTCCGAGTATAGAATGTCTTTTGAAAGATGCCTCTTTCCTATGCGGTGCATATATTTTATTAGGAAAGACGCCTGGGTGAAAAAACTACCAGGAAAAAATACCGTGTGTGGATAAATCTCAAGTTATGGTATTCTTGCTTTTATTCTCGTGTTAAAGAATCGGTAATTTTCGTAAAAGTATTTTGACGTTGCAATCATCTGATATCATTTTTTGTTTCCAATTCTGACACATTCCATGAAGAAAAGCAACATGTACAGTTAGATCCCAATCAGCAAAATAATGAGGCCTCGGTCGCATGAGCTTAGTGACAAATTTGAGGATCGTGGCGACAAACCTGTAAATGTCGCCAAAAAAGCGACTTTGGTAAATTTCGAGAATCTAAGCGATTGGTCAAGAATTTCGCCCAAGTTCGCCGAAGTTTTCTTTTAATCTTTCCCTAGAGAATAATATATGAGGACGGTCAATGTTCAGAGAGCAATGCTATGGGACAAGAGAAAATGCTCAGAATCCCGAATATGTCAGTGTTTCGAAAATACAATTCCCTTGTATGTGAATTCATCCAGCTTTTTTTCCTTCTTGTTTTTTTCTCTTGCCGTTTGTCACTTTTTTTGGGTCCTGAGAATAAACCCCTAATTCAGAAAATGAGTTGTAAGAGTATTAACAAAATAATTGTCTAAAAATAAATTTCAAAGCTTTCAAACGAAAAAAAAATTACTATCCCTTCTCTAGAAACCGAGTGCCAGTATGCCAGAGCAAGCAGTGCAACCCCCGAGGGCTGAGAAAACCCATATATACTAATTCGACTATTCTGAATCCAAATCTAAAATCCATTTTTCAAATTACCCCCTGGATTTGGAAAAATAACCTTTCGAAGTTTGGCGTTTTTTCGCTATTTTTGTGGTCTCAGGGCGAAGGCGTTGCTACAATATGATGCCATTGCTTGGTCATGAAACTAAATGGAAAACTGCATTCAGCTCATGGAGTTAGAGGTAAGACTACCCACCTCCACGATTCAACTGAATAGGAAAGATAATATTGAGAAGTCATCCCAATTCAAAACCATGGATAAATAGACACTTGTTTCCTCCTTTATCTTCAAATTCATATTTTAAACAATGCGATTAATTCATCTCCTTGGAATAATGTTTATAGATAGATTAATTGGAGCTCAATTGTATGACTTATAGAGCTCGATGGAGTAAGCTCATTGTTGTATTTAATTTAATTTAATTTATTTGCTGTCCCGGCCCCAAGTGGGCAACTACGGCGCAACGAGCTCTGTCGCTGCTCAAAAATCCTGCTCATCTCAAGCATACCATGCTAAGGTAGGGACTCTGGACACCTTCAATTTTGAATTTTGAACCACGGTACTTCTAAAAAGAGACCAAAACTCCTCACTAGTCCTCTGGTGTTGGAAGATTTGACCGGGCGCAATTCTTTATTTTTCAAGCATAAATACAAACTTTGACATCTTGTGTCAGATCATAGACAAGCATATGGTTATACAAATACAGTACTAATTATTTACAATTTTGGTTATACAGGGAAATACAATTGTCTTCTGGACTACTGTCCTTCTTGGAAGTCCTTAATTGTTCTTGCTGTTGCACACCTGAAGATACCACTCCTCAGGTAGTTCAGCAAAGTGTCACTGTCCAGGCTCGGACAGGACCTCAGCCTCCTGGGCTTGAAGACTTCGCAATCTGCAAAGTGTCTTGTGTCCACGTTTGGCTTGCCACACCACTTGCACGATCTTGGTGTGTTGGGTACTTTGAACCTGGCGAAGTACCCTGGTGCGGCCCCATGAAGTGTAATCACTTGATTAATATAGTAGTTTCCACATGTTCTTTTTGTGGAAACTTTAGGGAAGACCTCGTAGGTACTCCTTCCTTTCGTGTTGTTGCCACATTGACAATGCTTCCTTTTAAGCCTCCATCTTAACTGTTGCCATTGGAATTGCACACACAAAGCTAGGTACTTCTTGGGTGGTACCCTCTTTCGCTGCACTGTCAGCTTCTTCATTGCCTGTGATTCCTATATGTGATTTGATCCAGCAAAAGACGAGCTTGGTCTTACTTCTGGCCAGTTCTGCTATCTTTTCTTTGACTTGCCTCACCAACCTGTTCTTCGAAAAGTAGCATTCAAGGGCTTTTAGGGCTCCTTGGCTATCTACGTATATCTTAATGATCTTCTTCTTCATTGCTTTATCTATTAGCCACTCTAGTGCTTTGTCTATTGCCAGTACTTCCGCCTGGAACACACTACTCTTATCGCTTAATCTATAACTTTTCCTTTCTATTTGTCTTTCATCCATATATACCGCAAATCCAGCTCCTGTTCTATTTTCCATCTTCGACCCGTCTGTAAATATTTCTGTTCCTTCTCCTTTTGGAGTTTCTTTTATCCATCCTGTGATTTTTTCCTTCGCTGGATGCTCTTTTCATGGCTCTTCTGCTTTTTCTATTTCCTCACTTCTATAATATATGCTTCCAAACGTGAAGTCTTCTCCTTTCCTTTTCAGCCTTTGGATTTTGGCTTCTAAAGTGATTTGCAGGTCTAGCGGTAAAATATATAAAAAAAATTTCAGCAAAATATATTCAGTAGTTTTTAAAATAAAAATTAAAATAATAATTACACCTCTTATATGAAGCGATCACGTGACCATGATATGAAAAGATCACGTGACCCACTTCAAAATGAAATATGGCATCCATCTTGTTATTATTATTCCTTTGCACCGTCACCTTTAATTTGAATTTTCAAAATTTAAAATTTTTTCCTTGATAATATCAAAACCAAGATTCTAGCTGTGATAATTTTGATGCATCAACCCTTCACCCAGTCAGTCAGTTCAGTAAATAGTTATAAGTTTTTTTTTTTTCATTATGTATCGCGTTTGTAAATGTATTGCAAAATAGAAGTTTAGGAGTATACTTGCTGGATTTTTATCTGTAGTGAACGTTTTAGGCGGACCTTTATAGGTTCGTTACCGGTTACCATTCGATTGCATTTATTGATTGGAAAAATCCTGAGCTACCGCTAATTAAAGATTACATCGGCGTAAACCCCCAGGTCGCAGCGGAAGTAATTCTAAAGATTACATGATGCAAAGATTTCCAAGGAAAAAATAATTTGATACGGTCATGCATACCATACTATTATTCTATTCTGTCGCAAATAATACACATCCGCATTCTAAAATGAATCCAAACATTCTTTCTGCGTCTCAGCTCTCCTACGCTATTTACCAGACCGTCTTAATAAAAACTAATATTATATACCATTATTTTTATCACCTTTACTGAACACTATTCTGCCCTTCGCGGATGGACATCTTCCTTTGCCCTCACATCTGTAATCAAAGTGTCGCGGTTGGTTGAGAGTGGGAGAAAGCGCATTTTTTGTTGAGCTATGGGCTTTGGTTCTCGGTGCATATTGTAAGATCAGGCACCAATATATATATATATATATAATAATAATAAAAATATAATATGAAATTCTAATTATAGATTAGAGAGAAGTTATAACTCTTATAACCATAACTTAAATATGCTAACAACGTAAAAAATGAAAATCATCAATCAAGAGGAGAATTATATATATATACTAGCCGAATACCCGTTGAAAATCAACGGTCTCGCAATAAGCAACCCCTGAATAATGTAAATTTTTGAATAATTCGTGTTTCACATTTATTCGGCAATTCGAATATTTTAGTGTGCAGAAGCCCCTAAAGAAGAAAATATTGGAAAATTTAAGTTGCGCACGTCGTCCTTTCGAATTACCTACCAATACACCAAATTAAAGTCTCTATCTCATTCCGAAGCAAACTATTTTATCATCTCCCCTTTCGAACGTTTTTCTTTGGAGCACCCCCATAAATGAACATTTTTGAAAAACTCTGTTCGTGTTGTGTTTTTTATCAGATGATTGGCCCATCTACCAAATATCAAGCCTCTATCACATTTAAAAGCAAGAGTGTCTCATTTATTCCGAAAATCGAACATATTAGCGTGCGACACCCTCTAAAGTAGCAAATATTGGAAATCTGAAATTTGCACACTTTCTTCCTTTCAAAGAATCTACCTGTACACCAAATTTGATGTCTCTATCCTATTGTGGGGCATTTTTTCCTATCACTTCATATTTTGAATGTTCTTACGTTTTTCTGTGTTGCACCCCCTTAAATGATCATTTTTGAAAAACCGTAATAATGTTAGGTTTTTTTTATCAAATGATTAGCCCATATACTAAATTTCAAGCTTCTATCACACTCTAAAGGAGGCGTTTTTCAGTTGTTCGTGAAATCGAACATTTTAGTGTGCGGCACCCCCTACAATAGCAAATGTTTGTAAACTGAAATTGCACACTTTCTTCCTTTCAAACTATATACCCGTATACCAAATTTGAAGTCTGTAACTCATCGCGAAGTATACTTTTTTTATCATTTCACCCTTCGAATGTTTTTCTGTGGAGTACCTATCCCCCTTAAATATATATTTTTGAAAAACTCCATTCTTCTTGGGTTTTCTATCAAATGATTCGCCCATATACCAAATATCAAGCTTCTATCACGTTCTAAAAGGGATATTTCTACTTCATTCCGAAAATCGAACATTTTTGTGTGCAACACCCCCTAAAGTATAAAATATTGGAAAACTGAAATTTTACACTTTCTTCCTTCCAAACTATCTACCCGTACACCAAATTTCTAATCTCTATCTCATCTCGCAGTATGATCTCCTATCAATTCACCTTTCGAACGTTTCACTCTTTAGCATCCCCTTAAACGAACATTGTTGAAAAACTATATTCGTCTTGGGAGTTTTCATCAAATTATTAGTCCATATACCTAATTCCTAGCCTCTATCAAATTTTAAAGGAGACGTTTCTCATTTATTCGGTACATCGAACATTTTGGTGTGCGGCACCCACTTAAGTATAGAAAATATTAATTATCTGATATTGCACACTTTCTTCCTTTCGAACGATTTACCCATACACCGAATTTGAAGTCTCTATCTCATCGCAAAGCATGCTTTCCTATCATTTAACTTTTCAAACGTTTTGGTGTGCGGCACCCCCTAAGGTAGAAAATATTGGAAATCTGAAATTGCACAATTTCTTCCTTTCGAATGATTTACTCATACACCAAATTTGAAGTCTCTATCTCATCGCGAAGCATGCTTTCCCATCATTTCACTTTTCGAACGTTTTGGTGTGGGGCATCCCCTCTATAGAACGTTTTTAAAAAATTCGATTTTTCCAGGGGTTTTTATCGAACGACCGAGCTGTGTACCAAATTGCAAGTTTCTATCTATTCGGGAAGTGCCTAAAAAAAGCGTGACAGACGGACAGACAGATGGACACTTGGCAATTAGTATATACTAGCCGAATACCCGTTGAAAATCAACGGTCTCGCAATAAGCAACCACTGAATAATGTAAATTTTATAATAATTCGCGTTTCACATATATTCGACAGATGGAATATTTTGGTGTGCAGAACCCCCTAAAGAAGAAAATATTGGGAAACTAAATTTGCGGATTTCTTCCCCTGTTTGTCTTGTGTTTTTTATCAGATTATTGGTCCATATACCAAATATCAAGCCTCTATCACATTTAAAAGGAAGAGCACCAAATTTGAAGTCTCTATCTCATAGCGAAACATGCTTTTCTAGCATTTCACCTTTCGAATATTTTAGTGCGGAGTGTCTACCCCCTTAAATACACATTTTTGAAAAACTTTATTCTTTTTGTGATTTCTATCAAATTATTCGCCCATATACCAAATATCAAGCCTCTATCACGTTTTAAAAGGAGCATTTCTCCTTTATTCGGAAAATCGAATATATTAGTGTGCGCACCCCTGAAAGTAACAAATATTGGAAATCTGAAATTTCACACTTTCTTCCTTTCAAACTATCTACCCTTACACCAAATTTGATATATCTGTCTCATTTCAAAACATGGTTTTTTAGCAATTCACTTTTCGAACGTTTCACTCTTTAGCATCCCCTTAAACGAACATTGTTGAAAAACTATATTCGTCTTGCGTGTTTCCGTCAAATAATTAGCCCATATACTAAATTTCAAGCCTCTATCAAATTTTAAAGCAGCGTTTTCTCATTTTTTCTGTAAATCGAACATTTTGGTATGCGGCACCCCCTTAAGTAGAAAATATTGGAAATCTGAAATTGCACACTTTCTTCCTTTCGAACGATTTACCCATACACCAAGTTTGAAGTCTCTACCTCATCGCAAAGCATTCTTTCCTATCATTTCACTTTTCGAACGTTTTAATGTGCGGCACCCCCTCAAGTAGAAAATATTGGAAATCTGAAATTCCACACTTTCTTTGCTTCAAACAATTTACCCATACTCCAAACTTGAAGTCTCTATCTCATCGCAAAGCATGCTCTCCTATCATATCACTGTTCGAAAGTTTTGGTAAGCTGCACCCCCCTTAAGCAGAAAATATTGGAAATCTGAAATTGCACACTTTCTTCCTTTCGAACGATTTACCCATATACCAAATTTGAAGTCTCTATCTCATCGCAAAGCATGCTTTCCCGTCATTTCACTTTTCGAACGTTTTGGTGTGGGGCATCCCCTCAGTAGAACGTTTTCGAAAAATTCGATTTTTCCAGGGGGTTTTATCGAACGACCGAGCCGTGTACCAAATTGCAAGTCTCTATCTATTCGGGAAGTGCCTAAAAAAAGCGTGACAGACAGACGGACAGACAGACAGACAGACGGACACTTGGCAATTAGTATATAAAGATAGAAGATAGATATATACGTAAGAAATTTAATCACTTGTATATTATATACTTATTTCTTATTGAAAATGGTCTGTAGAGCTTAAGTTAATGAAAAAAAAAGAGTCTGTAGAGTTTAAGTTAATGGCAGAAAGCATAATCACGCGATTTGCCTTTATAATTTATCAAACCGCTCTAAATAAAACCAATTGGAAAGAAGATGGATGTAGAAAGGAGAGATAGAGTGAGAGAGAGCCTCCCGAATTACTGTCATTACTACTCCACTAGTCATTTCACTCCTGTTTTAACGCATTTTCAATGGTCAATGGGCACAAAAGAATGACATTTACATACTTAATATAAGATATGCATGTCAAAAACCGTTTTTAATTTAAGCATAAAAATGGAATTCCACACACTTTTGAGAGACAAAGTGATCTTTTTTAAAACCTTTGTAGCGATATCCCTAATTGGATTCTTCGAAGTTTTCCGTTAATCTGGAAGCTAAGATGGATCGAATGGAACCAAAACTGAAAAGACACAATTACGTTAGACAATTATATAGATATCAGATACCATAATGTTATTATATCACTATTTTTATAACGTTTACTTAACAACGTTCGTCCCTTCGTGGATGGACGCCGTCTTCTGGCCTGATACGTCTGTAATCAAAGTGTTGCGGTTGATTAATAATGCACACTGTTTTTTTTAACAAACTACCTTAGGAAGTACACTTCTTTTTTATTGATCTGTTAATTGACTTGGTTTCTGATGTATATTACGAAATCAAGTCCTAAAGCGGATATTGATATTTCATGTTCTTGCGTTATTTTGGTGTGTTTAGGTATAACTGGGGGATTTTTCGATAAACAGTTTTCTGCTTTATTGTCATATTGTACAAAAATGTGTAGAGAATGGGTGAAGGCGCCACCATCATGAACGTAGCCAGGTTCTCGTATACAGGGGCATCGAGGATCACATAATTTACAGTACTGGATTTCGTGGTGTTTGTTGCATCTATATACAGGGTTCCCATGGACCTTGAGAAACCCTCAGAAAGGGCCCTAGCAGAATAGGGCCCTTTCTGAGGGCCTAGCAAAATAGGGCCCTTAAAAGGGCCCTATTTTTTGTTGAAAGACCTTATAAAGGCCCTATTTTCTAATTCATATATTTCTTTGGTCTATTTTGAATATTTGTGCAAATAATTGCGGTGTGTGTGATGAACCCATGACTCATCTTTCAGTAAGTGGCTGAGTCTCCATGCTACGCCATTCCTTCGCTGATCGGCCAAAGAAAAGAAAATTGAGCTAGGGGACATAAATAAAAAAAATGAAATACTTAAAAGAGAAGTTTTAATTATTTCTGTTTAAACTTTAAAATCAAAGACATCCAAAAATAGGTCACCACTATGCCCAGGGCATAGTGATACCCGAAAGCGCTTTGGCCGTGTAATTTTGTACGTCGAGGAAAGGAGATTTTATTAAAGGACATTTAAACCTATTTTTGTTGTCTTGATTTTAAAGTTTAATTTGTTGGCGTGTCTTCATACTATTTATTTCTGTTTAGTATAGAAAAATATATTTAAAAGGGTGTTTATAGAAGAATATATTTAGTATTCTTTAAAAATACTTATTTAATAATACTTGCATTTTTTCTCTCTCTAATGTATATTTGTTTAATTTTTCTTTGATTATATTGCTAAGTTCTAAGTAGCTTTATGAAAAAAAAAAAGAAATTTCCCTGAAAAGACCTGATTTTTTTCTCTGCTGGAGGTGTGGGAACCCTGATATAGAAAAACGAAATCTAACACTTCATACCACATAGTCGACTTCTCCCCTCTTGTCCGATGCCATCCCAGCTATGTTGCAGATACATCGTTTTGGCCTTGTAAGGAATTGCTTCGAATTACCCCACAAGTTTTACATATAATTCTTCGATCTGAATTAAATATAAATTCTCGAATGTTTCTCCAAGTAATCAGGGCCATGCATACAAACTGTGGACCCCACTCCCCTGCAAGCATTTAACGCTCACCCCCCGTCTCCATTTTTGATATCCTCCTGTGGATTTTTTATATCTTCACTGCCTCAAAAATAATACTGGAGGGCCCTACTCGAGTGATCTCCTAGTGGTACCGCTCGAAACTTGTTTCTCAAACGCAGATCCGTCGCATCTAACTGAAACTTCCACCTAAAATACTTTTCCTGACTTACATTTATGAAAAAAAATTATGTCTAAATGCGAGCAACATTTGTGTAAAATTTGGAAAACTTTATTTTAAAAGAAATGTAGTCTCATACTCTTTCATGTGACAAAATTTCTCTGCATTTTTTGCACGACTAGAAACACTGTTTGCCCAAGTCCAGGTAAATTTACATGACATACGTGTGCATAAATGGACGCGTGAGTATGTCAGGCTCTTGGAGTTTAGCTCTCTACCAAACTTTCTTCTGGAATTGTCGCGGTGCATTTTGTATCGAACAAGAAATGAGGCATTCAATACCGGGTGTTTTGGAAGTTGTCCAAGAAACACACATACCGAGTCGGAAGTTATCTTCAGGAATTGCACCGTATGACAAAATTATGGTCCGCTCAAAGACGTAACGTCATTTAAAAATGTTTATGGGAGCAAAAAGATGATGTTATACAAGATCTTAATATGCTAAAAGTAAATCATTTTTTTTTATCTTGCGAAATTTACAAAAGGGAAAATCGTAGAACTAATTTATGCGCATTTGTTATTTACGATTTATACAAATCTGTGCTTTTAACGGTTAGAGGTCTGTATTATAGATCCGTGGCGTAGCCGGAAGGTCAGAATGTGAGCCAGAGCTGAAATACTGTATTGAACGTTAATTGGCCTTTACTCTAGGATGGCCGCTAAAGTAGAGTCCATCTTCATTGATTCGATGGTAGATTAAACCCTAAATGCACTAATTTCAAAAACATAGTAAATTGAATCCTCACGAAACTTCAATATACAGGATTCCTAGGGACATTCTTAAGCACCTCAATAACTTTACAAGGAAAGGTCCATGAGTGCACACATTAGGTTTATATGCAGGGTGTCTCAAAAAGATTGAAACGCGCTTTAATTCTTTACCTGTTGGAGATAAGTGAGTAATGTAAATTGCAAAAATGTTGAAAGTAAGATAGGAAATAAGACTACGTTAATGAAATTGTCCTCCCATTCATTTTCAAAAAGTTACACTTTCTAAATTTTTATACGACCCCTTAGACAAATTTGGTCAATCACAAAATTTTTATTTTTAATGCTACAAAATCATTAAAAAAAAACCACATATCTGTATCTTTAAAATCAGCTGAATTATGATAAAGGAAGAAATCTGACTTATGCCACTGTTCCGTACTATGTGAAAGGCTGTTTCATCAGTGAAAATAGGGATGATAAACAAATTGACGATGGAAATTGTTTAGATCGAAAATACGTTAATGTGTGTCAAAATGTTTTATCGCAAATGCATCTAAATAAAGCATTACACAGACAGAGATCATACATAAAGCAGTGATACTCACTACGCGGTTGGGTATCCTATGTATTATCATCCAGTTTTATCTTTTTTGTGATATGTCACAATTTTACATTTCTAATTTGATATAGGGTCCCCATTCACAATGTTCAATTTTCAATTAAATATAACTCGCTCAATTTAAAGATGCATATACGCGGTTTTTTTTAATGATCTTGTTGCATTAAAAATAAAAATTTTCTGATTGATCAAATTTGTCTAAGGGGGTCGTATAAAAATTAAAAAAGTGTAACTTTTTGAAAATTAATGGAAGGACTAATTCATTAACGGAGTCTTATTTCCTACCTTACTTTCAACATTTTTGCAATTTATATTGCCCACTTATCTTCAACAGGTAAGGATTTTAAGCGCGTTTCAATCTTTTTGGGACACCCTGTATAGTAAAGTGAACACAGCTCGATCGAATAAAAGTGATTTTAATGCCCCGTACCAGAGATTTAAAAAATTAGGATAACGAACTCGTCAACAAAGCAAAGTAGACTAAAAAAGCCAATGACAAAGTTGTAGAACATTAACTCGTGGGTAGGAATCGACTCTAAAACTGTTACAAAAGTTTTATTTGACACATAGAGTTAGTAGCGAATGAACGTCATATCCGGGAATAAACAACACTTACATGTGCAGGAATATAAGGTACAGGCAGCCTTTTCAACAACAGAAACGATGCACATTTGAATTTGAGAAAGAATATGACCACCGGGTACTTTGGCAAGCATGGCAGGTGTCATCGTGTTGCATTTCTAACAATGCGACTTTGTGATGGGTATTTATTGCTTTCCATACACGCTTTTTATGCGTTCTGGATGTTGCTTTTTACAACCCACTATAACTTTGTAATTGACGTTTTTCTTCTATCTTGCTGTGTTACCTGAATGTTGTCCTAACTTTCAAATTGTCCGTTATGGGTGCTTCAATCCCTTTCATTCGATCGTGCAGGGTCACTTTATACAGATAGACCGTTTACACTCATGGTCTTTACCTTAAACAGTTATTGAGGCGCCCTCTATATTTTGCTCATATTAAACATTATTTTGAACATGACAGTGTGATACAAAGTTACAGTCTGGTAAATAATCATTCACTCAGACTAATGCGAAAATTAATCAATAATTAGTTAATTAATAATTTATTAACTTTACACAAGTTTATAAAGTTTACAATGTTTCAAGTTGGAGTAAGGAATTTATATGAGAAAAAAAATACACTTTCTTATATTTGTTAGAGCCTTTAAAAGAGAAATCAGAAAATACGTAAGAAGGCCCTCCCACAATGCAGTGACGTGACCATCGGTTTAGCTTTGTGTGGTCTAAATACTATCCACCAACGTATATACACACCACTTGAAATACCAACAATGTATATACATTTAAATACTGTGCTATCTGTATACAATTAAATTCGAATTGAATATGAACTGAAACATTTATTAACGTTGTAAGACGTTTTAGGGGTAATTAATAAAATTTCAAAATATTTATGTATTTATGGTAGAGAAGACGAAATAAACTATTTACTCCAAATCAAACGTAAACTCTTTATTTTGTTGCAGGTAATTTCCTGTGATAATATATGAAAAAGTTTCTTCAAGAATCATCTGTTTACGCTAACGAAAAAGGCCCATATTTGTAATAATAACAACGCAGTTGTACGCATGTTCGAAAATACACGCATCGTTTGCTTTTACTGTAGTTTACACTATACGGTTTAAATGTTTCGGATTTGTAAATCATGTTTTTATTCATGAAACAATGACAAACGATTTTCGTCAGCAATTGTTGAGATTGAATCTGATAGTAGACTAAACAAAGATGTTGGGGAGTATTTTTTTTCCCTCACATTTCTGTATTTGGTTTCATCCATTTATTTTGGGTATTATGTAAGCGGCACTTGAGTATGAGTTGTATTTCTCGTTAAATGGTCTGATTTCACTCAATTTATATTTCTGGAAATTGAATTCATTGTAATTAAGGATATATGATTGGATGACATGTAAAAGACGGTTTGTGATTAATTTAATTTTATAACTAGCGAACCTGGACATTTCCGTTTGAATCAATCGCATCATAGCTAAGGGTCACAGTCGCATCCAATTTAAGGGTCATACCCACCCCCTCCCCCCATTAACTTTTTTACTCTGTATAAATATCCTTCCCATGTTAGAACGATTGAGAATTTTCATTTTTGTCCGAACTGTAGCTCATTTTAACAAGATTTTTAAAGTTTTACTTCATGACTTATAATTTTAGCCTTTTAAAATGAAATTGCACAGACGAAATAGTACTTTTTTTTATTATTTCTCAGTAAGATGTTTTAGCTAAATTCAGCTGTGAACCCCTTGCAAGATAGTGATAGGTATCCCTTCAAAGTTCCGAGAACTCGACTTTGAAATTCGAATCACTGAGATCATTCAGGGGTCCTTTCTAAAAGTTAAGCCCTTAGTGATCATTTTATCTGAACATGATTTGAGTTCAGACTTTTAAAGAATGAACAATATCAACGTACAAATTTAATTACTTTATTTGCGCTGACACTCTCAGAAAAATCAAATTACTCGTACTTTCACAATGGAAAAATATTCTTCTTCTCTATATTTCTTGAATAAAAATACAGTAGTATCCGCGGGTAATACGTTTCTAGACCTATCGCGGTTATGTGTTGAAACCGAGGGGTAATACCGAACGCTATATTCGTGCAATATACATAATTATAGAAAGTTTAATTGATAAATTACGCAAAGTAAGACATTACCAACATTAAATGAAGAAATAATAAAAGGTGTGTTTTGTGCACTACTTTAACACATTTAAAATGTGCACTTTTCTATCTCTCGAACATATGAAAATAATTGATTCTGACTTTTATAATCCTCAAGCGATAATAGAGAAAAATCAATGAAAATATATAGTACACTTGTACTGTGTAATATTATCATATGCAGTTTTAAGGAATGGCAGACAATTAAAAATCATTAATTTCCAATGCGCTATACATGAGCAATGTAAAAACATATTATTGTTTGACATTTTATGATATATATCCTACGTCCGTACTTGTACATAACCTGAAATTTAAAAAAAAAAAATTCATAAAAAATATGCCCACCGTTCTGCTCAAAGAATGCAGACCTAGTTTTGGATTGAAACTAATGAACCATTTATATCTTTAATTTTCCAAATTTTTGTCGAGCCACAGTAAACCGCGAGCGATATTAAGACACCGCACGACTGTATTCACCAATTTCAAATTAAAGGAACAAAATGTTTGTTTGTTTTTAATTAAAAAGAATACATATTTGTTGAAAGAAGTAGTTTATCAAAGAAGTTACTTTTTATCAAAAGAATTTTCACCAACTTGAACCATTGTTTGTTTTCATGAATACAATAAGAGTTTTTTGAACGTAATAATGCGCATGTGAAAAATATAATTTCCAATTGAAATACTTCATGATACACACAGTAGTAATTAAACACTACATACTTAAAAACCATTTCTGAATTTAAAAAAAAGAATGAAAAATTAGTGTCTTTAATTATATATACTTTTAATGACCCTGTCTTTAAAACCGCACTTCTTTTCTGAAGTCTACGGCGAAGAAATTCTTCGAATTTCGAAGTGAAGAATGCGACCGTTTATGAAAATGGCGTAAATGGAATCGTTGAGGTGAGATGTTTACGCTCTTTTAATTACTTCTAAGTGATTAATTGATTTTGAAAACATTCCAGTTATTTCGTTTGATGCATCTTCCTGTTCCATAAGTCGCCAGAGTTTGTATTATTTACATAATGAAGCGTTTAAATGGCATGCAATTAACTTTCGCTTTTGCATTTCATTTTAATTAAAAGCACCAATTCCGTGTTTCAAAAACTCCACGAAACCTTATAATCAAGAACTGATCCTTTTTTCCCCCTCCATCATCACTATGTACCTTCAGCGAACCTATTGTAGCGAAAGCTTAATTCGAAGGAAATTGCCCCACCAAAAACCGGTTGCAACTGGAACAAAAGCAGGATAATGAGAAGCTACATCTTCGAAGCTGGGTTCATATCTTAATCGTGGAAGCGAGCAGCCATTTTTCAGTCAGATTTACAATAAACTCTTTTTAACTCGATGATAAATCATTCCGTTTAACTAGCAAATATTTGCCTAATCTTGTATAAATGGAGACTCAGTTGAGATAATATTTTTATTTCGGCATTCCCCGAGAGAATGATGCATAGAAAATGTCTGACTTGTTGTACAATTTTCTGATTCGTTTGCTTGCTATCATTTGTGTTTGCGATAGCAAGCAACCGAATTATGTATTGTTCCTAAGTTTGATATTATATTTGAAATATATAATTTCCGGGCGAAATACTAAAAGAAAAATTAGATGTAGTTTATTAACGAAAAGTGCCACAAGCTATATGTAACGTTTTGAAATGAATCTTTTATTCTTGTCTAGTATTTCATTCATATTTGCAGGCAATGTGATCCACAGGGATTAATGACATGCTGAAAAATGTAGCTTTTGCATCGGTGTACTATTCTTTTAAAAGCTTATTTATTGAATATATGCTCCAGCTTCATATTTATACCTGAAGCATATTGTGTTATACTTATGAATTGCATTAAAATTGCAATATTTTGAATAAACAATTTGAAAATGCTTCGCATTTTGAAGAATGTTTTGTATAATTTGCTCGGTTCTTAAACATTTGGCTAGCCGAATGCATGATTCAGCGAATGCCCAGTTAACGTGCACCGATTAACCCACCAATATGTATGAGTTGCATAGAAATTGCAATGTTTTGAATAAACTATTTGAAAATGCTTTAAATTTTGAAGAGAGTATTGTATAATTTACTTGGTTCTTCTTATTAAGCTAGTAGCTGCGTCTCGCAGTTAACTGCTAATTCTTAAATATTTGGCTAGTTGAATGCATGATTCACCGAATACCCAGTTAGCCATGCACCGATTAACTCGCCAATTAAAATCTTCTGAAAACATCGCCAAAGGAATTCCCCTTTCCTTTCAATAAAACTTATATATTGTTTTTAAATATCGGGTTTATTGTATGTCCAGTTTACTGGATACAGGAAACCAAATCATACTCGATAATTATAGATTCTGCTCAATGACCAGTGTCTATTATCTGCGTATATTAAGCAGTGGTCATTCAGATCCAATTACTACTCAACTTTTGGTATCTCTGCGGTTAATTGGAATTGAAATGTATCAAAATCTTGATTAAAACAAATGGAAAACACGTCCATGAGAAGGTATATGAAATATATTTCGCCAAATGAACTAAAGTTGTAAAGGATGGTGTGCTAATACTAGCAGTTACCTATTTAGCGAGCGACGAGTGTTAAGGATTGGTTTATATTTATACTCGGCTGTTTGTGTGGTCTTTTACTTACTTTTCCTACAGTACATGGTAATGTATAGAGAAAGTATTGGAATCGTGTCGAAAATCGCAACTCGAGTTTTCAACGGATCTACATGTTTTGGGACCTCTGGAACACGAACAACCTATTTTTAGCATGACGTCTGTATGTGTTTCTGTCTGTGCAATGTATGCATCTACTCTAACTCACAAACTAATTGATCAAATATCATAAATTTTTATATGTAAGTCACTCATGAATGACCCCGGTATTGATTAGATTTCGGTATGATTCGGGATAAAAAAAAACCTGCCTTTGCGAAATGGTCTGCAAAAGTTGTATGTATTCACTCTGGCTAAACAGCTGATTGACCAAATTTTACAGAATTTGGTAAATAAGTCACTTGTGGAGTTCTCTGTTGCTGATTACATTTTAGTATGATTGCGAAAGATTAAATTTTGGTATGATTTGTATGAGAATGTAAAAATACTTTTATGTGTATGGAGTTTTAAGAAAATACTATTATGCAATTAAATTTTATACTAATTTGTATTTTTTCTGAAATTGTGAACATTTACAGCCAATGACATGACATGGAGGGTAAGGAATCATAACATCATCTAAATGCACAGAAAAATACACACACTATAGAGCGTATCCAAGCATTCCTTTCGCCAGATTCGTCTATTACATACTTTTAAAGCACCTATTTCACACCTAAATTGCATATCAAATATCATCCGTGTAATATGTTTGCGTCATTGAAATAGCATAATTGACTGGACCGGTTGTAGTCAATATGGCGGTTGCGTCAGCCTGTATATTTTGCAGTTGAAACTCGTTATAACGAATAGAACCCGTCAATACCATTCCTACCACAGTTTTAAGAACACTAGGTACTACATAAAATTTTTTTCTTGTTTTCATGACAATCGTATCTAAAATAGTTTATTTTCTTCCAGGTATGAGTTAGTCTCAAGATAACCCTGCTGGTCTTCAAGAAATGGAATTAGTCTTCAAATCTAAAAGAACGCTGAGATCCTAACGGGTCCAATGTCACCCATCATCGCCCCCCATCCCGAGGAAGAGGACGAAGAAACAGTGCGATACTCCCTCTGTGATAGTGTCATTAGAAAAAGGAAGAAACGGCTGGTGCGCCAGGGCGGCGACCGGTCCTTTCTGGTCAATGCATTTCACACGGTGCTCCTCGCAGTTTGGGCAACCAGCATATGCCAAGCTCAGCACGAAGGGGCAGTCGTTGCCTCATACAGAACTTACAATGACTCAATCAACTTTACTCATGTGGTTGTGGACTACCAGACAGGCCGTGTGTACGTAGGAGCCACCAACTGGCTGTATCAATTTAACTCAAGCTTGGATGTTGAGTCCAATGTGCGGACAGGTCCTGTTGAGGATAGCATTTTCTGCTTTCCAACGGGCTGTTCCGATCAGCAACTGTCCACGGCGAACAATGTGAACAAAGTGCTAGTCATAGACAACGAGGCGGGCATGCTGATAGCATGCGGCAGCGTTCACCAGGGTGCTTGCAGGCGGCACTCGCTGCAGGACATTGGCAACCACGAAACGCTGGTGCCAGTACCGGTGGCCGCTAATGACGAGAACTCATCTACGTACGCCTTCATCGGGCCGGCCCGTTATTCCGGCCTCTTACCATCACGGGTACTGTACGTGGCCACAACAAACAGTCGGCTCGGTCCTTATAGGGAAGTCATACCGGCCATCTGCAGTCGGAGTCTTGATTCCAGCAAGCTTTTCAACGTCCTCGAGCGTTCCTTCTCGTCCATCGCGCGCGTCGACGTTAGTTTCCACCTCCGGGACTACTATCTGGTCAACTACATCTTCGGTTTCCATTCGGGGGATTTCGTGTACTTTGCAACCGTGCAGCGTAAGTCGCACTTGAGGGCCCTGGAGGAATGGGGCTACATTACGCGGCTTTCTAGAGTCTGTGTTTCTGACGTCGGCTACGACACGTACACCGAAGTAACATTGCAGTGCCTAGGCGAAGACGGAACGGACTTCAACTTGCTGCAAGACGCGAGTGTCGTGCGGGCCGCCGGTGACTTGGCCGTCGACCTGCACGTGGATCCTGGCTCGGATGTGTTAGTGGGTGTTTTTGTATCCAGTCGGGATCACACGACTCGTCCATCTGCCTATTCTGCTGTCTGTGCGTTCTCGCTGGCCGAGATCGAGCAGCGCTTTACGGAAAACATACACATGTGCTACAATGGAAGTGTTTTAACTCGTGATATGGATTATATTGCTGGAAGTATCAATTCGTGTCCAGAGCCTTTGGTGAGTATTTATTTTTGTTCATATTGATGGTTTTCATGTGATGTCACTATAATAATAAAATAAATATACATACAAAGCGTTCACAAGGGTGCTTGCAGGCGACACTCGCTGCAGGACATTGGCAACCACGAAACACTGGTGCCAGTACCGGTGGCCGCTAATGACGAGAACTCATCTACGTACTTCTTCATCAAGCCGAGTCTCGGTCTTGCTTGCAGCCTTGTGTCTTGTCTGCAATCAGCATTTTAATAGAAGTATACTTACAGAAACAAATTACTAGGTCTAGCTATTAGAGTGTTTACACTACGTTTAGCGAATGTGGTGTAGTTGGAACCTTCTATTTTACAGTTGAATCTCATTATAACTATTCTTCACAGAACCGATATGGACGTAATAACGAATGATCGTTTGGTGAATTATTCCCCATACCTTGGAAAATCGATTTTCTGATGACAGATTGCGATACTGAGGGTCTTTTTTCTTTCTGTCCAGACCATCCGACCTACCCGAAGGTGTAAAGTATCGATTTAAATGTCCAGGGCAGTGCCTCCCAATTTAGACCGGAACCCAGTGGGGGTCGATATAGAGGGATTTCCTTTCTTTCGACTCAGACCGTCTGATCTACCCGAAGGTGTAATGTATCTGTTTGGACGGTCGGGACATTGTCACCTAATTTAGACCGGAACCCAGTGGGGGCAGCATCCACAGGGACCATATCTTCCTTCCCTACCACCAACCTCTTGGAAGGACTTTCTCACATATGTAACGTATTCTTTGGTAGACGCCAAGCATATGAAAATTAGGTTACTTTTGACCCAGTGAAGAATCCCAATACATCTTAAATTATGTGGCAGCCACTTTCCAACAAGCTAAAAACTTTCAGATTTTGTGAATAAACTTTTCTGTTCTTGTAGCCACTAACTTTCTGCTGTCAACTCCAGTGATGGAAATAAAACAAAACTATTATCCAAATCTATCTTTTGTGTATGTGTATTTAATGTTTATAAAATATAATTTAAAGTGTTATTTGGAAATTATGAAATTATTTCTATATTAAATATTCGATTTCAATTATTTTATCCAGTGAGTATAACTTTTACAACTTGTTATGTGTAGATGATAGTAACTTTTGATTAAGTCAGTGGCTAGTAATGAGTCAGTATTGGTTAGTAGAAGTATGGCGTGTACTAGCTAGTGGCTGCTAAACTCCAGAATTATTGTTTAAATTAACTCATAACGTTGTTGAAACAATTGTAGTCACCTAATTTTTATATGTCTGTTTCTGCCAAAGAATTTGTAAACTTTTTTTTATCTTTCTTTCATTATGCATTTCTCAACAGCTTTCTGTTCCTTTTTTAATTGCAAATTTTATTATATTAAGTGCAATCAAAATAATATTCTCGGTGTTTAACATGTAGTTAAGTATCTATCATGAAGACTAGATAGATCCCTTTAGCCTTCATGGTATCTATAAACCAACAGGCTGCATTTTACATTACAGCCAAAAATTCTC
Organism: Amaurobius ferox; assembly: GCA_951213105.1. Lineage (NCBI taxonomy): Eukaryota > Metazoa > Arthropoda > Arachnida > Araneae > Amaurobiidae > Amaurobius > Amaurobius ferox. The sequence continues at coordinate 146,033,319 of OX578145.1, forward strand.
TGCGGGTCACAATTCTTTTGTTAAAATTACGGGCTTAATTTTTTTTCTCTAATGGCCAGGAACGTGGTACATACATCATTCTCCCATACATCGGCCATAAAATGTGAGCCATTTAGCCATCACAAGACGTTACCTCGGCGCACCAGTGGGGGCGGAACACACTACGCCCAACAACACAACATCGATGTCCCGCAGGTGGGACGCTAACCTACAACCCGGTAGCCCAGCAACCACGAAGAAACGCTTGCCATGACCGCATTGACAATGTGAAGAAAGTATAAGAGATTAGTATAAATACATTCAAAAACAAGTTACACGTTTATAAAAACATCAAAGAGCAAAATGAAAACAGATGTAAATTAATTAAGAAAACGACCAATGGTAGTTTTCACAAAATTTAAATGACTTAAAGGGAAAAATGAGATTAAAGTTATACATACAGAAAAGAATCATTGAAATTAAAGAAATAGACATTTAAAACAAAGAAATTATACATATAGTACATTTTAAAATTTAATTTTTTAAATTTTGTTATTTTAAAAATTAAAAGAGGGCATATCATCGAGCTTTCGCTACCGATAACATCGATATTTTGAGTTTCGGAATAAAGGACCGATAACACTGATATTTTCTGTCAGTGTCAGAACTCTAAAAATTCTAAAATATATATCTGAGTATGAGGGATTGCCAGTGAACCTGTTTAATGAATGAAACCCTCATTGCTCCTTTATCCTGTTACTGTACGTGCGTAATTTCTAGATTTTTATCTTCCTCTTCCTACTTTAATGCCGCTTTAAAACGGAAATACACAGCTTGAAATCGTACTGTTAATGATATGTCTGTGCTGTTTTCATACCTAATATGAATTTCTGAAAAGTTTGCTTTTTGCTTAGAGTCGTTTTTCATTATCTAGTTTTTTTTATTTACCTATTAGTGGTAGTGGCTGGTTTTTACGACTTATCTACTGAGGACCGGTATTTCTTAATGATCCAATTAAAAATTCAGAAATTTGTTTATAAGCGAAATATCAGCACGCAAGCTTGACTTCTTAAACTGATAATGTTTCACAAAATGCTGAACACCTGTATGTTCACCTGAATGCGAAACACACGCATCTCAGGTGTGGACAATAGGGTAGGGTTATTGGAGAATGACTGTCCTATTCAAGAATGCTAAAATAAACAACACTGGCTTGCACAGGAATCTAATGCACAGCCGGCTAAAAATGCCCTCAGCAACAATGACTATTTGAATTCGAGAAAGAATAAGAGCACCTATTTTGCCAAGCATTATAGGCTTTTTGACATATATTTATTGGCTTCCATATACACTTATCGTTTGCTTATGGTGTCGATTCCTACTCATTAGGCGATTCTCTACAACTGGATTTCTTTTGTCTATTACATCCTGTTCCTAAGTTTGTTATCCAACTTCTTCAATTTCCCACTAAAGACGCTGCAACCCTTGGATTCGATCGGGCGTGGGCCACTGCACAGTAGATAGGTCTAGTGTGTGCATTTACGGATTTCTCTTGCAAAGTTATTTGGGATGCTTAGGGACACTTTCCTAGGAACTCTGCATAATTAAAATAAATCGGTACAGAAACTGCAGCCAGTTTATATATAAGCTTTCATTTTATAGTAATTTGTGGAACGATAACTAGATATTTCAAGGTTTTGATCTGTGGGAGAATAACGCGATTAATTTTTTGCTTATTAAATGAGCGACCGATTTGCAAGTACTTTCACCAGAAATAAATGGACACCATTGTTTTGGATGTACTACGAGCCCCATTCGTTTACTCTTCCACCAGAAGGCCTTGCCCCCGACGTTTTACTCTTCCACCAGAGGGCGCGATATCTAGAAAGCTTATTTCTCTTTCCATTAAATGTAGTGTGTGTACTTTAACCAGTAACAATAAAAAGCCTATTGATTGCGAAAGAAGTTTAACTATAAAAAAAGATCTAATATGTTAATCTTTCCCCACACCTAACTTTGCTACTCTAAGGGAAAATCGTGATTTGGCCATATCAAATTTTTTCCAAACATCATTTCCAACCCAATTATCACTCTTAAGTGGATATTTTCCCTCCAACCGTTTGTTACATTTATCCCATTTCACCCTATGGAAAGTAGTCCCTAACACCTTGTTCATTTAGTTTTTGAGATTCCCCCCTCCCCCGATGTTTTGTGCTATGCATAGGTGCTGTAAAGAGGACGATTTATGAAATCCTTGAAATAAAAGTACTTTTAATATATATTTAAAAATAATGCATTCATTTTACAAAAATAATAGAAATATTTCTAATTATTTTATCAATTTTATAAGAAAGCACAAACCTTCCTATTCTCGCCATCTATTATACTGTGCAAAAAACATCGGGAAAAATTTCTAAAAATTAAACCAACTAGAGGTTAGAAATTATTTTCCATAGGTTCACAGGGGAAAAAAAAGCACGCAGTGGAGGAAAAATATCCTCTTAATGTCTTTCTCAACTACCTCTGCACTAATTAAAGGCATTCGGTATTACACCTTTTTTCCTGAAACATGTACTTAAAAGTTTGAAAAAAATTGCCGGTAATTGTATAATAGTATTTCTTGCCACAGAGTGTAATGGCGAGGCCTTTTTGTAGTGTGGGAAATTTCCATCTCTACCGTTACGGAAACGGTTAAACCGCCAAAGCGCGGAGAGAGAGAAAGAGAGAGAGAGGACACGCTTTGAGGACACGTCACGGTTAGATTCAGACTTAACGACTCAGAAAAAACAGATTTATATCTAAATTTTAGACTTCAAGATTTTTTATTTCCCTTTGTAACTGCATACTTTGTTTTCAATGTCTAACGTAAACTTTTGTGCCTTTACGAAAGTGAATGTTTAGTGGTTCGTTATATAGCGTTTCCCATCAGGAGTAAATCCACCTAACGGGAAAACCACGTGAACACGATCATTTGCATTTATAGGAGATAGGCATGTTCTTAACTTAAAAATGGTTTTAATATTAAATGTATTAAGTTCGTTTTAATCCGTATTTTGACCCTCACCTCACCCAATACAAGTACGCTAGATTCCTATCAGGTAATCTTATAAGGATTTTTGTTAAGAAAAAAAAAGTAAATGAAAGTAGCTACAAAGAAATAAATCGTCAAAAATCTACTTGAGGGGGAGGGGGGGGGGCACTGATTATTTTTTCTAATATTCTTTAAGAAATTTGATTTTCCGAATTTTAGGTTAAATTGTTGTTCATATTAATTAGTAAATCAATCCTGTAAATTTTATATCAATTTCATATCAATATCGTAAGAATACGTGTTAATATGTTTTTCATATCAATGTCATTAGAATGCATGTTAGAAATGTTTTGTAAGTGTCTATCAGCATTTAAAGGGCTAAAATTGAAAATTATAAACCCATTTTTCACAATTTTGTATTTTTCATTTCTTTAAAACTATACAAATTCATATAACGTAGAAAATACTTCATGAAATGTTTTGTGTTTGTTGCCAATAATATATATTAGAAAACGTAATTTTGAAATGTTGCAGAAAAAATAAAAAGCGCCATCAATTATGCATATTATTAAATACGCGAAATTCCATAGAAATCGCTTGATTTTTACGATAGATCGTGCAACTTCTGTGAAAGTGAATTTCTAATCTTGTGACGACGTTTTAACAAAGGTTTTCATTTATTTCCGTTTAAAGATTCTTACAAAGCGTCAACTCATTTAATTATAAAAACAAGAAAGATCAATCATGCATAAAGCATTGATTATGAAACACTTTCAACTTAATGCAATTTTATTTAAACATCTCTAAAATGCGATGCATTCATCGGTAATACATTTAAAATTATCACAATACTACACTAATTTATTATATTTGAAAACTTAAAACTTCATCGAAAAGTATGAACTTCATTCAAATGACGGCTTTGAAATATAAATTGTCTGGTTTAAACACCTCTAAAATGCAATGCATTCATCGGTAATATTTTAAAAATTAATCATAATACTACGATAATTTATTATATATGGAAACTTCATCGAAAACAAATGGACTTTATTCAAATGACGTCATCGAAATATAAATCGCCTCTATATAAAAGCAGCATTTCATTCATAAATATTTTTCCAATCCTTTCATTCATCACAATACTATAATTATTTAGATTATTTAAAAACTTAAAACCATGGAGGTACAAGTAATTTAAAACTCTATGCTTAAAACTTCATTGAAATAACCGCCTGATTCTCTGCGTAAAATCAATGAATGTTTCATTTATATCAACTATATTGCAGTCTCCATGAGCTAAATAATTTTGCGTTAAAGAAATGCAGCAATTCTTATATAACTTATTCTACATCTTTTGGTGTTTACATTTTTCATAAGTGAAAATTAGGCTTTGTAGAAATAATCAAAGTTGGATAATCATTTAAACTCAAATATATTGTAATTGTTGTTTCAGTATGTAGATGCACAGAATTTAAGCAAAAATAAAGCTGTTTTAGGACGGACACAACACTAAATATGAATTAAAAAGAACTTTTGAAAATCACGATTTTGAGACAAGATGGATGCCATATATTATTTTGAAGTGGGTCACGTGATCTCTTCATATCATGGTCACGTGATCTCTTCATATGAAGGGTGTAATTATTATTTTAATTTTTATTTAAAAAACTACTGAATATATTTTGCTGAAATTTTTTTTTATATATTCTATGAGATAATTTGAATATTTCGTAAAACTTTCGAAGCAATTTGTGAATTTTAAATTCGCTTAAAAAATGTTTGAGAAATTAGGTCCCATAGAATTCAATGTATTTCATTTTTTCAATCTGAAACTAATTGGGTGATATTATTCATTTATATTCCCATAGGTCCCATGACCGTCTGCACAACATACTAAAATTTCATTTGATAAAGTCACCTTTACGGCAGTTATCGTACTAACGGACACACAGACAGACAGACAGACAGAATGAACAAAGTCATAAACACTTTTCAACAATGTTGCAAAGTGTTAAAAACATTTATTGTCTCTTTTTATTTTCATTTGAGATAAAAAAAAACAAAAAAAACACGCTATATCTTGATAACGGCGAATGTTAACGTTTTGCAAGTGAACGTCATTCGCTTTTAAACAGAAAATTATATAATGTATGTAATCATTTTTAGGAGAATTATTTACTTATTTTTCATTTTTCGATAAATATAAGTTTGAAAAATTGTAAGCAATTTATTTGAAAGTCATCGTCCGCACACACATAGGCAGATATTGAACAAAAATGGTCAATTTAACATACAGGGATATTTTACCCTTTAAATCCATTCAAATCAAGTCTAGGGTTTTTGACTCTATCATAAAACTCTTTTTGCATCCTAAACGATGTATAACGAAAATTAAAAAGTTAAAATCAAGCCCAGCAAATTTGTAAATATGTATTCAAACATGGAATTTTGACACAGTCATTTGACTTCCAAACAAACTGCGTATACATATATCTGTGAAATATTGAGTGACTTTTGCAAACTGCCGCCGTATTTATGAAAAACAATTTCTCAAGGAACAATTAAGTTTTATCATATTTAAGACACAAGCGACTCCAGACATGATTCAGTCTTATTTTAATCAATGACTTTAATATATTTCAATAAACATTTGCAACGTTATCTCAAATTCATTGCGTTACTATGCTAATGAACACATTTGGGCAGCTTTTATTAGTTGGAGTAAGAGGCAAACAGCTTGTACTTTTTAACTGTATTACCTGAATATGCAAATACGTAAAACAACTGCGTGAGTATATTTGAGATTTTTTCTTTTGTCTCCTACATTTGAATTTATTAATCGTAAAATTCGTCACATTTGAAATTAAACCATGAATGGTAATTACATTTTTGTTATTCTGCATATAATATGTTCGCCATTTATATTTTCTAATTATTTCCTGCGAAGCAAATATAATGGTATCGAGACTTCAATGGAATAGCATTTTCCATCCGTAAATATGGCTGCTTTTAATGGCGCTTTCAAACTTCATCATCATTAGATCCCGTGTCGATGCAGGTCTACACAAGCATCCATTTTCAGTCTGATGATTTCAGAATATGAATCAATTAAATGTGGCTTTATTTGGCGACGATTTCCTTCTTCTTCGACCTAGAGCGTCCGACCTACCTGAAGGTGTAAGACATCTGTTTGGACGGCCAGGAAGTACCACCCAATTTAAACCTGAACCCAGTGGGGCGGTATCCTCAGGGACCGTACCTTCCTTCCCCCACCACCAACCTCTCGAAAGGACTTACGGACCCACATATTTAAAGTGTCCATACTCTGCGTGAACACGGAGACAGTTTGAGCAGAGCTGGGAATCGGACGCGGGTCTCCGAGTGCAATCGCACGCTAACCACTAAGCTGTCCCACCCCTTGCGACGATCTTGGGGTGATCACTTTATAAGATTAAGCAAACCTGGAAGTGGTTAGTAGTAGATGTCAGGTTCAGTTGCGTAACTACATTTCTGGCGCCCTGTATTTGGCCAAACATGCACAGTGCTAGGGCCTACGATATATCACTTCATAAGAAAAATAACCCTACAAAATTTAGTTTTACCTAGGTATTCATTTAGATATTTGAGGATAAAAACAACAATAAATAAACTTAAAGTCGTCGCTTTACTCAACTAGTACAAGTCTAAAGTGAATTAATTAGTAGGTACTTTCATTTTAATGTTTAAACGCAGTTCACTTTGCTGCATTTTTTATTAGCAAATTCAGAAATTATATCGTCGAATATCATTTGCCGTATTCCATCATTTTGTATAAATGAAGGGGACTAGGCGTAGGAATATTTTAAAACGACCCAGACGTCAGGGGCCTTATCCCAAGCTTATCAATCGTAGTTTCACGTCGATCGACAGAGAAGGCTTCTATAGCGAAGTAACACACTACTATGAACATGAAGTCGTTCGTAGCTCCACTGTAGGAACGCCCTCTATGACTCACGAACTTGGCCCGTTTTGCACAGTTCAAATACTACAAACATATTTTCAAAATTACTGAAATATAATTAGAGAATTATTTTTGTTTCATCGTTTAGGAAAGCATAACTTAATGTAACCTGTAGCTGACCAGTAAAAAGTCAACTTTTGAAATCGTTATGGAAGTAATAAATATCGAAGAATTTTTTATCTATTCATGCACATAACGAAAATCCCATGCCTTCGTAGTTTTGTAGTCTATTTAATTAGAACATTTTTAGACAATGAGTTTACTTGTTTTATATATGACAGCAAGTTATCGTACCCACACTTCTTTACACACAGAGAGATGGAGTAAACAAAATATCAAAATCAGGTAACTTTCGAGAAGTCTCTATATTTTTGCTAATTAGGTTTCTTAATCTATATACATAATTTTTAATTTGCATGAAAAATAGTGTATGGAAAAGTATTGTTTTCTTGAAAATTTTCGAATTCGACATTTTGAAGGATAAGCGTGTTTTAAGATGCCCTGGGACTATTTCAAACACTTTTACAACGATGTTGTCTGGACATACTCCAAGAACGAATATATAATACGATATTACCCACATTAGACTTTCTATTTTTCTTCTTCTGCACTTAGTATAAAGACAGGCGCAAATAAAGCAATAAATAGTTAAAAATTCTCAAGCATTCCTAAAACTATAGTCTTTATTTCAATTAAAAGCAAAATTTACTGCGTTACCATAGTTACGACCGAAAATGGCTGATGTGGAAGTTTGTGTGTCTCTCGGTTTTATTATAAATCAATTAGATTGTTGGGGAACAGAATAAACTTCTGATGAAAGCAATGAATAGCAATTCCTATTTTTCATATTTTATACACAGGTAGATTAGTGTTTCAGCTATGGCCGTTTCCATTTAATGTCTGATTGAAAAATAAAATATCTTTACGCCATTTGTTGGCGTTTCAAATAATAGCTAATCTATACTAAGTATAGAAAGGAAAATATGTAACGAGAAATTATCAAACTCGTTTTATTTATCAGAAGAAAAAAAAAGTGGCTATTAAACCAACACAATGAAGCCCAGGATGAACTTATCTATGAGATCACACTAAACGTCGTTCCGAGCATTTCATTGCTTTGTTTATCGTCTGCGAATAATAAAAATGAAATATTGAATTATCTGTAGACAAAGGGTTCCAAAAGTTTTATGGATGGGAAAATCATTCTGGATGCTGTAAGATTATATTCGAATGTTGCAGTTCTAATATTTGAAATGGGCAGTTATTTGTTGTCGATTCCGCTTTAAGTTCTTTAAAGATATTTAAGTGTTTTATTTTATTTTATTTATTTTTTTTTTACAGCCACAAAATATAAATCGCAAACAGTACAGTCTTAATTTAGTGACTCTCCTTCATGTTTTGAAAAGGTTCTTGGTGACAGATACATAATTATCAAATAGCCGAAATGTATATTGTAGTAACGTCGTTTTTACTTTCCCTGCAATACATGGTAATGTATAGGGAAAGTATTGGAATCATACCGAAAATCACAACTCGAGTTTTCGACGGATCTACACGTTTCGAGACCTCTAGAATACGAAAAAACTATTTTTAGCGTGACGTCTGTGCGTGTGTCTGTCTGTCTGTCTGTCTGTGTGTCTGTCTGTCTGTCTGTGTGTCTGTCTGTGTGTCTGTCTGTCTGTGCAGATTTTGTATCCACTGTAACTAAAAAACTAATGGACCGAATTTCACAAAATTTGGTAGGTAAGTCACTTGTGGGCGGGGCTAGTGCTGATTAGTTTTGGATACGATTCGGAATAAAAGAACCCGCCTTTTTTTGCGAAATGGCCCGCAAAAGCTTGTATCCACTCTAGCTGAAAAACTAATGGACCGAATTTCACAAAATTCGGTAGATGAGTCACGTATAGGTCACTCTGGTGCTGATTAGATTTTGGTACGATTCGGAAAAAAATAACCTGCCTTTTTTTGCAAAACGGCCCGCAAAAATCTTCAAAATCTAAACTAAAGAACTAGGTATACTAAGATATATCCATTAAATGCCCGTTTAATACGTAATGTTTAACGACGAAAAGAATAAGACCAACCCCATTACACTAGGACTAGCCGTTCTCGAGATATTTTAGTTTTTCGTACTTTCCCTACGCCACCTTTCAAAATAAGCCCGGTTACCGAATGAGAACGAAAATTGAATAAAAGTGAAATAAATTTAATTAAAATAAAGAGAACGTGGATATAAGTCTGCAGGGAAAGTCATGTGCTGTCCACATCAGATTTTTTTGTTACGCAATAATTCTTTTGAATTACAAGTTTATAATTAACTAGCTGTATACATGCTCTTCATGTAGAATATGTTTTGTAAAGAAATTTAATTCACAATTTGAGGTAAAATTTTAACATTTTTTAAAAACTACATGAAATTTGTAGGTTTTTTTAAAAAAAAAACTACATAAAATTTGAAATCTTTCTTACTAAGCAATGCAATTTAAAATTATAAAAGTAAAATAATTTCAAAACTATAAGGAAAACCTCGCTATTTTACGTATAAAATACTAAATGAAGCTGTTAGTAGTAACAAATAACCTAATATTGCCACACGGTAGAAAACAAATAATTAAAATTTTGCTGTTGCCGAAAAAATAAAAAATGCCTACAAATATAATAAATGACAGACGATAAAAAAAACTTAAATGAAAGAAATGAATTTTCATTGTTTTAATATTGTCTGCAGATTATAAAAGGTTTATTTTTTATTTCATTAATTTATGCTTCCATGATTTTAGAAATAGCTCCTATAATTTTAGACATAAAGGCAGAAACAAAGATCAGGTTACGCTAACGGATTTTGAATGGCATTTATTGTAGAGAGGTTCAAAAACCGATTAGGATAAGTTAGTCTGGCGATTTCAATAACGATTGGGTTCCGTTTCTTTGGAAGCTCCTATAACGATTGGGTTCCGTTTCTTTGGAGGCTCCTATAACGATTGGGTCGCACTCCGATCGAGGAAACAGTCAGAAGGATATGTTGTCACAAGCTTTTATTCTTGGTCGTTTTGGATAGATACTTGATCCTGATTAAAAATTTATGCCAAAGTGATCTCCTTTTAAAGCCTAGCGCTTTTCCAATTTATCGGCATTAATGCTTCGTCTTTTTTTGTTTTTCTATTTTCGAATTCTCACCATTGATATCTATTGATTGTTCATTGACTCATGTCTGGTAACTATGCATTGTTTTAGTTTTATTCCCTTGATTGTTGGATTTTTACTTTTTATTTGTTAGAAAGTCATTGTGCTTACTTGTCTGGTTAATAATTAAATTCGTTTGTTATGGATGCTTCAATATTTCTCTTAAATTATGCCAGTTTAATTCATTTTTATTACTTATAAATTTCATCTTATTTATATGCTGCTCTAGTGCAATAAGTAGATGTAATTTTAATTGTACAGTTCTGTATACATATGTATTGTTAAATTTACTGTTTTCATATACTTAATTATTTACATTTAAAACATTACATTGAACTATTTGATCATTATATATATATATATATATATATATATATATATATATATATATATATATATATATATATATATATATATATATATATATATATATATATATCATCCTATCATTCACAACTGAATCGCTATCATTCACAACCAACTGATGACGCTCTTTAGTACTCTTTCCTAATACTTTGTTTAGAGCAACGAAATATGTGTCCGGTATAATGGTGATGAAAGGTATGACTTTTTTTCTATCTGAATCTTTGTGGATTGTTGGTAGATTACTTATTTGTTTGATACTTTGAAGATTACTTATTTGTTTGCTTTGTGAATTTTCATCATATTCTTTCCAATTTCCTTCTATTATTTTTGTTATTTTCATTTATGTTACTGTCTGGAAGTGTGTCGGATCTTTTGACGATGTTTCGGCCATGTGGCTGTATCGTTGAGCGAAACACATTTGGAACCTCTGTGGATGCAAAGATCCTTGAAAAGATGGATCTACAGAGGTTCTACCCAATTTCATATTTTCGGATCTTTTCTCGTATTTTTTGTCATTTTAATATATTGAGCCACCAGATTTTGATAATCCTTTGATATTTGAACTTGATTTTTATGCATCGCTCTTGAATATTGATAAATTCATGTGTATTACTGAAATTTAAAATTAAGATCATTTTGCCTTATATGGTAGCATTGTTTTCCTTTAGTCTGATATATCCTTTCATATCCTCTTTACTTAATTTTCCTCCGTATTGATTTTGAACCAGAGTATGACACTGATCATGTTTTAAATTAGTCTTATTATTTTTATTTTATTTTTAACTTTATCTTTTTATTATATATATATATATATATATATATATATATATATATATATATATATATATATATATATATTATATATATATATATATATATATATATATATATATATATATTTTGAGCGCCCTTATAATGGTGTATAGTGGCATTCTCGATTATCCAGTTTTCCTATGAATTACTTGTTTAGTAGGAATTTTCATCTTTGATTCATGTTCATATTCAGTTCTGCATGTTTGGGAAGTTGTATTCTGAATTGCTTGTCCAGTCTCCAGCTTGGACTCACTGGACTGGTTTGGGAGTATTTCCGTGAACGTTCGTACTGCCTCCCTGGTGGAATTTCGACTTGTTCATTCCGGTGCTTCTAGATTGGGCTGCTGTGGTTGATCGTGTATACACGTGGTGAGAAAGAAGGATTCATGGCGCATGGTAATACAATTTACTTAATGTATTCTTTTTTCATTTTTTCATTTTTGATGTCTGTAGTCTGAGTTTAAGCATTTATAGTAATGTACTATTGCTTAATCTGAAACAGGCATATGTTTGGGTTAATTAGAATTAAATACTCAGGCCTGAAGAGGAATTTTATTCTGATTAATCATCGAATTTGGGAAGGTTCTGTTCTTTTCTCTTATCGGCATTATGGCCGTGAATTTGCTTCTATGGTGATGTTAATATTACTTGAATTGTATTTTTATTTTTATTTTTTTATTTTTTTTTATTTTTACATAATTCTTATTAGTACATTTCAAATATATATATATATATATATACATACATTGCTTATTCCAAAATTTCATAAAAATCCTATTAAATTTAGAACAGTAACTAGTGGCCATAATACTTACTCTACTATTGCGAGTAAATTATCAAAATTCTTTAAATCTAATAAATAATAGTTTAAGCCAGACTAGCAATTACCATATTCTAAATAATAGTAAAGAATTAAAGAATAAATTAACATCTCTTAGAAAAATAATAGGATTTCAAACTTTTGATTTTAAAGATCTTTTTAATAATATTAAGATATCTGATCTATATGATGTAATTTTAGCTCTATATAATGCTTATATTACACATCTTTCAAATCAAATTAAATTTATTAATTTTCTTAAACTTCTTCACTTTGTTATTTTCAATAATTATATTTTTCAAGGAAATAAATCATACTTACAAGTCTCAGGAGTTCCACAGAGTGGCTGCAGTAGTAGTATGTTAGCTAATTTATACCTTTATCATTATGAAAAGTCATTTACTTCAATAGATTATACTTTTTACAGATATATTGATGATCTGATTTGCTTAGTACATACAGAAAATTATCTCATAGATATAGATTACTATCCAGACAATTTGGAATTAATTCCTAATGAAGCTACTATTAGAAAAAATGTTAATTTTTTGGATTTAAATCTTTTTATTGATCCTTCTAATAGAATTGTTACAAATTTATATGATAAAAAAGGCTTTTATAATTTTAATATTAATAAAATCTTACCATTTAATTCCTGTAACTCGATTCAATTATTTAGAAATATTATACTCAATCAGCTTTTTAGAATTTATAGATTATCTGATAAAAAATTTCATGCTATGCATATCAATAATCTCAAAATTACTAGCAATTTATATAAATATCCCTCTTATTTAGTAAATAGTATTGTTAAAAAATTTAAAATAGCTGGATTTTTATAATTTTTTTCATAGTATCATATAATTCTATTCATAGTATCTTATATTAGCCAGACATCTCCATTCTCTTGTTTTTTTTACATTCTCTTCCACTTCAGCATTACTATATTTGCCCCTCCTTTTAGTAGCGCTTTTTGTATATTAATACTTTTTCTTAACATTTCGCTTAACTGTTTTTCAATTCTTATGAATGGCAACAGTAAATGGTTTTTTATTTTTTATTTACGAATGGCAACACTGGTCTCTTCTATCAGTGTTCCCGGTTTCGACTCGATTGTACATACGCTGTGCTTTTTCCAGGAATTCATTTTTTCTTTTTATTCCTTCTTTATGTATGTCGTCCAAGTAGAAATAGTTTATAGATATAATCTATCTATTTCTTCAGAAACATACATGTTTTGTGTCTGCTTCGTAAAATGCTTGGACTTGAGAACAAATTTTACGAAGTGAACATTTCCATTTGTTTAGGCTTATCCCTTTTCCCACGTGTATAGCGATAGCTTGTTTTATTAAGTTTTTCTTTTTTCGTTTCCATACCTTTGAATTTTGTTGATTTTCTGTAACTTGATAGCTTGTGTTTTGTATTTTTTATCCATTTGATTGATGGTTTGCTGTATTATATTTTATTCTGTGGGTGTTTTAAAAGTTAGGTTTATCGTGTTACATCTTCTTACTTTTCGTTCATTGGATTTTCAAACTACTATTATATATATATATATATACATACATACATATATATATATATATATATATATATATATATATATATATATATAATAGTAGTTTGAAAGTCCAATAAACGAAAAGTAATATATAAATATATTCATACATATATATATATATATATATACATATACATAACATATATATACACACACACACATATATATACATATATATATATACACACACACGCCATCTCTATTTCTTTCTCGCGGGGGGGGGGGGAATTAAAAGATCTTGCGCAAGCGAGTTTTTGTCTCGCTTTGCGTACTTTCACCCGAAATATCTTCTAAGCTATATAGATATAAACAGTAAGCTATAAAAATTGTTCGATACGAAATCCAATTGTTGGATTAATCATCTGCTTCAAAAATATGAAAGTATCTGGGGAACGGTTTATGCTAGCGTAGGGTGAACGGCTGCGTTCGTCTTATCAAAAATTAACTTTTAAATTATAAATTCAATTTGAATAATTGAACCTATTTATTATTGCACAAAATTGTTTTTGACATTCACTATTTTCCCCTCCTCGATTTATACCAAAACTTAAACATCACGAAGTTCTGTATAAGCACCTAAATGCTATATTCATGAAAATTTAAAAGCGCACGTTGTACATATTACTCTAAAAATTATTGATTCGTGTTCTATGGTGACCAAACCGTACTATCCAGTTCGAATCTCAAATTTTCATTTTCGGTGGCATGAAATATTACTTTTTCTTCATAACCTATCGTAACGAAAGTAAAAAGAAGAAAAAACAACATAAAACTCCGTTTCGTAGCCTATTAATTATCTCTGAAGTGTCCTCGGACAGAACAACATGTTTAAAGACCTCCTGAACACATTTGCAGCACTTTCGAACAGATGTGTAAGTGTGTGCATACTGTGAAACCCCGCATTGTGGGAAGGAGAAGAACCCAAAGCTGCAGAAGAGTAAAATCGTCAAATAAATATTTGGGGATGTAAGGGTCTCGGATCACACTCTTTTGGGAAGATGGGAGGAGATATAGAATATGAAGTTCCGCCACTGGAGTCTAATGTAAATCGATAAGATTAAGTATATTGATCGCTTGAATTAGACTTTGAATGCTTAAGTATAAGGTGTGCCCAAATGAAAAGGAGACTACGGTTATATCTAATATTTAATTACAGAATATTGACATGACACCTACACATAATTGCCATTGGCATTGATACACTGATCCCAGCGCGTAGGAAGAGAGTGAATGGCTTCACTGAAAAAACTCCTAGGTTGCTGACGGATCCAGTTTTCCACGGTGTTCTGCACTTTCACATGTGAACCGTTGACCTTTCAGTGTTTTTATTTTTTAAGGGACCGTAGATATGGGACTCACATGGGGAGATATCGGGGCTGTACGGAGGATGTTTGAGGACTTCCCATCGAAATAGTTCCAACAAATCCAGAGTCTTCTTGGCCACATGTGGATTAGCGTTGTCCTGCAGCAGCACTGTCCCTTTTGAGAGCTTACCTCTACGCTTATTTTTGATGGCCTGTTTAAGCCTCAGCAACATATTGCAGTACCGTGAAATTTCTGAAGCATGCTTTCCTTCTGCGAGAAGAAATTGGATAACAGCTCTTTGCGCTGATCTGGAGGAATCCATAATGCACCCGATCGCGCAAAACACTTTTCCCCAACTGAGGAGCCGTTCACTACAAATGCACTACTGGGGAAAACGCCGCGCCATCTATCGCATAACACATTAACCCACTGCAATTAGATACCGCTGCAGCAAAAGTATTCTTTTCAATTGGGCCCACCTTATAACATACATTATTGTATTAACACATATCAGCCAAATGCATCCACTTTGACGACGCCACTAAGAATGTTTAGGAAAAAAAATAATAAAGAGTAATTTGTTAACGAAAGCTCATAAGATATAACTATAGTAAAGTACACTTCTTACGGGACCAGTGAAAAACCATATAATAGAAATTAGAGTCAATGGACAAAAATGTCTGGGGAAACAAATTGAAAAAATCTGATGTGGGCAGCACATGACTTCCCCTACAGGCATGAATTCATTTCTCCCTTTCATAGTTAATGAAATTCCTAGAGTTACGGGGTCGATCTCGTATTCTTTTCGTTGTTAAAATTTGCGTATAAAGCGAGTATTTAATTTATACATTTGAACATAGTCTTTTTAGATTTTAACGATTTTTGCGAGTCTTTTCGCAATAAAAAAGAAAAGCATATTATGTTTTGCCCCAAATCGTACCAAAATCTAATCAGCATCATGGGAATCCACAAGTGACTTATCTGCCAAATTTTATAAAATTTGGTTAATTAGTTTCTCAGCTAGAGTGGATACATGCGATTTTTGAGGGCCATTTCGTAAAAAAGGCAGGTTATTTTTTTTTCCATAATCGAACTAAAATCTGATCTGCACCAGGGTCACCCACAAGTAATTTACCTGCCAATATTAATGAAATTTGATCAATTAGTTTTTAAGTTAGAATGGATGCATACATTGCACAGACAGACAGACACACACACACAGACGTCACACTAAAAATAATGTTTTCTGATTCTAGAGTGCTCAAAATATGTATATCCGTTGAAAACTCAGAGTTGCGATTTTCGACACTTGTGAATGATTTATCAAATTTATGAAATGTGGTCGATTATTTTTGTAGCTAGAGCGGATAAATGTATTGCACAGGTAGATAGACACACACACACTGACGAACACAAACAGACGTCACGCTAAAAATAGTGTTTCTGATTCTAGAGTGCTCGAAACGTGTAAATTCGTCGAAAACCCGAGTTACGATTTTCGACACGATTTCAATACTTTCCTTATACATAACTATGTATTGAAGGGACAATAAAAGTTGTTGCTTTAAAAGTTGTTATTTATACAGTGTTTTTCCCCATCTTTTGTGGAGGGGGAAGGGAAATGCTTAGCATTAATTTTGCCACGCACTACAACTTCGTAATTTGCTTTTCCCCTCTTATTTCTCCTGTATTCTTTAGGGTGGGCCGGGTTATTCCTTTTGATTTCCCCTCTAACAGGAAGTAAGATAGCACCCTTACTCTCTTAAAAAGGTCATCCGCTACAGTTATATATTGGATAAAAATATACGATAATGTTATTTCGAGTTATTGACCTGGTCCATAACTTCCCTTGACACACTGTATACATCATGTATGTATAAAAACTTCGAGTGTAGCCTTATACTCCTGATATTTTGGCGGTATTGGTGATATTTCAAAACGTAAACACTTTCTGGACGAGCAACTATGCAATTCTGCGAAATCTAATTACATAAGTTATTTTTCCGATCTTGGAAATATAATTCTTGGAATTCGTTTTCAACAATGCTTATTAAATGCTAAAGTATTTCGAAGGTCCCCATGAACAATGCTAGCCTAATTGCTCTCTATACCACACTTCGAAGAGTTTCAAATTTGCCTAAGTTCTAAAGAGCACTTTCTATGTTTATAACTTACCTGTGCGCAAACATCGAAAACAGCCTCTCCCTATCTTCAAAAATTGTACCCCTAGAACGTGATGTTCTTCAAAACGAGAAAGCTGTTTTGCTTTAATAAGTAATACTCCTGCATTTTCCACTACATTACTCCACCCTTCCCCTTCCTTATATACGAGAAAGGGAAAATGGATGCAGGTACTTTCGAAATCATAAACTGCCACGACGTTAAAAGTAAAAGAGGAAAAAGAATTTGTTCTTAGTATATATTATAAAACTTCGTATTTGATTTGGTTTGTGAGACTTTTTTTATTATTATTTTATTATTTTTAAGGGGCGCAGACGATAAACATACCGCAGCTGTTTCCTTTATTTTTGGTTTGCATCCCTCTTTCCTGGGATATTTTGAATCTGATTTGAAAAACTAATGTTCTTCGAGGCTTGAAGCTCTGATATTTTGCTTCGCGCTCATGGCATCACGGTTACAAATTTTGTGCGTAGAATTTTGTTTCTATGGAGTGCCATTGGCCGGAACCATTTAGGGATATTTTGTTGCGAATTTTGTATATGTTGTTATATAGAGCAAAGTTTGGTAAGATTTGTTTTAAAAACATTTACCTCCAAAGTATCAGATGTTCAGATAAGTATCAGATGTTCAAATAAGTAACAGAAGTATGTTCAGATGAAATGTCGCACCACAATATCTATGCGAGTTAAGAAAACGAGAAATTTTAATTGAAGAACTATATCCGCTAAGTGGCGCAAATAAAAGAATATAGCTCGTTTTTTCTACTTCACATTCACTTGACATTTTAGAGGAACGTCAATCTGTTCTTGCGTCGTATCTGTTAGCTATTTGGAAATTAAAACTCGTCCGTGTATCCTACAAATACTTCGCAACAATATATTCCCCCTTATATAAAGAAAATGAAAATACTTTTTGCTAATTTTGAGATAACCTAACTGAACCTGACCTAAACTGAATTTTAATTTTAGCGAATCAAATCGCTTAAACTGTTTATATACTGTCATTGTTATCATATATTTATATCATAGTTGGGAGAGTTTCGTTTGCTAAACTTTTTATATCAGATATCTGAAAAACGATCTTTTGAAATTCGAGGATATAGTCGAAACAGCGTATTTGGAATTTTCGATCGCGTCACAGTACTTTCCCTTTACGTTTACTACGTATATGTTGAAGACCCAGACCGTCCGACTCGTCCAGAGGACTTAGAGCAACCAGTTGGAGTACTACGTATATGTGGAGAAAGTAATAACATTTTGTTTTTGAAATGTATATTTTGCAAATTTTTCGGCACGCTTGTATTTAATTTAATTTCAACCAATTTTGCATTTATTTGTGACTGTAAATCTTCTCATTGGCATAATATTCCGTAAAAAGAAAAGACTTCTTTGTCACACAAAATTTTAGGCAGTAATTACACGTCAAAAACATTGCTTTTGACGGCCCTTTATGCATTATTTCAAAGCTATTCTGCGTTTTAGTTTTTCTTTTGACTGCGTGAATTTAAAATAATTCCATCCCAACTTTCAGTACACAATACACTTTTTATTTTGTATGTCTGATTGTTCTGAAATATGGCGTTTTAAATTATACGTAGCTTTGAAATAAAAGTTAAATTGGTTCAGTCACTTCATAAAATCTGTCTGCGGCGTCGTGTATTTCATAATTTTCCGATTTGTCGAAAATAGCAATTTTCTTTCTATTCATTTTCGCCTTTTACAAATGTGAAGAGCTAGTAGCTTTATTCTATCACCTATTGTCGGTTGAGAATAATTTATTTTTTCTTACCAATTTCTGTAAAAATATGTGATAGGATTCCTTTTATAATTCATTTCGTCCAAGAAATTTTCATGTTGTGGATCCCGTGGCGTCATTTGTTTTATGTTCGTTGTTTGGAGATTTGAGAGAAATGCATTATTAATATTATATTTCCTTCACAAATTGACATTTAAATAATTTCTATTTTTTTCTTCTTTTTTACGCCTCTATATTGTTTTGTCGTGGCGCAACGAACTGTAGCTCTCTATGGAGTACATATATTTCAAAATGTGTTCGTAAGGTGTGATCATGTGTAATCATATCAATAGAGCCCATATTTATACCCTCCTGAGCAGAAATAAATATACCAAATTTTCATAATTAGCATTACTTATAAGTAACCAATCGTTTTTAAAATATAATTCAATGTTTATGCACTTTTTATCCATTTGTAATCATATCAACAGAGTTGCGCTTTAAATGCCAATATTTTCCACTGGCTACTCTTTTGATAAAACTATTAAAAATATTGTTACGACGTATTCTCTCATATCCTTCTCAACACAAATGTGTATCCGAGTACTTGGATAACTAACGCTTTTATAAAAAGTACCCATAAGCGTGAACAGGACCAATATACAGCTAATGACACTATAGCTATCTTTCAAGATCACTAAACAACTGTTCGGTACTATAAAAACAGCCATTTAATGCTCGACTCATTCGCAAAACAGCCGATTCTGTTCTCAAAACGCTGACGTATGTCACAATTCAATTTGGTTCTTATCACGTTAACTCTCTCCGAATTAACTGTGACTTCCTTATATCCTATTCATAGAAGTCTCCAGAAAGAGGGCAGTATCTCCGAAACTAGTGAATATTTCTAGAAAGTTCTAGTGAATTCGGGAACTCGCCAGAAGTCTTCAAGTCGCTAAATATGGCACTCAGGCCAAGAAAATGTCGCCAATTTCAGACAGCGCAACTTTCGCGTAATAGAAGCGGTTATACGTAAAAGTACTTTCTCCTTGTGGGTAATCAAACTGTTTCACATTTTTAATATCCGTAGCAATATGTTTTATTAATAGTTTAAAGCATTGCAAAATACAATAATTCGAGATGAAATATTATTTTGCTGCAACTTTTATGTTAGCAGAATTATAAAATTCGCTCTTTCTGTGTATTTGCAAGGACAAAAATAACTAGTTAACACATTGCTAACAAAAGAACTGGGGAATATTAATAAAAAAAAAAAAATCTATATAGTAACTCAATTTAAAATGCTTTTTTGCATCGCATAATGGGCAATTTGTGCACTTTGGGTTTGAGACTACAAAGATAAATTAATTAAAATGTAAGTTCTTTGGAGAAGCACTTTTAATGACGGAACTGTCGAACTTTGTACAGTGATGAAGCGGCTTATTATTTATAGGTCTACAGAGTAAAAAATTCTAATAAGGGCAGCAGATGATTTTTTTTTACATAATGCAACTATTTTACTTTTGACATGAAAAACACCTATTGTTAGGTTGTCCGGTTGAAATCAGAACGTAATGAAAAATGCAAACAAATATTTTAGATGCTTATAACTCCGAACCTAGTAGATAAAAATGCAAACAATGTTAACGTGTTTTGTTGGAAATGGGGTGTCATTTACGAATATGGTAAAAATATTTCCATACTTTGAACATTGATATTTTGAACATTGTTTCTACGAACAAATAAATAAAGGTATGTGTCCGAGTGAGTTTTCGCTTCATTTTACTTACTTTCAATCGGAAGATCTTCAAAATGTTTAAAATATAGGTATAAATAATAATCAAGAAACTTTTTTAATAGAAACTCCAGTTTCTATATCAATAATTTGTGTTTAAAAACTCTTATAGTTTTCGAGCCATGTTTTGGGAAATTTAAGATTTAAATTTTTCATTTTTAAAAAATTTCTAATGCTTATATATCGAAAACTAAAAGTGCTAGCTAAGAACAAACAGTAAGTAATTTGTAGCCCTTTGAAAGTTCTACAATGATATTTAATTGGATTTCGTATCGGGATTTTATTTTTCAAAATATAGTGGTTATAATTTTGATATCTTAATATTTTGAACTTTTTATAAGGCGTTATTCATACAAAATCATTTCGGGTCCATCGAACTGGAGCCACCTTTGATTTTTTCATAGCGAAATAATCATCTACAAGATTCACTGCACAATGTTTTGAACATTTAATCTTAAATTAAAATTGAGCGCTTAATAAATAAGGAAAAATTCATAGTCTCCCGCAAAGCAATATATCCCATATATTAAAATATTTTAATGATTAAAAACTAACATTTGCAAAGTGCACTTCGACAATGAGAGCTTGCAATTCCGCCCCAGTAGCTCAACGGTAGAGCGTCGGCTGGCCAGTACAAAGATCCGTGGTTCGATTCCCGATTAGAGCAGCAAGGTTCGTTACACATACACATTTTACTATATAAAACTGATGTTTTGAGCTCTAATATTCAAACACTTAATTATTTTTTACTTTCCTTATATACATAACATAATGTATAAGGAAAGTATTGTGACGGGGTCGAAAATTCGAATTCGAGTTTTCGACGAGAGAGCACGTTTTAGGCATCCCTGATCACGAATCGAACATTTTTGAGGTGTGTGTGTGTGTCAGTGAGTCTGGGGAGACGATATCTCACGAACGAATGGGGTGATTCGATTGAAATTTGGTGCAAAAATTACAATCCGTGAATACTGGAAGCCTATTGTTTTTAAACACAGTCGAATGTTCAGAACCCCCTAAATTTTCGCGCGAAATTTTGGGAAAATCATCAAAAAATTAAAACCTTTAATAAAGTTACGCAAATAGACATTTCTTATGTAATTTTTCCTTTAGAAAACGATTGGTATGATCTTTAGAATGCTATCATGAACCATTCTCGAGATATTGCACAATTTTCAAGTAAATTTATCAAAAAATCCCATACATTAAGAAAAATATATTAACTGTTGAGAAACATATTCACTTTTCATATGTAATATCGTGCAATAAATTTGGTGACATCCTCGTGGATCTAGCTCGTTCCATTCATGAGAAAATATACTTTGAGTAACACTTTTGTATTTGAACGCCAATAGTCATTTATCTGCTATAAGATTAACTTATTTCTCCGTCCATAACGCTTGGTGAGATTTTGCCGACGAATTTGACGGAATGCCGCCAACTTGGCGACTTTTTAAACTCTGCCAAATTAAAGAAAATCTCGCCAAATGGATAAAAATGACTCTAAATCAATGAAAATGACGACTGATTGACGAAAATTCAATATCTTGGGAAGAATATAAGTATCTACTATAAGAATAACCAATTTTTCTGTACTGTAAAAGTAGTAAATTCATTGCATTATATAAGGAAAATCATGTGCTGCCCACATCAGATTTTTTTTTTTCATATGTCAATAATATCAGTTTTAAAAGCAAATTTGTTACTATCACAACTATCTAGTCGCCGTACGTAAAGTCGCGAAATGTACGTATAGAGCCATACCGTAAATGTTGCAGACACTCAACTGTATCACGTAAATTGAAAATGGCACTTTTTGTGACTTTATTGCCGGAAACAAAATGCAAGCAATATCCACATCAAAATACTATTGCCATCTAATGTTACGTTTCATACATTAAATGTGCGGAATTTCTTGGCGTCAAAATGCCAAACTGTCATTAAACATGCCATTGTTTTGAACGGAAAGTGATAGACTCATTAGAATCATGTCAATGGATTTGTCGCTTATATGGCATATGAAATGTCGGCGTATTTAACGATGCTTTTTACTTTGAAGTAACCTTATTATACACTAGCAGCATACCCGTTCTTCGTACGGAGTATATAATATAAAGAAACTTGAAATTCATAATCATGCCCAAATTCTTATAGTATAATAAATGACATGTTTAATCAAAATATTCTGTTAAAATATTTAATATAATGCTCCTAAAAAGAAGTTTAAGAATCTCTGTTCTCGCTATATAAAATTATTTTCATGGACATATCTGAAGAATAAAACATCTTGGACCCCTTATGTAAGCAAATATAAAAAAAAATATGGAATTGAATCAATATATGCAAAATAAAAGCGTTAAAATTGTATGGGACCCGTACTAATTATATACGCGAATATTAGACAATATAACCTGTATTAGTAGATTACATGTATAAATTGAAAATGCCAATAAACCCGTAATCTTTAAATCTGAAGACAGTCATTTATTCCAATATATGTCAAAATTAAAGTGCTAAAATTATATGGGAAGATATACACGTACTACTTATAATGTCCGATTATTAGTAGAAGATTATCCGTTTTGCAATATGAGTCACAAATGTTTTTTGGTAAAATACAACAGACGACGTAATAAATTGAATATATAATTAATCCCCTTAATCTTCATACCAGAAGACTACTTGATTCCAATATATATGCCAATATATGTCAAAATAAATGCCAATATACCTGTACTACTTATATTCTCGTAGGTTAGAAAATATACCCGTGCATTCCTAGAAGATTACTCGTACAACGTACAATGTGCGTGTGTCAGCAATTTTTGCCGCAATAAAACAATGGCGTAATAACTTAAAAATATCAATAATCCCTGAATCAATAATTCCGGAAAATATCAATAATAATAATGTTTAAACCTGAAGAGTATAATTGATATTATCCAGTCCAAAATGAAATGACAATGAAATTTATTTTATATACATACCTTCATTATTCAAATCGGAAAGGATTTAATAAAAATCGTCTGCCGCATAAACACATTGGATTTAAATCCGTTGCTAAGCGACATGATATCATTTGCTTCAAATAAATTGGTGGAAAAAATATCGTCTAAATAGTTATATTTCTATGGAACATTTGGCGACAGTTTCGTCAAATTAGCGACATTTTAAAAAATCGCCAAATTTATCGCCAAGTGGGACTGTAGAACTGACAGTTCCACTTTGCGACAAATTGACGAGATATCATCACAATACTATCCCCTAACAAAAAACAATTAATATCATTTATGTAGCGCAATTTTATCAATTTCAAGATATTTTTATAGATTTGAAAACATTTTTATCAATTTGGTGACATTTTAAAAATTCGCTAAATGTATTACTAAGTAGGATGGTTGGTCTGACAGATAAATGCTAACCAAACATCATTTCAGTACTCTCTTCTAACAAAACAAAAAAAAATTCATTGATATGTAGAAGACCCAAGCCACACGACCAACCCGAATGTTTATGGCAGCTGTGTGTGTGTCGTTTATATCAATTTGGCGACATTTCCGTCAATTTGGCAAAGTTTAAGAAAAGTTGTCAAATTAGCGATATCCCTCCAAATTCGTAGCTTTGAATTTGCAGATCTGAATGAAACATTCTTATCCCGTTTCAATATACTAAATGAAAACACTACAATTGTATTAGAAGATATACCCGCTCTACTCTTTTTCTGTTTCAACAATCGGCTATATGAATTTATTGGCTAAACACAATATATGAGTTTAGTAGCTAAATACGATATAAGCTTGAAAACTCTTTGCCAAAATAAATGAAATTGATGTACGCAGTCAGCAATTAATATAATTAAAAGAAAAATCAAACCGTCCATTCATAAGATATATTTTTATATCCATTTATCCATTTATTTATTATTTAAATCGAAAAAAAATAATAAAAACATTAACAAACACATTTAATATAATTGCGATGCCGAGCAACATGATATATCCTCCTAAAATGTTAAAATTTATTAACCACTAACAGCACACCCGTTATTCGTACGGAGTGTATAATTTAAAGAAACTTAAAGTTCGCAATCATGTGCAAATTCTGTTAAAATATTAAATTTATTGCTCCTAAAGAGAAGTTTAAGAATATATGTTCTCACTATGCAAAATTATCTTCACGATCAGATCTGAAGAATAAAACATCCTGCCCCCTTTTGTAAGCAAATTTACAGAAGAAAAAATAGGAATTGAATGAATATATGCAACCCCGTACTAATTTTATTGTCGCAGATCAGAAAATATGCCAATGTGTTAGTAGAAGATTACCCGTATTACAATATGCGTCTCAAAAATATTTGCCAAAATAAAAGAGATGACGTAATAAATTGAAAACATCAATAATATCCAATCCTAAACAATTTTTGTCATAATAAAATAATTGCATAATAACTTGAAAATATCAATAATCCTTGAATCAATAATCCCCGAAAATATAAATAATAAAAATTTTTAAACCTGAAGACCGTAATTGATATTATCCAGTCAAAAATGCTATAAGAAAAATCAAATCGTTCTTTTCTAAAATATATTTTTATATCCATTTATTTATTATTCAAATCGAAAAAAATAATTATTAAAATTAACAGACAGATTTAATTTAATTGCGTTTCTGAGTAACATGATATAAGATAGAATCTTATAACATGTTAAATATGTCATGTCTTAACATAAACTGCGAAATTAAATAACGATTTTGATTTCTCTATACTTCTCATTGTTCCGTAAAAGCTTGTTTTAAATAAACCATGAACCATGGAGATAGATTTCCCCTTTAAATCATGTTTCAAACAATTCATGTTTTCAGAAAGTGACTAATTAACGCAAAAAATCTCCCATCAAACTCAGAGATTAAATTTTAATTCACTTTCAAACGATTTTCAAGCTTTTCGTTTGGATAAACCACGGAGTTAGGGAGTAGAACTCCTAGGAAAAAGTTCCGTTTTTCATTAATATCTCGACAACCCCAGGTCTTAGAAACTCGAAACTTGGACAAAATTTATGGGGGGATATTTCAAGGCTATTCACCAAATTTCATTAAATTCGGT
The DNA here is from genome assembly GCA_951213105.1 of Amaurobius ferox. NCBI lineage: Eukaryota > Metazoa > Arthropoda > Arachnida > Araneae > Amaurobiidae > Amaurobius > Amaurobius ferox. Next base: position 146,059,194 of record OX578145.1, read on the forward strand.
TCAGCCGTTTTTCCGTGATGATGAGACAAACGAAAATTTCGTTTTTTACTAATATCTCGAGAACCACTGGTCGTAGAAACTCAAAACACGGATATAATTTTAAGTGGGGCTATTTCTGGGCTACCCACAAAATTTCATCAAATTCGGTTCAGCCGTTCTCCCGTGATGGTGTGACAGACAGACAGATTTTCATTTTTATTTATATAGATTTAGTAAAACGCATTTCATAAAATGTTACACATTAGACGTGTTTGTTATCCATTTTAGATCGATTTTCATCGTTTTAGTTTCATCTCATTTGATTGAACCCATAAAGTCTGTCAAAACATGCATAGTTCGAACAGTAGACACATTTTTAGCTTCTTGTGTAAATTGGCTTTGCTGAATATGAATTATTCCATACACATACCTAGATTTATACGCCAAATTCTTCAAGTGGGTGATATTTTGCAAAGCATGTCGCAAAAAGGTCGTGCTCATGCATAACCCTACTTGCAATATATTTAACTGTAGAAGTTGTTTCACGGCAAGAGCAGTTTCGTTGCAGAGAAAACAACTCTGTCGTAATAATAGCTCCGCAGAGTGAATGGGTTTGCCAGGATTTTGACGGCAAAATCACAGGGAATTGTGAGTTTGACTTCCTTGCCAAGCGGTATTAACGGATTGCGCATTGTAGGTTTTTCATTATTTTTTACTTTCCCTGCAATACATGGTAATGTATAGGGAAAGTATTGGAATCATGCCGAAAATCGCAACTCGAGTTTTCGACGGATCTACACGTTTCGAGACCTCTAGAATACGAAAAAACTATTTTTAGCGTGACGTCTGTGTGTGTGTGTCTGTCTGTGCAATGTATGTATCCACTCTAACTCAAAAACTAATGGACCGAATTTCATAAAATTTGGTAAGTCAGTTGTGTGTGACCCTGGTGATGATTAGTTTTCTTTAGGTATCGGGATAAAAGAACCCGCTTTTTTTTTTTTTTTGCGAAATGGCCCGCAAAAATTGCTTTTACCCATCCTAACTGAAAAACTAATGGATCAAATTTTACAAAATTTCGTATATAAGAAGTCATTTGTGAGTTACCCCGGTGCAGATTAGATTTTGGCACGATTTGGAAAAAAATAACCTGCCTTTTTTGCGAAATGGCTCCCAAAAATTGTCAAAGTCTAAAATAAAAAACTACGTATGCTCAAATATATTTATTAAATACTTGTTTTATACGTAATTTTTGACGAGGAACAGAATAAGATCAACCCCATTATTCTAGATCTAACCATTCTTGAAATATTTGAGTTTTTTCGCATTTTTACTACGTCGTCTGTGAAAAAAAATCTAGTTACCAAATAAACACAAACATTGAATTCAGTGTTATTTTGTGCAATTAAACTTAATGTAATAGTTTATTAAAGAAATAAAGAAAAAAATGTGAGTTTGACAGGAAAGTCATGTGCTGGCCACATCAGCTTTTTTAGTATCTAACACAAATATGGCACAGTCCCACTTACGAAGTCGAGCATGTGCATAGCATGTTATATGGACACATCTAGCCCTTGTCTAAAAACTACCTGAATAATGAATTATAAAGCAAGGATATGTTGTGTTTAAAAAATATACGTCTAATAAATTTATTACAAACCTAAGTACTGTTTTGGCAACCTTGATTTAGGTATTTGAAAAGTAACCCAGTTACTAGGGTTACATATAAATCAAAAACTGTGTTAAAAATGAATTATAAAATATAATAAAAAAATTGTCTGCTGTAACTGCAAAGGAAAATATCTCAACGTTTACAAACCTAAGTACTGTTTTGGCAACCTTGATTTATGTATTTGAAATGTAACCCAGTTACTAGGGTTACATATAAATCAAAAACTGTGTTAAAAATGAATTATAAAATATAATAAAAAAATTGTCTGCTGTAACTACAAAGGAAAATATCTCAACGTTTACAAACCTAAGTACTGTTTTGGCAACCTTGATTTAGGTATTTGAAAAGTAACCCAGTTACTAGGGTTACATATAAATCAAAAACTGTGTTAAAAATGAATTATAAAATATAATAAAAAAATTGTCTGCTGTAACTGCAAAGGAAAATATCTCAACGTTTACAAACCTAAGTACTGTTTTGGCAACCTTGAATTAGGTATTTGAAAAGTAACCCAGTTACTAGGGTTACATATAAATCAAAAACTGTGTTAAAAATGAATTATAAAATATAATAAAAAAATTGTCTGCTGTAACTGCAAAGGAAAATATCTCAACGTTTACAAACCTAAGTACTGTTTTGGCAACCTTGATTTAGGTATTTGAAAAGTAACCCAGTTACTAGGGTTACATATAAATCAAAAACTGTGTTAAAAATGAATTATAAAATATAATAAAAAAATTGTCTGCTGTAACTGCAAAGGAAAATATCTCAACGTTTACAAACCTAAGTACTGTTTTGGCAACCTTGATTTAGGTATTTGAAAAGTAACCCAGTTACTAGGGTTACATATAAATCAAAAACTGTGTTAAAAATGAATTATAAAATATAATAAAAAAATTGTCTGTTTGAGATATTTTCCTTTGCAGTTACAACTGCAAAGGAAAATATCTCAAACTTGGCTGATTGTACACCGATAAAATAAAATTAGGAAAATAAGATATTTTTCTGCGTATAATGGTATAAAAACGAATTTTATATGTCTTGCCGTTCTTGAGCTGGAAGAATGTCGGAACAAAAAATTCCAGATTTATAATTTTTTTTAATAAAATTTCAAGATTTTTGATTTCTTTTTCACTTCTTATAGGTCAAGTCTCGTGTTATACGAAGTGTCAGGTTTTTACTTTTAACAGTTGGAGTTGTAAATTCCACTGTAAGCACTTAAATCCCTTTACATTGAAATTTAGAAGGTAATTCTGAAAAATGTAAAGTTTTTATAAAAATACTTTACATAAGAATTTAATTATATGTTCAAGCTCTTTTTGTGTGCTTTCATTTTCCGATTGTGTTTACATAAAAAAATATCAATCTAATTTAAGGTTTATAGATACACTACTAGAGTATCTATATAGTACAGTACTACTAGTAGCATCAATAAAACTTGACTTTAATGTGCATTATATAATAGAATAATTATTTTTTAAATTTTGTTTTCCATTAATACATTTTGCATTTGCACGTGGAATATGAGGAAAGTCAAAAAAATTTTCCATGTACGATTAACAAAATCTCTTCTTTTTAATCTTTCATCTATTTTAAAATCAACCAATCTTATTTTTGCTCTATCGCGACAAATATAAATAATCTGATGTAGGCAGCACATGACTTTCCCTGCAGACTCACATTCACGTTCTCTTTATTTCTTCAATAATTTGTTAAATCGAGTTTAATTGCACAAAATAACAGCCATCATTATTTTAAATGACACTGAATTTGTACTTTTAATTCAATTTTCGTTTTCATTTGGTAACTGAACTTATTTTCAAAATAGGCGTATCGAAAATGTGAGAAAACTAAAATATCTCGAGAACGGCTACTCCTAGAGTAATAGGACTCATCTTATTCTTTTCGTTGTAAGAAATTACGTATAAAATGAGCATTTCGTGACGTATTCGAGCATACGTAGTCTTTTATTTTTATAATTAACGAATTTTGCGGACCGTTTCGCAAAAAAGGGCAACTTCTTTTATCCCGAATCGTATCAAAATCTAACCAGCACCAGGGTCTAATCTAACCCACAAGGGACTTACCCACCAAATTTTATGAAATTCTGTCAGTTAGTTTTTCAGTTAGAGTGGATACAAAATCTGCACATACAGACAAACAAACCCACACATAGACACACACACGCAGATGTCACGTAGAAAATAGTTTTTTCGTATTTTAGATGTCCCAAAACGTGTAGATCCGTCGAAAATTCGAATTGCGATTTTCGGCATGATTCCAATACTCTCCCTATACATTACCATGTCTTGCAGGGGAAGTAACATGAAAAGCCAATAGACGCCTTAGATATTACTACTTTCCTTATATACATAATGTATAAGGAAAGTATTGTAACGGGGTCGAAAATTCAAATTCGAGTTTTCGACGGGAGAGCACGTTTCAAGCATCCCTGATCACGAATCAAACATTTTTGCAGTGATGTCTGTGTGTGTATGTGTGTGTCAGTGAGTCTGTGGAGACGATAACTGACGAACGAATGGACCGATTCGAACCAAATTTGGTACATAAATCACAATCCGTAAATACTGGAAGCCTATTGTTTTTATACGCAATCGAATGTTAAGAACACCCTTTAAATTTTCGAGTGAAATTTTGAAAAAATCGTAAAAAAATCAAAACCGCTAATAAAGTTACGCAAATACACATTTCTTGTGTAATTGTTCATCAGAAAACGATTGACATAAATTTTAGAACGCTAACATGAACTGTTCTCGAGATATTGCACATTTTTCAAAAAAATTATCAAAAAGTCATATAAAATAAAAAAAAATATTTCCTATTAAGAAACAGGTTCACTTTTCATATGTAATACCAGGCGATAAATTTGGTGAGATCATTCTCGTGGAACTAGCTCGTTCCATTCAGGAAAAAAAAAAATATTTTGAGTAATACTTTTGTATTTCAACGCCAATAGTCATTTATCTGCTGTAAGAATAACTTATTTCTCCGTCCATAACGCTTGGCGAGATTTTGGCAACGAATTAGGCGGAATGTCGCCAACTTGGCGACATTTTTAATTGTTGCCAAATTAACAAAAATCTCGCCAAATAGATAAAAATGATGCTAAATCAATGAAAATTACGACTAATTGAAGAAAATTCAATATCTTGGAAAGAATATAAGAATAACATTTTTTTTTAAACTGTGAAAGTAGTAAATTCATTGCATTATATAAGGAAAGTCATGTCTTGCCCACATCAGATTTTTCTCGATTGCGAGCAGTTACTGATTGAAAAGCAATTTTCTTTTCAATCCGACTTCTGTTGGAAAATTTTCATAATGCGAGCTTTTATAATTTTTCGCCCAATCCTCCAAGTTTATTGTGAATGCAAATAGCTTCTCGTTTGGCATTTTTATACTTATTGTTTGAATATTTAATCGATTCCCGTTATTAAATTTGTATTTCCTTGAGAAATTCGCGCAATTTAGTCATTTTTATTCTCTTTGTTATTCCTTTTAATTTTTGCTATTCATATATATTTTTTGTGTCAGTTACGCCTTCTGAGAATATGTTCGCTTTAATTGGTATATTTCTTTCGTAAATTCTTTTGTTAAAATGTTTGTTTTTCAGCCAATATTTTTAACCGAGTTTAATGTTGAGGTAACCAAAGTTTTGTCAGTATGTCTTTATTCGGTATTTGTAAAACTTTTTTTTCCCAATAAAAATTCTGTAAAATTTTAGTAAATGCTTAACCAAGTGAGGTAATGGTACTTTGTCAATTCCGTGATTCATTTTGACGTCTATATTGACTATAATATTGTGTTTTACGTAGCATATCATTATCAGTCTAAATCCGATTGATACTTGGATTTTGACGGCTGAGTATACACAAATTTCTAAAATGTCGTCACGAAATTTTTTATTATTTTTCGAACATTCTTTCAGCTATAGCTGACTCGAAAACGGCTGGATATATAAGATTCATATTTATACCCTCCTGCGCAGAAAGAAATGTACCAAATTTTCATAATTAGCATTACTTATAAGCAACCAATCGTTCTTAAAATATAATTCAATGTTTATGCACTTTTTATGCCATTTGTAATCATATGAACAGAGTTGCGCTTTAAATGCCAATATTTTCCGTTGGCTACTCTTTTGATAAAACTATTGGAAATATTGTTACGAAGCATCCTCTCATATCCCTCGCAACACAAATGTGTATCCGAATATTTGGATAACTAACGCTTTTATTTAAAAGTACCCATAAGCATAAACAGGACCAATATACAGCTAATGACACTATAGCTATCTTACAAGATCACAAAACAACTGTCAGTTACACAAAAACAGCCATTTAATGCTCGACTCATTCGCAAGACTGCCGATTCTGTTCTCAATACACTGACGTATCTCACAATTCAATTTGGGTCGTATCACCTTAACTCTCTACCAATTAACGGTGGCTTCCTTATATTCTCTCTAAGAAGTCTCTAGAAAGAGGGCAGTATCTCCGAAATTAGTGAATATTTCGCCAAATATGGCACCCAGGCCAAGAAATTGTCGCCAATTTCAGGCAGCTCAACTTTCGTGTAATAGAAGCGGTTACATGTAAAAGTTTTTTGTCCTTCTGGGTAATCTACACATTTTTAATATCCGTAATAATATATTTTATTAACCCTCTTGTCTGCTCATCCCGCGATTTCCACGGGCAACTCAAATGTAGCAAAATCTGCTCATCCCGCGGGCATGTGTTTTTCTTCCTTTATTGATGAGCGCATCCCGCTTATTCCCCGTTTAAGCACTTAAATAAATCATATACAGTATTAGACGTTTAATTTACGTTTTGACCAACAGATGTCACTAGTTGTCCACTAAATTGCCGTATTTGAAGGCGCGTAGTATTACCGCTCAAACTTCACTTTTTGCCGCTGTTTTCTTATCAGAAATGGCTGCTAGGAAACGTTCAGCGATTGACAGAGTGTATATTCCTGATTCAAATTCTGAAAGCGATTTTAGTTTAGATAGTGATAGTGATATAGATTTTTCGGACTGCTCCTCATATAGCGATGAATCTGATCATGCTCTGAACTTGCAAAGCGTTAGGCAGTGGTGCAAAATTGATATGAAGAATATTCCTTCTCCTCCTCCTTCAGTTCCTTTCAGTGGAAATCCTGGAATTACTGTGAATATAGCTAACAATGCAAGCATATTGAGCTATTTTGAACTTTTTTTTGACGATCAAATATTACGAATGATTGTCCAAGAAACCAATAGATACGCTCAACAATATATCCATAAAACAGTTTGTAAAGAGGGATCACGCTGGAAAAAATGGACAGAAACGAATGTTGAAGAACTGAGACTATTTTTTGCAGTTTTGTTTCTCCAAGGAGTCATAAAGAAGCCAGAACAAGAGCATTACTGGTCCAAGCGTCAAATATTATCCACACCAATCTTTGCAAAAGTAATTGGAAAAAATAGGTTTTTATTGCTCATGAAGTTTCTTCATTTTACTAATAATGAGGAATTTGATAAAGACCGACACCCATGGCCGAAATTGAATAAAATTTATGAACTAATGAAACATCTTCAACGAAAATTTCGAGAAGTCTATATACCAGGGAAAAATCTTAGTTTAGATGAAAGTTTGATGCGGTTCAAAGGGAGGCTACAGTGGAAAATGTTTATTGCCAAAAAAAGAGCAAGATTTGGCTTGACGTTTTTTGTTCTTTGTGAAGCAGAAAGTGGATAGATACATTTCAGATTTCTTCATATACACAGGTGATGGAACAATGTATAATCCGAAATACAGCCAATATCCAGTTTCCACCAAAATTGTTTTATACTTGATGGATCGATTTCTGGGAGAAGGTTATTGTGTCACTATTGATAATTTTTATATGTCTCCCCAGCTTGCAGACATCTTAGTTACAGAAAAGACGGACACTTAATGGGACAGTGAATAAAACCAGAAAAGACCTCCCTGACAATTTTGGAAAAGAGAAAGTTCCCAAGGGTGAAATTGTTGCCTATCAAAGAGGTAAGGTTATGGCTCTGAAGTGGCAGGACAAGAAAAGTATCTGCCTTATGAGTACTATTCATGATGCAAGCTCTTATTTGGTGACATGCAAATCTAAAAAGACTGTTATGAAACCAGTTGTCGTTTGTGACTATAATAATACAATGGGTGGCGTCGATTTGTGCGACCAAGAAATGTCCTACTACCCTACGCTCCGAAAACAACAGGGGAAGTATTATATCAAAATTTTCAGGCAGTTTTTAGATCAATCGTTGTGGAATGCCTATGTACTTTACAAAAAGCAAAACCCAACACAAACTATAAAACTTTTGGAATTTCGTTTGAAAATTGTTGAAGAAAGTATCGAAAAATATTCTGATACAGATAAAAGCGGTTGTCCTGGAAGACCGAGTTCTACTTTGAACCCTTTGAGATTGACAGCTCGTCATTTTCCAAGCCACATACCACCTAACTTCATAAAAAGAGAGCCTCGAAGACAGTGTGCTGTATGCTGTTCAAGAAAAGATGCAAATGGCAAAAAAATTCGCAAAGAAACACGAATCTGGTGCAAAGACTGTGAAGTTGGACTTTGCCTTGAACCCTGCTTCGAACTCTATCATACTAAACTGCATTTCTAAGGTATTTTTTTCTTAGTGCTTTATATATTCTTAAATTTTATACATTTTACTTTTTTATATTATGCAATAAATAGAAATTAACTGTAATTCAATTGAAATTTATTTTAAAAAGAATTATTTTGGTGATAACATCTGAAATTAGTTTTTCTGGCAACTTAGTTTCTCATGATAAAAATCTATATAAAAAAATATTTTCTAGAAAGAAAAAATGCATTTTTCAATTCTCCAATATATATAGATTTGAAATATGCAATAAAAAAATATGCAATTTTTAAAGCGATTTCGGTCCAAAAATTGAGCAGTCAGAGCAGTAAAAGTTTTTCGTCCTTCTAGGTAATCTACACATTTTTAATATCCGTAGTAATATATTTTATTAATGGTTTAAAGCGTTGCAAAACACAATAATTCGAGATGAAATTTTATTTTGTTGCAATTTTTATGGTAGCAGAACTATAAAATTCGCTCTTGCACGGACAAAAATGACTAGTTAAAACTAGACTTGTTAATTTTTTAACAAGGAACGAAACTGGAGAATATTAAGAAAAATAAAAGCCTATATCGTAACTCAATTTAAAACAAATTATTTTTTTTTTACATCACGTAATGGATAATATGCGCACTTTGGGTTTGAAACTACAAAAATAAATAAATAAATAAAATAAAATAAAAAGCAAGGGCGGAGAGACAGTTAAACACCGGGTACACCTGTTTGACGAATACATGAGATTCTTTACGGAAAGGTAGAAACAGATCGGAATTTTTCCGGTTTTAATATAGCTTTAAATCTTACGAATATTCACTACTTATTTTTTATTAATATATTGTTTAACTAAATTTTTAAGTTTAAAATATTCCGGCTCATAATTTTCATTTGAATTTCATAGATTTGATTTTATACTATATTATTTACTATGATGTTGTTTGAATTGCGATAGAAACCAATATATATATATATATATATATATACTATACATATTTGATAATTTCTCTGTGCACCACTTTCTCAATTGTTTTCTATTTAATAAATAATTACATATTGAAAAGCAATATCTGCAAATTAAAGGTGTTCCTCAGGGTGGTTAGTTAGCTAGAGTATAACTGCTAGTTATGCTCTAGCAAATCTTTAACTTAATCACTACGAGTCAAGATTTAAAAATTCTGAATATGCTTTCTGTCGATATATAGATGATATCCTTTGATTAAGACAGCTCCCTCATTAAATGAAATTTAATTAAATTTCTATCCTTTTAATTTATCTCTTCTTCCCAATGAAAGCGATATCTCATATAGTGTTAACTTTTTAGCCTTAACTCTCGCTCTTGACAATGTCTGTCCTTTTAATCAAATATTTTTGACAGACGAACTAGCTTCCCTTTTAAAATACACAAAATTATAATTTCCCTTTTAAAATACACAAAAATATATTTGTATACTTGTTAACTGTTGTATAAGTAAACAAGTGTACAAAAATATCTTAATCAATTTCATAGGATTTTTCGGCTATGTGATATATAGGTAATAAACACATATATGTAGCCATTTAGCCGAGTTGTTACAAAGTTGTAAGACTGAATCTTATCCTAATAAATTCGTTCATTATCACATTAGAGACAATTTTAAATAAATAATTTTTATTTTTGCTTTAAATAATAACCTTTGTGACTCTTTTATATAAATATAATTCTTGCTGTATTTAATCATTGTTAAGGTTAGGATTAATATTATTTTATAATATATGTATTACTCCATTCCCATTTATTTATGTATTTTTTTTTAATGTTTGGTCTAGTTATGTCAGTTACTTTACACCTTTCTGGTAGGTCGGACGGTCTGGGTCTCAACAACAACAACACTATTTCCCAGTCTCTTTCCGGCCGTCCAAATAGTTGCTCAAGTCCATTGGATGAGTCGGACGGTCTGGGTTTTCAACACTATTTCCCAGTCTGTCTCACATCTCTTGTTTATGTCCTATAATTCTCACCAGAAGACGTTATTTCCCCTTTTCTATTGAATCTATAGTATTTGTAAATGTGCCGTTTCTAAAATTCTTGCTATCAGCATGGTAACGAACCTCTTGAATCTTGATTTAACTTTAGTTTTCTCTTCTCTCATTTTCTATGTTTTTAAATTTGTTAAATGTGTCCTTTTATTACTTTCTTTCTGCCATTTCCATTTATCTTTAAGTATTTGATTTTTATAATGTTGTTGTTATTAAGACCCAGACCGTCCGGCCTACCAAAATGGTGTAAGGTAACTGTGATTTTTATAATGTGTTTTATCTTTGTATAATGTTCCAAAAACGTGCGTTGCTTTAGACTACGAAACACATTATCTGTTTTTCTGAAGAGTAGAATTTATGGAAGTTCTATTCAATTTCATCTCTTGATTTTACTTCTTTTCATCATCATATAATTTTTTATTTTTTTCCTTGTGCTTTTAGCAATTCCATTATCTCCATAAGGTCGGTTATACTTTATGGAAACGATTTTGATAATTAATTTTTATGCATAAAGGACTATTTTCTTGAGGTGATTCTATCTGATAGCCTTGATTCTTGACTATAGCTGTAGCTCGAATTTTCCATGAAAGTAAACTTTTTCTTAGCACCGTCATGTCATTTTTATTCCACTCCTCTTGGGTCGTTTTCCAAAGTCCGTGCAGTGTTCTTGGATGCCGTTTTCCTAAGGCTCGTTTTAACATACCGAAAGAGTAAAAGTCCATAGGAGAAGCGTCAGGTGATTTTACATGTATTTCACTAAATTGGATACATTTTATTCCTGTTTCTGATTCTTTCTTTGCTAAATATACGGCAGTTGACTTAGACGTGTGACTAGAGGCTTTGTCCATATGAAGCTCAAATTTACTGATGTTCTTTCTATATAAGGTTGGAATTTCTTCATCAAAAATTGGTTCTAAAATATTCTGCTGGTAGTAGAGTGAATTTATTTTAGCTTTATTTGAGACTTTTTTTGAGTTTTAATTTGCCGTTGTAACAAAATCCTGCAACTATCATGAATCCCTTCGGGAACTTTTCTGTATATTTACGAAGCCATTTTGTACGGTCATTTTCGTCAGTTGAGCAATAGAAAATTGCTCTTTTTCATTATTACAGTCACTTAAATACACCCATGCCTCATCGAGTGTTACCACAAATTTCCATTTATCAGCAGCTAAGTATTTCTCATATAATTTTCTACAATTTGTTTTTCTTTCCGCAATATGCTTTGGCAAAGCAGATGAACTTTAGATTTAAACATATTTTTTAACTTGAAATCTTTATGAATGATTTTATTTACAGTGCCTTAAAACATTCCAGTTTCGATGCAATGAATCTTTTGTGTCGGTGGAGTTTCGTTTAGGATCAGACTTCACTTTTTCGATATTTACCCGCGTTCGAACAGTCTTAGGATGCTATTTTTCGGCTATTGTTTTTAATATATTAGAAATACCTTTCTTTGAAATGCAATAATCTTGATTTTTACACCGCTTTACAATTTGTTGATACGAATATTTTTCCTCGGAAAGCGTATTTACGTAACCTTCCAGCCATCTATCAATTTCAGGAGCCATTTTCAAAATAAATCTTTTATTCTACATTCCAGTGAAAACAAAACAGTAGCAGACGATTATATTGAAAATGCCAAATCTTTATCTCAAAATGCTAACGAGAAACATAAATACAAAATCGTTTCCATACAGTGCGAACGACCTTCTGTATTTGATGTTCGTGCTTAGGTTTAGTCATGTAATAATCATTCGTTATTGTTTGTGTTATATCTGTATTGTATATTTTGTTGATTTTATATTTCGAATTAGAATGCTTACATCTCTGGTATCATAGTTTCACATTTTAAAGATTTTATAGTTTTAAAATCCTCATTGTTGAAACTATTAATATTTTTAATTAGTAATAAACTTAGTATGCAAGTTAGTAAAGTAATGTACGATCCAATAGCTTCCATTTCTATTAATTAACTTTTTATAATAATAATTATAAAAAATTAATATGTATATATATACTAATAGATCAACAATTAAATATATATAGGCGTACTAATAAACTTAAACAGGAACAACAAACAGCGAATAACTTGATAACTATCTTACTAGATCACTAAACAACTGTCAAATAAATTAAAACAGCAATTAAATGCTCAACTAATTCACAAAATAGCCGATACTATTCTCATAACACTAAAGTAACTCACAATTCAATTCAGCTCATATCACGTCAACTGCTCTTCAACTGAGCGCCGACTCCTTTTATATACTCTCCGTAGAAACTTCCAGAAGAGGCTCGTATTTCCAAGAATATTCCTTAATTTGAGAAAGCAGTACATTCGAAAGTCGCGAAGTTGCCGATAAATCACCAAATCTGGTAACCTGTCTGTAAAGGTGTGTTCTTCTTGAATAGAGCAAATGCCAAAGCATTTCGCATAGAGCAAAGAATTCTTCTTGAATACAGCATATTCCTAACATATATATATATATACATACCCATAAACCTCAACATTTTTTAATGTTGGGGTTTTTTGAGTTGCAACTTCTCTCTATTCTATCATTGGATTTTCAAAATTTTCCTAAATTTCTTCACTTTGTTATTTTCAATAATTATACTTTTCAAGGAAATAAATTATACTTAGTCTCAGGAATTCCACAGGGTGGCTGCAGTAGCAGTATGTTATATAATTTATACCTTTATCATTATGAACAGTCTTTTACTTCAATAGATTATACATTATACAGATATGTTGATGATCTGATTTACTTAGTATATACTGAAAATTATCACATATATATTTCTATCCAGATAATTTGGAATTAATTCCTAATGAAGCTACTATTAGTAATAATATTAATTTTTTGGATTTAAATCTTATTGGTGAATCTTTTAATAGAATTGTTACTAATTCTTATGATAAAAAAAGACTTTTTTAATTTTAACGTTAATAAAATCTTACCATTTAATTCCTGCAACTAGATTCTATTGTTTAGAAATATTATACTTAATCAGCTTTTTAGATTATCTGATATAAAAAATTTCATGCTATACATATAAATAATCTAAAAATTACCAGCAATATATATAAATATCCCTCTTGTTTTGTAAATGGTATAGTTAAAAAATTTAGATTAGATGGATTTTCATGAATTCTATTCATAGCTTTTTATATTAGCCTGACATCTCCATTCTCTTGTATTAATAATATTTTTATTTTTACATACACTTAAACATTAGCCTTTCTATTATTAGCCCCTCCTTTTAGTAGCTCTGATTGTATATTATCACTTATTCTTATCTTTTCGTATTACTGTTATTTATTTCTTACGAATGGTAACAGTAGATCATTTCTTTTTCCTTTGCGAATGGCAACACTGGTCTCTTCATTCTGGGTTCCTGGATTCGACAGGTTCGTGCATTTGTAGTGTTATTTTCCAGGTATTCTTGCTTCCTTTTATTTTTTCTTTATGTATGTTGTCTAAGTAGAAATAGATATAATCTATCTATTATTATAGATATAATCTATCTATTTCTTCAGAAACATACATTTTTTGTGTTTGCTTCGTCAAAATACTTGTACTCGAGGAAGAGTTTTGGAGAAGTGAACAAATCCATGATTGAGGCCCTTGTCCACGTGTATAGCATTAACGCTTGGATTTTATTTGTTTTTCTTTTATCGTTTCCATACCATTGATTTTTGATGATTTTGTTTAACTTGATGATTCGAAATTTGTATTTTTTTCCATTTGATTGAAGATTTGCTGATTTATACTTTTATTTTGTAGGCTTGTTAGAAAGTTAGGTTTTTTGAGTTACAGCTTCTCACTTTTCTTTCATTGGACTTTCAAACTATTATATATATATATATATATATATATATATATGTAATGAATTAATTCATAAAAACTTAATAGTTTCATCTTATTTATATGCTGCAATAGCGCAATAAATAAATGTATTTTTAAATGCACAGTTTTTAATATATATGTTTTGTTAAACTTATTAGTTTTACGTTCTTGGTATATTATATTTAAGCGCTTTAATTTATTTAAACTCTTTAATTATAGGGAGAGATATGTTTATAAGAATAAGCTTTTGTGTTCTTTGTAAAACGGGAAAAATTTTAACATCTTGTATGTCATATAAAGCATTAATAAAGTTTGGATTTTTACGTTATTTTAAATATTTTAATACTAACACTTTGACATAATATTGTTTCCCAATTAACTATTAGCTGATTCATTAAAACTTAAACCAAATAAAAGTATCATTTTAAATAGATATTTAGCAATATATTTATAGGAAAGGGATTTTGTGTTCTCAATAAAGCGTGAAAAATTTTAACAACCCGTATATTATAAACTTTAATAATGTTTGAATTTTTACATTCAATTTAATGTGAAAGAAAAGGAAAATATCACTGAAAATTTATTTCTAATAAAAAGTATTAATAAATCCCGAGCCTACTTGGACCCTTTGGGCGTACCAAATGAATTAAGAATTTGTTGATAATATGTATGCGTTGCCAAATAGACTATCAGACGACAGGAGCATCATATAACCGCCAGGCCCTGGGCGCAATCAATTATAAGTCGGGCCCTATTCTAGGCACCAAAGATTGAAAACTTTTAAATCATTTACAGCTTTATAAAGTCATTAATTTGAATTATTCTTTCGGAATTCGATACATTATGACGTCTAAATGCAAAATAATAAAGTGTAGTAACGATTTTTAAAAAATCTGATGTGGGGAGCACATGACTTTCCTTATATAATGCAATGAATTTACTACTTTTACAGTAAAAAAATAGATTATTATTATAGTAGATATTTATATTCTTTCCAAGATATTGAATTTTCGTCAATGAGTCGTCATTTTCATTGATTTAGCTTCATCTTTATCCATTTGGCGAGTTTTTCGTTAATTTAGCAACATTGAAGATAGTCGCCAAGTTGGCAACATTCCACCAAATTCGTCGCCAAAATCTCGCCAAGCGTTAAAGGCGGAGAAATACGTTATTCTTACAGCAGATAAATGACTATTGGCGTTCAAATACAAAAGTATTACTCAAAGTATATTTTTTCATGACTGGAACGAGCTAGATCCACGAGAATGATGTCACAAATTTATCGCATGGTATTACATATGAAAAGTGAACATATTTCTCAATAGAAAATATTTTTTTTTATTATATATGATTTTTTGATAATTTATTTGAAAAATGTGCAATATCTAGAGAACGGTTCATGTTAGCGTTCTAAAATTTATGTCAATCGTTTTCTAAAGAAAAATTACATAAGAAATGTCTATTTGCGTAACTTTATTAGAGGTTTTGATTTTTTGAAGATTTTTTCAAATTTTCACTCGAAAATTTAGGGGGTTCTGAACATTCGATTGCGTATAAAAACAATAGGCTTCCAGTGTTTATATATTGTAATTTTTGTACCAAATTTCATTCGAATCGGTCCATTCGTTCGTCAGTTATCGTCTCCAGAGGCTCACTGACACACACACACACATACACACACACAGACATCACTTCAAAAATGTTCGATTCGTGATCAGGGATGCTTGAAACGTGCTCTCCCGTCGAAAACTTTCGATCTCGTCACAATACTTTCCTTATACGTTATTGTATATAAGGAAAGTAAAAATAATGTATAAGATCCACGGTGCTGTGTTTTTATCGTTGAATTGTACATTGGTCGATTTTCAGGATGATAACATGCAAAACTATTTCAAAATACTCTATTAACTTATACTTCGCGCAGTTCTAAACAATCATCAATATTGATAGCATCCTCAGTAAGCGATAGAGTCCATATATTAAAATACTTTAATAACTATTTCATCATCTAGTCGTCATTTTTATTGATTTAACGTCATTTTTATCAATTTGGTGACATTTTCGTTAATTTGGCAACATTTGAAAAAGTCGCCAAATTGGCGACATTCCACCAAATTCGTAGCTAAGCGTTATGGTTGGAGAAATAAGTTATTCTTGTAGCAGATAATCGACTATTGGCGTCCAAATACAAAATTATTACCTAAAGTATCTTTTCTCATGAATGGAACTATCTAGATCCACGAGAACGATGTCACCCAATTTATCGCATGATTTTACTTATGAAAAGTCAACATATTTCAACAATAGATAATATATGTTTTTACTTTTATATGATGTTTGGATAATTTTTTTTGAAAAATGTACAATATCTCGAGAATGGTTCATGCTAGCGTTCTAAAATTTATTTTAATCGTTTTCTAATGACAAATTACATAAGAAATGACTATTTACGTAGCTTTAGTAAATATTTTTATTTTTTGATGATTTTTTCAAAACTTCACTCGAAAATTTAGGGGGGTTCTGAACATGCGATTGCATATAACAACAATAGGCTTTCAGTACTCATGGGTCGTAATTTTTGTACCAAATTTTGCTCCAGGCGGTCCATTTATTTGTCAGTTATCGTCTCCACAGACTCTCTCTCACACACACGCACAGACAGACATATCATCTCAAAAACGTCTGATTCGTGTTCAGGGGTGCCTGAAACGTGCTCTCCCGTCGAAAAATCGAATTCGAATTTTCGACCCCGCCACAATACTTTCCTTATACATTATATGTATATAAGGAAATTAAAAATAAATTAACTTTTGAATGAAACTATCAAAGTAGGTACATATAGAATCTCTATTGACAGCATTAGCACGTGTTATTGTTAAACATGAATCACGTAAGTGTGACGTGAAGATTTAGCCGACCAGACGTCCTCATACTTTGAGGACGGTCCTCAAATTTTAACTGTCGACCTCAAAAAATATTCTTGAAGCCTACAAATGTCCTCAAAGCACCTACACTTCCCCTTTATTTCCCTACCTTTGCTATACTATCCAGGCTGTCCGACTCCCAGAAGGTTTAGGAGTAGCAATTGCCATCTATTGAATTTTCATAAATTAGTCGTCAGTTTTATTGATTTAGTGTGTATCTATCTATATATATATATATATATATATATATATATATATATATATATATATATATATATATATATTACTCGTGGTAACAATGCTTGTGAGTTCATATTTCTGTTCGAGAAGGTATTATTTTTCTGATTTGTAATTCAATTGATTTATTTTTCTCCTTCCACTAGCCAGTAGACAGTCCCAATGGTGTCTATAGTTAAATACTATCGCCATTGTCAGAAACTGGCTATTCTATCGGTTTTAATTCGAATTGTATGGCTGTCCTGATGAGAATCCAATTTCGAACTAACCGCCATTTTTTGTGTAGTTTCAATTGATTGTTCTCTATGTCTTAATCTTTTATCTTAAGCTAATTATTATTGCTTTTTCTCATTTTTGCCGTATTTTCTTTTTAATATATTTATATACTTTTAATTGTGAATTTTGTATCCTAATATTCTTCTCATTCCCCTTTCCATTGTAGTGATATGTTACCTTCTATCTTTATCCTTAGTCTTGGTCTATAGTTACTCATTTGTAACAGATATGCTAGAGATGAGTTTTTTTGTACATACAGTAGTTTATGCATAATTTTCGATTAAAATCTTTCAATTTATATATATATATATGTATATATATATATATATATATATATATACATACATACATATATATATATATATATATATATATATATATATATATATATATATATATATATATATTAATTGAAATTATTTAAACGAAAACTATGCATAAACAGCGATAAGTACAAAAAACCCATCTCTAGCATATCTGTTACAAATGAGTAACTATAGACCAAGACTAAGGATAAAGATGGAAGGTAATTTATCACTGTAATGGAAAGGGGGGGGGAGGGCAAGATGAGTATACAAAACTCATGATTAAAAAGGTATATATATAAAGATATATAAAATCAAGACGGCATTGACGTGTTGCAATGCAACGCGTTAAAATAGAATGATGGAAATATGTTTCATGTATGTTAATTCTCTTTTGCAGTGAATAAATATTCAGAATTCAGACTTGTGAAATCTGTCAAGTTAAAAATCAACAAGAGAGATTAATCAAGCATAAAGCATTGATTATGAAAGACTTTCCAACCTCAATGCAATTTTATTTAAACATCTCTAAAATGCGATGCATTCCTCAGTTTTCACTTGTGGCGCTTAGATTTTGTTACAATTCGGGAAAAAAACAACCTGCCTTTTTTTTGCGAAATGGTCCACAAAAATCGCCAAGACCTAAAGTGAAAAACTAGGTATGCTCAAATATATCAATAAAATCCTTTTTTTACACGTAATTTATAATATTAAAAATAATAAGATCAACCCCATTACAGTACTACTAGCCGTTCACGAGATATTTTAGTTTCTTCGCATTTTCGCTATGCCACCTTTGAAAATAAGTCCAGTTACCAAATAAGAACGAAAATTGAATTAAAAATGCCAATTCATTGTAATTTTAAATAATTATGGGTGTTATTTTGTGCAATTAAACTCAATTTAATGAATTATTGAAGAAATAAAAAGAACGTGAATATGAGTCTGCAGGGAAAGTTATGTGCCGCCCATATCAGATTTTTTCTCATATAATTATTTTTACATGGTAATGTATAGGGAAAGTAATGTACAGGGAATCACGTCGAAAATCGCATTTGAGCCCTCTAGAACACGAAAACACTATTTTTAGTGAAACTTCTCTCTCTCTCTCTCTCTCTCTCTCTGTGTGTCCGTGTGTCTGCCTGCAGATTTTGTATACACTCTAACTCAAAAACTAATTCACCGGATTTCATAAAATTTTACAGATAAGTCACTTGTGTATCCTGGTGCTGATGCCTTGTGTACCTGTGGGTACCCTGGTGCTGATCAAGGTTAATAGAATTCTACGGACCATGGGTGCTGATTAGGTTTTGTTCGATTCGGAATAAAAGAACCTGCTTTGTAATACTTTTGTATTTGAACGCCACTAGTCATTTATCTACTGTAAGAATAACTTATTTCTTTGTCCATTATACTTGGCGATATTTTGGCGACGAATTTGGCGGAATGTCGCCAACTTGGCGACTTTTTGAAATGTTGTCAAATTAACGAAAATCTCGCCAAATGGATAAAAATGACGACTAATTGTCGAAAATTCAATATCTTGGAAAGAATATTAGTATCTACTATAAGAAAAACCTATTTATTTTACTGTAAAAGTGGTAAATTCATTACATTATATAAGGAAAGTCATGTGTTGCCCACATCAGATTTTTTATAATTACTTTGGATGTTAATTTGTGCTATTAAACTCAATTAATTATGGAAGAAATGAAGATAATGTGAATATGAGTTGTGTCTGCAGGGAAAGTCATGTGCTGCCCACATCAGATTTTTATGAATACAGTTAGTAAATATTATGCTCATTGTGAATATTATGCTATTGTGTCTTATTGAGTCAAAAATTTTGTCAATAAACATGATTTCATATATTTATCGAACTTATTTTCTTCAGAGACTTTAAAGACTCTTACGTTTTGTTCATTCTATAAACAAAGCAAAGCTATTTTAGCACATGTGCAATTTATTAGCTAAAAAATTTTCATAGTATTATTTTTCTGATCCCATTTGTATCCTGATTCTGTTTGTAAACAAAATTACAGAAAATATAAAATTAAACCAAAATATATGCCCAAATGAAAGCACTAAAATAGTATTAGAAGATATACCCGAACCAGTGGATTAGAAGGTAAACCCTTGCTATTTATATTTTCGTAGATTAGAAGATTATAGCCGTGTATTAGAAGATCCGTGCTATAATATATGGGTTTGAAAAATATTTGTTAAAATAAAACAGATGACGTAAAAATTTGACATAACCATGCATAAAAGGGTTTCTTTATGGCTCAATGATCACGAGACTTAATAATTTCAATTATTGTTGTGGAAAAAGTCGTGATACAATTTTCGCGTTCGTGACGTCATTAGCCCCCCTCGAGGGGAAGGGGGGGGGGACACATTGTCAAGTATGGTATCAATTGAAAGATTTATTTCAAGCCTTTTAAAGTGAAGAGTAACATGTTATAATTATGATCATTTTGACAAACAATACAGATTTTTCCCAATTTTTCTTCTTGAAGAAAAATTGGCAAAAGTTTTCAAAAACAAATATCACAAACTACAGTAAAACCTCGATTAACCGTCACTCGTTTAACCGTTAGTTTCTGCTATCCGTCATGGTATTACGATATTACCGATTATCCGTCATGGTATTACGATATTACCGATTATCCGTCATGGTATTACGATATTACCGATTATCCGTCATGGTATTACGATATTATATTTATGGTATTACGATAAATTTCTGTACATTACTACTCTTATATTGAAGTTTATATTGATCGTTTTGTAAAATTATATACAATATGTAGATATTGTTCACTTTTAAAGGATTTTATTTTCATTTTCGAATCAAGTCCGCAGTGAAATCACATTATTGTACATATGTATTAAGAGATTTCTGTTATCCGTCTATTCGGTTATCCGTCACAGCCCTAGTTCCGACGGTGACGGTTAATCGAAGTTTTACTGTACTTTAAATTTACTTATTTCTCCAGCCGTCGGTCTCTGACGTTTGGCGACACATTTGACGGGATATCACCAACTTGACAACTTTTTTTACTTGTTGCAAAATTGATGAAAATGTCGCCAAATCTATGAAAAATGCCGCGAAATCGATAAAAAATGTCGCAAAATTGATAACAATTAATTGCGTTTATTAAGAGAAAGTACTGTAATGATATTTCGGTAGCATTTGTCTGTCGATTTAACTGTATCTGGAAAAATCTTATAGTATGTTACCTGGTACGGTGGTCGGTGGTATGAGAAAGTCGAGTTGAACCACAATTCAGATAATTTTTTTTTTCCAAATTATTTTGAGGAACAAATATAGTTTGCATAATGCTATCTCAATGGAATGTACTGCGTTTGTTATTAATACTGCGATCTGGTCCTAAAAATTCAAAACATGGGCTACATTTTAAGTAAGGCTATTCCAAATCAAATTTGGTGTCGCTATTCTTCCGTGATGATGAGACAAACACATACAGCCAGATTTTCAATTTCATTGTATATAGAAGATGAATGAAAATAGACCCATGCTATAATAAACTGTTTTCAAGCAATTTTTTTTTTCGTCCCGTAATTTTGACGAACTACTTAAAATTAGTACAAACATATCAATGGATTTGAAGTTACTGCAAATGTTATGTGATTTTAAAATGGGCATTTTTTTTTTCAATATAATTTATTTGTGTGACAAAAGATATACCTTATCATTCCAATTAATATAAACACTAGAAACTTTACAGGTATACAGCAATTGGGAAAATTTTGTGGTTGTCACATCCAGATTATTTTTTACAGTTGATTGAATTTCCACTCAATGCAAAACAAAAATATTTTTTCCGCTTCACGAACCAAAGACCCCCGTTCACGGCCCCCGGCTGAAAGAAGAAACATTTCTATGAGACCGCACGTAGTGAGGCCCTTTTTGATTCCAAGCCTAACGCGGCGAAAAAATCGTATTAAATAAACTTTGCTTTAAAATACATCTGTCATTATCACATTTAAGATATTTTTTGGAGGGATATTTCTCTAGAATTAAATAAAATTTATAATGTCATCTTAGGGAGATTTGCTGATAAATTTTTAGTTCCGAGAGGTTGAGGAGGAAGAGATTTGAGCCCTGATGCCCGTACATCCATGTTTTGACTCATTACAAGGCAATTCAATTTCCTATGTAATTCATTTCTCATGTCTATTTGCTTAAAACATTTTCAAAATGCTAATGCAATTTTTCTTTAAACTTTTATAGAAAGCTGGAAACATTTTGAACTTCTGCAATGAGACTGTAAAGTTGAATGGATCTGTGCCCATATCATCAATAGCTGCCATAACTTTTAGTAATACCACATTGACTGGTGTTACAATGGCAACAACTGGTCAACATACCGTTGCTTTTGTGGGGACTGGAGAGGGTCAGCTCAAAAAGGTATATTTCTAAATAAGCTTTTAAGTTGTTTACAAAAATGTTGTTAATTTACTCTATCAATTAAGCAATTATAAGCCATTATAAGCTGTCGAAATTTGAACCCCCCCCCCCCCCCCCAAAAAAAAAAAAATGGAGTTCTGAAACTTTAAACAACCTATATGCTTTTTGAATGACACCATTCCCAGTTTGTGTTATGTTTTGAATTGGTAAAAAATATTGGTCATTTGTTATGTATTTATTATATTTTACATTTATAATATACTATAAATTTAACTTCAGTTCTTTAAATGTCTACTCTCCATATTTTTAAAATTACAGAATCATATTTTAGGATATAACCATCTAAGCAGAGGTCATCCTAGATTGATTTTTTATCCTTTTGCCTATCTAACTGCAAATTAAACTTGCTCACCAAATATAATCTTCCATTGCCAGATTTCAATTTCAATCTAAATTAAGAAATAGATATTTTATTAATTAAGTTAACTATCTATTTGTTTAAAAAAATGTTGCTGCATAGAATAATTTTTATTTTCCATTTTCATTTTATCCACATGTTTGCTCTTTGTATTAATTTTTTTTTTAAATGAGAGCAGAAGTTTAAAATGATGACCCCCATATTGAGTGTTTGAAAAATGCTGCAACATAAGTGGAAATTTTAGTGTTGAAAGTTTTAAAAATACCCAGAGTTTAAGCAAAATTTCAATTTGTTATTTAAACATCAGTTAAAACAATAATCATCGAAATATTTGTCAAGTAGTAATATCAATAGTTGCAAAATATGAAATCGCACAATTAACTATAAGTTAATAATCCAGTAGAAGGGGAGGAGGATTGTTTCATGTCTTTTTAGATAATAGTATTTCTATTATATTTTTACCTGCATATGATTGGTGACTTGCAATCATACCTTTGTTCAATGTTTTAAAATAGATGTTAATTATATTTACATTATTCATGTGACTTTTAACGTTGTTTTTTTTTATGGTTTTTTTAACTTAATAAATTTGATATTGATTTAGATTGATTTTTAACTTTTATTACATTGTAGTTGCTTTTGACACGAAGCACAGAAGCAGAGGAGTTTGAAGAAGTTATCGTTGATGCTGGGAATCCCATGCTAGGGGATCTTGCACTGGATCCCTCCCAACAATATATATATGCAGCCTCACCCTATAAGGTGATTTACTCTCTTAATTATTCAGTTTATAATTGTATGTACATTGAAGGGATTTCCTCTTGCTTCTTTTACTATATATTTTATGTTACATATTCATCCCTGCCAGGGATAAAAGTGATGTAATTGACAAATAACAGCTTATTTATGGAATTATATCTTCATCAGTGTTTGTATAATAATAGTGAGTGTTTTTAATGCTGCTGTTATATGAAATAAAGTTTCTTATTAAGATACTTTATAGTCATTTTAATCACTTTCCATCATAGTTGTAAAGTGTTTATGACTTTGTTCATTCTATCTGTCTGTCCGTTCGCACAATAACTGTTGTTATAAAAATGACTGTCAAAATGAAATTTTAGTATGTTGTTGAGACGGTCTGTGGGATATATGGGAATGAAAATTAATATTATCACTCAATTAGTTTTGGATTTAACCCAGATTGAAAAAATGAAATTCATTGAACCCTATGGGACATAATTTTTCAAACATTTTCTAAGCAGAGTTAAAATTCATAAATTGTTTCGAAAATTTTAAAAAATATTAAAATTATCACATAAAATGTGTAAAAAAAATTTCAGCAAAATATGATAGGTAGTTTTTAAATAAAAATTCAAATAATAATTACACCCATATTATATGAAGAGATAACATGACTCATTTCAAGATAAAATATGACATCCATTTTTTCCATGTGTAAAAATTGTGATGTTTGAAGATCTTTTAAATTTATATTTAGTGTTGCATGCATCATAAAACTACTTTACTTTTGCATATCATCTGTGAATCTAAATTCTGTGCCAACACAAATGATCATTTACAATATTCTTTATTTTAATTGATCACTAAACTTTGATTACTCTTACAACAGAGCTTAATTTCTATAGCATGCAGAATACAAACAAATCAAGCAAATCAGATGAGTTGTATAAGAATTGATGAATTTTTTCACACAAAATTATTTAGCTCTGGAGTCTGGAATATAAGTGATATGAATGAATTATTCATTGGTTTTACATAGAAAAGCAGACAATTTATAGCATTGCCTTTTTGATGAAGTCTTAAGTTTCCAAGTATAATAAATCATTGTAGTACTGTGATAATTTAAAAAGTATATCACATTTTAGAGCTGTTTAAATAAAATTGCATTTCCGTTGGAAAGTGTTTCATAATCAATGCTTTATGCATGATTAATTTTTCTTTTTTCTTTCTGAGTTCTCACTGTCCTTTAAAAAATACCTTATTTGAGAAGTGAATTTTAAGTGCTCCTGGAATTTCATAATTTTTATATTATGCTCAAGAAATCTTTAATTTTCTAGATAATCACAGACCATTATCAATTAATGAAAAATATCACTAAAATGTATTTTATTTTATACTTTCTTAAAGAATATCCCCTTCTCACTATTTGTTGGCACTACATTAGCTCTGATGCTTTGATTAACAAATTTAAAGGAAAAAACCAACAACAATAAATTTTTCATTGATCTTAAACTATTTGTATTTTGATTTTGTGATTTTAAAAATAACAATTTTAAAAGTTCATTTTTAGTTTTTATCACTTTGCAAGGTTAACTAAAATATTGCTTTAAAGCAACCTTGATTTTTATCACTTTAATGCTATCAGATTTTATCATTTAAGGCTTTTCTTTCATGGTCAACCATTTTGAAAGAAAAGAGTAGGTAGCGTTATTATTTTATTAATTTTTACACCTTACGTGGCTAAATAATTTTTAAATGTTAGGAATGTTTTTCATAATTTCTCTACAGTAATTAACCTATTTTGTAAGCAAATTTAATAATTTTACACCCTTAGATGCCTGCTGTAAGCCTTAGGGCCAGCCGATTGGTTTGGGCCTTCAACACCCTTAGATGCCAATGCATTTTTATTTTTTACTTTCCTTACAATATACAATATAGGAAAAAGGAAAGAATTGTACTGAAATCAAAATCAGAGTTGGATTTTATGCATCCTTTAATATGAAACCATTTGTTTTAATGATGTCAGTGAACATTATATCTCATACATCTATTAGAAGGAAAATCTATATCTTAGAAAGAGATGCTCCATGCCTAATGTTAAATAATTTTATATATATTCTTTATATGCTTTTATATTTACCATGATTGTCTGAAATGCATACAAAAGTTTTTATTCTGTCAATTTAAGTATTGATAATTTAAAATGCGCATTTAGATATATATTCTATACTGAAATGGACTTGGAATTTCAGATAAGCAAAATCCGTATTGAAGCTTGTCAACAATATAATACCTGTGATAAATGTCTACAAGCAAGAAATCCATATTGTGGTTGGTGTTCCCTTGAAAGAAGGTAAAACATTATTTTTTATATGCTTTTGGTATGTATATTCAGTTTATACTTGAAACTAATACTGTTCATTTTAAAGTAACAAATTTATTTAATATGTGAAATATGTTTGATAAAATAATGGTGTTAAGTACAGATTTGCCTTATGCAATGCTGTCTCCCATTCAATGGTTAGTTTGCATAGCTCCCCTACTGTCTGTATAATTATATTGGTTCCATGAACTTCATACTGAAAATGAAATCTAGTACTAGACCCCCCCCCCCCCCTCCTTATTCGATTATCGATTTCCTCTAATCTCTTCTAATCTATCCTTTCTGCATCTATCTCAACTGGTTTCTGTGAGCCATATTTAGTGTATAACAGAATTTTTGTATCCTGTAATGATATTGAATTTAATACAATCATAGCTGATTGAAATTTTTAGATTTTTATCTATCTTAGCCTGGCTGAAAAGCACACAAGCACTTATTGAAATGTAGAATTCTTTAATTTTGCTCATGTCTGATTCTAACTTTTTTTTACTATATTGAAAATTATGAAGTTAAGCTGCGAATATATGTAATGTTGATAATAAAATCTTAAAATCGACTATTATAACGCACAATCATGTATTAATCTGAAATGCCATGTTTTAAATATGCATAAAATATAAACAGCTTTTTTTCAAATTTAATTGGCAAAAAGAAATTTGACTTACATGACCAACTTAAGTTTCCAAAAATTGTATTGCATTTTGTATTTCTATTTTGTGGGATATAAACTGTATTTTTCTTTGCTACAAAAGATAAGTATTTTGTATTTTTCTGGACAATTTATTTGGAATGTAATATGTCTTTTTGCATTTCTCCCGACAATTGATTTCAAAAGTATTTTGTAGTTTTGTAATTTATTTTAAAAATGTATTCCTTCCCAGCCTTGATAAATAACTTCAACAGTGCCAAAAATGTTTTTACTTCAACATTGCTCTACACAGATTTAGTTTTAAAATATGGATATAACAATGCACATACACAGCAGTCGGCACAATAGTTTTTACTCTTTTTTGCAGCTTGATACTATCACCTGACATGATTTTGGCCCCACCATACCCCTGTCCTCTACAATCTTTTATATCTAATCCTAAATCATTGAGTGATTTCAACATCAAATCGTACAAAATTTTTAGCCAGTGAACTCGAAAGAACATCAAATTTTATGGAACATTCCATAACCGAACCTGTATGTCTGATATACATAAATGAAGAAAAATTAATTTAATCTGGATTACCGGTGAATCAACAATAAAGCTGCAAGAATAGTAATAGCTGCAACAATAATGTATTTCACTTGTTCAATTTCAGCAATGATAGATTTTAAAGTTTCCTGTCCAAGTATGATAATAAAATTGTTTTGGATTTGAGTACTTAGATATACTTAAATGATTTGCTATATCATAATAACAAGCAAGGAATTTTACTAATTCTAAAAAATTCCCCCGTTTTCTCTATTAGTAGATTGCTCTTAATGATAAAAATTGGCATTTAATCAGAAAAGAATCATGATTAAAAGTTTCAAAAAATTTTAATTATTAAAATGCTCACTCACCTTATGAATAATGATACTCCAATCCAACTTATGTGAGGAATATACAAAAATTTTTGATTGGCCAGATGCTGGTGTGAAAGATTATAGATGTGTTTGAAAACTCAACAAACTGCACATCCCAGTTATGACCAGATTCATGGTTGTTTCTTTAGTTATGTAGTTATCCAGCAGAAAAAAAAAGGTAGTGCAGTTTTAGACATCATTCCAACAACACAAATTTTCTGCATATCATATGATCACATAACCACAACGACTGGTAAAATCTTTAGTCATTCTAGTTATAACCAGACCATGATCAAAACGAGTTTTCGACTTGCAGTAAAATATGTTTTTTTTATTACCCATTTAAAGAAATTTAAAAATTTTTTTTTTGGTTTTCTGTCAAAAAGATGCTGTTATTTAGATTTAGGCATGCGTGTACCCCCATACTCCTGTAGCTATGCCACTAATGGTGGACTTGTTTGAAAACATTAGAAAAAAAAAAAATGTGGCTCAACCCAGTTGGCCTGAATTCCAGGCCTGACCCTGTAGAGATTTCTAGCCTGAAAATCCAGCATGCTTTAGAGAAAATTTTGTGCAAATTGAAATTTAATATTTTAATTAACTAAACATTGTTATTTATTGAATTTTATACCATGTGTTCATCAGATTTTCCATGTGTTCATCAGATTCCTTTTCATTTGCATATTTTAGAAAAATGCCTGTTGCAAAATTTGTTAATAAAAAAATAATAATGTAATAAAAACCATATAAAAACTTCGTTAATATACAGCATACACAACATTTTTAGGGTCAACTAGCTTCAAAGGCAAAACACAGGCTTCTTCTCCTGGACAAACAAGAAGCATGCAATCTCATTAATCAAGCATATTTAGCATTTGAAACCAGATGATCCCTAAAATTTAGTGCATTCTATATTTTGATGACTTTTTTATATTATTAGTAAAATGTATTTAATATATTATTATTTATGTTTTTTAATAAGTTAATTCTTTGTACTTCTGAATTAACAAATGACTGATATGATTTATTTCAGGTGTACTGTTAAGGCTGCCTGTCAAAATGCCACATGGTCCTTTAGTGACCGCAGTTCACCTCGGTGGTTATCTTTAGAAACAAAACAGTGCATAGATTTTCAAGCTGTGAGACCTGATCAGCTGCCTTATAACACCATGGCTATAGTAGGTGTTTTACTTTACCTAAAATTTTTAAAAGAATCTTGTGCGTTTTTGACCATAGATAAAGTAAGCAAATGCTGGAGCCCCCAAACTCTGGGGTTCCATTTTCCAAATTCAATATAACTTTTTCAGCTCTAAAAGCTGGAGGATCCTGGAATTTACTTTTGTCTAGGGGCCCTTGCAAAGGCAACCCTTAAAGGACTAGATGTTAAACCTGTCATATGGATGAGTCATAAAATTATGTAAAAAATTCCCTTCCATCCACTTAGCTTATATAGTTTATAATCCTCTATCGAAACATAATTACTTTACCACCCCAAAATAGAATACCAAAAATAGACAGTTAACATGAATTTTATATATGATATGCAAAGAGCCATAAAGATGATGCTTAAGTCAGTTTGCAAATTAGATCTGAATGTATACATAATACACAGCAGTGACTCAGTGAGAATAATATTTTCCTAGAAGATTCAAAATTCTTAATTAGTTAGATTTTATAAAATCATAAAGAGGTTTCACAGACAAGATCTTAGGCATAACAAACCTTTGCATATTCTGCTTTTGAATATATCCTTTTCTATCACTTAATATTTATTTATATATTTCCTATATAATTTGAAAATATATAAATATGCTTGTTATATGAAAAAGTATTTGAAATACTAAAAATAATTTTTAAAGCATTAATATATTCTTGACTTATATTGCTATATAATGATGTAATAAAAAGTGATACTTGATACTGTAATTGTAATACTATTACAGATGCAAATCTTCTATATAATAAAAGGCAATGTCTGTGTGTGTGTGTGTGTGTCTGTCTTATACACTATACGTTTCGCGACCGCGCGTCGGAGAGCTACGAAATTTGGCAATCGGAGACCTGGGGGGGAGGGAAGGGGACACGTGAAAACCGATTTTCAAAATTCTAATTATTTTTTTATTTATTTAATGTTTTATGCGATTTCGACCTTTTTTTGCCCTTTTTTCTCCACGATCCAGACGTCGTAGAAAAAAACAACTCACACCATCGGAAAGAGCAGACAATTGCGAGTAAAAATATATCAATTTCAAATCTCCATTTCGATTTCTAATATTTTTTAAAGATTTTAAAACAAAAGTCACTTTTGGCTCAAAAAAACGATTTTTGGTTTTTAAATTCTCGCATAGTAAAAAGTACTCATAATTTCGACTAATAATTTACATTTTTAGAAAGCTGAAATATCTGGCATTCTTACAAGTCTAATCTGGTCCAGAAATAATGAAAATTGCCTTCAGGATCGCAATTTTAAAGACGTCATGATTTTAAATTTCTCGCCGTTCCGCTCGGCGTGACGCTTCGTTTCTCCCCCGCTGAAGCAGGGAAGGTGGTGGGTGGGGACGTCAAGGTGGAGGTGACGTCACGGTTCTGTATATGCATAGCGATGGGTGGGACAATAAGAAACCGAATTAGTTTTTACTTTCCGTTTCCCGCGCTTCCGATTTTAAATGAAATAAGAGCTTAACATATGCACTGTAGAAATTATTATATTTATATTTTAAATGATGGAACGATATGGATTTTTTAAATGGATATTTTAATTTTATGGATATTTTAAATGATGGAACGATGGATATTTTAATTTTATGGATATTTTAAATGATGGAACGATGGATATTTAAATTTTATGGATATTTTAAATGATGGAACAATGGAATGAGGATGATGGAATTAAGAGCTTAGAGAGCATATGGTCATTTTAAATTGTAAATTAGCGCGCGGGAAGTTAGCGGTAGGCCCGGGTACGATTCCCGCCACTGCCAAAACTGCCGAAGTGTTCACGCGGAATACGATCACGTTAAACATGTGGGCCCGTAAGTCCTTCCGAGAGGTTGGTGGTAGGGGAAGGAGGGTACGGTCCCTGTGGATGCCTCCTTCACAGGGTTCCCGTCTAAATTGGGTGAATATAAAGAAAGTTGCGGAGGGCGAGGCAGCCCAGTGGTTAGCGCTCAGGAATTGCACTCGGTAGGCCCGGGTTCGATTCCCGCCACTTCCAAAACTGCCGCCGTGTTCACGCGGAGTACGATCACGATAAACATGTGGGTCCGGAAGTCCTTCCGAGAGGTTGGTGGTAGGGGAAGGAGGGTACGGTCCCTGTGGATGCCTCCCTCACAGGGTTCCCGTCTAAATTGGGTGAATATAAAGAAAGTTGCGGAGGGCGAGGCAGCCCAGTGGTTAGCGCTCAGGAATTGCACTCGGTAGGCCCGGGTTCGATTCCCGCCACTTCCAAAACTGCCGCCGTGTTCACGCGGAGTACGATCACGATAAACATGTGGGTCCAAAAGTCCTTCCGAGAGGTTGGTGGTAGGGGAAGGAGGGTACGGTCCCTGTGGATGCCTCCCTCACAGGGTTCTCGTCTAAATTGGGTGAATATAAAGAAAGATGCGGAGGGCGAGGCAGCCCAGTGGTTAGCGCTCAGGAATTGCACTCGGTAGGCCCGGGTTCGATTCCCGCCACTTCCAAAACTGCCGCCGTGTTCACGCGGAGTACGATCACGATAAACATGTGGGTCCGGAAGTCCTTCCGAGAGGTTGGTGGTAGGGGAAGGAGGGTACGGTCCCTGTGGATGCCTCTCCCACTGGGTTCCGTTCTAAATTGGGTAAATAAAAAGAATGTTATGGAGATAGTCGCTGGGGGCGAAGAAGCCCAGTGGTTAGCGCGCGGGAATTGCACTCAGTAGGCCCGGGTTCGATTCCCAAAATTGCCGCCGTGTTTACGCGGAGTACGATCACGTTAAACATGTGGGTCCGTGAGTCCTTCCGAGAAGTTGGTGGTAGGGGAAGGAGGGTACGGTCTAAATTGGATGAATAAAAAGAAAGTTATGGAGATTGTCGCGTAGGGCAAAGTAGCCCAATGGTTAGCGCGCGGAAATTGCACTCGGTAGGCCCGGGTTCGATTCCCAAAATTGCCGCCTTGTTTACGCGGAGTACGATCACGTTAAACATGTGGGTCTGTAAGTCCTTCCGAGAGGTTGGTGGTAGGGGAAGAAGGGTACGGTCCCTGTGGATGCTCCTCCCACTTGGTTCCTGTCTAAATTGGGTGAATAAAAAGAAAGTTATGAAGAATATCGCGGAGGGTGAAGTACCCCAGTGGTTAGTGAGCGGGATTTGCACTTGGTAGGCCCGGGTTCGATTCCCAAAATTGCCGAATAAAAATAAAGTTATGGAGATTGTCGCGGATGGCACGGTAGCCCAGTGGTTAGCGCGCGGGAATTTCACTCGGTAGGCCCGGGTTCGATTCCCGCCATTGCCAAAACTGCAGCCGTGTTCACGCGGAGTACGATCACGTTAAACGTGTGGGACTGCAAGTCCTTCCGAGAGGTTTGTGGTAGGGGAAGGAGGGTACGGTCTCTTTGGAAGCCTCCCCCATTGGGTTCCGGTCTAAATTGTGTGGCACTTCCTGGCCTTCCAAGCAGTTACCTTACACCTTTCTGGTAGGTCGCGCCAACGAGTTTGCCACGGTCAGAATTTTCAAGGGTAGCGAACAGGCTGGTCGCCAAAGGCGGCTAGTGAACAATAAAATATTAATAAGAATAACCTAGTTAACTAAACAGATCATTATTTTCTTTTGAATAATGTGCAATGTGCTTTATTCTTCTCTTCACAGCTTAATTGAATATTCTTTTCCCATTTTCAGGTTAATTTAGTGATAAATCAATTACCACAACTACCATATGGTGCCCATTATTTATGTGTATTTGGAGAAAGTGCTCCTATCCAAGCCAGAGTGACACATAGTGGATTAGCCTGTATGACGCCTTTAGTTACTGCTAGACCTCCTATTTTACCTAATGATGGTAACTTTTTTTTTTATTTTCTCTATTAAAATGCATTAGATGTAATTGACTTTAAATTTAGTGGGGATTTGAGGATAGATGTCAAAATGTCACATGGTTTTTTGAGGTATGCATATATATTCCATAGATTTTCAAGATGCAAAGTTTGAAATGTTTTTATGTCATATAAAAATGTTTAAATCAAATGAAAAATTCTATTGATCTATTTTCTGATCGATTTTATAGAGATTAGCTTTTCCTGTTTGAAGGTTATTGATAAGAACATTTCATAAATTGTTCAGTGTCCTATAAAATAATTCATTTGATAGAGAAATTTGTAAAATAGACATTTCTTAAATGAAGCTTGGACTTTGGGCAAATATGTGTATGTGTGTAAAATTTCAGGAAAATCAACTTGGTAGAATGGGGTGAGAAATTGATTTTCAAGATTTGAACCAAACAGAGAAACTAAGTGTAATAATAATTGAAATATGGAGGTTTGATATGTTATATGAGGATAGCAGTATTGAAGTTGAATTTTCAAAAACTTTTAAATAAATTATGCGAAGAAGATAATACAGGAAGAGAAAATATATATTAATCTTTTAAAGAATGCACTATCTGTATTACCATAATTTATTTCTTTAATAGTAATTACACACATTTTTTTTTTAACTTCCTTTTTAGAAGCAGATGTAAGCTGAAATATTTATGGCTGTGGTTTCAATTTCAATAGCTGACATGTCTTTGTTGTTTTCACTTTAATAATTTGTTGTTTGCTTGTTACCTATGCAGTTGTATTTAATCTTTCAATTTGTACACACATCTGATGAAGAGGGTTTATAGCAATTGAAGTGTTATAGTCACCAAATGTTTCATATATCAGCTTCTATCTTGGAAATACAAATAATTTGTACTCTCACGAGCAACAGTTTTATTCATTGTCTGCTTAACATATTTCTTAACACATCAGCTAACACATGTATGATATATATATATATATATATATATATATATATATATATATATAGGAAAGATATAATAATAACCAATTCCAAGTAATTACAAAATATTATATATATATGAGGATCACACTTAAATTTTTGAGATATGGCTAAGTGGTACAGGTTAAACTTACCAACTCCTAGGAGTGTTCAAAGTACTCCCATCCAATATCAACGCACTTTTGTAGGCGAATTTTCCAAAGATTAAATGCTTCAAGCCATCCATTTCTTGGAATCGATGAAAAATATGCTTTTATAGCCTCACCAATCTCATCTTCGGAATGAAAATGATGCCCAAGTATTTTTTTTTTAGATTAAAAAATAGCCAAAAGTCACACATAGCAAGATCAAGAGAATAGAGTGGGTGTTCTATCACTTTGATGTTTATTTGTTCAAGAAATTCGACTGTCATTCTTGCTGAATGAAAAGGTGCATTGTCATGGTGAAGCATGAGTCTCCTAACATTCACTTCTTGAAGAATTTCTGGAAAACACTTAGTGGTGTACCAGATAGCTGCAACTGTCTTCTGTCCCTCTAGCTTTATGACTTTGACCAGACCTGTACTTCTGAAGAACATGGCATGCATTACTTTTTACATTGCTTGTTGTCTTTTAACCATTGTTGGTTTGGAGTCATCTTCAAAGACCCTTACTTTACTTTCTTGACGTGTTGGAACATCAAAAAACGGTATGTACATTTCATCACCAGTTATAGTTTTAGAAATAATGCAATGTCCACCATCATTAAATAATTTTAGGGTTTCTTTACTGATTCTGACACTCTCCACTTTTTGGTGTTCTGTTAAATTATGGGGGACCCAACGACAAACTAATTTTTCCAGATGCAGTTCTTCATGAATAATTTTATCTATAGCTGTAGATCCAATGTTAAGTTCCTTCTGTATCATTTGGTAGGTACAGCGATTATCATCGATTATCATTTTTCGAATAGCCGACACATTTTCTGGGACTATAGCTGACAGATGTCTTCCTGTGTGTTTTTCATCCAGAAGAGAATTTTGACCTCTTCTAAACTATCTGAATACAGTAGCACAAAATGGAGCATCATTTCCATATGCTTATTGTAGATGAAGACATTCTTCTTGATTTAGCCCCACTTTAAAATCATAGAATATCATATCTTGATAATGCTCTCACGTCAACTCCATTTTCTTTCTTTCAAAATTCATTCTATGATAGCTAAATTGTAATTGTTGCCACAAATTATCACCTGCGGACATAAAAGAGTTCAAATTTAAATATCCGACCAATAATTTTGTTCTAGTACATGTCGTCTGCCCCTGTCTCAAAAATTTCAGTGTGACCCTTGTATATATATTATTTATTATTATTATTAAAAATATAAATTAAGTTTTATGTAATTGCAATTTAATTTGTTACTGGTCCAACAGAGTACTATAACTTACTATTTTGCTAGCATGTTGGGCATTCTTATGGTCTCATTAATTTTGAGCTCTGATTCATATGGAAGCTAGCTGTAAAATGTAGTATTTATAAAAAAAATTGAGGAGGGGGACACAGTCAGTGGCACATTTAAAAGAGGACTACCAGTAGGCTGAAGATCTGCCTTCCCATTAATTTTTGGCTCTCCTTATGCAACTTTTTGCATTTCTTATATATTAATTATGTGTGTGATCTAGTTCTATAAATATATTAGAATAAAGA
Source organism: Amaurobius ferox (assembly GCA_951213105.1). Lineage (NCBI taxonomy): Eukaryota > Metazoa > Arthropoda > Arachnida > Araneae > Amaurobiidae > Amaurobius > Amaurobius ferox. Next base: position 146,094,315 of record OX578145.1, read on the forward strand.
ATTGAATATTTTTCATATTTATCAACTCTGTATCCAAAGTTTTATTTCACATAAATAAATGTTTTAGATTTGTAATTAAAAATGTAAATAAAAAATTTGAAAAGCTTGGATGAGGAAATAGACCCCTCTTTCTAAAATTTGAGTGGAATGTTTCCACTTCATCCCCTTCAATTTCTACACCCTTGCAATTAGCCTGGCCATCCAAATGGCTGCTCATGTCTTAGGATGAGTTGGACGGTCTGGATTTTTTTACCCTTGCAACTAGCATGTTAAAAAACAGAACATATGATTTGCATCATAAAATTGCCTTGCAATTTAAAGCGAATCGATTTCATTTTTGAATTTTTAACTGAAATGTAAAATATGTTTCTTAAATTTTGTACATTCATCATTTTTACATTTTTCACTTTTCTTTATCTGAACAGTTCTGATAAAACAAATTATTATATTTTATAAATTAAATGAGGCATTTTTAGTAACATTGAGCTTATTTGAATTTTTTCATTGTGCTTTTGCAGATCATGTTATTGTAAATCTGGCTGTTAGATCAAGTGAGACTGAAACAGATTTTATTCACAGGCCCTTTGTGTTTTATGACTGTGAAGTTCATAAAACGTAAGTTATGCATTTTTTAAAATCTATTTTCGCTATATTTGATTATCTTGTTAAATATTTATTAGGGTCATTTAATGCTTTTGGAATACAAAATATATATCTTATTATAGGTGCAAAGCTTGTGTGACAAGCACATGGGCCTGCAGTTGGTGTGTACATGAAAATACTTGCACAAGTAATGCTACAACATGTTCTCGTAGAGTTATTGTTGGTGAAAGTGTAAGTATTAAAATTTTCTCAATGTGAGAAAGCAATATCTATACAAATTGTTAAGTATTAAAGCTGTAAAATATTTCAGATTTAATTAAAACGTTTTTACTTAGAATCAGGATAGTGTTTACCTTAGGTTAGACCTGTCAACATTATGACTATTATTCAGGGCAGATTTAACGTTAAGCAGACTAAGGTGTTGTTTAGGGTCCCAAAATCTTTTAATACTTTATTCAATTTGAAATGATTACTAATTTTTATCTGTTTTGTGAATAATTCTTAATCTATATTTCCAGAAATAATGAAATTAAAAAATGCTGATACCATTAAAAAACAATTTTGACTTATAGGGTGCTCAAAAAGTGTTAGCAGGAATCCCTCTTTACAGTTTAAAAATGAATGATTAAAAATGCTCTTTTAATATGTCAATAATTCCTTCAAAAACATTGCTGAATTATATATTCTAGGGGCCTTGCGCTATAAAAAAAATTAGGAGCCCCACTTGGAGATAGATATCCTAGTTACGGTTGGCCTCAGGACAGGGGCCCCTTCTAATTGTCATGCCCAGCTCATATTTTCTAGCCCATGTAGACTATTTCCTGTGATGAAAATAAAAGTTTAGAAACCATAAATATATTACTCAAGATATGCGATTTTGTGTTTTCTTTTATTTTTCTTTAAATTAATATGTATTTTAAATGCATATTTTTTATTTATCGGATTTGTGTGAATGAAAATAAGGAATTATAACTTGTAAGTTGAGGCAAAATGCCTTAAATGGCTTTTTCCTTTTCTTCCCCCCCTCAGATTTGAAGAAAATGCCTTTTCATGTTTTTAATGTTCTTGTTTTTTTTTTTTAGTATTAGTCCCAATTTATGAAAATAAAAAAAATTCTTGAAAAAAAAGTGCATTTGAACTATGTGACACAAACATTTGCAAAGAAAATTGAATTTTTTTTCAAATGAGTTGCTCTCTCATATTGAAGAAGAATCTAGCTCAATTTGATTTGCTTAACAAATACTATCTGAAGATTGTATTAGTTACTATTTAATTTTATCAAGCTATTTATTTATTCAAGCACAGTTTTTAAAGTTGTCTGATATTATTACCTCTCTCAAAAGAAGGAACGAAATGTTAGTGAGTGCAGTGTTATTATTAAATTACAGTAGGTGCCGTTTAATGTGATCGCGGATAATGTTATCATTCGTTTAATGTTATCAGAATCGCGAAGTCCCGAACGCTTGTATATTAATACATGTTAAAAAAATCGGTTTTTGTAATCAGCACCTTCGTTTATTGTTATCACTTTATCATTTCACTATCGTTGTTCGTGTACTATTTTTGAATTTTTTTTTCATTCTCTCAACAAAAAATCCAAACTACATATACGTAAAAGCAAAGGGAGAATCTCCAAAACCCCAAAGAGGGCCCCTTTTGTTGGCATGTGCAGAAATTTGCCGCAAGGTCGTCCCTCAGGCACTTTGCGCCGGCTCTGCTGGTGGTGCCGCTTTTCCCCCCTTTGAGAATGATGGGGGCATAGGAAAAGCTTTGAGTTCTTTAATATCAGTAAGCAAAGTTCTTGGACTTTTGTAAACTGTAGAATTTTCCCTCTCTGTCAAGTAGCATTTCAAACTTTATTGCAGACGGTCAAGCATTTTAGCAATGGAAAAAAAAAATGCAATGATTTAACTGTTAAGGACAAAATTGACATTTTGAAACGTTTTGATAATTTACCCAAGATGAGTCAAAGAAATGCTGCTGCTGCTGCACTAAAAATCTCTCAGCCATTACTCTGTAAAATGTTAAAGAATCGCGACGAGATTTAAAATAAAGGAAGTTGAACGCAAATTTGAACTGTAAGCGAAGGCGTACTGGGAAATATGGAGAAGTCGAATCGGCTTTGACACTTTGGTTTGCCATTGTTAGGGAAAGGATGCACGCATAAACGGCCCTTTAATGCAGCAGAAAGTTGAAGATCTTGCTTCTAAAATGGGCAAAAAATATTTCGTCACAACGGACGGGTGGTTTAATCGCTGCAGAAAAGGGAGAACATTGTGTTCAAACGTAACAATGGGGAAGAAAAGGATGCCGCTTTTCCAGCTGCAAAGGCATGGATTTCCTAAGAATGGCCGAAAATAATCGCTGATTATTCACCCGAAAACATCTACAATGCTGACGAAACCGGACTTTATTTTCATGCCTTTGCTAGAACATATGTACCTGTTCAAACACGAGAGCTCTAAGGGATATAAAGTTTCAAAAGAACGTATAACTGTACTCTGTTGTTCGAGCATGACTGGAAAGAAGAAGAAACTCTTTGTTATCGGAAAAACCAAAAAGCCGAGATGCTTTAAGGATGTTAAGAAATTGCCTGTTGATTATGCTGCCAATAAAACAGCTTGGATGACAGTTGCTCTATTCAGCGAATGGCTTCTAAAGTGGGACAAATGATTAATTAGATCACAATATCGCCGTACTCATCGATAACTGCAGAGCTCACGATGCATTTGTCACACTAAAGCATATTAAAATCATTCTCCTACCTGCCAACACTACATCACTTATACAACCATGTGACCAAGGAATAATTCGTGCGATGAAAGCGTATTACCGTGGAAAAATGCGCGTTAGGGTTTTGGAAAATATGGAAGGTACGGAACAACTGAGTGCAAACGCGTTAGCAAAGAAGACGAATGTCCTGCAGGCCCTCCATCTTTTGACAGTATCGTGGTATCGAGTGTTCGAGAATACAGTTAAGAACTGTTTCTCGCACGGTGGGTTCGTTAAAGTGGACGAAGGTATGGCTGTACCGGAATTCGATTAAACAGTACTCGTACCATCCGACATGACTGAAAATGACTTTGCAGAATGGATGTCTATAGATGAGAATGCCCAAGTGACTACAAATATGACTGATGAAGATGTATGCCAAGCTGTATCTTGTTCTATCGAAGAAAACGATGAAAAAGCATCGGATGAGGATGAGGATGCAGCTGAAAACCTTGTTGAGAATTCTCCAACTGCTACTGAAATGAGAGAGGCACTCCGTGTTTTGGGACTCAGGGTGCAACACAGAGGCACTCCTGGGGACTTTCGCGAACAGTATAGGTATGAAAGATTTATAAATAATTTGCTGAGACAAAACAAAAGTAGACAATTTTTTAATACTTTTTTTAATTGACCTATTTTATCGATTTGTTTAAAATAGTGTTTGAGTGAATCGCTGTTTTTTAAATTCGTAGTAGTTGCAAAAATGCAGTAAATATTAAATTTTAAAATCAAAATTTTATGTTTCTGATACTTTTTGTTTATTGTTATCAAATAGCATCTGTCCCAAAGCGATCACATTAAGCGGCACCTACTGTATGTAGTTATTGAAATTGAATCTGTACCTGACAAAATGGTTACTTCATGAGTGAAAAATGTAAGCAAGTTTTTTTAGCAAATAATTACTTGGGAAAATATAAAAAAAAAACACTAAAAGACTCGAAAATGATACTGATAATTCTGCTTTTATTGAAACTGATCGTTGCAAATCTCCTTGCCAAAAGTTTTAAATATTCTATTATTGCCTATGAAAGATCATTTACAATGCTGAAACACATTTTAAGTGACATAAGACAAAGTTAAACTTTTAATGATTTAACATCTTGTAAATATTAAGAATTTTTTCTACAATATTTAGTAATTATGTGTAAATACAAAAATGCAAAATATGTGTAAATGCAAAAATGAGTGGAGATAAATAAGTTTATAAAATTAGCTGAATGCCTTCCATATTTGAATATTTTCAAACAGTATGCATTTAATAGATGCCTTTTTTTGATGTTTTACATATTTTGCTTATTTTGATATTTTTATCATGGAACTTCCAGGTCTTTAATTATAACAATATCATTAATGTGAAATACATATGGAATTGTGCAACAATAATCTGATGTTACTGTGATACAATGAAATTTATGCACTATACGAGGGCACAAAATATGATAACATCATAGGGGAAGAGTTTTGCTTAGAACACCCTGAGCATGTAAATCTGCTATTGTCATAGCATGTTTTACAGAAAAAAAAATTATTTTGGATGAATAGGATTTTAATGTAACAATGTTCTTTATAGTCATATTTATGAAATTTTTATATATATCATTTATTAATAATTTTTAACAATTTATTTGATTAAAGTCTTTAAGAAGTGCTTATCGTATTCATAAGTAATGTTTTTATAGCAACATTTCATAGTGAATTTATCTATATTCTGTGCCTTAAAGCGTCTTTAAATTTTATTTTACGCATCTACAAAATATAAAATCTTAAATTGGCATAAATGAAAAACGAAAGAAAAACACTATAAGCTACATAAATTAATATTGAAAAGGTAATAGAAAATAATTCCCTCAATATTAATGTCCCATTATGGTAGCAATCTTTTTGACAGTCCTATGTTCTAAAAAATGAAAATTATATGTAAGATACATATACAAAACAGGGTACAATTAGTTTTAATTACATGATTTAAATCAAATGACTTTTTTTTAAAGATTTAAAGAACTGACAAATACAAAGGTATTAAAACTATTTGTTTTCTTCTATTTCTTAATAGAATGGAGGAATTTAATGAATATATAAAAGACTTCATTAAAAAATCCTAGATAAAATATGATTTTAGAAAAGCATTATAAAAATTGTGATAAATTTGGGTCGTTACTTGTATTTTAATTTCCTTTTTTTTTTTATAGAATCCTCAAAATTCTTTAATAAAAGGAAGGCAACACTGTCCCAGCTTCAACATTGATGATGAAATACTTTTGCCAAATGGTGTTCGCAAAGAAATATCCATAGGTGTCAAGAATCTCTTAACACCCTTGGTAAGATTTCTGCTAAATTAAAAGAATTTTTTTTTTTTTGTAATCTTCATATGTATTCTGATTTTTTATTTTATTTTCAGGAGGGATTTCAGTGCGTCGTTGAAATAGAAGGTGCTAAGGAAAGAGTTTTTGCTCGTGTTAGAGATAATACTGTGATCTGTGCAGAAAATATGGTAAATTTATGTTTTATCTTAATTTGTGTTATACTTTATTGTATTGTGCTATACCTTTTACTTATCACAGCCAATAGTACTAGTAGTAAATCTCATTAAGTAGTTCAATTTATTTACAAATTTGCACTTTTAGAAAATATTAGAAAATTTAGAAAATATTTTTTTAATAACTTGTTGCTTAGATGTAACAGAAACATTAGTAACATCTTCCAAGAAAATAATGATGTTTCCCATCCTTACTTTCAACATCAACTCAAGTTAATTTAGATTGGAAGAAAAATGAGATGTTACTGATTTACAACTTATTGAAAAATAATTCTGATTTATATATTATTTATATTGGAAATTAGATATTTAATAAATATATTTGAAAGCAAACAACATTATATTTACAATTAATGATATATGTATTTAGTTCTTCACAAGAATCTATTTAAATGTAAATTTAAATGTTCTTAAACAAAATTTTATTTTATTAAGTGCTTCATATTTTGTGATGTTCGTACACTAGATTTATAGCTTGAGGTTCAACATGCATAAATTGTAAGATTTGAGGTCTATATGCATCACTGTCCAATTGTCTAGTTATTTGTATTGTATTATAAGTAAATGTATTTCCTTTGATATCCATTCATTTTTTTTTATTTTTTAGTATTCATATGAAGCTGAAATAGGACAAGTTCAAGCCTCTTTAACTGTTTTATGGAATGGGGACACTTTTATCGACAAAACAAATGGTAAAAAATTCTATACAATTAAACTTCTGTGTTATTTGAAAAAATATGTTTTTAGTAGTTTGCTTGTTAACTAATCTCTTGTAAATGTTATAATTGTAATAAAAACTTTGTTCATATTTTTAATATTATGTTATTGAATTCAGTTAACTTAGCATTCATAATAAGAATTTTAAAACTGAAAACATTATCAATTAAAGCAGCACATAAGATGCAATAACAGTTTAAGACTCAGTGATTGTTAATTGCTAAATTATGTTTGATGCTCTTTTTGAGTATCCTACCTGCAACTGAATGATTACAACACTGATCACAAGATACAGCTAGAAGGTTCAAATTGAAGACCAACCGTCTGTATTAAGTGTTGTAAGTTTTCCAGTTCTAATATAATGTGAATACTGTTAAGTTTCTCTAAATGTTCTCCAGGAAAGCATCTTCCCTTTTTAGTTCACAAATTTGTAGCAATCAGTACTGTTAAGACAAAAGTATTTAATACCTTAAACACAAACCGAATGATAAGCAATTACTAAATTTGTGTAAGTGAAAAGTTAATTTCCTATCATAGATATTATTCTATTTACTTTCAGGATATCACACATGCTGGCTAGTGGAAACATGATTTTCTTGTATGTTTCTTAGCATTAGCAAGTAATGCTAAATATGGCTGTTATTTGGACCCTTTAGATGCTGCTTTTTTTATTTGTTCTTTTTATATTTTTTGTACATTTTAATTATTCCTGTATTATAAAAATATTTCTACTTTATTGCAGTAACTCTGTACAAGTGCCATTTGCTAGGGAGTCATGGTGGGCGAGCTGACTGTTCTTTGTGCATGACCAGAGAACGAAAATATCAATGTGCTTGGTGCGGAACATCTTGCAGTTACAGTGAGAGTTGCATTGATCCAGTCGCAACCTCTTGCCCTCCTCCTCACATTGACTGGGTAAGATAGATAGCTGGTAGAATAGTGCTGTTTTGTTATATGTTTAGATCATATAATCCAGCCACATGTTTAAGACTGCAGCTCCCCAACTTTTTTCACCACAAAACACTTTAAAGTTTTGAACTTTAGTAAACTTATGAAATTTATATGCAGATTTTTGTTAACTAAACTTTTACTTCCTTATTTAGCCTTAATTATTTCTTAAATTGCATTTTTATTTTCAATGGCAGGGTAAAATATAATTATTTAAAATCAAGTAAAAATTGAATAAGAAAAATAAATGACCGAAGTCATTGCCCCAAAAGTTCTCTAGCTCACCAATACAAAGCAGTCTCAGAGTCATCACAAAGTATCTCACAACAATGCTGGTGGATTCTGTTCATGGTACCATCAAATTACATAGACAAAATTAATGGCCATAAATACTAATTCAGTGGAAATGCCCTCCCTAACAGTCATGACTTGCCAATAGCCGGAATAGAGTCAGTATCTTGTGTCATGTCCTATTGAGTGTCATAGCAAAATCCTCTGTTTTTCATCGCTTTGTCTTGATTCTGTTCTGTAATTGTTCTTGGTATTTTAGATTCATAATATGTTTTATGTTTAACTTTATTGATTGATAGGGCACCTTAAAGTATATTGGTTGTGGTAATTTTGCACCTTTTTACACAAGAAAATCCACATATTTATTCCTAAAAATGCTGTAGTGTCCAGGGATTGATTGTGGAATATTTTTTAGTCCGAAAAGCCAAAGAAATTCCCAAAATTGGAGGATTTCGATTGATTAGGTGGCTTCCATAGAATTAACAGCATAAATTGCTGTGTTTTTATTGCTTAAAAGTATTTTATCTATATAAAAAAAGTCTCCGTCTGTTATGCTTGGTGATAAATTTTGATGATTGTAGTAATAGATTTGTGGTAAAATAAGCCAATTTAGGAGACTTTTTAGGAGACTTCAATGTCCCTAAGTTAATGATAAAGCAATATCTCTAAAAATTAAATTTAATTATTCTGACAATCCATGTTGCTTTGTAAAAATTATTAATTCACTATTCTTAATTCAAAATATAGATGGTTTAATTGTTTGTGGGACAGACACATTTTATAGGAGTGTCTAGGATGTTATAAGATATTGTGTTTTGCTATTGGGTAGTATAATAATTGTGCTTTGTTATGGTATCATATAGCAATTAATCAATAGCATTGATCAGGAAAGATGTGTGTTCTATGCATGCTCAGATATATTAAGTGTAAGCACTACAGGCAGGTGGATGGAAAAAAAGCCTATGTAAACTTTATCACTTTATGACAGGCTTAACAGCTAGTTGGATTAATAAATGAATTTTTTTTTTATATGGTACTTATTTAATGCTATATATATGCATATGAATCCATTTGGTGTAAGACATGTGCATGATAGTTCAAATGTACTAACAATTTTTCAAGCATTTGGACCTTATATACCAACATCTTGGAATTAGAATTCCCTTTTGTTCCATTTAAACCATCTAAAATGTTCTGAACTATTCTTGAATTGTGAAAAAAGTAGAAAAAGACATTGATCTGTATGACATATTCATAATGAAAATATCAAATTGATGACTCAATTTAAAAGACACTGCAATGTTTTTTTTTTTTTTTTTTATGAAAATCACATTCAAATTCTCATACAAAAATTTTTATATTTTTGATATATATATAATAATAGTTTGGAAGTCCAATAAAAGAAAAATGAGAAGCTGTAACTCGGAAAACCTAACTTTCTAACAAGCCTATAAAATAAAAGTATAAATCAGCAAATCTTCAATCAAATGGGAAAAAAATACAAATTTTGAATCATCAAGTTAAAGAAAATCATCAAAAATCAATGGTATGGAATTGATAAAAGAAAAACAAATGAAATCCAAGCATTAATGCTATTCAATATATATATATATATATATATATATATATTGAATAGCATTAATGCTTGGATTTCATTTGTTTTATATGTTATATATATATATATTACAAATATGTAATAATAAAAAATATGTAAAATAAAAAAATAAAAATAAAAAAAAAGCAATGTCAACACCACCTCACCACCTTAGAAGCAAATCCACAGCCACAATGCCGACAAGAGTAGAGAATAGCACCAGCCGAAATTCGATGATTAGTCAGAGTTAAATTCCTCCTCAGGTCTGAGTATTTAACTCTAACCAACCCAAACATATGCCTGTTTCAGATTGGGCAATAGTACATTACTATATATACCCAAACTCAGACTACAGGCATCAAACAATGAAAAAATGAAAATAGGATACATTTAAGAAAATTTGTATTACCATGCGGCATGAACCCTTCTTCTTCCACCACGTGTATAAATGATCAACCTCAACAGGTTAATTATCTAAAAGTGCCGGAATGAACAAGTCGAAATTCTACCAGGGAGGCAGTACGAACGTTCACAGTAATACTCCCAGACCCGTCCAGTGAGTCTAAGCTGGAGACCCGACAAGCAATTCAGAAAATGAACATCCCATATATGCAATCATGAATATGAACATGAATCAAAGATGAAAATTCTTACTAAACAAGTAATTCATAGGAAAACTGGATAAACGAGGATGCCACTATACACCATTATAAGGGCGCTCAAATCGTAGTTTCAATACTGGTAAAAGTTACAATTTTTTTGCGAAAATAAAATTCAAAACATTAATGTTAATGCATCTTATTTTCCGATTTTTTTTATTTTTCTAATTTTTTTGACTTAGTTTATTATTTTTCATTTTTATTTATTTATATAATTAATATATAATTATATATAATTTTTTTTTTATTATTTTATTTAAATGTATGATAGTCACTATAATTGGGAAAGTTTTCTAGGATGTTATCGAGTGAAAGTTGATACACTGAGTTGATAATTTTAATAACAAACTTGAGAGGATATGCATTATTAGTCGCTGTACTCAATAATTCCATAAAATGCGCTAATTTATAATATTCATCACAAATTTTATTGATTCTAAGAGCCTGGTTTATTATAATATTTCTAAATACAGATATATGCAAACAAGAGTCAAAATGTTGAATTTTTGATGTATTAAATTTAAAATCCTGTCTTTTATCATACAAGTTTATAACCATATTACAATTTTGTAAATTTAAATTTAAATCTAAAAAGTTTGCAACATTTGAGTCATTATTACTTGTATTTAATTGTAAATTTTTTGGATAAAAGTTTAATATATATATATATAATATATATATATATATATATATACTTTTAACATGAAAAAGATAATTTAAATTAGTTTGTTAGAACATATTGTCTTCTTGAAATGATCATTGTGTTAAATTTTGCTTTAGCATCACAAAATTCCACTGATGTCTCATTTCCTCTTAGATTCATCCTCTGAGTGGCCCTTTAGAAGGTGGTACTCTTGTGACTATTGAAGGCAGTAATTTGGGTTCCAGTGAAGAAGAAATTCAAGATAAAGTTACTATTGGAGGCATTCCATGTATTCCCGTGGAATACAGTATTTCAGTGAGGTAAGTTATAATGCATAATATGGTTGTAATTTTTTTGCAACTGCAACAATAAACATCTGTGAGACAATTTTACTCTTATTGGAGCTGACCAGCACCCAACAGATGTTAACAGCATTAGTAAAAGTATACTTACTATATACCACAATGTTGCCAACCATTGTGACAGATGAAGTCTATTGTACTATGCTGCTGACATTAAATGTATGTGTCAGATGACTTTGATATTGCAGGAGCTGACAAATTGAACACATATGGCAAATTTACACATGCATTTACATTGCTGAGAAATTGTATAGTAAGTTTTTGTCAAAAGACAAGAAGATCTCTGACATGTATGTATAAATGTGCAAATTAGCATCAAAATGAGATAAAACAGTTCTTGCCCAGCACCCTAATGTCAGTAGGCTAAAAACGTTGTCAAGCTCTCCAATTTGTAGATTAAGCATGTACTTGTTTGAAATCCAGGAGAAGAATGGCGACAAATCCTGCAATATCAGCTAACTACATTCAAAATATAAAAATCCAATATTCTGGAATAATGGACCTGAGGTCAGCAAAGTAATTCCCTAAGTAAATGTAGAGGCCTTAATTGATCATACAGTTATGTACTTACCAGCTAGCATATATCTAAAATTAAGAAAATTCAAACAGTACACAAAATTATAAATAAATTAATCTAAATTTGGGTATCACACATTTCATTGACAAGCTTGTTTATTTTAAACAGTAAATTCTTAAAATCCTACTTTATCATGATCTTCAGTTTAATTGACATATTGTCTCAAAATTTCATTAATAGTACAAATTCTTAATATTTATCTAACATACCAATTTGATTTATTAAAAAAAATGTATTAATTCACTCATTTGCATTTTCTCATTATAATTTTAGATAATGAATAGTAATTTATCTCAATAGGCCTCCTTGGGATCAGTAATGAATCCTCTTAATTCATTATATTGTACATATATAGACACAATGTAAATAAACAAATTATATGATATAGTTATTAATAGTAATGCTATTCTTTCATCACACGACACCTTAAATATTATAAGCAAATAGTCATATGTAAATATCATAGGCTCTTTTACAACCTATAAAGAAAAACATTCAATCAATCCTTTTTATTTTTAATATTTGCTGTGATTTGTCATTTGTTTGCCTATATTCTCTTATCCATTATCAGAATGATCATACTGATGAAAATGTGATTACTTATATTATTCCAACTAATTTTGTCATAGAGGTGAAGCTTCCTGATTTTCAAGAAAGTAATTTATTTTGTAGTTCCTTTCTGGCGTTCTGGTTCTAAGCATGAGACGAATATTTTCTCTTCAGACTGAAGTTCTTGTTTTAAAAAGGATCCGGGTCCCAAAGCCATTGGCTGATTGGGGCAATGTCCTTTTTCTGTGATTTTTATTTATTTTTTTTAATTCTTTAACACATCTTGTGGACTATTTTCAGATTGTGTATGCTCTTTCTTAAACTGACCATTGTAAATAGCTGTAATTTTGGGTTGAATTATGGAATATTGTATTTTGCCTGTTCTGGGTTCGAAAATCACTCATTTTATGTTGCTTCTATATAATAAAAGGCAATGTCTGTGTGTCTGTGCGTCTGTCTGTCTTATACACTATACGTTTCGCGACCGCGCGTCGGAGAGCTACGAAATTTGGCAATCGGAGACCCTGGGGGGTGGGAAGGGGACACGTGAAAACCGATTTTTAAAATTTTAATTATTTTTTTTGTTATTTAATATTTTATGCGATTTCGACCGTTTTTTGACATTTTTGCCCTTTTTTCTCCACGATCCAGACATCGTAGAAAAAAACAAATCACACCATCGGAAAGAGCAGAGAATTTCGAGTAAAAATATATAAATTTCAAATCTCAGGGACAAATTCTAATATTTTTTTATGATTTTAAAACAAAAGTTACTTTCTGTTCGAAAAAACCAACTTTCGTTTTTAAATCCTTCCATCGTAAAAACTACTCATAATTTCGACTAATAATTTACATTTTTAGAAAGGTCAAACATCTGGCATTCTTACAAGTCCAATCTGGTCAGGAAATGTTCCGTATTGCCCACAGGATCGAGATTTTAAAAGTTTCCGAATTTCAATTTCTCGGCGTGCCGCTTCTTAACTGGCGTTTCTCCCCCGCAGAAGGAGGGAAGGTGGTGGGTGGGGACGTCAAGGTGGAGGTGACGTCACGGTTCTGAATGCAGCTCCTTTACTCCATATAAATTATTATATTTATATTTTAAATGATGGAACGATATGGATTTTTTAAATGTATATTTTAACTTTTGGATATTTTAAATGGATATTTTAATTTTATGGATATTTTAAATGATGGAACAATGAAACAATGGAATGAGGATGATGGAATTAAGCATATGGTCATTTTAAATTGCAAATTAGCGTGCGGGAAGTTAGCGGTAGGCCCGGGTTCGATTCCCGCAACTGCCAAAACTGCCGCCGTGTTTATGTGGAATACGATCACGTTAAATATGTGGGTCCGTAAGTTCTTCCGAGAGGTTGGTGGTAGGGGAAGGAGGATACGGCCCCTGTGGATGCCTCCCCCACTGGGTTCCCGTCTAAATTGGGTGAATATATAGAAAGTTATGGAGATTGTCTCGGAGGGTGCGGCAGCCCAGTGGTTAGCGCGCGGGAATTGCACTCAGTAGGCCCGGGTTCGATTCCCGCCACTGCCAAAACTTACGCCACGTTCACGCAGAGTACGATCACGTTAAACATGTAGATTCGTGAGTCCTTCCGAGAGGTTGGTGGTAGGGGAAGGAGGGTACGGTCTAAATTGGGTGAATAAAAAGAAAGTTATGGAGATTGTCGCGGAGGGCGAAGTAGCCCAGTGGTTAGCGCGCGGGAATTGCATGCGGTAGGCCCAGGTTCGATTTCCAAAATTGCCGCCGTGTTCACGCGGAGTACGATCACGCGGAATAAACATGTAGGTCTGTAAGTCCTTTCGAGAGGTTGGTGGTTGGGGAAGGAGGGTACGGTCCCCGTGGGTGCCCCTCCCACTGGGTTCCGGTCTAAATTCTGTAAATAAAAAGAAAGTTATGGAAAATGTCGCGGAGGGCGAAGTATTCCAGTCGTTAGCGCGCGGGATTTGCACTAGCGCGCGGGAATTTCTCTCGGTAGGCCCGGGTTCGATTCCCGCCACTGCCAAAACTGCAGCCGCGTTCACGCGGAGTACGATCACGTTAAACATGTGGGATCGTAAGTCCTTCAGAGAGGTTGGTGGTAGGGGAAGGAGCGTACGGTCTCTGTGGATGCCTCCCCCACTGAGTTCCTGTCTGAATTGGGTGGCACTTCCTGGCCATCCAAACAGTTACCTTACACCTTTCTGGTATGGATATTTTAAATGGATATTTTAATTTATAGATATTTTAAATGGATATTTTAATTTTATGGATATTTTAAATAATGGAACGATGGAACGAGGATGATGGAATTAAGCGCTTATCATATGGTCATTATAAAATTTAAATTAGCACGCGAGAATTGCACTCGGTAGACCCGGGTTCGATTTCCGCCACTGACACGGAGTACGATCATGTTAAACATATGGGTCCGTATGTATTTCCGAGAGGTTGGTGGTAGGGGAAGGAGGGTACGTTCCCTGTGGATCCCTCCCCCACGGGGTTCCGGTCTAAATTGGCTGGCACATCCTGGCCATCCAACCAGTTACCTCACACCTTTCTGGTAGGTCGCGCCAACGAGTTTGCCACGGTTGGAATTTGCCACGATCAGAATTTTCAAGGGTTGCGAACAGGCTGGTCGCCAAAGGCGGCTAGTTATAAATATGAATTAATATCTGATCCAATGTTGATCATGACAGTTTTCTTATTGCAGATGCATATAATAGCCATTGCATTCTAATGAGTTCTATTGAGTAAAACTATTTCATTAATGCTGGTTGCTACACACTGGGAGTTGAGATTCCTCTTATTGGATCAAAGGAGGGGGGGGGCTAGTTTTATTACTATAAATATTATGTTTTGTATAGGTGATTACTAATACATTGGAGGCTAATGCTTCATTTGTTGAGTACCTAGATAGTTTCCAGAGTAGAATGTTATGTGTATGAACAGTTTAATGATGTTATATTCAGAAAGTACTAAAATTGTGCTATAATTACCTTCTATGTATATCATTTTTGTATAGATTGGGAAAATAAAAATTTTTAGTTTATTTCTGATTTAATCTTTATATATTCCAACTTTTATGAAGTGCAAGATTTAGAAAATTTAATTTTCAAGGACCTCGATCAGAATATTGATGATGTCTGTCCAATTTCAGTATCAATGCAGCAAGGAGCAGTATTGATACAATATTGATACACCACTAAATGATACATATCAATAATTGTATCAGGAACTGCCAATTTTTTTTTGTTGTTGTTTTCGAGGGGTAATTGAATAAAATGAATTATAAAATTAAGAATGTTTTAATGTAACATGTGACTGTAATGTTAATGCACATTTGTTATAAAATATATATTTTAAGGTTGTTTGTAATAAGTAAGCCCAATGTAAAGTGTTGAAGACCCAGACCGTCCGACTCGTCCAAAGGACTAAGAGCAACTATTTGGACGGACGGCCAATGTAAAGTGTAGTGTTTGTCATTTTTTTTTTATTAACAGTAATTAAAAAATAGAAATAGGCTCTTGTGATTCAAAAATATGAGTTATTAACTCAAGTTCTTTACACTTCTATTTTGTAATTTATCCTTGTCGAAACTAAATATATGTCAGCTTGTTGGGTTCCCTGTGGTTACAGGATATTTCAAGGGTCTCTCCACATAAATAAGGTTGGAGATTTTTGACTCGGTGCTTCATTAATGTACTTTTGTAAATGGATAGGGTGGGTTTTGATCCTCAAATTCCTTGTTTATTCACAGTAGCACAGCAAAGGTATGTGGTAGTGGTGGTGCTGCTGGTGTGTGTGTGTGTGTGGGGGGGGGGGGGGTTACAGAGGACTTGTCTCCTCTAGGTGCCTAATTTATTTATTAAATTGCAGTTCTTGTGTATTCTTGTAATTTTACTGTGTATTCAAATTGTGGGCCCCCCCCTCCCCTTGTGAGCTGAATCCTGGCTGTTCTACTGTTTCTGCAACACTATTATTAAAATATTTAATAAGAAGATTTTATGCTTATTATTAAACAATTAAATTCACGATTTGATTATTTTAAAGTATTGGGTCTTGAACTTCTATTTCAAATATGCATATATATATATATATATATATATATATATATTTTAGAATTGTCTGCCGAACTGGTATGAACCTCAATGGACCAATGCCTGCTGTAGTTGTAGTTGGTAACAGAGCCGGAGTCACTAGAGCTCAGGAACAGTTTCACTATAAGGTATGTCTTGTCTTCTTTATGAAATTATAAATGTGATGAAAATTTGTAAAATTAATTGTGAAAATATTTTGCTTCTGAGTAATTCAAAGTATACATAAATCAAAAGTATTGCAAAATGGTCAAAACCTGAATTATTATATTTTAATGTACATGTTTTATGATTACATATTAAATTATTTTCATTAATATACTTGCTTTACATATCTCTAGATGAAATTATATCGATGAAATTATTAATATGTTCTCTTGGATTCCATAAATATATAAATTCAAAAGATAATATGAAATCAAAAATTTTATGTATTAATTTTATGAATTTATTTTCTGATTTACAGGCTGTGGAACTTACAGGTGTTTATCCTAATGTTGGACCCCAATCAGGTGGCACTAGGTTATATCTCAAAGGATCTAATTTGAATATTGGAAGTCAAGTTGAAGTTATGCTGGATGATCTACCATGTAGAGTCGAAAGGTAATGGGATAATCATATTTAAAAATAATTAGTTAACATTAGTGTTTGGACAATTTGGTATATTGATACAGTTTAACTGCATAAATCATTTAGTGAGATTATCAGTAATACAGCAATGTATCTTCTGATTATAACAGCATTGATGCATCAAGCCATTGTGGAATGGGAATTTCCAAACTATTTGCATCTAAATAATTCAATAATTTCCAGATTCAAGCCATTGATTGTAACACATGATTAGAGCAATTTAGCAAATATCTTATTTGTAATTTACATAAAAGAAATAATATGTAATAAAAGAAATAATATATATTTTATTAAGGAAATATTAAAAGTTGCCACTTTGCTTACTTTTCTAAACCAAGTCTAATGGTGATAGAAAGGAACATAGGAAAAGAAAATTACCTCTTACCTTAATCATATTTCCTCTTCTATACATATGTCTACTTTGAACATATAATGTCTCCTCTTCTAGGTCCCTCGCTAGCAGCAGCCAGATAAGTTGCCGAACTACACGCTCTTCTGTGCCTTCTTACATAGTATCTCAGTTAATTCTTTATATAGATGGTGCTAATATTACTTATTCAAATCCCTTCACATATACTGCTGATCCTACAATACGTCATATTGAACCATTGAAAAGTTTCATGAGGTAAGAGCTCTTTTGTTTGTGTGTAATAAATCTATGTTAACACCATTGTAAATGATATCCATTGTATGACATTGTAAATGGGGTCAAGAAAGTGCAGGTGTGTCTCAAATGAGCTATATGTATCATAGAATGAAAGTTAGCAAAGTAAATATTTTAAATATTTGTAAAAAAAAAAAAAAAAAAAAAAATCATGAGCTTTTGTAACATTGATTTAAAGGCGAATCCTGAGTGTGAAAGTTAGAGGGTTTTTTCTTTTTGATGAGAAATACTAATCACGAAATGCAAGTTGCAAAACTACAAAAAAAAAACTTAAAAAAAATAATAATGCATTTGTAATTTGCAAGAAATTGAAAAAACGTATTTATTCTAACCTTTGGCTGTCCTTTAACTTAAAAGTTAAAACAAAGTAATGTATTTTAAATTATTTAATGTTTAAACAGCATTTTAAATAATTTTCATACTTATCTGCTCATAGCAGTTGGAAAAATTATCATGGTTTTAATCTAAACACCAATCGTAGTAAAAAGAACAACTTTAAAAAGGATACCTGAACAGAATCCACAACAAAATTTCTTGATTTTTGTTGATTGTTTTCATGATGGATATTTCTGTAAAAAAGGCATTTTCATATGTGTTTTCCATTTCAAGCCATAATTTTATTTTTAAAATTCCAACATCAAAGAAAGTTTTCATAGCCTGATTACGATATTGAATTATTTATCTGCCATTGAACGTTATATGACAATTAATAAAAGATAGGAGAATATTATGTCGAGGTTCACATTTTAGAAATTTTTATATATGCCGTGATGTATATTGGTTTTCTTCCATTTGATTATGGGAAGTGATTTTAACTCGTATCCACATTAATTTCTGCTAATAAGTATTGTAAATGATGACTTCTTTTACCCAAAATAAGAACTCAAACATGAAATGTTTTTTTTTTTGAGTTCTTGAAAACTTTCCTCAAATGAATTTGACATTTTTCAGAAATAAGCTTCTCATTGGTGCATGTTGTTTACAGTAAAATAACAGTCAATCTTTTAAAAAAAGTTTTTCTGTTTACACAACTTTTTTTAAGTTTTCATTTATCTCATATGTGCATTGTAAAAATTCTTAAATACAAAATTCTTAATTGCATCTGTGTTTAAGTATATGGTGATTAACTAATGCATTCTATTCTTATAACAGTGGTGGCCGCTGTCTGAAGGTAATGGGCACGAACCTTACTTCTGTTCAGCAGCCTAGGATGGTAGTCTTCACTGAACATAACTTGGTTAATGAAACGGTAAGTTTGCTAAGATGGAAATTATCTTATGCCATGCCTTTTTGGAAACTGAAAAGTAATGCATATATATTTGTGTAAAAACAATTTTCATTTTAGATCATTTTACTTATTTTTCATGTTCTTTGCAGATATTTTTTACTTACGCTTAGTTAAAACTTTATATTAATACTATTAGGTTTGAGAATATAAGCTTCTTATGTATTTGCATTTTTTATAATGCTTTAATTTCAGCCATAGATACCAGATACTCAACTCAATGTTATTCACATCAAAACCTATGAAGATGAATATTAAAAAGATATAAAACACTTTTCAGTAAATAAAACCATGTATTTGTCCTATAGTGTAACAAATAAGGAAATAACCAATTTTAGAAAATACATGAGCAACATCTCGACTAACTTAAAAAAACATGCACAAAATTATTGTAGAAATAATTGCATCATTATTAAATGAAATAGGATTATTGCTTTTGCATGCATCAGGGCATATTGATGCACCCTGCCAAAACTGCATACCCGAATTACATATGCAAGTTGTGAATATATACCCACACGCAGTCATTTACGTGGTTGAGAACTACTAAAAGAAGGCTATTGCAGTTAAGATTTTTTGTAACAGCACATCAGTTATGGTGTACCTGTGTGTATCGCTACGCAATGGGTTTTTTTTTTTTTTGTTCTAAGCATGTGTATTGTTTAAGCGTTGTTTCGTTTTTGAGAATTTATTAAGAGTCCCAGCGTAATTTTAATCAAAGGTGTATATCTTAAACCCCAAGCAATGCCTAGTCAATTTTTCAGCTGTGAATTAAAAGCTATGAAAATTTGTGGTA
The DNA here is from genome assembly GCA_951213105.1 of Amaurobius ferox. Classification (NCBI taxonomy): domain Eukaryota; kingdom Metazoa; phylum Arthropoda; class Arachnida; order Araneae; family Amaurobiidae; genus Amaurobius; species Amaurobius ferox. Next base: position 146,114,036 of record OX578145.1, read on the forward strand.
AATACAAAAATGAAGAAAACAACTCGTTTTGAAAGCTAAATAAGCCAACTTTTTAAAAATACCCCCTAATATAAATCTTAAGCCCTCTGTTATATTATGGCTAAGGATATCAAAACTTCAAACTGATAGAATAATAGTGTGAGGATATCTTTTGCTACTTATCTCAACTGTCATTGTAGCATACAATGACTAAACAAGATATTTCAAAAATTTATAAGCAGAATAATTTATTATTAAAGAGTTGAAATGGAGTTGAAAAGAGTTTATATGGAGTTAATTTCTAGAGAAAAACATGTTATATATGCACATATTTAAAAGGTTTGTTAGTAACAGTATTATTTAGTTATATCTGTATTTCATATAAGGTTTTTTAATATTTTACAACATAGTTGAAAAGTGTTTATGACTTTGTTCATTCTGTCTGTTTTGCCTGTCTGTCTGTCCGTTAGCACGATAACTGCCGTAAAAATGACTTTATCAATATGAAATTTTAGTATGTTGTTCAGACTGTCTGTGGGACCTATGGGAATATAAATGAATAAATTAGTTTGGATCAAATCACCCAATTAGTTTTGGATTGAACCCGGGTTGAAAAAATGAAATACACTGAACCTTATGGGACCTAATTTTTTAAACATTTTTTAAGCAAATTTAAAATTCACAAATTGCTTTGAAAGTTTTAGAAAATATTCAAATTGTCCTATAAAATACATAAAAAAATTTCAGCAAAATATATTCAGTAACTTTTTAAATAAAAATTAAAATAATAATTACACACTTTATATGAAGAGATCACATGACCATTATATGAAGAGATCATGTGACCCACTTCAAAATAAAATATGGCATCCATCTTGTATCAAAATTGTGATTTTTAAAGTTCCTTTTAATTTATATTTAGTGTTGTATCCGTCCTAAAACCGCTTTATTTTTGCTTAAATTTTGTGCATCTACATTCTGAAACAATGCAATTACTATATATTTGAGTTTAAATGATCATCAAACTTTGATTATTTCTACAACGAAGTCTAATTTTCACTTATGGAGAATGTAAACACCAAAAGATGTAGAATTAGTTGTTGTTGAGACCCAGACCATCCAACCTACCAGAAAGGTGTAATGTAACTGTTTGGATGGCTGGGAAGAGTCATCCAATTTAGACCAGAACCCAGTGGGGGAGGCATCCACAGGGATTGTACCATCCTTCCCCTACCACCAATCTCTCGGAAGAACTTACGGACCCACATGTTTAACGTGATCGTACTCTGCATGAATACGCCGGCAGTTTTGGCAGTGGCGGGGATTGAACCCAGGCCTACCGAGTGCAATCCCCATGTGCTAACCACTGGGCTTCCGTGCCCATGCAGAATTAGTTGTGTAAGAATTGCTGCATTTCTTTAACGCAAAATTATTTATCTCATGGCATCTGCAATATAGCTGATATGAATGAAACATTCATTGATTTTACATAGAGATGCAGACGATTTTTTCTATGAAGTTTTAAGTATAGAATTATATTACTTGTACCTCCATTGTTTTAAGTTTTTAAATAAAATAAATTATTGTAGTATGATGAATGAAAAGAATGGAAAAAGTTTATGAATGAAATGCTGCTTTTATATAGAGAGCCAGGTGATTTATATTTCGATGGCATCATTTGAATAAAATTCATTTGTTTTCAATGAAGTTTTCAAATATAATAAACTATTGCAATATTATGATAATTTTAAAAATATTACCGAGAAATGTACCGGATTTTAGAGATGTTTAAACCAGGCAATTTATATTTCAATGCTGTCTTAAATAAAGTTCATTTATTTCGATGAAGTTTTAAGTTTTCAAATATAATAAATTAATATAGTATTGTGATAATTTTAAAAATATTATCAAGGAATGTATCACATTTTAGAGATGTTTAAATAAAATTGCATTTCAGTTGGAAAGTGTTTCATAATCAATGCTTTATGCATGATTGATCTTTCTTTGCTATTTTTGTGCTTAAAATCTGGTGTCAAAGACATTGTCACAGCATGATGAAATTGTATGGTTATGAGACTTCAATGCCTGAAGAAATGAAAACTATATTCAGCTCATGGAGTTAGAGGGGAGATCCTTTATCTACGTGGTATGGCCAGTAATTGTAAACTTGAAATAAAATGTTTGAGGTATTTAACTTAATAAATTATTTTGTTAGAGGGTCTAGGGGATTGTAAATTAATTGAGTTATGTAGGGGATGATAGGAAATAGTAAAATTGAATGAGACGGATGTATGACTCGCATGTGTCTGCAGATATTAGAAGTGGATGGGAGGATCAACGAGAGTTGTTGTTCATCGATTTCTATTTCCTATACATAGTCGAGGTATACTTGGACAGTTATAGCAGGCTTTGCTGCTAAAATAATAATATGGGAAAATGTGAATAATTGAAAGTGAAGCTTATCCAATGAGTATTTCATTTTAATTTTGTTTACAACCTTTTTTTAGGTATGTCATGTTACCAATGCGTCAACCATGTTGTGCCCATCACCACCTGTTCGTTTGGATATACTTAAGCTACGAAGTCAGCATTTTAGAAGCCATGATGAAACAAGGCTCAAGATTGGTTTTGTCATGGATGATGTTGAACCTGTTCGTGAGATACAGAATTATTTTCCGTCTTTACCAAACGAAATAACTTATGTTCAAGATCCAAAGTTTAAAGCTTTGAATAGTGATGGTGATGGTGTCAAACTGTATAAAGGAGAATCTTTAGTTATTGAGGTATCTTAGTAATTTATTTAGATGCATGTTGATTATTTATAGTAATGCTAATTCTTCTTAAATTACTGTGTCTGCTCTAAATGAAAACGGAAATGGGCAGGATTTGGAATTTTGCAGGATTTGTTCCTTGTGTTATACCTCAATAAAAAATTAGAATTTGCCTTCATCTCACTGACAGAACAAATTTTGTATTTAAAAGTCAAAATTATTTCCTTAAATGCCAATGTATGGTGATCAACATATTATTTTTAGTTCCTAGTAGTTCTTTTGATATGCAGTCAGCATAACACCTGCTTTAAATAAAGGGACCTGGTGCAGCAGGGAATTAACAATGAGATGTACTTACACCATGTTTTGAGGTCATAAGGTTGTGAGAGGGGGGAGGGTGGCCTTATCTCAGGTCTTCATCTCGTTGGTGAAGTATTTGATGAGCATATCTATAGTTTAAGCATAATTCCCAATAATTGAATTCATATATGTTCGCTTACTTGCACATACTGCATTAAGCAACTTATGGTAATATTCAGTGGCGACCATGTCCAAGTGCAAATTGGTTTAAATACTATCAATGATGAAAGGAGTGCATTACCGGTGAAAGTCTTGTTATACCTGCAGAAGCGAGCACCTCCCATGATAGGCCGAGATGCATCACATGACTGGGGGGCATCACGTCCTTTCCTAACAGCAGCTCATTCTTCTGCTGGAACAAGATTGGCGACCATCGGCTTCCTCTACTGAAACAAGATGGTGACTTCTGGGAAAAAGAAAAATGACAATGCACAGGACATCATGTGGATGAATAAAAAGTTTAATATAACGAAATCATGCAAGTCATGACCTGTACGCAAAAGGGCTCACAAGATGTATAAAATTATTTTAGCATGAAAAGCTTTACAAGCTGAAATTATTAAAACTCTGATTTATCGTCAGATTCCATACATGCTAGATCTGCATAATTTTTACAAATTATTTTGATACTTGCAAAATTTCTTAAAACAAACAGACAATATTTCTAGACGAAAAGCACAATTAAAGAAAACAATTAGTTTCTTAGTACCTGGGTGAGATTCCAAAAAACGGATTTCCAATGAAGTCTTACATGAAGTTACTTGTTACATGTTAATTACTCAGAAAAGATTGATAAAATGTTTTTTTAATTTTATTTGGTAAGATACAATACTTTATGTTATAGGTAAATTGCAAACACTAGGCTGGGTTCCCCTTAACCTAATTACTTATAAATTTCCTGCTACTTAGATATCACTACAGCCCTTAATTATTCCTTAATTACCTTTGATGCATGCTCTGATTATTTATTAGTTTATTTACCTACATTTATTTTTCTTTCAAAAATAATAGAAGGGAACTTAAAATTATTGAATCACAAAAATCAATATCACACTTATTTCAGTTTGCCCAAGTAGAATGGGGAATAGTTTCCTATACAAAATAGTTGCTAACCTTAAGCTTGTTTACTTTTTAGGATATTTTTTCCACCTAATTTTGCCACACATAGATGCTAAACAGAAGAAGGATTGTGCTTTTAAAAAATCAATAAAATAATTAGAAATATTTTAATATTTTTGTAAAATGTCTTTCAATAAATATTAAAAATACTTCTAATTGTTTTATTGATATTTTAAAAATGCACATTGTGTCCACTGTTTAACATCTGTGCTTGGCAAAACACAATGGTAAAATAAATTCTAAAAGTTAAATGAGCTAGAAGTTAAGGACTATTTTCCTTAGTTTAGTATGGGAAAAATGAAACAAGAGGCAGGAGGAAAAATATCCTCTTATGCATAAGGTTTCAATACTTACTAATAACCATTATCAATGTTTGTTATTAATGTGACTAATGATCTTGATATAGAATACTATGTATTTGTATAGCATGTCTAATAGCGGAAGAAAAATTATGATCAGAAAATTAACATGGCAGATAAAAACTTTCTCAATTTAAATTTTTTTATTTAACTGTTTGCGAACTGGGGCATTCCGGAACTGCTGTGGCCCAAAGGACAGAGCATTTCGCTTCCGAATTGTTCCCATTTTGCACTAAGCCTAACTTCAGAAAAAAAAAATTCACTAAAAATCAGCCATTTAACACAGAATTCTACTTTTTTCAGGAATAAAAGAAATACTTATTTCTTATTACACGTAAATTCTTTTATTTAAATATTAAAAATTCAAATCATTAAACATAATTAACTTGATTAAAATGGTTATTTGTTTCACAGGAAAATATTCAAATGATTGTACTCAATACTTTATATAGCTAATAGAGATTATGTACAATTTTTAAGAAGATAATTGCTTTGTTACTAATTAATACGCCTTTTACGTATAATGTATTTCAAAACATGGATTCACTCGCAGACAAACATTGCAATCTTTGCATTCATAAAAAATGTCTCTCATCAGAAATGCCAAATATCCTTGAATCTTCACTATCTGTCTTACTTTCATAACTATCCTGTCTGATTACCATGCTAGTATATTCTTCTATAAGTAAAAACGCCTTGACATAGCCATTCTTTTATCCAAAATAACCTAATAAATTCACTACCGCGCATTCGTCTAAAACTCAATCTTGAAAGAAAATACTCTCTTGTATTCATCAATGTAATCATTAAACTAAAATCGAAACAAGAACACATACTCAATTATAGCATAGCAGAGTCTGCGATAAATGATTTGTTTGTTTATATTACAAATCCGCGTTTTACCACTCTAAATGAAGTGATGGTTCATAGGGACCCCCCCCCATACCAAGGCCAAGTATTAGCAAAATATGTTGTTATATGTTAGAATGGACATTTAATGTCATCTAGTATTCAAATAAATTCAAACAAAAATGTACCACATGAAAACGCCCATTGGTGTCAGTCGTCCTTTAGGGTAAATTTCTCCTGAACACGAATGTGTGACTGTCGTCCTTGAATGCAGTTTCACAATCGACATGCATATGCGTCTGCTGTCCACAAAGGGTTAAAACTCTAATTACTATGCTTACTACTAAACTAAAAATGAAACCTTAATACATGACAACCTTCAAAAAGTTGCCTTTATGAGTCTTCTACCATTTGAAAGTTGTTGTAATAATTAGTTCTATTTAGACAATTTAGATTAGATCCATAAATAATCAACTTTAATAGTGGATTATTTAGGGTTTGAGTTATTTCATATCTGCAAAGCACTTATTTTTTGTAAACGAATACACAAATTAAGCAATGTAAATCGTGAAGTTTATTACTACTTTTATATTTCAACACTTGATTTGTTTTCAATCAATAATGAAATGATTTGTCAAATTTTAATTTTTTTTTTCAATTTTAGGGAGAGCGTTTGTTGCTAGCAAGCACAGAAGGTGAAATCAATGTAACAATTGGCACCCGTCCTTGCAATTTAACATCTCTTAGTATGACTCAGCTGGTTTGCTTACCACCTGAAGTACAACCCCCTGGAACAGATGAAATAGGAAGAAGAAATGAAAATAACCTGCCAACAGTGGTTGTAAGTTGAAGATTGTTTCCTAAGGTTGTCAAAATTGTGCTAGAGTTAACCTGCAGTATGTAAGTGGGTCTTTGCTTATTCCAAAGAGTCATGAAACATTTGTCTCTTTGTGTACAGAATTGTTGTTAGTAACACGTTATGCTAAATCGCATAATTAATGAATTTTGCAGTAATGATGTTTTGTATATAGTAAATAAACGATTGAATTGCTAATTTAGCTAACCACTTCCTCTCTAACATTCTTATTCTGTAACAGAATGTTTCGTATAACTAAGTTAGACTTATTTTATATTAATTCAGATAATTGGGACACTACTTTATTAATTTTCAAAGGTAGAACTTCTACTGTGAAAGTTGCCATATATTTCCTATATATATTTTTAAATTGGAATATATGGTCTATATTGTCCTGCATTTTCCATTTGTCTCCTATTTCCTACATATCTGTGTGGTTTTTACATATATTTGTCTTCGAATTCAGTATTTCTGCACATTTACCTTTTCTATTTTGATCCTTTTGCCATTACAGGCAAAATTAGCTCATCTGTATCACATGAGAGTGATTCCTATGGATGAAAACTTAAAAATACCATAATGCTGTGAGAATTATATTCAGGCATTGCCAGTATTAGTAGTAACGTCCCATTCATTCTCATTTGACACAACATGAAAACTTTGTTTAGTATATGTATGTTTGATTATTTTCTAATTAAAGTTCTCTAATTATGAGTGGAAATAGAAAGTGATTTTTAGTTCCTAGTGGTCGAACAGGGTACAGAATATATGGAGACAAAATGAAATTGGAAGTAAAATAAATTTGAATATGTAGGAATATTTTTTTATTGTTTGAGTTCTAATTTGCAATGCACTGATAATTTATTTCTGCAAAATTAATAGTTTAAATACATATTATTTAATTCAATATGAGTCTCTTGCCATAGGAGTAAATACAATGTGGTAGGACTTATCCAGCACTATCACCAGAAATTGAAGCAAATTAATTTTGACATAATGCTGTATCGAGCCACAAAATTTCATAAAGATTGATAAAAATGGTATTACAATTAGTAAATGGTTTCTCAAAGGGAAAGTTGATTATTCAGCATATTGTTTTCTATGCAAACTAACCATAAATATGGGCAATAGTAGGAATATTTAACTGATACAGCATGCCATTGAAAAATTAATAATTAAAATGCATGGAAGAAATTGAGGCAGTCAAGTTGTCATAGATGCAGACAGCAAAAGATTCAAAATTGCTAATAATGAAATTAATAATAAAGGATGTACACTCATGTTTATGAAAATTGCAACACCATGAAGGAATTGTTAGATTAGAATGGAACTTATAAGACATTCAAAGCAGGGTAGGACATGCAATTAATTAGAAATGCAGAATGAATGTGCATGCCTGGGCTCTGCAGTGTCCTATTAATCATACAAGGAGTATAAATAGGGAGCTATGGAAAAGCCAAACAAATATGGTATTGGTGTCCATGATCTGCAAACTGTTCTATTGGAGCCACTATGTCTCATCAACATCAGATGGTGCCTTATAACAAATTAAAGAGTTCAAATGGGAATGCATAGTGGGAATGATGATTTTCGTACCGGGATATTACTGGCCATACTGGGCATAATAATAACGCTCATACTGGGCACAACAGCAATGCAAGTGTGGAAGCAGTGGATCAATTAAAACTGGATGAGCCAAGAATATGGCAGTGGACCATGTAATGTGATGACAATATGGAATAATAGACATCTCATTCGCATGGTGCTGATGAACCGTACAGCTTTTTCTCTGGTGTTAGCATAACACTGGAGCACTGCTACATGTGTGGCATTATCTGCTTCTATGGTTTAAAGGCATCTGCTGTGTACAAGCATTCCTTTGCGGAGGATACTATTGAGCCTGAACCATCAATGCTTCAGTTTGCAATGGGCAAAGAAGTACAGACCATGGTGTGCAGATTGGCACCAGATCGTGTTTTCAGACAAGTCCCACTACAACCTGGACTACAATGATAGTGCATACGTATTAGATGGTGTTGTGGTGAGTGCCATTTTCCTGCATGTGTTTTAGAGCATCATACTGCACGAACATTATGTGTGATGGTGTGGGGTGCCATTGGCTATCATCAGCGATCCCGACTGCTATACATTGCGGGTACGCTCAATAGCAACTGATACATCTGGGAGATTTTAGTGGCTGAAGTTGTACTATTCCTTCAGCACACACCTGGCACTATATTCCAACATGACAATGCCCGACCACATGTTGCCCAGAACGTCAATTCTTCTTCATTGCACAACAAATACTGCTTCTTCCTTGGCAAGCCCGTTCATGGATTGAACATGTATGGGATATGGTCACTCGGCGACTAGGCCATTACTTTTCTCCAGCAGTCACCACCGATGAACTGTGGACTCAGACCAAGGAAGCCTGGCAGGCAATACCCCAGAAACACATCCAAACTCTCATTGATTAGAAGCCACTATGTTTAAAAGCTGTTATTGTTGCTAGGAGCGACTTCACAAAATACTGATTTTGTGGCAGCAATGTGGATTGTATGAAACGATAATCATTTATTTGTATCACTATTAGTAATATGTGGTATAAATGTCATTCTAATCTGATTTTCCTTAATACTGTTGCAATTTTCATAAACATGAGTGTATGTAAGTAATTTGTGAGATTTATTAGAAACTTATACTTTTACTCATAATAAAGAAATGAAATGGAAACAGTTAATCATTGGTAAATTCGTGAACATTTGTTTAGGGTAAATGGTATTGTTTGAAAATCAATATGTTTGAGGTAAGTTTGTGAAAGTATTTTCATTTCAGTATTATTTCACTTATGTTTTTAATGATTAAAAAATATAATAGAATAATTTTAAAATATAGTAGTAGCTGTATGCAGTTACTTGATGCTTTTATTGTCCTATATACTTTTTTAAACTTATATATCTTCACTTTGTCACTTCTACTCCTGATTTTTATATTAAGCGATTTATTGACATGTTATTTTGTATGCATGAACATTTTGTTGATGTAAAGAAATTCAAGAAAATTCTTTACAGGATTCTAAGAGTATTTCCCAAAGCTAAGGTCGTTGAGTCAAAATGGTTCTATTAGTAGCTCATTTATTTTTATTTAATTATAAAATCTGCAATAATTATTTATTACTTTGTAATCAATAAAATGAAATGCATATCTATATTTACAGGTTAGAGCTGGTACCAATTTACGATATGAAGTTGGTTATCTAAGATATGAAGTAGCAAAAACATCTGAATTTCCCCCAGAGGCTATTGCAGGCATTGCAGCTGGAGGTGGTTTATTGATCATCCTTAGCTTCATTATCTTACTTGCATTGAGGCACAAAAGTTCCCAAGCTGAACGGGAATACAAGCGTATACAACTGCAGATGGATACATTGGAAAATAGTGTTCGATCAGAATGTAAGCAAGGTAAGATCCAATGTTTGAATAACAAATTCTGTATTAAAAGAGTAAGATTCAGAATTTTAAAATTTAATATTGAACTTATCTAAGGAATAGAGTGAGAAAGTGAAATTTTGTAAGGCAATACTTGTAAATATGTAATGTACTAGAAGAGAAAAATGTTTAAAATGCCATGATCAGAAATGTAATTTTTTAAAATTTTTTAAAGACATTGGATTATTTTACAATGTAATATCACCTGAAGCCCAGGTATGATTGAAAGTAAGTGAAAGCATTTAAATTTCTCGAAAGCAGTTAGTCATGATCAAATTTTATTAAACTGAAGAGGAAATAAAAATAATTTTGGTTTTAAGAAAATTTTGTCAAAAGTATTCCACAAAAGAGATCGAAGAGCATGTATTGTCCTGAATAGAGAGCACTGTAGAAACTAAGAAAGCTCATAAGATGATTATTTTAAAGAGCAAGACATGTTTAGGAAATTTAGACTGTCTAATGTTTTCCCAGTGTTCACAGTCACATATACAATGAAGGTTTGAGCTTTCTACTTTACTACAAAAACAATTTTTTTCAAAGAATCGACATTATTAGTTCTTGAATGCACCATGTTCAATCAACACTTGGTTAGTATAGAAATTTCCATGTAGTCTTTTTTAGAGACACTTTCTTTATATGAATAAATAGTTTACGTCCTTCCATTGATATTTCCCATCGATCTTTCCAAGTTGTTAAGTTATCCTGGAGTAACATACTCCTGAGTTGTTGTTTGCTTAATTTGAATGAATAGTTGATATCATCCTTAGTAGTGACTTCCTTAGTTAATTGGTCCACAAGCATATTTTCAGCTATACCTATGTGGGCCTTGACCCAATGTAATTTGATTGTTCCACTGTAATTTATAATATTTTCTTTTTGTTTGTGGATTTTATGTCATATGAAATCAAAGATTGCAATACAGATCTTGGATCAATGCAAATATGTGCTTTAAATATTTTTTTCTTCTGTTATATTCTCCACTGTTTTGCTTTAGCAAATAATTCCACATTGTAAACAGTGGTGCTATCATTTAACCTGTACTTTCCAGTTTTCATTATTTATTTATTTTTTTAATCACTGTTAATGTGCAGCCAACTTTTTCATTCAATTTTGATCTGTCTGTATATAGTATATAATATTTTTCATTTAGGATTATGTTATCCTATTCAAGATATTTTTCCTCCCGTTTAGGTAATACAGAATGTGTTATCTTTTCCACTTCATTGGGATGAATTATTCCATTTTTTATAGTTATATTTTGAAATATGATATATTTAGTTTTTTCGAAATTAAATTCCAGTGTATATTTATATGCCCAATTTTACAATTTTTTAATTGCTTCAGTACCGCCTATGTTTCTAAATAGGATCCTTGGTAAACAGGGTTAGAAATTAAAAACAAAAAGTCAGGCATCAATGATACCTAACCATGTTTTCTCAGTTGTCAAAATGTTCAACTTGGGTGCAATTTTGAAATTATTTATTTTATTTATGTTATGCGGTTTACATAATTAATAACTTTTTATTAGCGGTCCCACCTTCGACCCACTGTGTGGGTGCATGTAGGATGTCTTACCATGTACATTGGTTATATTGTTAAAAGGAATAATAAATGGTTGATCAGTTAGAAGTGTTATACATAAAAAAAAATCTGGAAAATTAGACATCACAAATGATGACTGGGTCTAAAATTTCATTTGTCAAAATGAAAACAAAATTTATAAGTGCTGAATACGACTGACGACCATTAATTTTTAACCCTACTAATAAGTTGTTGGTGAGTCTTACCTCTTCAAATGCATTAGCTGATATTATGTATACAACGTCACAGTTAATGGCAGCTGGGTATGTGCTTGTGAGGAAATGGCTGCTTCAGAAGTGCTTGAAATGCTGCAGTTATAATCTAAATATATGTGTTACAATGTAGCATTTTCGTATTGTGCAATGCATTCAATAGTTAAATTGTATTAAAGTATATTGTAAATATAAATTTATTTATTTTGCATTTTAATAGGTAAATTGGGATTTATTTTTACTTACTGCAGTAGAATAGCTTACTATAGAAGGAAATTTTTTTAATTTTCAAAGTCTGTTTAATATAGTGGTGTATATTTCATGGTGTTTAAACAATTCCCAATAACTACTGCTAGAAAAACCCCAATAAAAATTCATTCATTTTAATTTCTCTCTTTTGCAGCCTTTGCTGAACTTCAAACGGACATGTCTGACTTGAATAATGATATACAAACCACTGGCGTTCCAACTTTAGATCACAGAACTTTTGTGATGAAAGTATTCTTTCCTGGAGTGGCTGACAATCCAGTAATCGAAGAATGCAAGGTTGCTACCCTTATTTTTTTTATACTATAAAGAAGAATGTTTCCAAAATGACAATAATATTTAAAATCTGTTTTAATTTTCTTTCAGCAAATAAATGGACCACAGAACATGTATGAAATTGCTATGGCTCAATTTGAACAACTTCTGTGCAATCGCAATTTTTTGCTTGCATTTATCGAAACACTTGAAGATCAGAAGTCCTTTAGCATTAGAGATAAGTAAGTATTGGATTTCAAGCCTTTCCATTTACACATTGATCATGTTACATGTATTTTCAGCTACATTTCATATTTGTTTTAAATTGTTTTATTTTAAATTTCAGAGTTAATGTGGCATCACTTCTCATGATAATATTTCTTGAAAAAATGGAATATGCTACTAGGTAAAAAGCTTGTTCTATTATGTATTATTAGGGAAGGTTGGAATACAATGGAGTACTTTTAGAAAGACACCAAATATCTTTAAACAGTTTATTCAAGGTACAAAAGCAAGGTATCCTCAGAATTACAGGTTCATTGGCTACAAGAATACTTACTCTAAATTAGGATTGGTAAAAACTGTTAAGTCTGAGAAATTATAATTTAAAGTTATGCAAATTGTTCCATAGTGCCCTAACTATAGAACAAACACCACATGGAGCATAATGAAACACATCTTTTTTGAAATGTTAAACTTACTAAGTTAAAGAAACTTTACATTATATATAATTTTAAATTATATTCTTTGATTTTTTCAAACAAAATTATATTAAAACGTAATATCCACATTTAATATCACAGGATACATCACTATCATTTTGCAGCATTCAAGAAATTTAACTTGAATCATTTGTATAAGTCACAGCAACAGAATTAATTTTGTTAAGTTATAGATTTTACAAATCAATTACATTTAATTATAGCATTAAAACATAATGTTCTATTGTGCCCAAAACATGGTGTTCTATTGTGCCCCAGTGTAGAATTTGTATTTATAAACAATTATTGCTATCCATTGTATATGCACACTTTTTATTTTAATTCATTACTGTGTTGACAGTTGTGCTTATTTTGTTCAGTGCAGAAAGAAGCATGAAGTTTCCAATAATAGATTTTTGTGGTAACTAATGGAATAGCTTGTCAAAAATTTACTTGCTATATTTACATTTTATGTCACATGGCACCTTGCACATGACAATTAGCTTAAAAACTTTGTGGTGTTTGAGTTTTGAGTCATATATAGGAGTCAAAAGTAGTCATTAACTTTCAGCCTGTTGTATACGGGAAAGGCTGTTTGTGCACAGGTGTTCCATTGTTCCCCAACCTACTCTATTATGTTTATTATTTATCAAGTTTCAATTATTGATAATTAATGATAAGTGATTGATTGTTATGTTTTGCAACTACTTTGGAAAGCAAATTGTTAAAAATGTCTGAGTATAATATATTATATTGTGTCTGTCAGAGTTAATGAATGAAGTAAAAGAGTCATTTTACATTAATATATTCTGTACTAGCAGTATACTCATTCTTCATACGGAATATATACAGACATTTGAAATTCAATTATGTGCAAATTCTTATATTTTAAATGACTGTTATTCAAAAAATTCTATTAAAATATTTAATTTAATTTTCTTAAAAAAGATGTATATCTTTATTTTTGCTATACAAAATTATCTTCACAGGCAGATCTGAAGAATAAAACATTCTGGTCCCATTTGTAAACAAATTTACAAAAAATATTATTTAATTTCCACAGAACAACAGGGATTATCAAGAAAATTGAACCTCATTTTGCAAAACATTGAGTTTTTGTCAATTGGGCATCATTTTCATTAATTTCGTGTCATGTTATCAATTTGGCACCATTTTAAAAGGTCGCCAAATTTGTCAGAAAGTGGGACAGTTGGACTAATAGACAAATGCTACCGAAACATCATTAAAATACTATTCTCTTTCAAACTTCAAATAATTCCATTATTTCCGTGATTTGACATCATTTTCATTGATTCTGCAATGTCAATTTTTCTTCATTACGTAATGTTCACATGTTGCAACCTTGTGCTTGATCCACAAGTAGTCTCGAAGGATCCGCTTACCTTTTCCACCTTCTATCTTGAAAACATCCCTCAAACTGTCTCTCAATGCACAGCGGCACTGGCGAGATGATTCCCAAAAGTTTTCCCAGGCCCACAGCATTTCCCGCCGATTTCCAAATGTTCTGCTGTAGCAACAAGCAGAAAAATGGAGCACGATGCCAATGCATCGAGGAAGCAAGTCATACTAACAACTATATGGAATTTTAGGAATTTCAGTAACCTTTCCGAATGGGTTCAAGTGCACTGCAAGAAAAATGGCATGTACATGCTCGAACATCATTTCAAATAACAAATTACTCTTGCCATAAAGGGGGAAATAATTTTGAGTACATAAGCTTTTTAAAGGACTTGAAAATAAAGATTAATTGCCAAAAACTAGGCAAAACATTAACATGCTGAAAACTGGAAACAACGTTAACATGCTGAAAACTGGAAACAACGTTAACATAATTAGAAACTTTGAAAGCAAAATGAGAAAATTAAGAAATTTTAAACTTTACTGAATTTTGAGAAATTTAAGTTTAGTAAAACAGCACAACAGCAGGTTGATCAAAAAATCATGCACATCAAATTTTAAAATCATATAGTGCACTAAAAATTTAAAAAGTAGAGGTTTTTTCAGTTGGGAGACATTATTACACTCTCAAAAATGTATCAGAATTTTGTGTGTTGTTTTTAATATGTCTGACAATTATTACACACCTCTTTTTATCAAAGAACATGATGTTTTTCCAGAGAGAAATAAGTTTTTGTAGAGCATGTCATTGAAAAGTTTCAGAAAAGTTTATTAAAGAGTTTCAGCAATGCAGCCTATTTCAGAAGTTTACCTTGAGTTAAAATGGAAGTTCTGCTCATTCATTCTAGATCCATTTTCTAGAAACTTCTTTAATAACCTCACAATTGTTGAATTATTGGCCGTTTTAGAGCATGAGAGTTTCTTCTGATATTCTCCAGTGAACTCTTCTGCAACATTTTAATGATACTCTCATAAAAATAGCTAGAGAAATATTTAAAAAAAATTATAGATGAAATTCGATAGGTAAATAAAAAGATCTGTATTGTTCATCTGGTGTATTAAAATTAGCAGGCAATATTTCTGATATACTTTTGAGGGTATATGACTGTCACCTGACTGAAAAAATTGTAATATTTCAATTCCCTGGTAAATTATGATTTTAAAATTTGATAGGCATGACTTTTTGATTACTCTATAGATCTTAATTAATATCTGTCCTTCAATATATAACATGGAGAAAAAATGAATTTTTGAAAATTATTTTGTTTAAACATTTCCAATTTAAAGGACTTCCAAATTATTTAAAATGGAAACCAAAAGTAATTGTTTTGGTTAGAGATATCTAATAAAAGTTAGTATGATTATTATAACGTAAAATTTGTCATATTTTATTTATCTTGTTTTCTCTTCTGTTAAATTCTGAGTTTTGTTGATTATGTTAATTTAATTTTCTATTTGAGAAAAATTCTTATGAATTCTCTAACCTTAGATTCAGTACATTTGACAAAATGCAATGGGTAATATAATTTGTCTAGGATATACCTATTTTATTAATTGAGGTTTCATTCAGAATAATGTATAAAAGTTGAAATTATCGCAATGTTAGTGTTTCCTTATCTGTGTTTTAATATTCAGAATTTGATATATTGCATAGATATAGGTTTTTTTTTTCATTTGCTTCTGATTTTTGTTTTACTTAATAAATATTGTATTCTTTTGTTACAGTATTTTGAAGGAACTTTTGCTTCGTCTTATAGACAAGTATGTTGGAACCAAGCATCCACAATTAATGCTTCGTAGGTAAGTTACGGCATGATTCATTTTATTCTGTATCTGTTACCCCTATAATTCCTATGGTAGCATATCTGTCTTAACATTTGCACTTATTTCTCAGCATAAAAAACTAAAATATTTTAGTGTATTCATGATGCCATTAAAACTAGTTAATTAATCAATAATTACATCTTATTGTTAAAATAAACAGTTTTAATTGTAGTGTAGTCCTTATAATCTATACCGCATTTTGAGTAAAAAGTAACTTTCTTCATCCAGATAAAATTTTTGTGCCTAACTATTAAGCTTTTATGCTTTTTGAGACAAAATTTAAATATGTTTTTAGCATAAGTGACGGACAATCAAGGGATATTTTTTAGAAAAATAAGTCCACAACATAAAAATTCATATAGCCCATTTTGCATGAAATAGCCCATTATATTATATATTTTAGGCTATCAGTATCAGTGAGATATGTATAAATTGAAAACAGGTCAAGATTACCTGATGGACACACTGATATGTATGATCAGCATTAGTAAAGCAAGGGCACTGAAACTAAAGGCAAATTATAAAAGTTATGCAACTTTTTGAAGTTTAATATAAATTTTCAAATTGAATGCTTTAATACGTTTTGGATTAAGATAATGAAATTCAGATGTTTTTAAGTAATTAAATATTAAATTTTATTGGACTCCCATTGCAGATAATGGCATCCATAAACCAGTTTTGTACTATGGGAACTAAAATTGTCAGTTCCCATACAAGTTTACAAAAATTGCGACATATAGCAAATTTTCTTGCTGCCATTACAAATAACTGCTGTACTATGCTATGCTGATGAATTCATAATAAGCATGAAACCAGCCCATGGATGTTGTTATCTGCAATGGGAGTGTCTTCTAAATTCAATAATTATAATTTTATAAATGTAAACACATTAATTCTTTTCATACTACACATTATATAGTTATCAATTTTATCTAATATACCATTTATAAATCTAAATTTTAAAGCACACAAACAGGTTAAAATTCTCATCTATGTTTTTAAATAATTTTTGATTATATATGGGGAAAAACAAAATTTTTATTTCGTAGGGCCTTTTATTAGCTCTTATTAAAGCTTTGAAATATTATGAATTTAGAATTAAGAATACTTTTCTCTTTTGTGCCGAGAATTACAGAGTTATGGCTTCCTTCTCAACATTTAGCTAATTCTGTTTCGTTTCCATTTCTTTTGGTAGGACTGAATCTGTTGTGGAAAAGATGCTGACAAACTGGATGGCACTGTGCATGTATAATTACATTAAGGTAATATGTCTGCATTTTTCTTTTTTATTATTTATTTTGAATATCCCCAATGAGTTTGGTAGATGTAAGGTCTTTAACATAAGCTGACAATTGTACCTATCATTGCTCATAATTGTGATGATATACATATTCTCTAAAAGCATTCAAGTTTGTATTTATGTTAAAAGACATTCTTAAAAGAATTCCCTTATATTAAAAAGGAATCAAAAAATCGGTCCTGCATCCAGAAATTACATTGAAGAAAATTCATGCATAAATCTTTTCAATGTAATAAAACATTCTGGTTTCTTTATCTAACAAATTTATGAAAGAATCTGAAAGTCTATATTCAATTTCAAACTGAAACATAGGTTGTTGTAGATATTTATAATTTTGTAATTAACACTTTACAACAAAGTTGAAAAGTGTTTATGACTTTGTTCATTCTGTCTGTCTGTCTGTCTGTCAGTTAGCACGATAACTGCCATAAAAATGACTTAATCAAAATGAAATATTAGTATGTTGTTCAGACGGTCTGTAGGACCTATGGGAATATAAATGAATAATATCACCCAATTAGTTTTGGATTGAATCCGGGTTGAAAAAATGAAATACATTGAACCCCATGGGACATAATTTTTCAAACATTTTTTAAGCAGATTTAAAATTCACAAATTGCTTCGAAAATTTTAGGTAATATTCAAAATATTCCATAAAATATATAAAAAAAATTTCAGCAAAACATATTCAGTAGTTTTTTAAATAAAAATTAAAATAATAATAACACCTCTTATATGAAGCGATCACGTGACCATGATATGAAAAGATCACGTGACCCACTTCAAAATATAATACGGCATCCATCTTGTCACAAAATCTTGATTCTTGAAGTTCTTTTTAATTCATATTGAGTGTTGTATTCGTCTTAAAACTTCTTTATTTTTGCTTACATTCTGTGCATCTACATATTGAAACAACGCAATGACAATATATTTGAGTTTAAATGATCATCCAAATTTGATTATTTCTACAACGAAGCCTATTTTTCACTTATGTAAAATGTAAACAGCAAAATATGTGGGATGAGTTGTATAAGAATTTCTGTATTTTTTTAACGCAAAAGTATTTAGATCATGGAGTCTGCATAGCTGATATGAATGAAATATTCATTGATTTTACAGATAGAAGGGACGATTTTTTTCAATATTTTAAGCATAGAGTTTAATTACTTGTAGCTCCATGGTCTTAAGATTTTAAATAAAATAAATTATTTTAGTATTGTGATGAATGAAATGAATGGTTAAATGTTATGTATGAAATACTGCTTTTATAGAGAGAGCCAGGCGTGTTATTTTTTCTATGACGTCATTTGAATGAATGTCAGTTGCTTTCGATGAAGTTTTCAAATATAATAAATTATTGTAGTATTATGATGATTTTAAAAATATTACCGGGGAATGTATCGCATTTTAGAGATGTTTAAACCAGGCAATTTATATTTCAATGCCGTCATTTGAATGAAGTTCATTTTTTTCGATGAAGGTTTAACTTTTCAAATATAATAAATTAATGTAGTATTGTGATAAGTTGTAAAATATTACTTAGAAATGTATTGCATTTTAGAGATGTTTAAATAAAATTGCATTGGAGTTGGAAAGTGTTTCATAATCAATGCTTTAAGCATGATTGATCTTTCTTGTTATATTTTGACCCCTTGTAATTAGTGAGAACAATCTAAATATTTCTATGCATTTGTAATGTTAATTTATTCAGAATATTCAGATTGGGAAAATAAAACTGAAATCATCTGCTATGTGATAGTGAAGAGAGTTAAATTTTATATGTAATCAAATTTTTTTGCCTAGCAAACTTTCATCTTCCCCAAACATTTTCAAGTGCAAATCATCTGTTTAATGTTTATGCTGTGGAAACCATTTTCTTTCATTTCTTGCAAGCTGTGATCTCATAGAAATTCCAAACATAGATGAAATTTTCTACAATAATGCAAAATAATAATATAATAATTCCAAATTTGTAAAAATTACCCAAACAATTGTAAAATTATATAAAGAACAAACATACTTTAAATTTTGAGTACTAAGATTGATTGAAAAGCATTAATTTCTTATTGTAATATATCCAAACATAACATAATATGTTAATATCTTGCAACCGTTTATGTTCCTGTAGTTTCTATGCTGTATATGATATGGAATTTCTAAAATAATATTTAGATACTGTTAACTAAATGAATTTGCTTAAGAAATATTGTTGTACTTATAAACAGTTGCTTTAAAATTTTTGGTATGTGTTTGTACATTGCATTTATTCATTGCTTTTAATAAATACATGTAATGTATAAATATGCATATTTAAAAAATTCAAAGAACATTTCATTCACATTTCTTTTCTTATGGCATATCTTTATAAATTGTTCATGATAACATCTATAGTGCTTTAAATAAAATTTGCATAGAAAAATCTATTGCATAGAAGAAAAATTGTATGAAAAAAGCGTAATTGTTGAGTTTACATACAATCAATTAAAATATAGCAATATAAATTGCTTTAAAAATAATTTTTATTTCATTTTTTTAATGTATTTGCTGTATAGTTTTCTAACCAGTTATGTAATTTTCCCTAAGAATGATTTCCCTGCGATCCGAAATTGAATTTATAATTTGAAAAAATTCACAGTTAAATATCTGAATTAAAATTGTAGTCCCAGTAAAATAAATAATGGTTAAACGTTTTAAAATTTAACATTCTTTAAACTTTTATACTATTTTAGTCATTTTATAACTGTCTAACTTGCATCGCTTAAGAACCCAATCATTTGCATAAGCTGTAAAGAATATTTTAGTTTAAAATTTTTGAGTTTTTCTAAGAATTCATGATAGCTACAGACCAGTAACAATAATTTGCATTAGAGTAATATAAGCTTCTATTATTAGGATCAGGCTGGTGGTTCACTATTTCTGCTCTTCAGTGCAATCAAACACCAGGTGGAAAAAGGACCAGTTGATGCAATAACACATGATGCAAGGTATTCCTTATCAGAAGAAAGGCTGCTGAGGGAACAAATAGAATATTCTCCTGTGGTAATTATCCATTTGATAGTTTTAAAAATGTGTTAAATGATTATTGATCCTCATGCATGCCATTTCATAAATGTCACTTTTTGATTATCCAAAATTTTTTACAAAAACCATTGTCATAACTTATGGTGCTTACAAGTTAGATATAAGAAAACACAGAATGCATAATTAACACATTAGTTTATTTATTATTATGTTGCAACAAGTTATTTATATATCAGATCTTTATCATGCCAACAAAACCACCTTGGTCCATATGTAAAAGCCCAACAACTGTTACGTTTTCAGTTATCTATTGACAGTTACAATCATACCATTGCAGTTATTTGACATCCTCCTTTTTAAGTTTTTTGAGAATCTAATATAAATATTTAAATTATACAAATCACGTAATTTTTCAATTCAATAAAATACACAAATTCTTGGAACACATATTCATTTAAACATAATGTTTTAAGTAACCAGGTTTTCTACTAATACGGCCACTTCTTGTCAATGTGTTATTGGAGTATTGAGGAAGATTATTTGTATTCAAAATGATAAAAGCTGATCTTTTATCAAATTTCTTGGGGTTATTGGCATTTATAAATTCATTGTTAAGGTTTGTTTGTTCAACAAAGGGGATATTGGATTTTCTAAGATGTTTTCTATTGCGTCTCAGAATTCTACCTGATTTATCTTTAACAAGATATGGCCTAGGAACTGATTTATCTTTTGATATTGCTTGAGATGTTTTATGCATATAATTTCTTATACTCACAATATCCCCTGGATTAAGTTCTGGTAGTGAATGTGCTGTTTTATCATAATAAAACTTCTGCTTTTCTTGTCTTTGAACCAATTTTTCTGAACCTTATTAAAGAATTCAGCATTCAATAATTTGTTTGTTATTGACAATTTTGTCTTTAGTCTGCGATTGAACATCATTTGGGCCGGTCGAAAAATCAAGTCCTTTTATAGGTGTGTTTCTATATTCTATGAGTCCTACATGATAATCTTTATTACATTCCCTTGCTTTTCTAAGCAAACTTTTGGCTATTCCCACTCTCAACCATGCCATTACTGGGTGAATAGTGAGCACTAATAAAAACATAGTTAAAATCTCATTCATTTGCAAGGTTTTTATAGACTTAGCTGTTAAATGGAATGTTATCTGAAACTACAGTGTTTGGTACACTAAATGTAGAAAATATATAGTTAAGCTTATCTATCCCATCATTTGCTGATTTATTACGGATTTATTTATTTGCTGATTTATTACGGATTTATTTATTTGCTGATTTATTACTGATTTATTCAGAGATTTCTAACCATTTTGAATAATAGTCTATTAGAACAAGTAAACTTATATTGCCAAAATCTATTATGTCTGTTCTTACTTTTTCAAATGGTCTGCATGTGACAGTATGTGGTTTTGAAGGCTGTTTAGTATTATCTGTTTTAACTTTTTCATGTCTTTCACATTGCAACACACATTTTTTAATATCTGATGTCATTCCAGGCCAAGATATTAATTCCCTTGCCCTACTCTTGCATTTTTTGATCCCAAAATGTGCTTCATGAATTAACTTTAGCATATAGTTTCTTAAGTATCAGGCACTACTATATTTTATTAAGAAAAATTAAACCATATCATTTATATGTGTCATTTTTAAGCTTGTAATATGATTTTACACCATTTTAAATATCTTTGTGATTCAGGCCAACCTTCATTTATGAATTTTAGAACCTGATTTAAATCAGAATCAGATTTAGTCTCTTTCTTAAATTGAGCTATTCAGTTTTCACTCATTGATAGATATTTTGTTTTGTTATGTACAATATTCAACATTTTTCGATCATCTTTAATATTCTCGCTAACTGAAAATGCTTATGATAATTTATCAGCTAGGTATGTTTAATTTTCAGGTACATACATTATCTCAAAATCATATTTTAAAAGCTTTAGTAGCATTCTTTGCATCCTAGATGATATTTTATGCATAGTTTTTTTACAATTTCATTAGAGGTCTATAGTCACTTTGTACTATTATTTTACGTCCATGGACTAAGTTATGATATTTTTCCTAAAAAACACTGTAGCCAATAATTCTTTTTCTATCTGAAAGATTTCTAAAAGTCATCCATGAGCCGTTATCACTTAGTCACCAACCAGCTTTCTTGTTCAATAGCTTCCTTATTTCTGGCACTTGCTGAGCCTGCATCATGAACTCTTTTGTGTCCCCTGCTGTTAAGAATGTTTGTGTACTGTATTACGAACAAACAGCAAAATTTCATAATTGTACGTTGTGTTGTTTGTTTGGAATACAGTGGTAAAATATTGTGTTACTTTTTCAGTCTAGAGAGATTTACAACAGTAAAACATACAATTGTGCAATATAACAATTAAATCATAATGTTCATAACCACAATAGTTACAAAATGCTGTGCTTGTTTGTAAGAATAGACGATAAAGCATATAATTGTCAACATTTCGAATTGTCTCATTCAGGCTAATGTTGTAGTCATGTTTAAAATTAAATATCTATACTTTAATTGTTTTTAATACTTCAATAATTCAGTCCTCCACCATTTTGTAATGTTTCTGCCAGAAACCAATCAGAGGGAAGCTGATAGTTGGCTCAACCAATTAACCCTTTAAGCGTGTCATTTATTTCCCTATGCTCGTTCTGCAGTGAGGAGTTTTTTTTTTCTCCCATACCTTTTCCCCATTGATTGCGTGTTGAATGAGAAGGTGTTTTGCTGAAATAAGTATTAAGTAAATAAACATGTATAATAACAGATAAGTAAATAAAAAAACATACAATTTCCATTTTTAATAGTTCCTCTTGGTGTGATAAATTTTAAAACATGGAATATAACAAAGAGCAACTTCGCAGTCTGGACACCATGTCCTGGTTTCTTTCCTAAGCTTTTTGCCAATTTTATTGAATGCATAACCTACAACACTTCGCCTAGTTGGCTGTGCTTTGCTGAAATAAGATTGAAAGCATTTGAAGCCGCCATTGCTTTGAATATGAAATCCCAACAAAACTATTTTATACATGTTTATAAAATACTGCCTCTGATAAAATTTAGTTTGTAGGACTACTACTGCCATCTAGTAAGATTGTAAATATAGTTAATATCTCATAAAAAAATCATATGACGTGTTATTTCCATCAAACACACAGGAGTCTCGGCTTTAAAAGTGCATGATGAGTCTACTTTGTCAAACCTTCCTAGCGGTAGTGCAATGCGTGACGAGTTGAATTCATCAACAACGGTTAAAGGGTTAAATCTTCATCTGTAGTGAAGAAAAATGTTCACTTGCATAATATATTGCATAAAATATTGAATAACTCATTAATTTAAAAGAAGGGCTCTGCCCTGCAAAAATTCAACTATGTAGGTACATGCCAACAAAAATTCAAGCAATTGCTATTAATAGTCAGGCCAGGGCTCCAACTCGCAGCTCAAATGCTCTTCTTTTGATTTTGACATTAAATATTTTCTAAATTAAATTTAAATCAAAATGTGTGTATATCAGTGTGTTCCCCAAATATTTCTCTACAAATATTACAAATTTCATATTTTTGTATGCAGTAAATTTTGCGGTACATGACAGAGAAACATGAAGAATGTGAAATTTGTCAAACAGCACTTTTGGCTACTTTTTTTTTTAATATAGAGAGATAATGTAATTTTATGGCTGCCTTAAAATTTAATTGATATATTTTTCAAGTTAAGTTTTTCAACTGTTACACAGTTTGAATTTATTTTGTTAAATAAAAGGATGGTACATTACAAGACATCAACACTGAAAACAGGCAATCAATGGTCCATTCAGCTTTAATTTATACTTGACTTTTGGTTAAGGAAAATGCACTGTTCAGGCTTGTTGCTGGTCATATACCAGCCTCATACACTGTTAGCCAAGAAACATAGTAGCTTTAACTTACCTTGTACTCTTATTCTTGTATGAGGTGTTAAGGAGAATTTATTTATAATTTTATATTCCAAAGTGTTGTAGTTTGAGCCTGAAAAACAAAACAAATAAAGCAACTAAAACTAGAAATATCTGTTCTAAGTGAAATTCTGATATTCAAAATTATTGCACAATAAGTATAAAGCCCTGATAATACATACAGCTCCTAATTTCAGACGATACAAGTGATCCACGAAGACCAGGATGAGAAGATGCAGTGTAAAGTGAATGACTGTGATACAATTAGCCAAGTAAAAGCTAAAATTTTAGACTCTCTTTACAAGAACACACCTTTCTCACAGAGGCCATCTATATACGATGTAGATCTTGGTATGTATGTTTTGAATTAGTAACTTTCAATTAAAATCCTTAAGAAAAACATGTTATATATGCACATATTTAAAAGGTCTGTTAGTAACAGTATTATTTAGTTATATCTATATTTCATGTAAGGTTTTTTTTGTTTTGTTTTAGATAGTTTATTTTTTATGCCTAATATTCTGTAACATACTTGTTTAGTTGTTGATTCCTTTGTGGACTTATGTTTCTAAAGAAATTTTAACCTTTTGATATTGGATCCTTTGGTTTACAGTAACTTTAGTTTACAAACTTGTCTCTCATGCCAGTGATCTGAATCTGACCATTTTAATTTATGAATTTTTGAGGTATAAAATGTTTATAATGCTTAGACAATGAATCTCATCTTATTGATACCTTATCACCTTTCAACATGATAACTCTGTTTTTCAGGAATTAAAATTATCAACTCAGTAACTAGCTATATGAAGTTTTATTGTCTACAGAATTTTTTTTCAATGTTCTTAAAATTTCTTATTTGCTTAAAATTTATAAAACAGAAATGGCCAATAACTAGCATGTTTATTGCATTTATAGAATTCCTTTCTACTAAAACACTCCCTGTGAAGACGTTTCTGATGCAATTAAACTTTATACATGAACAAATATGTGACCAGGTAGATTAACAAATTGTTAAACTTCAAAACACTTTTTAAAACGTTTGCCACATTGAAATTTTCAAATATTCTGCTAGTAAAAGCAAATCAACTTTCAAAAGTAGAATCAGAAACTTACTTATAAAATAATGCGCAAAATATAATGAAATTAGGCAATAAAATAAATATATAAATATTCCTATAGAATAAATGAAAATTAATAATCATAGAATAGACCAATACTATTTGTAAACAACTCAAATAAGAGACATGAAACTATTTTTCTTTCATTTAAAAATGACTCAACTTTATGCTCTCGACTATTAAAATTGTGCAAGTGTTCATTAATCAATACTGATATCTACACTTTCATATATATTAATTAAACAAAGTTTCTTTCATATGAATACTTTTTGTTGAGATGGATAAGTAAATAATAATAGTGTCGTAGTTATTCTTCAGTTTATGAATTCATAATAAATACTGCCTATTACATTTAAAACAAGTAAAAACAGTATAGTAGATATGAAAAAAAATTTCATGAAAAAATGAGACTTCTAAATGAAACTAATATTTAATTTCCGCACTTTTATTATTTTTCTGCCACATATTTTTTCCCCCTTGGGCCATACTGAAGCATTTTACTTGTTACAGAAACAGCTTTTGTAGGATTTGGTTCATTTTCAAACACCCAAACAGTAAATTGTTGTGTTGTTTTGGGTTCATAGGGATAAATACATGTTTTGTCAGCTGTTACAATATCAAAAACATGTTTTAAGGCAGAGTTGAATCTTGATTTTCCTTGAACCATTTGACAGGAGTATCCTTTTGAGCTTGAGTTATATTGTGTGGAATCCAACATACACATACGAGTTTTATAATGATCATGTCAAATTGAAGGCACTCGGATCCTTAAAATGTTCAAAGGTACCTCAATTTCATCATATGTGACATGACAATCTAAAGTGATCATTTGTTGCACAGCATTAATGGTTTCTGGTGTGACAGCAATTCTTGGTCAACCTTCATGAAATTCATCACCGAGACTCCTACTTTCAAGATAGAATTCTTTAAACCAGTTGTAAATTGTTGCTTAGTCGAATTCATTCGATTGACACACTGTTGCTGTATCAACCCTTGTCGAAAGTCATAAAAAATCATAGCTAGCTCAAAATTCCCTTAGACTTAAATTCATTTTTCTTTTCCACTATCTAATTTAACTAATTTTACTGTATTTCTCGTTCTTTAACAATCAATGTTCACTTGAATGTTCAAATTTTAAAAAATCATCTGCACTGAAAGCTGTTATTTTTGGTATTGCCCCATTCTAAAAACTTAAGTACTAGCCTTCATATGTAGTCAATATGTTATCTGTATTCTCAACAAATAAAAGTCATCCAAAATAAATTTTTATATTATCTTAATTACAGAATTTCCGGCTATTATCCATATGATATACATAATAGTGAACTTAGACAAAAATTTAATTTAATGTCTCTTAAAATAAGAAGAAAATTGTCTTGCCTCTTGTTTTACTATAAAGTTTTAAATAATATTATTAATTGCCCCATTTTATTTTCTTGTCTTGAATTCCATATAGTATTATATACATGTTAATAATACTAAAAAAAAAAAAATCATTTCACAATACTACTGTTAAACACAATTATATTAAAAGCTTTTCTGTTTAAATTTGTTTATCTCCATTACATATTTTGCTGATATTGATATTTTTAATTTGACTCCTCTCCATTTTAAAAGAGTCTGTTTTAATGCACTTGACTTGTATACTACTTAGTATTCTTGTATTTTATACTCTGTTCCTTTTATGTTTGTGTGGTTACTGTAACTGGATTTTATCTATAGTTGCCATATAAATTGAATAAATAAATAAATAAATAAATATTTCAGATAGAACAAAAGTCTCCTATGTTAAATACATTGGGTCTCCCTTATTGTATTACTACCCACACTATATGGCATTTATCATTATGTTCTGCTTTTCAAATGCACTCTCAAATGCAGAACCTACATTTATGCAGTGATTCCAGGAATTTTCTTCTGCATTCTCTTGGAAAAAGTGACAGCAAACCTAAATGCTATACTGAGTACCGAAATTTAGTGCCTCAGCAGTTTGTTATCCTAAACGTGCATCCATCTTTTACAATTTGTACAATTTTTCATTTAATTTAAATGCAGAAATGTCAATTGCTAATATTTGTTTATATTGCATTTGTCCGTAGGTAAAATTACAATGTTTTTTAAATTGTAATTTGAATTCTGGCCCCCTTAATATAACACCTGAATAATCAGAAACAAATATTGTTGATTGTATATCATATATAATTTAACTTGATGTATGTTGTCAACATGTTTCATATGGTTATTTTTCCTATTTTCAGAATGGAGGCATGGTCGAGGAGGACATCTTATTCTAGCAGATGAAGATCTTACCACAAAAGTTGTCAATGGCTGGAAACGAATCAACACATTGGCACACTATGGCATACGTGAATCTGCCGTTATGTGCTTAGTGGCTAGAAGAAAAGAGATGCTAAACTGCCTTAGTATGTTTTAAATTATAATAAATATTGTGATTGATATTGTTAACATTCTATAGATGTTATTTACATGCCATATTTTACTTTTTCTTTCAAATATTTTTTTATATTTATTGCAGCATAAACTGATAAAGAGTTCTTAAAAGTATTTATTTTGGTGATAGGTTCTTAAAACTTCTTTTCTTATACTGATTGCTGACCGAATGCTTAAGAGGTTAGGAAATTGAATGGATATATAGAATGGAAATTTTTAATTTGATTTTCTTTTAGAAAATATTTTGCTTTTTTAATTTATTTTGTGACTGCCACCGATAATCTACCTGATACTGTGAAAACATTGATGTTTGGATTTCAATGTTCTCATACCATTTAGATGCGATTCTAAAATTTTTAATTACATAATTTGTAGAAATAATGATACACTCTGAGCTTAGTGAAATTACAATTAAGATATAAACAAAGCTAGTGATTTCCAGGCTTTGCTCTAACATTCTTTTCTTTAGCCCCAATTTGACCACTTTTAATTTTTAATACCCCCTTTCTTAAATTTGTAGCCACAGATTTAATTTTTGCTATATCTATTTTTTTTTCTTTATAAACAGTTGATACTTTATCTGCAATAATCTAAAAATGCAATGAAATTTTCTGAAGTTATTTTAGCACTATATAAATTTGTTTTGTGCAATTAATAAAATATTAAAAAATAGCCTTGTATAAGGTGTGAAATAAAATATTTTTTCTTTTCTTAGTCATTTAGTCTAATTTAGTACTAAATACTGTACCTTTTATGTGCTAAAGGCTCCTTTATATTTTAGGATCAGCTTTCAATGGACCTTTATTTTCTGGTTCCCAGCTGGGTAATTGCATTGAAGATGGGCCTAGAGTTCGCTACTGGCATCTAGTCAAAAACAGTGATGATCATCATGATTACCATAGAGACCACAGCCACAAAGCAATACCTGAGATATTTTTAACTCGTCTTCTTTCCACAAAGGTAAGGCTTAACTGTGATAACATAGTTGAAGCCTGAAATACCAGAATAAATTCTTATTTTAGAAATATATTTTTTTCATATTTTTATCACAGCAATGACACTTCTGAAAAAACACACATCAAAAATGCAATGTACCTTTTTATTGAATAGAAAAATTATGTGTTTTACAAAAGGAAATTCCATTTTGCCTTTTAACATGAATATCATTAAGTTGATTCATTTAGTACTTTTATATTATCTTAGATTGGCATATATATATATATATATATATTAAGACCTGAAAGCTCAAATACTATGGTACAATTTTTGAACGAAGTAATGTAAGTGCACATGTTATATGTCTTTCCAAATCTCTAAACATGTTAAATAAATATAAAGGAGAAGGGTGTTTTTATGTAATGGCGCTAAACATTCACTTCACAATTATGTCCAATACTTTGTTAGAGATATTCATGATCTTTACTTTGAAGTTCAAATAATACATACACAAGCTAAATGACACATAAACTATTAAATTTATACAATCTATGTTTAGAATTTTCACTGATATACCAAAATAAGAAAACTCCATTTCTTTGGTATGGTTTAAACAAACAGTATTAGTATTGTATAAACTGATATGAAACCTGTTCTGACTTCTGACTGTTATGTAATATACAACCGTTTTCTTTTTTCAATTGAAGGGTACCATTCAAAAATTTGTAGATGACTTCTTGACTACAATACTGTCTGCTAAAGAATCTCTACCCCCAGCAGTGAAATGGCTATTTGATCTGTTCGACGAAGCTGCTGCTCGATATGGAATCTCAGATCCTGAGGTTGTCCATGCTTGGAAGAGTAACAGGTTTGTACTTCTTCAGATTCAATGCTAAACCATTTTATATTACGTGTATTTTATATTATGTGTATTTTATAGTATGTGTATTGCTTTTGTTATTTGTTTTGAAGTTGTTTTGAAGACTCTTGAAATTTACTAAATGTAAAATCTGATATACATGACTTTCCTTGTCAGCATTATTTTAGCACTGTTGTTTGTAATTTATTGAGATATGTTTATTTTATTAAACCCAGTAATTTTATTTTGAATTTCTACTCCTATACATATTACTGTATATACTACCTGTATATATATTACTTGTCCATATATTACTCTATATATATTACTATGTACTGAAGTGTAAATAAAAATGGCAAGTAGACTAATAGTAATGATGATCATAAGATTGATTGTAATCAAATACATTTGTTTTGTATTCTAGGCATAATTTAAAACAATCTAGTCATAAGCTGTTTAATTTGATGTATTTTATTATTTTTCTTCTAACATTCTTAATGATCTAGCCATTGTCCTTCAAACACAAGAAAAGAGGTTATACAATTTAAAAAGTTCTAATTCTAGACAGATATCCTCATGCAAAATTAAAGTAAAAAAAATATTTTAAAATTCTGTGTAATATTTTTCTTCCAACTATTTTGTCTAACTTATTAAATGAATTAAAACAATCATAAGGTGCTTAATGCAGAATATTATTTTATTTGGTAATGTCGTAATTTAGAAACTGGCAAACTGGTGAAATAGAACTACATAATATTGTAGAAACGTAATGTAATATATTAGCGAACCTACTGTTTTGACATTGACTGCCATGAAATGAACAACTATGATTCTAAAAGTGGACTGTATTTATTCGACATCCAAACTAATTACAAACGTCTGTTGAAGACTTTCCAACTTGCAAAATGCGGCATGATACACACGTCCAATTGCTGTTAACTATAAATACTTCATTGTGGTCGGACATCCTGTCTTCCTTCGCTTTGCTGACTTCGTTCCTTTTCCTCGAGCCTCTGAATATACTTATGTTGCCACGGGCACTTCGAGCTTTGCACAAATGCATGCACTGCAGTATTTAAATTAGAGCAAATTTGGTTACAGTGCTTCTGGCTCATAGGCCGCAACAGCTACTGCCTTAAATATTTTGAAATTAAAAATGCTTCATTATTAGTTTACCATAAAAATTTGGTTGAATATATAAACTGGTTTCTGAAACCCCCGTCAAAATAAAAAATAGCAGCCATGGCAGCAAAGGACTTCTTCCCTTTACTGGTCTGATTGCTCTGCCATTTTATCCTGACAAGGTGGATGTTTTTGCCTCTGAAACTGGTTGATATATTTAATCAACTATTTATGCTGTAACTAATGAAGTACTTTTAAATTCAGACAATGGAAACATTTTATAATCTGAAAAATATTTTTTAATTATTTTCATAATTATAACTTTTACAATAATTTAAATGTACTATATAACTTGTATATAAAGGCATCTATAAATTTGATTTGTTTTAAAATACATTACTTCAGGTCATATATTACTATATTACTTCATTATAAAAGGTTAGGTGTATTACTTCATTATATAATAATAATTTTACCATTAATATAGTTCTTTGTATCGAAAATTTGTTATAGTGAGAAATCTCTCATGGTATTATCATTTAATTATGTAACGTATACAGTAAATGGACATATATCCTTTAAAGGGATTGGGTTTAAAACCCAATATAAAAATTCTAATGAAACCATAACTTTTATTATTAAAAAATCCCTTAAATAAAGTAAAATAAAATTCCCAGTCCTACAGGCTACTGAGATTCATAAATTAGCACAAGAATACAATCTCCTAAAGAACTGTAAAAGGAATGGAACAATGCCTTGACACCCATTTACCTCCTGAGAAATGAACTTGTCAGTGCATTACTTCGATAATGGTCAAGTCTGATAAAAGGGGTCCAACTCCAGTATATCGTTAAAATTATTCTATGCTGTATTTTTATTTTATTTGTGTTTGAATATGTTGCTCAAGTTTTCCTTACCTATATGCAAAGTTTTTTTTTACTAAGTGATATTTACTTTCAGTTAATAGTGGTAGTCATTTTAATTTTGCTCTTTGAAATCAATTACGAATCTGCTGCCCAGAAAATGTTATGTCCTTGTGAAAGTAATGCTTTATCTTGCACTGTATACAATTTATCAGATGTTAATTTATGTCTGATTTAAAATATTTATTTTTCTTAATTTAATATCACCAGATTTGGCTTTCTTTATTGCGTTTCCATTTATAATTATATGAAAGCAAATTTTTAAATTACTAAATTTTATACAGGTTTAAATATTTAGCTTTTGAATTTTTTTTTCATTACATAGTAAATTTGATATAACACATGTATTCTAATAGTATATGTGATAGTTTTGCAGGAAAATGTTTTAGTTGTTGGAAATTTCAAAACAGTACAACTTTTCAGGCTGATTCTAAACCACAAAATCGCATGTCTTTATAATAATTATAAGTCATGTTACATATTTTGCAATATTAATTTTTGAAAAGTTTTTAGGTTCATAGCAAGATTGACTGGTCTAAACCCCACTGGGTTAAACTTTTGTTTAGACAATTTTTTTATTTTTGTTTAAAACCATGGTTTTTGGTTAAAAAACACATTTTTTTTTTCTAAACCCTGTTTATTGAAAATAATTTCTCAGATTTGGTAATATACAGATCATAATGCAAATAATTCATGTATTTGAAAAGCTACCTAAATGTAATGAAAACTAGAAGGGGTCTCAGTATAATGGCTATAAGCCCTGTTATTTCAGAAGAATCACTGACAATTGGATCCTTTTCTTATATATCATCATATATAACTATATATTTCAAACCTTTTAGCTTTTGCGTTTTCATTGTGAAATGTTTTTAATTATATTTTATACTTTTCTTACAGTCTTCCTTTGAGATTTTGGGTGAACTTGGTTAAAAATCCAGATTTTGTGTTCGATGTAGAGAAGACTCCAATAGTCGATTCTTGTTTGTCTGTAATTGCTCAAACATTTATGGACTCGTGTTCAACATCGGAACATCGTCTGGGAAAGGTAGAATTTATTATTTTTCTATAACTAACATGTTGGTCAAATCTTTGTTTGTTACATTTCTGTATACAGGTTGTCTAGGAAGGTCTGTCTGTATCAGGGGAAATTTCTCGAGATCAAATCACTTTTAATTATTTTTTTAATGCAGCTGAGTAAAAAAAACCTATGACACTACATGAGATGAGACAACTTTTGGCAGACTGGGCCCCCTTCTCTATGAGAGGGAGGTGGTTGGCTATCTAGCTCCTTGAATGACAGAAAAATCTGCAAATAATTGTGCAAAAAATGTTTTTGAAAGCATGCAATTCTTTAAACTGCAAAATCGTCTAGTGACAATTGTATAACAAATGATTTAATAAATTTAGTTTCAGTGCTAACTGTTTTATTTCAAAGGCAATTTGTCAGCAAACATCATCCTAATTGAAGCCATAAAAATAAGTACACTAATCTGAGGTTGAAAGAACATTCCATCTGCAATATTGTATCCTTATGCTATGTGTATGTCACTTCGTCCCATTTTCATTTCAATTCTATGAACCATGTCTACTATGTTTACTAATGGAAAATATTGCAAAATGATCCTTATTTTTGGAGAATGTAATTGGAATACTAGTTCAGCCGAATGATTATATGCATGGCGTTTCCCAATGCAAGGCATCCCAATCCTCTGAGTATGCTAATGTTGTTTTATTTGGGGGGAAGGGGGATTTAGAGGCTATTCCCTAATTTTCAAAGGCTTTTTTTTTTTCAGCTTTTTCTACCTTATTGTTATACTAATTTGGCCACACTCTACAATGTTGTAAATGACTCTTCTTTATCTCTATGAGAAAGCAAGATACCCCCCCCCCCTCTATAAAAAGTGGGTCCAACCCCTGAAAGTTGTCTTTCCATGTAGCACCATAGGAATTTTCTATGTAGGTGCATTGAAATAATATAGCTTTTTTCATTCCTGAGAAATGTCCCCTGATATGGACTTTCCTAGACACTGAGTACATAGTTTGTTTCTTCTCAGAATGTTCTAAAACTACCATATAATTGAAATAGTATATTTTTTAATGCACATACCATACCTTTCATATTTATGACATTACCAATCTAAGAATTCCCTATTTTGTTTGATTTCATAAGTAACTTTCAGCCCTAAAATGTTGCATATTTAAATTTGGCACTTTTACCTGTATGTGTAATTTTAATAAAATTCTTAACAGATTGCAGAGCTAATAGTTGTAAAGTCTATATTGACTGTATAACTGTAATATTTATATTCACAAATTTCATCACCTATTTAATAGTTTGAATATCTATGTAATTTTTATTATTTCATCAGAAGCAGTGTTTCAATGCAAGAATCAATGTCACTTTCACACTTTGAATTTACATATAGCAGTCAAAATGGCATTCATAATTTTATTGCATATGTAGTATGCAATTAAATATACTAATACAAATACATGTAAAAAAAATTAATAATTCAATTCATCTTTGTGTACTTATATCTTGATAATCTTGGCAGAAATATAAGGAATTATAACCTTATCCCGAAGGTTAGATAGTAATATTTTTTTATTTATCGTTTACAATACATTTATAAAGAGCCTTGCATATATTATATAATATACATGTGGCATACACATATTAAAAGATAATTCATTTCTTATCTTCTAATATTATATTATATACTTTTGCTTTTTCACAGGACTTTATGTAATAAAACATGATAATATGCAGTTATGTGCATGTTCCTGTATGTGGTTATGATAATGTGCAGTTAGGAGGAATAGGGAGAGTCTCTCTGTGATTTCCTAATTCAGTTAGCCAGATAAATCTCATATACACAAAATATAGTTCCAGCTCGGAAAGAAGCACATTTTTTTTAGCACATTCAAAATACTTAGCCAGGGAAATGCTACAAAATATCAAAGAAGTCTCTCAGGCATTTCTGTGGGAAATTGTACAAAAGCTCACCAGTGCTTTTCTGAATATGGTCTAAAGTTTATATAAAGTTTGAAGACTGAGAATATTTCCAAAATTAGCATATTTAAAGGAACATTTCATTATAGCAGTCAAAAAGATTACTTTTTGAACCTGACTCAGGCAATAGGCCAAAAAAAAAAATGTTTCGAAGGCTGAGACTTTAATTTGGAGTTCAATCACTTCATAGAATTGGGCATAGTAGGTGAGCAATCTTCACCAGTGTGATCTTTGTATGTTCACAGACATGTTTGACCTGAAGGTAGTGTGATCTTAAAATGTTACATTTTAGCAGTTGCACATGTCAGTAGAATCCACCTTTTCTCCAATCAATGTAGCAATAACACATTTCTGTGAAATTTATTGTTTCAAAAATTGTAACTCATTTTATTATTTGATTCATTAACTAATTTATGTGTTTAGTTGTACTTTGCAAAATCCACAATAGGATCTTGTTTTTACTTTCAACATATTTAATAATTCAAACTGACATATTTGTGTGTTTCAGGACTCTCCATCCAACAAGCTTTTGTTTGCAAGGGATATTCCCACTTATAGGAAGATGGTGAATAGGTTTTATCAAGATGTTGCTAATTTACCCGCCGTCACAGAGCAGGAGATGTGTGTGTCCTTACAGATGCTTTCTATGGTAAGCATTCAGAGTTACATTGTTCTTAAAGGTTTCTTAATTTTATAATTTGATTTTAAGAGCTCTTAAATATATTTTAATTTCTGCTTTTATTCTATGTCAGAATGGATGAGAGAATTTTTTTTTTTTATACATAGATAATTTTTTCCTTTCACAGCATTTCAAGCTATAAAGCTGTGAGTATCTGTCTATATTTTTCCATCATTTTCTCAGAATAACTCACGTAGAAAAGCCTGAAATATAAAATAAACTGTCTGAGTACATTACTTAATCAAAAACTGGGAAGTTGACTGACAAATCTTTAATTAAATGTAAGCAGGACTGGATACGAGGTCTGAAATTGATTAAAAAAAAAAAGGACTCGTCGGCTTTTTCAACCTTTCACCTAAATTATATACTTTAAAAAATTAAAGATCTAAAAATAACATAAAAGAAAATTTTCATATAAATTTTATTAATAATATAAACACGTAATACAATACATGTATTAATTATATGCAAATATAATAGTTTTATCAATTACACTTAATAAAATTAACATACTTCACAGTTCTAACAACACTTACATTTTTTTTTTTTTTTTTACATGTACTACTAAGCTCAGATTCAATAATTTTGTTAACTGTTAGTTTCAAAATTGCATTATTTTTCTTTAAAAAGTTTTTAATGCTAGTCCATTTGAAACAAAATGAATTAACCTGTTTTCCAAATTCTAAGCTGTAATTTATTTTCTATGTATGTGGGTTCATTCAATAGCAGTGGTATATTGCAGCTAAATATTGGGGTATACACAAGACCTTTTAACACTCAATGTTTTAAAAATAACCAGTCACGCATATTATCAACAAAAGAAAAAAGATTAAATCCAACCTGCTCAGTCTGGCCCAATGGCGAATCTTCAGGGATCCCATTGGCTGTATCCAGGCCAGAATGTAAGTATAGATTTCAGAACTGCCATAATGTATGGAAATCATACTCCTTAAAATTAAACTTAAGTTAAAAAAAGAGGTTGCTATTTTTAGTACAGTCTCAAATGGGACTGGTCAAATTGTTAGTTTGTTTTTCATTTCTGGAGAGAATGCAGATTTGTAGTGCAAGTGTTTATTTGGTGATTACTGGTAGTGAACCTTTACATTATTATTTTTTTATACTGCTATACAGTATACAGAGAAAGTATTGTTTTCCTGAAAATTTAGGAATTTGATATATGTATGAAGTCATGCAGAACCCATTTTGAGCACTTTTAGAAAGGTGTCTGTGTATGTGAGATGTGCACATGATAGCTCAAGAACAGATGCACCTACCAATATCAAATTTTATGTGTAGATACATTATGCAAAAAAGTAGAACTAGATAGACTTTGTAGTTTTTTTTTTTTATATGATAACTCATATTATTCAAATTTTAAATTTTTTATATATTATTATTTCTCGTGCATGGGAAAACAATGATAGCATTATATAGTCTAAAGTAGACATTGATAATGTGAACTATGCAATGAATATTAATAGTATTAAAATATGTGCTCATATAAAATATTAACATAAAATATGTTTATATAGCATATTATAATATATGTTTATAATGAACTAGAATTAATTGCCTGATGTTGTCCAAGTCCTAAATAAGTGCTCATTAAGTAATTGCCTGTTTTTAATCAAAATCATTCTCACCTTTAGTTTCAATTCACATCCTTTGGTTTCAATGCATGTGTAGTCACACACACCAATTTGCCCTCATGGGCACAAACGTCCACTGCTCCCTGTAGCAATGCCTTGTTTGTGGTGTCATTTGCAAACCAGAGAGATAGAATGAAATTAAAAATATTGATTTTTATATTTTTGGTTAAACATTTACAGAAAATCAGAAAATTGTATAATTAAAAATATATATTTTTTTTTATCAGAATACGAAAATAGATAAGATACCCATATTTCTGCCAAATAGAATTGTGCTAATATTCCATTTTTGGATGCGCTGAAATAAAAAAAAAATCATATTTTGATATATTTAAAATAAATAAATATGAAGAAATTAACTTATGGATTTGATTTAGTGATTGCTAGAAAGAACATTCTTTGATCTTTCCTATGATATAAGATGAAACTCTGTTAATATTTTCGATTGCTAAGGAACTGACTTGTGTGAAAATAGCTCAACATAAAATAACTAAAAAACTATTTTCAAATTTTGAAAAAATCTCTCATTGAAGTCAGTTGTACCAGGAGTTCAAGTAACCCAGTAACAAATTTCATGACTGAAACTTAAATTTTCCATTACAGACAATAGGGCAGGCACAGAAGTCACATACTCATCTTCAGGGTGTTTGGGTGTCAACGACACCTAAACATGAACATTGCTTCATACTATAATATATTATAAAACCTGTATTGCCTTGTACATTCGATTAAAATTTGATTGAGTTGATTTTAGGTTGGTAGCATCGATTCATAAAAAGAGCTAGATGGATATTGCAATATTAAATTCTTATAAGTACATTAAAATATTAATTATTTGATAACTTTGCATAAAAAAAAATAGTTTCAATTAGTTTAATTTTGTGCAATTTCATTTGATATCTTTAAATGTATATTAAGGAGGAAGAAATTTATTTAGTTCAATATTAGTTGTAATTTTCTATATTTAGAAAAGTATTTTTCTTAATGAATTCTTCTTAATGGATTCTTTTTCTTAATGGATCTAAATAAAACTTCATAAATCATGAAGTCAAGAAATTTTTAGTAAAAATGTTATTATATTTTACACATTTTGAAACTTAAGAATTAAATTTTGTTAAATTAAAGAATCTTTGTTTTAGATGAATGTTTAAAACTCAGTCTTTTTTCTTTTAATATATGCTTTTTATATGATTAATATATGCTTGTAATATATGCTTTAATATATGAACTAAAGTCAAATATAGATTTAATTATTAAAAAGAACTTAGATTAAGGAAATTTTCAATTATTAATTTATAAGATTTTAGAAAAGGTTGAAAAGCTTTCCATTTAAATATTTTTGCTCATCAATGATAAAGAGCTTTTGTAAATCAGCCATAGAATGGAAAGGTACTTGACATTGCTCAGGATTTATATATCAATTGTAAAAGCATTTGAAATCATATTTTAGTTTTAAAAATTATGGAAGCATTCTTAAGCTTATAAAAGTTTATTAATCTCTATTTCTGAAACAATTTTAATTCCTGTGCAACTCTATAAATGTGATTAGAACAGTAGATAAAAACATTATGATTCTAATAATTGCATGTTTACCTGTTCCATTCACAAAAACCTATTCCCCAAAATGGGAAAGTGATTTAAATATCAGGTGCAACAAGCTTTGTTAGGTTTTCATAGTTTTCTGGCATATAATATAAAATATGGCATTGTTTTCCTTACATTGTCCACCATATTAAAACATTCACCTGGGTAGTTTAGTCACATTTTGCTCTTGTTTAATAAAATTCCACCCCTGACTTTATGGAACGTATTCGTAATTATTTATATTTGAATAAATTTCATAAACATCATCTGCCATCTTATTACAATGCAGTTGGCTATTTCATTTGAAAAAATTAAATAAAATAGTTTCCCTTTGATTCGTATTATGGTGTGATTTTAATAAAATTAGTATTCAAGTAAAAATCGTATAACAAATGCAAATAAAAAAATAGGAATTTGTTAATTTTGCCATTTTGGTATACTTTGAAGTGTCACACAATAATTATAGTCCTTTAAGATTATTGTGTAAATTTCCAGAACACATTGAAATTGTTTTTCAATAGTAAAATTAAAAAAGAGTGTGCAATGGTGAGTTTAATTATGAGAAACTACCCAAATTTGAGAAGAAAACGAGTTGTTTACATCCGTGCACCTATCCTATACAAAATTCACATATATACAGTAAGAGACAGAAAGACAAGTGTCTTCTTTTATTATAGGTAGGGATTGGGAAAGACATGTTTGTTAAAAGGTGTTTATGTTGTTTTGTTGTTTCATTTATTTTAATTGGAGTTTTGAGAATATATAATTCTGGTTAACTGGGTATTTAAAAAGTTTGTGGGATCTAATTTGATTGGCCTATATATATATATATTGTTATTGGGGCATTCAATGAATTGTATTTTAAAAAATTATAATTTTTATTTGGTGTCATTTATGTGTGCTCCCTAAAAAATTACATTGAGACTTGTTGCTTGCAGCCATATGGATTGTGTAATCACCATAAAGGTTTTTTAGTTAAAAGTTTTTTATCTTATGTTTAAAAAGTGTTTCAAAATTTTATTATAAGAAACACATGAGAAATGAACTCATTAAAGCTTAGACAATAAGAAAGAAAAACTAAAAAATTCCTCACTGTTTATAAATCCAGATTGAATTATTGTCAGCTGAAATATGTATATTTTATTCATAATTAATGTGTTAAAATAATTTTAGGTGCATTCTGGGGAAATTGATAGTGTAAATGCCTTAAAAGAGTTGTACATATATATCTCAAGATATGGAAATCAAGTAAGAATTTATGCACTATTTGTGAATTTTTAAAAGATTTTGCTATTATTTGCAAGGTATTTAAAATTGTACACCAAAAAAAATATATTTCTATTACTACTGTATGCATATATGCATGCGATATTTCTACACGATGGTGTTATAACTTTTATTTTAGCCATTTATTAGCCGACTAGTAACTTTCAAATTTGACTTATAAACCTTGGTGTTCCCTAAAACTATTGCTAAAGACGCTACTAACTAGGTACATTTTTTTGATTTTCAGGGAGAAATTTTCATGACTTTATTCACATTTCTTTTCTTTAGAGCAAATCATACACAAATCTGTAATTTTATGTTTGTACTTTGCATTGGAACAATCTTCCATACACAGATTAGAATTTACATATAGAGTATTAAGAAAGTAAAATTAAGAATTTCCCCTTTTTCTCAAAAGTAGCTTGCAAAAATTAATAAAAACTGGAATAAATATTCTTAAGTATATAAATTAGATATTTGCTTTATATGCAGTTTTTGAAAACAAAAATGAATCAGTCCACCATCACTATACTGAAATAAATTGACCTCAAGATATTTAATTTTTAGTGACTGCATGATTTTATGTGTATGATCAGTGTATTTAAGAAAGTAAAGGCCCTATTACACAACAGTATTTGGAGCAACAAAACCGTTCGCAAGACCGGTCACTCAACAAATCTAGCCTTAACATTTAAGGTTCAAACCTAAAATGTTGTGTGAAAATGGACCAATCAGAAGTGCGTAAATCCGAATGTCACAGGTGACGTGACTTTAATTGCGACCAAGATGGCCGATAGACTGCTTTGGAATGAGTTAGAATCTCGAGATGGAAAAAATAATAGAACTTTTACTAAATTACAGACACCTGTGGGATATAAAAGAGCCAAATTATATGAAAAATACACACTAAAGAATGCTTTCTAAAATCGTCGGCATTAGACAGGACCTGCATTTGTCAGGACCTGTTAGAAAGGAGGG
Organism: Amaurobius ferox; assembly: GCA_951213105.1. Lineage (NCBI taxonomy): Eukaryota > Metazoa > Arthropoda > Arachnida > Araneae > Amaurobiidae > Amaurobius > Amaurobius ferox. Next base: position 146,154,939 of record OX578145.1, read on the forward strand.
GCTTAAAGTATCATTGCCGAGCGGAAATGCTGAAGTTTGGCGATGGAAAAATAATAATAGACCTTTTACCAAATTGCAGACATCTGTGAAATATAAATGATTCAAATTACACGCAAAAAACACTAAAGAATGTTTCTTGGAATGAAATCGTCGGAATTAAAGAGGCGGGGAGCTTTAGAAAGGCGGAAACCTAAAGTATCATTACCGGCCGGAATTGCTAAAGTCTGGAGATGGAAAAATAATAATAGACCTTTTACCAAATTGCAGACATCTGTGAAATATAAATGATTCAAATTACACGCAAAAAACACTAAAGAATGTTTCTTGGAATGAAATCGGCGGAATTAAAGAGGCGGGGAGCTTTAGAAAGGCGGAAACCTAAAGTATCATTACCGGCCGGAATTGCTAAAGTCTGGAGATGGAAAAATAATAATAGAACTTTTACCAAATTACAGACTTCTGTGAAATATAAAAGATCCAAATTATATGCAAAAAACACTGAAGAATGTTTCTTGGACTGAAATCGGCGACATTAAAGAGGAGGGGGGCATTAAAAAGGCGGGGTCCTAAAGTATCATTGCTGGGCGGAATTGCTAAAGTCTGGAGATGGAAAAATAATAATAGAACTTTTACCAAATTACAGACTTCTGTGAAATATAAAAAATCCAAATTAAATGCAAAAAACACTGAAGAATGTTTCTTGGAATGAAATCGGCGACATTAAAGAGGAGGGGGGGGGGGCGTTAAAAAGGCGGGGTCCTAAAGTGTTATTGCCGAGCGGAATTGCTAAAGTCTGGAGATGGAAAATAATAATAGACCTTTAACCAAATTACAGACATCGGTGAAATATAAATGATTCAAATTATACGCAAAATACACTAAAGACTGTTTCTTGGAATGAAATCGTCGGCATTAAAGAGGCGGGGAGCTTTAGAAAGGTGGAAACCTAAAGTATCATTGCCGGGCGGAATTGCTAAAGTCTGAAAATGCAGATGGGAAAAAAGAAAATAATTTTTACCAAATTAGACATTTTTGAGATATAAAAGATTTATATTATACGAAAAACACACTGAAGAATGGTTTCTGGAATTAAATCACCGACATTAGAAAAAATGGACCTGTTAAAGAGGAGGAGTCTAAAGTATGATTGACGGGCGAAATTTGCAGAAGTTCGGTAATAAAAATTGCCCTGTGTAATAACACCATTATTCAATCCAAACGGAACCTTTGGGATGTTAAAATCGATCTTTACTGTATGAGAACTCTAAAACGGTATTCCTATGAGGAAATTACGAAGCGAATGGAAGGGGGAAAGAGCTTCCCCCTACTTGTTGTGTGAAGTGACGTCACATTCGTTCTGTGCTGCGTGAAGTGACGTCATAAACGTTCCAAAGCTGTTGTGCGAACGGTATCTTGTACCAAATTGCTGTCGTGTAATGAGGCCTTAAGTCATATGCTAACCACATCTCATTTTTTTTTCACTACCGAGACATGCATTTGATGATAATTAATCTTTTTCAGATATTAGAAACTCTAGATACAGACCCTATTTGCCAGTCCCAGCATCTGGCCCACAAACTAGAGACTGTAGCTTATACAATAGGTGGCGGTGAAGCATCCTTATGTTGAAACACTTGTCGACTACAAAGTGCTCTCCTCCATTCCTGCACACATTCTGGTTGGGGAATGCGAAACTCTTGTACAGATGTGTGTACAACTATACGTTCGGACTGCCGTAGTGAATACTTGCAATTTACAGAGAATCTATGTGGTTCTGGAAAGCCACTGGGACTGATTTCTCTTCTACCTTGTGATCAAGCCATTTTGTACAACCCGTACCAGGGGACAGTCTGATACGGGTGTATACATGTAAATATCTATACATATATAAATTATATATAGTTTTTTGCTCCTATGACTGTTTTTTAATTTTGAACGTGAGGACTTGGTTTCAGTAGCAGTCACGTGCATGCATGGTTGGTGTTTTAGTCACAGCAAGGAAGCCTTCAATGAAAGTGGGTCTCTCTTTCGAAGATTCACGAGACTTTTTTGAATTTTCAAAAAAAATTAAACTCCGTGCCACCTCCTCTGCCAATGCTATGCACATTTGAAACCCTTTTATGCAGTGGAAGTCTTTTGAAATAAAAGATTTTTTAATTTGATACCTGGTGTTTTATGTGGATACTTTATGTCTCCAACTGAATTATGGACTTGTAAAGTTAGAAAAACAAACCATATTAAAAGTGAGAAATGTGACGAATTCAAAATGTACTTAAGTAGTTATCCTCGCAAAGAATTTAAAAAGCAAATTGATATGCTGCAAGGTTGTTATACAGTTTTTTAATTCCGTGCATGTTTCTGTCGAATTTTTTGGAACACAATCACCACTCTTTACAATATAGTGCATTATCACACACCTAAGTTATTATTGAAATGATGTGCTCTTCCATGTGTGTACAGTCTGGATTGTTCTGTGCAAAGTTTGTCTTCATAGCATGATACAAACCAAACCAGCATGTTGTTATAAGTACTCACATCTACGACAGGGTGCCAGTTTTCCTTTGGGCAGTTAAGGATAGAATTTCATCTTGTGTATATGTTTTGTGAATTACTTCAAAACATTTCTTTCGGTTTGAGTCTACCAATTAATTTGCCTACAAGGAGCCTTAAGAATGTACAAGATAGTAAAAATGCACTGGCAAGGCATGTGTTTTAAATTATCTTCATTGCTGACATTAAGAAAAGTAAGGTTTTTCTGGAACCTGTTAACTAGAAAAAAAGTTGTTGGACTAGCGATACAAAAATTAAGTGCTCTTTTATATATTTTATCCAGCAAAACCAGTGTCAAAGGTATTTGTGTTTAAATATTTTTCTGTCAAACTGAAGTATTGCTTAAGCTGGCTCTGCAATATGTGAATAGTTGTTGCTGTTTGATAATAATTTATGTTTTTGTAACTAATAACACCTTTCTTGAATTTAGAATTCATACCTTCTGTGCTATGCTTCATGTTTGTGTTTTTCTCTTCATGTCATCAAAAGGTTACTTTACTGATTAGACTAAAGTTCAAGTCATTTAATGCTTTAGTTCTTTTCTATGAATTTAAATGAGAAAATATTGATTTACAGATAATTTAAGTTTATACTTTGTGATACTAAATGTTTAGATACTGTAAAATTGAAGATAAACCTTTTCCTTTGAATAATATGAAATGAAAGTATTTGATGACTACATTTTAAGTATTTTCTCTGTGTTTTGTAAAAAGATTCATATTTGTACAAAATAGGTATATTACTTTTATATCAAAACGAACTATCAATTCTTTTTGTAGCTGTCAAATCCTGTATTCTGAATACATAAAATGGTTATATAGTTTTTCATTCATTTCATATAAACAGCTTCTTGCTGGCTTTAGAATATGAAGAATGCTAAAGCCAAATTCAGAACATAATAACATCTTATTCCTCATTCCTCTCTATATAATTATATATTAACTAAATTAATTTGTTAAAATTAAAATTATATATATATATATATATATATATATATATATATATATATATAAAATTCAGAAAATATTAGCTGCTTTTTCCCCCCAAGAAAATACATTTTTTACACCTAATCAGCAGTCATTCAATAAACATACAGAACTACCGTTTTTAAACAATTTTGTCAAAAGTATGTAATAAGGTTTTGCATTTATTTAAAAAATATGAATTTTAACTGAGAGCAAGAAAATCTCTATGCACATTTAAATTGCCCTTTTCCCGGGACAATAAAAGGTTTAAAATTATGATAAATTGAATTTTAGGTTTATTTTAAATTTATCATTAATTTTAATTTTAGAGATATTGCTTTGTTTTGCCAATGTCCTTGATTGTAAAAGAAGACTCTCCTCCAAGTTTGACCATTTTTTAAAATATCCCAATTTAAAACTCAAAATTTCATGATTTTTCAAGAATATTCTGTAATATAGAAATGTTTTAAATTTGACTGAAATTATTTATATTTTGTTAATAAATCCCCATACTTCACTGATAAACACTATTTATATGTTTTGGGCAGTTTTAAATATGATATTTCTTAGTTATTTCTATTACTTTTTATATAAAATATAAGTTTTACAGCATTGTTATGGTTATTTACCCTATTTTGATGATTAATCAGTATTTGGGGGCAAATATCCTGTTTCCCATTTCACTGGATTGGTAGCTGTGGCATTATAATTTGTTGGTTTGACAGCTACTGGAGGAGCAAAGTAATTGACAATTGATATTTTGCTTTCTAATATGAGTATCATGATTAGAAAGTAGAGATGGGCAACTAACACTTTTCTTGAATTCAAATATTAATCAGATCTCAAATATTCAAATACCCCCAAATAGTTATTTCAAATTGTTAATAAATAATATTTACATTTATTAAATATTTTTAGTTAAAATAAATAAGGTAATGAAGTAAAATAAAAAAGTAAAGAGCGTAATAAAACCACATTAGTTTAGAAATGAAATTTTTTAGTTTAAATTTTAATTCTTTTGCAGTACTATTTCTTTTAAGCACTCTTAACTACAATAATTGAGTAATTGTAAATATTTCTCACCTACTGCAAATTTTTATTTAAAAAATCAAGCATCGGGGCATGTTCAGGATCTAATCTGCTTATTTTTTCATTTTTTTTTTCTTTGTCACAAATTAAACCAGAGATGCAGTATTAAAGACTTCAAAAATAATTCCTTCAAATGAGGATACAGACTGTTCTTTTTCTAGTAAACGAAAATATTTTCATTTGGAGAAGGTGAACTTTCTTCTCCTTTCAAATTTCTTCTTATGGAGTATCTTGAAATTTCATTCCAGAACCTGCTGTTAATCACAGCGCAATATTCTAAGTATTCAAATTTCTTTTAATGACATTATATTAGCTTAATTTCTTTTAATGACGTTATATTAGCTTAATTAACGTTATATATCTCTAATCTCAAATACTTTCTAGTATTCGAGGTATTAAAGTATTCACAGATAATATTCACCCATCTTTATTAAAAAATTATTGCCACCACTGACTTCACCCATTAGACATCTATATATGACTATTTTTCCCACGTTCCTCTCATTTTTAATTCTACATGGTGTGATATACATTTAGATATTTTCAAATTGTGTTTAAGCTTTTCATTTGCAAATACATGCTTAATCCCCCTAACGTTCAGCATAAAAGTTGACTCATAAGAAAAAATTACTTTTATTCTAAATTCAAGTGTGAAATAAACTGTAAAGGAAGTAATAAAAATTATCTTCAATATTTTGCTGATATTAATGAATAGTAAATACCATAAGGTATTTCATGTGAAGTGGGCCATTTTTTCCTGGTGGCAGCCTTAGTTTTGAGTGACATGGATGGAAAGTTAGGGCTCATATCCTTTTCCCATTGGATGTCTGCTAAATACTATATGCCAGTGTAACCCCCATTTGATCACCAGTTCCCTCCCAAGATTCTTGTTATGCCTATGTAGGTTTTCTACCATAATACCTTTATTCTAAAAGCATATATTACTATTTTATCTGTAAATTACTTAAACTTTATTCACAACCTCCTTGCTCTTGAAGTAAACCTATATATTTTTTTTAAACGTGTTTCTCTTTCAACTTATTTATCCATGAATGATGTTACTGAATAATTTTAACTGAATAATATATTCAAGGCCTGAGTTCCGCTTGTTTTCCAGAGAAATGCTCCAAATTAATTATAAAAAATGTTTAAGAATACAGATTGTCAAATTTAAGTCAAAGCAATTTTCTAATTTACAATAAATGGGCATTATGCTTGTTTATTTATTAACCATGTAATGAGAACTGCGAATGAATGGTAGGACACTTAAAAGTGCTCTAATTATTAAAGTTTCATGGCATACAAGTTGTTAAAAGTTCTAAAGCTCACCATTGATCCATGCTGAAAAATAACAAAAAATTACACACACACACACACACATATATATATATACACACATATACACAAGGTAGGATTAAAAAGGTCAGAGACTGTGCTTATATCCTCAACCCTGATTGAAGGAGAGAGGGAACTATTTTACCGTGGCATAGAGGCACATGTGATGTGAAAAGGAAGAAACAGGTTTTTTCAGACAAGGTGCAATGCTTCTGTCGACGATTTTCCCAAATGCTGGCAGAATTTGATATTTGCACATTGTTCTTCAAAAGCTATTTCCGTTTTCGACGAATGCAAATGACTAAAGTTCACTGACACACATTGTCTGAAAAAACCTGCCTTTTCCTTTTCACATCTCTCATCATATGTGCATCTACGCCATGGTTAAATAGTTCCCCCTCTTCTCCCATCAGGGTTGAAGATATCAGCACAGTCTCTGAACTTTTTGATCCTACCTTGTATATAGACATTATACAAGATTGAAAAAAATCATTATTTTCTTTAATTTAAGCTTCTAAAGCACCCAATCTATAATATGTCTGTACTTATTACGTCTAATGTGCATGCGCCTAAGCATTTTGGAAGTTTTCTTCCTCTAATGCATGTGTTATTTAATTCAAACAATAAAAAATCTTTGAAAATGTTTTTACACATATAAAGAGGCATCACCTTTGCTTTGTGTGTTTAATATATGTATTTTTAAATTCTGTCCAGACTGCTTTCTTTTTTAATGCATTTGAATATATGAGCAGTTTTTTTACTGCTCTCACAAAACAGGGTTTTTAGTATGGCAGTAGCATTGCCATTTTTTATAGTGTTATGCTAGGAGGTGGTAGATGGCAATATATTTTCATTTCGTACCTTCCTGTTCCTAAAGGGATTTATAGTTTAACATTTTTACAAGATCAGTGCAGATAAGTATTTAAAACTGAGCTGTATGAATTTTGAATTATGTACATAATTGTTAACATGATCAGCTCTTTTCAAATTCAATACATAAACATTGACCATGTATTTTTGAAATAATTGTGAGAATGCTTGTGAGAGCATAACCTTCAAATACTTCCTTGTGGAAAACAGGCATAGGAAAATTAGATGACTACAATTGTTTTGAGAGCATTTTGAGCCCTTTTCCCTCAGGTGAGAAACGGTGTGCATTTTTAACAACCAATAAGAAAGATCTCCCTAAAGAACTGCAGTACTTTCTTAGCGGTTGTTAAAATAACACATGCCCTCAAAACACCTTCGAAATAATTGTAGTCACTTAATTTTTCTATGCCTGCTTTGTACAAGAAGTATTAAAAAGTTATATTGTGTAGAATGTATGTATAACAAAAAAAAAATTTTTTTTTTAATGATTTAGACAAAGTTGTTAAAAGGTTCTCAAAAACTATTTCAATTTTTTTTTTTTTTTATGATAAATTTAAGAAAAATGCATATTTCCATTCTAGATTTTAGTGAAAGTTTCTGTAACTCCTATTTATTTATGCATTACATAAGTCATGCTGCACCATTTAAATAGTTTCATGCTAATAAAGTGTCAAAAGAGAATCGAAAGACGTTCAGCATGTTACTGCAGCCTTCAAAACTCTTCATTTTTTAAAATAAATTCTATTAGACTCTGGAAGTTTTTTAGTCTTTAAAAGCTTTATGCATTGGAAATGAACAAGTAATTTTATTTTAAAAATGTTAATTTTCATTTTCTTAAATTATTGCATTTTTACAGTTTATTGTGACAATGAAATAGAACACAACAATCAATGCTAAATTTAAAATTTTAAAAATTACATGAAAGTTTGGCAATACCTGTGCATAAAAACAATAAGGTCATAGCTTTTAAGTTTTAACAAATCAGATTTCAAGATTATTATATTATTTTTAAACAGTTTATCAGGCTCAGGTTTTCAGTTATTTATTGTTTCTTCCTGATTTTTTTTTATAAAAGTGAATATTTTTTTTTAAAATGAAACATAAAAGTTCTCTAATTGTTTTATAAAGAATGAATAACATCCCTGGTTCATAAAACTCCAAAAGAATGTTTTTTCTTTATTCAGACAAGTTTTACACTGATCATGTTTGCAAATGTTTCTGTACCAATAACTTTATTATTCCATATTTTCCCATGCTCTTTTATTACTTTTTATATAAAAAAAATGACTGCATATAAATAGATAATTAACTGTTTTGATAATGATATATTTATCTTTCTTTGTTCTCTGGAATAAGTTAGAAACTTTGTCTCCACTGATACTCTTAATTAGTGATTAGTTTGTTATTCCTAAAATAATTACACTATTGTTTCATCCACAGGTTCTTTATTTTGCATTCAAAACTTGAATAATGTAGATGAAAGTCTATGCATATATGCAAAAAACCTGAATTATAAATTACCACTTGTAGATTCAAATGAAATATTATTAACTTTCTTTTTGGAATCATGAAAATCAAGAATATGTATTTATAATTCAAGATTTCCTTTTCACTAATTTAATTTTCAAAATTACTATATCAATCTTCATGAAATTTTAGCCACAATCTTAATTAAAAAAATATTTATACTTTTTTTTAATTTATAATGAGCTATTTAGCATTCACTAGCAAGTTGAAATTTAACAACCGTTTGAATATTATTATTTGAAATAGATTATCTTGTATACTTTTTGACAGGTTTAACCAACCTGCTTTTCATAATTTTTTATTTTATTTATTTATTTATTATTTTTTTAGTAACTATAAGTACTTTATAACACATATTTGTTTTTGTTAACAAATACATGTAATAATTGCAAAAAATTTGAATTACTAAACATTTAGTTGATAAATGAAGCCAAAATGGTTGAAACTTAATGCCTATTTTGATTATCAGTCTTGTTATAATTGTTTTTTCATGACCAAAGTACTGTTATACTAATTGATTTATACATCAGAATTTCAAAATACATGTTAAAAGTACATGGGCAAGAAAGAGTTCAGTTAGCCAAACCTTCACCACTTTTGGACCATTATTTTTTATACTCACCAATAAGAAGTAAGCAATGGGATACCTAAAGAGGCCAATACTCTGGTCCTTTCATTTTCTTCTATTGACTTTTATGCTAAAAATAGCCTTTAAACACTGGTTTCTGTTAATATGCATATACTCTCAAAACTTATTTTCCTGTGATCTTAGATTATCTCTTTTGAAATAGTACATATATTTTTATTTTTTATGAGTAGTTTCATGGTTTTAGGTCTATTTTCGAATGAGAAAAATTTTAAAGATAAAATAATCCCTGCCTTCATTTGTTTTATTATTTTGTCAGCTCAAGTGTCTCTGTATCCATTTACTATTGAAACGAAAGGCTATCATTTTTCTGTGGATATGTGCTGAGAAACTGGCTGCCTGGCCAATTCATTAGCTCGAAAGTATTTTTTTACACTACCCACTGTTTTTGTCCTTTGAAGTGTGGGATGATGCCAATAAATTTTAACAATAAATCGATTGTTGACTTTTTTCTCATGTAGTACTTGCTCATATTTATTTTGCCAGTGGAATGGTGACCAGTTTTTGCATTTTCTAAAATGAAATGTATGTGGATTGGGGTTTGAAGATATATTTCATCCTTGCATCAACAGTGACACAATTCAACTTGTAAATTTTGAGTTGTTGCTATGGTGAAATTTCTTTTATAAACATAATCCATCAACTAGCATGTATTAAAAGGAAAAGAGAAAAGAATTCCATTACCCTGTTATTAATCGATGTTCTATTGTATTAATCAATGTAGAAACTTTTGTACTAGAAAAAATGCATTCATTTTTGAAAAAAGTTTTTTCAATTGTCTAGCAAATTGAAAATTTTGAGTTATGTGACTTTTGAAGCAAGGATATATGTTCAATCAGTTAATATATGTATCTTGATACATATGTTAACTGATATGGGGATTAGTGTAGAATAGCATTGTTGAGTATTGCATAAAATTAAATAGTGTCAGTTTTGAAGGAAGAAAAGATTATTTTTTTTTATGCTGTACCTATTAAAGCTTTTCTACATTAATTGTCTTTCCAGCAGTAGTTTTGAGTGATTTTTACTTTCCATATATACTTATTATAATGTATAAGAAAAGTATTGTGACGGGGTTGAAAATTCGAATTTTCAATATGAGAGAACATTTCAAGCATCTCTGAATGCGAATGAAACGTTTTTGAGGTGATATATGTGTGTGTGTGTGTGAGTCTGTGGAAACAATATCTCATAAGATATCGTCTCCACAGACTAATTTAAAAATTAGTGAGGTTTTGAAGAGGAGATTTAATTTTATCATCTGGAGATGTAGATTTAGGTCTGAAAGGAGTTAGAGAGCTATTGAAATCCACCAGTTTGACACTAACTCTATAACACACATTAGTAGATTCATTGGTATTGGCATTGCTTGCTGTTCTTTCAATAATATCTGGTAGAAATGGATTTATTGGGGAGAAAGACATAGATAGTAATGATGTAGTCTTTATGCATAGAAATATTTATTATTGTAAATGATATTATAAGGTAAATAAACAAATATGATATTACCAGAGATTAAGAACCAAAAAATATTATTTTAATTTATTCAGGTAGTCCTAAATGCAGAGATATTCATTCAATTTAGTAAAATAAAACTTATAGCATTTGAACAAAGCATGTGCATAGTTTAAGTTTAAAGAATCTAATAAAAGGAATTTATTTTAAAAGATGGCAAGTTTTGATGTTTAAAAAATAAAATGAAAATCATGCCACCTAGTCTGAAACTGGAGAACCAAAATTAAAGAATGACATTTAGAATGATAAATAGCACAGGATGAAATTAAGGAAATTATTAAATATATTTAAAATAATTTTATAAATATATTTAATAATTAGGATAAAATAGTAGCACTCAGTATGAAACTTGAGCTAAAAAAATACTTCACAGATAATCACAGTATTTAAACATAATAATAGATAAGTTTAAGAACATTCTTAGGTGAATTAGGTAAACTGTATCAGAAATAAATATAAGGAATTACTAAGTATATATTAACCCATAACACTCAAAAGGCTCCACTATGGAGATATTTCTGTTATCTCTTATATATATATAGACAAATGAATCATTTTTATTTTCCCTGCAATACATGGTAATGTATAGGGAAAGTATTGGAATCATGCCAAAAATCGCAACTCAAGTTTTCGACGTATCTACACGTTTCGAGACCTCCAGAATGCGAAAAAACTATTTTTAGCGTGACGTCTGTGTGTGCAGATTTTGTATCCACTCTAACTAAAAAACTAATGGACCGAATTTCACAAAATTTAGTAGGTAAGTTACTTGTGAGCGAGTCTGGTGCTGATTAGTTTTGGGTATGATTCGGATTAAAAGAACCAGCCTTTTTTTGCGAAATGGCCCGCAAAAGCTTGTATCCACTCTAACTGAAAAACTAATGGACCGAATTTCACAAAATTCGGTAGATGAGTCACGTCTGGGTGGATTACCCTGGTGCTGATTAGATTTTGGTACGGTTCAGAAAAAAATGACCTGCCTTTTTTTTGCAAAATGGCCCTCAAAAATTGTCCAAATCTAAACTAAAGAACTGGGTATACTCAAATATATCCATTAAATGCTGATTTAATACGTAATTTTTAACAACAAAAAGAATAAGACCAACCCATTACACTAGGACTAGCCGTTCTCGAGATATTTTAGTTTTTCGTACTTTCCCTACGCCACTTTTGAAAGTAAGCCCAGTTACCGAATGAGAACGAAAATTGAATTAAAAGTGAAATAAATTTAATTAAAATAAAGAGAACGTTAATATAAGTCTGCAGGGAAAGTTATGTGCTGCTCACATCAGATTTTTATAATGTAAAATTGGTACGTACATAAGTTTACGTCCCCAACCATAAAATGCCAGTGACAAATAGAAAAGGTTTGCCTGTACAAATGCAAAAACCCAAATTTACTGCAACTAAACAAAAAATTTTTTGCTGTAAAAATAGCATTTTGCTATCTGCCTGGAAAGACAAGCGAATTGTAACATTACTCGGTACTAAAAACAAAGCAGGTATGCAAAATGTCAGCAGAATAATTCGCAGTGGTGATACTCAGCATGTTGATAAGCCTAGTATAGTTTTAGATTACACTACATATATGGGTGTCGTCAATCAAGCAGATAACCACTTAGATAAAATTGAGAAAACTGAATAAAGCCAACACTAGTGTTTACTGATTTGAAATTCTAAAAAAATTATGTATACAGGGTGTCCCCCAAAAAATTGAAACACGCTTTAATTCTTTACCTGTCGGAGATAAGTGGGCAATGTAAATTGCCAAAATGTTGAAATTAAGGTAGGAAATAAGACTACATTAATGATATAGTCCTCCTCCCATTAATTTTCAAAAAGTTACACTTTTTAAATTTTTATACGACGGGTAATCTAACTCCAGAATTGCTTTCCAGAAATTAATATTCACTGGCTCATCAGGTGTTTAAAATTGCTGGATAAAAAAAAACTGTAATTATATATACAAGGGACTAATGTATATCAAAACTAATCAAGCACATTTGTCAATTAAGGAACAAAAATTTTGATTTACCATTATATGCTTCTTTTCTGTTATTATACTTTTGATATTTTCCAGAAGATGTCCGAAACAAACCATAATTTTCTGCTATGGTCAGAAATATGAGTACTCATAGCCTCAGCAGTTATGCCAAATTGAGACCACATATTTCTATTCCAGGTTGCTCCATCATTTATCATGGGATCCACACAAAAACCAGTCTTCCAAAAGTATTATGCACTCCATGATTAAATGATGAAGTACATAACCTAGAAAAAAAAAAAAGAACAATTTTAATGTCTTAGGAATATTAGTTCATTAAAAAAGACAATGTATTTAGAATACAATTATCCTGAATTAAAACAATAAGTAATCATACATTCTGTAAATAAACATTTATACATTGTGCAAATACCAAAGCTAGCATCATATATTACCTGAAGTAGTACTTTGCTTAAAAAGCAAGCGATTGTAACCATTTTCCACAGGCTGATACATAAGGAACAAAGCACGATTTTACACACATTTTAGGTGGTCAGCAGTATGTTGTCCTAAGTCAGTCTTGAATCCGAAGTGTCTTCATAAATAGATAGTCGAATTAAATAGATAGAAACTCTCATCTCATCGACCAACAAAACACCTTGAAAATAAATATACTATTAAAGAATTATAATTAACAACAACAACAAAAAAAAAATAGAAAACTAAATGAAATACTCTAAAGGAAATTTCACTTTATTATATAAAAAAAAAATAATACCTCGTCTGTCAGGAAGTGCTACACATTTAGCTTTTTTAAGGCAGTCAAATATGACTTTTTGAAACCCTTCTTACATATTAATTCTGGGTTTTAGGGCTAGGGAGTGCCAAGATTTAAAGGCTTCACAGTGTTATATACTTTACTGCTTTTTATTCTACTTAAAAGACATTTGTACATCCATTACAAGTTGTATTGAATACTCTTAAGGCTCTTAGCTTTTACTGCATTTATTGAATCTTGTTGGGAAGCTGGCAATTTACATATAGCTTCCTTTAAAGTCTCATACTTTACAGCTACACAGAATTTTTTTAAGCCTCGATCTTTTTATGAAGAAATATAACCTGTGACAGAAATAAAATATATATTTATTTCTGTCACAGGCTATATTGCTTAATAAAAAGAGGTTTTTATAATACATTCTATTGAATATTTGATGCAAAATAAATTCTAATTTTATATAACTTCTATGAAAAGTCTGTAACAGAACATATAAATACACATTTGAAAATATTTTAAGAATAAAAATTAATTTTATAGATTATTCTTAAGTAAAATGAAAATAATAAACATTTATAAAATGTTGCTAATAGGCTACTTCATTTGACAGAACAGAAAAAACAGAACATTTGAATTTTTAATGGCTTATATATTTTGTATATGCATCTAAATAAAGTCAATGAAAAATATTTTAATTAAGTAAATTTCAAGTAATTACTGATTATGACGAAAAGGGACACAGAAAATGTTAAAATTTTAACAAAGGATAATTTCTTTTTATTCAATTTATGTGACAACTACAGATCAAATCTAGTTACAGTAACCACAGAAACATAAAACGAGCAGAATATAAAATACAATACTTAGTATACATATCAAGTACATTAAAACAAGTTTTTGTAAAATCGGAAGAAGTCAAATTAAAAACATCAATATCAGCACAATAGGTATTATGGAGATCAACAAATTTAGATAGATGTAATTATGTTAACCAGTAGTATTGTGAAATAATGTTTTTCCCCCCTAGTATTATTAACAGGTACATGGAGTAAAGAAAACTTAATCTCTATGAAATAAATTCAATGAGAATTCTGCTTTTCAATGGAATACAGCAACACATTAACAACTAAAGAAGCAAATAAAAAGTCATTAGTTGTAAAAACTTTCTATTAGTATTACAAATGTGTGTGACAGAATGGGAGATCTTCCACACAAAAGTAAAATTTTCAGTTTCGCACTGAAGTGCTTTTTGGAAAAAAAAGAAAAGCAGTGACAAACAGAAAATTTTAATTTCGGCACCTCTGTGAAATGGTTCCTGAGGCAGTTGTCTCACCCCTCGTCACAGTCCTGAGTGCATAATAAGTGTGAAACTAGTCCTTGGATGCAGGTTATTTTCAATGAGAGTATCTTTCAAAAGTGATTGAATATTTTGAATCCTATTTTCAAAAAACTATTTTATTTCTCCTATTTAATTTTTGGGATGCAAAATTACTGTTGAACATTTTAATAAGGAATTTACACACTGTAAAATGATTTAGCATTTATAACTATATGTTTCGTACTTAATATTGCAAGCAATCCCCACTTGAAGCTTTATCTCAGCACCAATGCAATCTTAGCTACTCTTGTAGTGACTTGTGGCAAAAAAGTTCCACATTAACTGCAATTCAGTTTGTTCCTAAATTATTTTAAAATTTAGTAAATAATCAGACCTTTTTCCTAAAAAGCATTCATTTTTTTATATTATATTTTGAATGAGGGAAAAAATAGGTTGTCTGAATTTTAGATATTCAACTGAAAAATATTCCATGTCAATTCAAAGGCACACCTACCCTCTCGGACATTTTTTTTATACAACAAACTTATATTACCATGCAAAATTTTAGTTTATTCCATGAATTAGTTTTTTAACAATAAATTAAAAAAAAAATGAAAATTCACTTGGTGCTGCTTTGCAGAAGCATGAAATAAAAACCTTGTATTTGATAAAATCCTTTAATGCTCTGCATTTAATTGTCAGAAAGATATTTTTTACGGATATTCTATAGAATATATGTTTATTATCAAACAGTATGCATTTTGATAACATTTTAATTAAAATTCTGTTATTTTTTGCCTTAAATTTGAAAAATGCAAAAATACTTTTCTTTTAAATTTCAGCAAAAGAAATTTTTTTTAGATTTGAGCTCCATATTTAAATTTCTTGATAATTTTTTTACATGTTCTTTATACAGTAACCTGTTTACCATAAAAAATTTAGAGAGGTGCTTTTTGGAAAATGAGAAAAAATTTTTTTTGTGTGTAAAATAGAAAATTTTACTTAGCTACATTCTTATAAGTCACGAGTAAAAATAAATTACCTATTTAATAAATTTATGTCTAATTAACTGAATTTATTAATTTATTTATTATAAATTAACAATTTTTATATATTATTATTGATTGTTATCAGTTTTATAGAAAGAATTAACATACAAAGAAATATTTTAAATATTCCCCATGTGACTATACTGATATTTAAATTACATAATTTTAAACCATATAAAAGCTTCTAATTAGACTAAAAGGTATGCCATCATATGACAGAATTAAAAAGTTACAAAGCATTGTCTCCTATTTAGCATCATTTTTATCAATTTGGTGACATTTTTGTCAATCTCGTAATATTTAAAAATGCCATAAAGTTTGTGAAATCCCATCAAATTGTTTGCCAAGTATTACGTACGGACAGAGAAATGGGTTATTCTTATGGTTGTTTACTATGTTCTTGCCAAGATATTGAATTTTCATAAATTAGTCATTTCCATTGATATGTCATTTTTATCAATTTGGCGACATTTTCATCAATTTAGCAACATTTAAAAAACTCAACAAATTTGTGATATACCACCAAAATTTGTCGCCAGAGTTTTGCCAAGCATTACAGCCAGAGAAATAGGTTAATCTTATAGTAGATTATAATATTATTTACAAGATGTTGAATTTTCACCAATTTGTCATCATTCTTATTGTTTTAGCATCATTTTCATCAATTTGATGAAATTTTTATTAATTTGGTGACATTTTTATCTAGTCAGACCTGTGGGCATTCTGCCCTAAAAGTAATAAACTAAAAACATAACATGGAAGATTCCTACTTTTGTTGGATATATTTCCTACTTTTGTTGGAAGAAGCTTGAACTATTTTGAATGTTAAACCAAGGCTTAATTGTATCCCGGATTCTGTTGATAAGCAAGCATGGGACACAGTTATGCCTTGGTAAAACATGTTAAAGAAATGAGAGTGACTATGAGTTGCATGGCATCTCAAATAAAAATATATAAAATGATAAGAAATAAAATAACATCAGGGTCTTACTTTCAATGTCTGAAATCATATGCTACATAAAGCTTCATGGTTACATCATAATTTCGCTGTGAAAGAAGTATAGTCACTGCATTAAGTAAGAAAGAGGTCACCCACATCATGGCCTCACTTTCAGTATATGATGTCATACACTATATAAAGTTCTATGGTTATATAATAAAATTTGATATGTTTATTATCCGTGATTGAAACACATTTGACAACATTTTGTAGCAGTGTGGGGCTTCGTTTCATTATTAGCTGACGCTCACCAACTCTAACTTCGCAAACAATGTCACCAAGTTCAGCCCCCATATTGCTACTCTCGCCAACTCCGAATATCACTTCGTGAGTTGGGAGGCTTCATCTTCTACTTCCTAGCGTTCGTTGAGCCTGCATTGCAAATCCTTTCATGCCGCCTGCTATAAAGAATGATAGCTACAGTTTCATAATACATGTTACGCTTTCATTATAGAGATATTTACAACAATAAAACATTTAATTGTTGTTCAATATAACAATGAAATCCTGATGGCCATGACAACAATGGTTGCAAAATGCTCTGTTTGTCAGAATAAGCAATAAGTCATATGATTATTAACATTTCATATTTTCCTTAGTGCACTACTAAAATTGTAGTAGTCATGTTTAGAAAAAAATATCTATGCTTTTAAAGTTTTTCATGCTTAAATAACTCAGACCTCACCCATTTTGCAAAGTTTCTGCCAGAAACCAATCAGAAAGAAGCAATCTATCATCTCGATCAATTAAATCTTCGACCGTAGAGAGGGAAAATTTTTACTTCAGAAGTGCATAAAAAATTGAATAACTCATTAACTAAATCAAATTTTAAAAAAAGACTCCGTTCTGCAAAAATTCAGCTATGTAGGTACATGTCAACAAAAGCTGGAAGTCTTCCTAATGCTAGTCTGTCCAGGACACGAACTTGCAGCTCAAAAACTCTTCCTTTGACTTTGACAGTAAATATTTCCTAAACTAAATTTTAAAGCAAAAAACGGTTCATATCAGTGTGTTTCCCTATTATTTCTCTACAAATGTACCAACTTTCATATTTTTATATGCTATAGATTTTGCGTTACGTGATAGAGAAACTTGAGAAACGTGAAAATTGTCAACCTCTGATTGATTAACAGTATTAACAATGCGTATTGAGAGCCACCATAACATATCATCACTTGGGACCTCCACTGACTATAATTCCATCCCTGAGTGGATCCTGTGAGTTCCCTGCTTTTGCTACATCCTTAAAACAAATGTTTTTTTAATCAAGATGTTTATGTCTCTAAGGTACTGATTTCCTGTGTGAAAAAATTATTGTCATTAGCTTTCTACCAAGTCTATAGAAAAGAATAACGCAACCGAAAAATATATTGACAGTCAAAAACAATTTGAATTATATTCCAATTGGCATTATTTTCATTTTAAAAAGGCCAGATATCATGTTAGATGTAGAATCATGGTTTTATGTAAATAATTTTTCTTTAATCCTAGTCATGATGATATAACAAATGCAAATAGTGATACTGATAACTAGAAAGTTATACATGAAAGGCATGTCCCTTTAGCATCATTACCTCCTCCTCAATCTCTTGCCTAATAAAATCTCAATCATTCCCACATTTTGCTAAAAAAAAATAAAAAAATATCAAGAATGGTCAAAATTCCAAATATCCGTAAAGTTTTCGAAAAAAAAACATTGCAATCTTGGTGTAGTACTCGGTATAAGAAAATATATGTACAATAAAACCCTATAACACAGTACACAAAAACCACATAACGTGTACAAAAGTGTCACAGGGAGTACAAAAACGCGTAATTTAATACATTTAAATTATATAAAATCAAATTTCAAAACATACTACACATACGACATACTAATCTCTGAAAATCCCAAGCTAAATAATATAATACTACAATATTGTAAATTGTGATGTATTGTGAAATACGTCAAGTTTCCTTGGCACACTTTGGAAATATTAGACGCTATTTTGGTGCTTTATCGCTCTTTGATAACATTGCAGCATTTATCGCCTGTTTGGCTACGATTTGGCGATGTGGATTGACCATTGATTTGGAAAGCGGAAGTTGAAAAGTTTCGCTTTTGTAATTTCGATACGGTTGAAGTTGAGAAATACTACTGGAACTATTGCTAGATTCAAGACCTTTACTACGGCTAGATTCAAGTCACATCCAATATTGACATCATATCTTGCAGTAAAAATCACATATTGCTTCATGTTGCATTTGTATGAAAATATGCTCTAATTCCATTTTTTATCACGCTTGTAATCTCGATTTATTCAACTTTATCATTATAATGTTAAACTCCATACTTTCTTTTATTTACAGTTATCTCAAATCTACGTTTTAAAAAATAATATAATACAATATTATTATAATTTTTTATAATATTATTAATATTTAAAAAAAAAAACTTTTTTAGTTACACGGTTAGATAAATAGAATAGTCCCCATTTTTTTTTTTCCCCCTAAGTACAATAGTGCGCCAAGTTGGCGCGTTTCTCCTCGTTTTGAAATTGACTCCTCCCCACTAAAGTGACGTATATTGCCGTGTTTTAAAATAGGCTCCTCCTACCAAAGTGACGTATTCTACAGTTTGAATTTTGAATGTAATTACGCTGGTGGCATTCAATTTGAATAAAAGTGAATAACACTCATGAAAAGATGACAAAACAAGATTTTTCTAAAAATATTGCGTAACTTACGCGTGTAGTTGTAGAATAAAAAAATTTTAAAAAGCATATCGAAACAGACGATACTTAAAATATTTTGTGATTTTAAATCAATTTCAAAAACTCGAAACTTCGAAAATTTTAAAAGGACTTTAAAGCAATTTATTAATTTAATGAGGACTAAATTAGAAAGTTATAATTCACCAAACGCTTAAAACTTCAAAACTATGCATTAATATAAATAATTCAGTATGTAACTAAGTTTATTCAACATTCTTAGATTTATGTATTATTGCAAATAGTTGAATAAATTGATAGAAGATGGCAGCACCAGAATTTGAGGTTCATAATTCTAACTTATGGTTAAACAGTAAAGGGGGATACGTTCCAAGAACCAGCGACGATTTTACCTACCCTATCGGTTTTACATTACATAAAGGTAGAACTTTAGAAAGGGATTTCAACTAAGACCCATGAGTCTGGCAGTCAGTGTTTCTTTCAGGCAAGCATCCGAAGTTGGGGAGGAGGGTCTTTTTATGTGACAGCATTTAGATATATAGTAGTAGGGCAAACTTGTCCCCTTAAAGTTCTATTCGCCCCCAAGCCAAAAAGTCCTGAAAGAAACACTGCTGACAATCCCCCCTCAGGTGGCCTTGGGCGTAGTTTTGAAATAGACTAAAACTGACGTCTGCTTGCTACATCGAATACATAGATGAAATTGATGTCAAATAATATGTTTTAACGCCCCGTTAACGATTTATGAGTCTGGCAGTCGTTACAGGTGGCAGGCTACATGCCAGACGCCTCAAAAATTAAATTTTTTGAACTTTCAACATCTATACTTAAACACTTACGGATAGAATTCGACAAAATTTTATATTTGGGCGTTTTAAGACGTAAGCATTAAGACTATGTAAAAAAAAAAAAAAAAAAAAAATGTTATAATTCACTTATTTTTCTCGACCAAAATTACTATTATTTTTTTAAATTTAAAATATCAAAATGTAAACTCTTAATTAAGAATTTTCGTTTTGGTTATCCTACTGCATATTTAAAAGTAAAAACGATATCAATAAGTACATATAGTAATATATGTACTTATTGATATCGTCTAACAATTGAGATCACTATTGATATCACTAATTAGTGAGATATAGCTGAAAATCTCTTGAGACAAATTAACAGGGAAAAGTCCAAATTTTGATGCTAACTGTTAGAAAAGCTTCCATCACAAAAAATGAAACTTTTGTTTCTGAGAGTTATTTAATGTAAGTAATTAATTGATGCATAAAAATATAATTTCAACTCAACTTATTTTGTATTTTTTGTCCCAACTTATCCCATCCACCCACTGATTACATAAATGAAACTTATATCATTCATTAGCTTTTTACAAGAGAAATGCGAATTTACAAGTGTTGCATTCATTCGTGGTGGCATATTTGATGCCAAGCGACGGAAATATCGAATTTTTCAAAGCGCACATAACAGCTGAAATAGCACCTTTAGATCCTGATTAATCGCGTAGTAATGCTTTTCGTTTGCACTTTTAACAACCTTTCATTTATTTTCTAACGGGGTATATATTGCATATACGTATATTTATCATGTTTCAAATCTTTGAAGACCTAATTAACCAGATTCCACCAATGGTAGCGACATAAGATTTGGTATGTCGTTGTTTTCGTATGGTAATTTTTAATTCTTTAGAATTTTAACATTATCGGATCAGCCAGTCTCGGGCCTGCCATAGAATTCACTCGCTTTTCAAATCTCTGCAAGCTCTTTTAGTTGAGTTCACTCATATAGATCAGTGGTTGGGTGACAGTTTATTTGCCATAATGGTCAGATGAATAACCATCCTTTGTTACAAGATAGTTAAAAATCTGATGTGAGCAGCGCATGACTTTCCCTACAGATTCAAATTCATTTTATATGTATGTTTTTAATAATTCAATAAACTAAGTTCATTGCACAAAACAGCACGCATAATTATTTGCAATTACTCTGAATTTGCACTTTTGATTGAATTTTCGTTTTCATTTGGTAACTGGACGTTTAAGTCAGCGTAGCAAAAATGCGAAAAACTACAATATCTCGAGAACGGCTTGTTCTAAAGTAATGGGGTTTGTCTTGCTCTTTTCAGCGTAAAAAATTATATATAAAATGAGTATTTAATTGATATACTTGGGTATACGTACAACGGTAGACAGCGATAGCTGTAGAATAGAATATTTACATATATATTAAAAATTAAAGAGCAGCAGGCATAGAAAAGCAGGTTCGTTTATCCCGAATTGTACCTAAATCTTATCAGTACCAGGGTCATCCGCAAATGACTAACCTATAAAACTACAATTAGTTTTCGAGATAGAGTGGATATCTAAATTGCACAGACAAACAAGCACACAGACAAACATCACAATAAAAATATGCTTTGTGTGTGTGTGTGTGTGTTCTAGAGGCCCCAAAACGTGTAGCTCCGTAGAGAACACGAGATGCAATTTTCGGCATGATTCCAATAACTTCCCTATACACCCCTGCATTGCAGGGAAAATAAAAAATCTGATGTGGGCAACACACGACTTTCCCTGCATGCTCATATTCCTGTTCTCTTCATTTGTTCATCAATTTATTAAATTGAGTTTGGACAAAATAACAGACATAATTATTTAAAATTACACTGAATTTGCACTTTTAATTCAATTTTCCATTTCATTTGGTAACTAGACTTATTTTCAAAGGTGGCGTTGCGAAAATGCAAAGAAACTGAAATTTCTCAAGAATGGCTAGACGTAGAGTAATCGGGTTGATCTTATTGTTTTTGTCCTCAAAAATTACATATAAGAAGCTTTTAATTAATAGATTTAAGCATACGTAGTTTTTTATTTTTAGATTTAACGATTTTTTTCGCAAAAAAAGGCAGGTTCCTTTTTCCGAATCATGCCAAAATCTAATCAGCACCAAAATAACTTACAAGTGATTTATCTATCGAATTTTGCTTCATTAGTTTCTCAGAATGGAAACGGGCCATTTCGCAAAAAAAAGGCAGATTCTTTTATCCCGAATCGTATACCAAAATCTGATCAACACCAGGGTCACCCACAAGGGACTTATTTACCACATTTTATGAAATTCGGTTAATTAGCTTTACAGTTAAAGTGGATATAATATTTACACAGACAGACACACAGATGTCATGCTAAGAATAGTTTTTCCGTTTTCTAGACGTGTCAGAACGTGTAGATCCGTCGAAAACTCGAGTTGCGATTTTCGGCACGATTTCAATACTTTCCCCATACATTACCATGCAATGCAGGGAAAGTAAAATCGGATCTGAGCAACACATGAATTTCCAAACAGATTCAAATTCATATGATTTCATTAATTTTTCAATAAATTGTTTTTAAGTGCCCTAAATGAAAAGCATGATTTTTTAAAAGTACACTGAATTTACACAGTTTCAATTCAGTTTTCGTTTTCATTTGGTAATTGAACGTATTTTCAAAATCGGCGTAGCAAAAATGCGAGAATCTTAAATATCACGAGAACGGTAGTCCTAGAGTAATATTGTTGGTCATATTCCTTCAAAAATTACGTATAAAACGAGAATTTAATTGATACATTTGAGCATACGAAGTCTTTTATTTTAGATTTTTCAATTCTTGCGGGCCATTTCGCAAATAAGGCAAATTCTTTTCCCCCCAAATCGTACCAAAATCTTATCAGCATCAGGGTAACCCATAAGGGACTTTTTGCAAAGTTTTATTGGTTACCTTGCTGCTGTTAAAATTTTGGTACACACACATACAGAAACACATGCACAGCCGTCATGTTAAAAATAATTTTTTTGTGTGATAGTTTCCAAAACGTATAGATCCGCCCAAAACTCGAGTTGCGATTTTCGACATGATTCCAATACCTCGCCTGTAAAGTAAAACATCTGTGAGCAGCACATGACTATTCCTACAAACTCAAATTCATTTTCACTTTATTTCTTTAATAATTCATTAAGCTGAAATTACTTGCACAAAATAACACGCATAGTAATTTGAAATAACACTAAATTTACATTTTTAAATCAATTTTCGTTTTCATTAGGTAATTGGACATATTCTCAAATCCGGCGTAGAAAAACTGCGAAAAAACTAAAATATCTCGAGAGCGACTAGTCCTAGAGTAATAGGTTGGTCTTAATCTTTTCATCGTCAAAAATTAAGTATAAAGCAAGCATTTAAAGTATACATTTGAGCATGCGTAGTCTTTTATTTTAGATTATGTTGATTTTTGAGAGGCTATTTCGCAAAAAAATGGCGGGTTGCTTTTTTCTGAATTGTACCAAAATCTAATCAGTACCATGGTAACCCACAAGTGACTTATGTACCAAATTTTGTGTCAATTAGTTTTCTAGCTAGAATGGATGCATGCGAATTTTGAGGGCCATTTCTAAAAAAAAGGCAGGTTGTTTTAATTCGAATCGTACCAAACCTAATCAGCATTAGAGCATCCCACAAGTGACTTATCCACTAAATTTTGTGAAATTTAGCTGATTAGTTTATCAGCTAGAGTAGATACAGAAAATTTTTGCCTACCATTTCGCAAGAAAAAGCAGGTTCTGTTAACCCGAATTATACTAAAATCTAATCATCACCAGGGTAATCCACGAGTGGCTTATGAAATTTTATAAAAGTTGGTCCATCAGTTTTTGAGTTAGTGTTAAGATATACATTGCAAAAACACACATACACACAGAAGTAGATAGAGAGTGGGGGTTCGTCAACTAAGCGGTGTATGCTTTGCCCCCCGACTCTGCTTCCCCTCCACAAACGACCATCATGGATTCCTTAGAACACCAGAGGGAATAATTTTGGAAATTTAATATTTTCTTTTTTATATCTAGGTATCAAAGCAAATGTACCTTTCAGAAATTGACGAAGGAAATTGTTATGAAAAATCCAACACATATTATTTTGTACTAAGTAAAATTTAACAAATGTGAATTTCAACTTTTGAAAAAAAAACAAATGTGTCTATTTTCCTATGAAAAATAACATAGGTTTTAAAAAGTGTGCTATTTTCTTTCGAAATTCACCAAATGTGAATTTCAACCTTTCAAAAATTAATAAATGTAATGTTTGATCTTTCAAAAGTTAACATATGTGGTTTTTTATCACACAAAAATTGACAATATGATTTTTTACTTTCCCTGCAATACATGGTAATGTATAGGGAAAGTATTAGTATCATGTCGAAAATTGCAACTCGAGTTTTCGACGGATCTACGCGTTTCGAGACCTCTAGAATACGGAAAAACTATTTTTAGCGTGTGTCTGTGTGTGTGTCTGTCTGTGCAGATTTTGTATCCACTCTAACTAAAAAACTAATTGACCGAATTTCATAAAATTGGGTAGGTAAATTACTTGTGGGCGAATCTGGTGCTAATTAATTTTGGGTACGATTCGGGATAAAAGAACCCATCTTTTTTTACGAAATAACCTGTAAAAGACTGTATCCACTTTAGCTGAAAAACTAATGGACCGAATTTCACAAAATTCGGTAGATAAATCTTTTGTGGGTTACCCTGGTGCTGATTAGATTTTGGTACAATTCGGAAAATATAACCTCCCCTTTTTTGCAAAATGGCCTTCAAAAATCGTCAAAATCAGAAATAAAAAACTACGTATGCTCAAATATGTTCATTAAATGCTTGTTTTATACGTAATTTTTAACGATGAAGGGAATAAGAGCAACCACATTGCACTAGAACTAGCCGTTCTCGAGATATTTTAGTTTTTTCGTATTTTCTCCAAGCCACCTTTGAAAACAAGTCCAATTACCAAATGAGAACGAAAATTGAATTAAAAGTGAATTAAATATAATTAAAATAAAGATAACGTGGATATAAGTCCGCAGGGAAAGTCATGTGCTGGCCACATCAGATTTTTATTTTCCGAAAGTTATAAAAAAGGTATTTTGAAACATTCATATTTATTCATTCTCTGGTGCTGGAAAATAAAGACAATGCAAAGCATATCTTAAATTGTACTCTTAAACATGACCTTTACTCGTAAGTAGTATAACAATTGTATTGTGCCGTTTTAAAACCTACCATAAAATCCTTAGTAGCAGTTCATGGAATAGAATATATAAACATAATACTACTCACAATTAACTGCATCCATTTTAACTTTACATAAATTTTATTTTTAAAAAACATTCTATTCATTATTAAATAAATTGCAACAATTACCACATATAATTAGGAAGAGATTGGATATGTGAGACCAGGTAAGTTAAAAATGCCTAAACTGAATATGACTTTTTATAATATTTAATATGCACATACCTCCAAGTCTGTCTTTGGACAATGACACACAGCTTGCATCTTCGGCAAGCTTTGCCTCCTTTTTATGACGGCACACTACTGACTCTCGTCTGAACACTAACACACATCTTTGCTTCCCTTCCCGGCCGTCGTTTTTTTGGTTGCTCAAGCACTTAGATGAGTCGGACGGCTTGGGTCTTCAACACATCATTGCTTCGTTTCTCTCTCTGTTCTGCCACTGAATGCAACTGAATCTGATCTCATCTCTACTTCATCTCTTTGCCGTAATTTTTACATCTCTGACTACATTATTCTGAATGATCTACTACTGAACTGGACTTGTTACTGCTCTGGATTATTTCTGAACTCGACTTGTTACTGCTCTGCATTATCTCTGAACTCGACTTCTTACTGCTCTGTATTATTTCTGAACTCGACTTGTTACTGCTCTGGATTATCTCTGAACTCGACTTGTTACTGCTCTGTATTATCTCTGAACTCGACTTGTTACTGCTCTGTATTATCTCTGAACTCGACTTGTTACTGCTCTGTATTATCTCTGAACTCGACTTGTTACTGCTCTGTATTATCTCTGAACTCGACTTGTTACTGCTCTGTATTATCTCTGAACTCGACTTGTTACTGCTCTGGATTATTTCTGAACTCGACTTGTTACTGCTCTGTATTATCGCTGAACTCGACTTGTTACTGCTCTGCATTATCTCTGAACTCGACTTGTTACTGCTCTATATTATCTCTGAATCTCTAGTAACTTCTCTCGGTTGCCACCTCCTTTTGCCTGAGGTCTGATCGTCACCTCCGAGATCAGAGGCCAGAGCACTAACTTTTGACGTCTCGGCTTGTAGGCCGACTGCGAATAGGTCTCCCAGATCGCGATCGGAAATTTTTCTATTTGCTTCCCTTTGTTTCTCTGTTCGATGTAAAGGAACAATATTTTGTCAGTAAAGCAATAATATTCATTACATTTGGAAGTTTAAAATTTTCTGCAAATCGTAGAACAAGCAAAGTGAAACGTGAGGAAATGCTGTATTTATGCTTGTTCACAAATAATTCGATAATTTACATTAAGATGGGTGATTTAAAAGATTAATATTGGTGTAAATTTCCTTAAAATAAAATATTTATAATGACTCAAATTCACTCTCGGGGTAAAGATGAATGGATTCCATTCAGTTAGTCAGTGATGTTTTAATAAAAGTTTGAAAAAGAACCCTGTATATTTATTGCTTAATCAGGCATTTTATTTAAATAATTTTTTAGTGCATTCACTTACAGCTAAAGTATGCTGAAACTAAGATGATTACTGAATACTATATTTTTCTTTAAATATCAGAAGATAATCATAAAAAATAAACTCAGAATTTAACTTTCAATATGCTTATTTATTTATTTATTTATTTGTTGTTGTAGTAAATTGTAAAACGATTTAGAATTAAGATAAAATACTAGTTGAATGTCATTCATTAACCTATGTACTATAATTTGTAGAAGTTCAGGTTTTCTAATATAGCACATCTTATATTCCGTTTTTTACTACCACACATTAACAAATTTTAATTTTGCTTAATTATAGAGTTTGAAATATCTCAGAGGCTTTGCAAATTTAATAAAACTGTATAATAGAACTTTTTGACATTAATATATCATTTACAATTCCATTGAATTGAAAATGTAAGAAAGATTAAATTAGCTTTATATTATTAAAATAACATTAACTAATATAATGAAATATGCAATGGTAACATGAAATTGTAAGTTAGTCACCTTGCCTTTTTCCAAGTAATTTTAACAATTTTCAAGAACACAATAATAGTTTATTCGCTACATTAAAAACATGTGCACAACCTAAACACAAATGAGTTCTTAACCCATTTTTTTAAATTTTCAGTATGCCATAACAAATAAAAAATATACATGCAATATATTAAGATACTAAATCTTTTACATGCAATTACTTACTTGTCAAACGGTTAAAAATATGCTATTGGATGTATGTAATATTACATTTTACATTATTGTTTTACTTTCATAACTTTAGTGTAACATTTTTATTGCTACCATTTCTTACTATAGACAATATCTTAAAAAGAGAATGAAATTTTTTTTATCAATGAAAATAAAATTGAAAATACATCTATTATCTATCTCATCATCACGACTGCATCGAATTACATGAAAATTTTGTGGGTAGCCTTGAAATAGTCACACTTAAAATTTAGTCTATGTTTCGAGTTTCTAGAACCAGGGATTGTCGAAATATGAATAAAAGTCCCACAATTAAACCTTCCATAGAAATAGCATTATGCAGATGATATATTTTCCGCAAATTTATTAAGAAAATTATATCATGATGAATGGCAACGCAATTAAATCAATGTGTTTATTAGGCAGATGATTATTATTAATTTTTTTCCAATTTAAATAATAAAGAAATTGATATAAAAGAAAATTTTATAAATGATCGGAATTTCATCTTTAGCTAGATTACATCAATTACAGCTTTCGGGTTAGATATTACGGTAATTAATGACATTTTCAATTTAATACCACATATGTTTTATTTTAGCAAAAACTCATGATATGTTTAGTCAGTTAATTCATATATTGTGCTTAGTTAGTTAATTCATATATTGCGTTTAGTCAATTAACTCATACATTGTGCTTAGCCAAATGTTGAGACAGAATAAAAGTGATAATACCATTTTAGCGCTTTCATTTTAGTATATATTGATCCAATTTCATATATATTTTATAATTTGTTTGCAAACAGGATCAGAATGTTTTATTCTTCAGATCTGCTTGCGAAGATAATTTTGTATAGAAAACACAGAAAGGAGAATTAAAAGAATAATAAAAACATTATACTTTTAAATTAGAAGAATTAAGAAGACTAGAAGAATAATACTTTTAAATTTATTATTGATTTTAGAAGAATTAGAAGAATAATACTTTTAAATTTAGAAGAATTAGAAGAATAATACTTTTAAATTTAGAAGAGTTAAGTGAAAAGAGAATTAAATTTAGAAGAATTAAGTGAAAAGAGAATTAAATATAGAACAATTAAGTGAATAAGTGAAAGGAGAATTAAATGAAATATTTTGATAGTATGTTTTGAGTAACAATGTCATTTAGAATACTGCAGGAATCTGCACATATTTTAAATCATGAGCAGTGTCGGGTATATCTGCTATGAACTGTATATATAAAATTGTAAATTGTGTATCTATCTGTCTGTTTATTATTTCAGCACGGTAGAACTCACCTATTTCCTTTTCGTTAGAAATATTATAAAATTTCAAAAAAAAAGACTCCAAACTTCACTGCAAATTCTGAAATTTAAGTTTCTTATATTATATAATCAGTACGAAGAACAGGCATACTGCTAATCTTTTATAAAATATCACAAAACTAACAACATTATAAAAATACGAGTAATTGTAGAAAACTGAATAATTTATGACAACAAATTAAGTACACTAGGCAAATATAATGAAGGACACAAGCTAACCTGATAAAATATACATTTTAAACATTGAATAATTTTAAATACTTCACACAAAGCTTAATTTTACAAATGCCTAGGCAGTTTTCTTAATTAATGTGACAACAATAAAATTTTAAAACTAGCTAAAAAAACTCTAAAAGGCTTGTTGGCGTTATAGTTAGCAACAAAACACTTTAGAATCCAGTTCGCTTTAATTGATACGAAATTTAGACAAGAACGAATGATATAATTTAAATAATTTGAATGCCATATATTTAAAATTATAAGTAATTTTAAATGACATGATAGGAAGCAACAAGAAAGATCAATCATGCATAAGCATTGATTATGAAACACTTTCCAACTGAAATGCAATTTCATTTAAAAATTCCTAAAATGTGATACATTCAGTGGTGATATCTTTTACATTATCACAGTACTACAGTGATTTATTATACTTAAATATTTAAAACTGTATCGAAATATAAATCATCTGATTCTCTATGCAGAACCAATGAACATTTCATTCATATAACTTGCATTCCAGACTCCAGAGCTAAATAATTTTGTGTGAAAAAAATTCAGCAATTCTTATGTAACTCACCTTACAATCGCTTGAGATATTTGCATTCTGCATAAGTTAAAATTAGGCTTCGTTGAAGAAATAATAAAAGTTTAGGGATCATTTAAAATCACAACTATTGTAATTGCATAGGCACGGAATTTAGATACACAGATAATACACAGATAATATATGTGTGTCTATGTGTGTATGTATTCAAAGTATTGAAATCGTGCCGAAGATCGGAACTCGAATTTTTGAAGGACACGTTTTTTCTACACGTTTTGGGACATCTAGAACACGAAAAAACTATTTTTAGGAAAACGTGTCTGTGTGTAAGGGTATATCTGTGTATGTGTCTGTGAGGATATTACCTCCACTCTAATTGAAAACTAATGGACCGAATTTCATAAAATTTGGTAGGTATGTTTTTTGTGGGAAATCCTGATGTTCATTAGATTATAGTACGATTCGTAATAAAATAATCTGCCTTCTTTGCGAAATGGCCGGCAGAAATTGCCTTTATCCAGTCTAGCTAAAAACTAATGAAACAAATTTAACAAAATTTAGTGTATAATATTTCAATAACCTACAAGTGATTTATATACCAAATTTAACAAAATTTGGTATATAAATCATTTGTAGGTTATTCTAGTATGATTCGGGAAAAAGGAACGGGCTAATTTTGCGAAATGGCTCGCAAAAATCGTTAAATATAAAAATAAAAGACTACGTGTTCTCAATTATATCAATTAAATTCCTATTTTATACGTGATTTTTGACAACAAAAGAATAAGACTAACCCCATTACTCTAGGACTAGCCGTTGAGATATTCTAGTTTTTTCGCGTTTTCGCTACGCCACCTTTCACAATAAGTCCAGCTATTAAATGAGAACCAAATTTAAGTTTAACGTGCAAATTCAATGTCATTTAAAATACTTATGGCTGTTATTTTGTGCAGATAAACTCAAATTATTATTGAAGAAATAAAGAGAACGTGAATATGAGTCTGCAGGGAAAGACATGTGCTGCCCACATCAGAATTTTTAACAATATTAAAAAAAATGATTTATAGAAGTGAACGGGGATTATTTGCAGGCCATTTCGAAAAAAATGTATGATCTATATTTAAAGATCCACCAAATTTTTGTAGAATAAAATGTTCAACAAATTTAAGCTGTGTACCAAATTTTAACTCTCTAGGACGTAGGAAAGTGCATTAAAAATGCCATCAAATAAGTATATCATGAAGAGTTATATAAAATTAAAAAAAATTTGAAAAATTGTTATCTACCAAATTTATTTTAAAATGTGAAGCCTCTCTCATATACAAAATGATTAAACTCTTGGAAAGATATTTATTATATAATATATCTCTTATTTCTTTCTGGAGTATATCCCAAAAGTCAGAATTTAATTGAATTTTTTTTTTACCTTATATTAAATAATTTTTAATTAAAAAACTACCCAACATATTTTACTGAAAATTTTTTTATATATTTTATGGGATAATGTGATTATTTCCTAAAAATTTCGAAGCAATTTGTGAATATTAAATTTGCTTAAAAAATGTTTGAAAAATTAGGTCCCATAGGGTTCAATGTATTTAATTTTTTCAACCCGGGTTCAATAAAAAACTAATTGGGTTATATTATTTATTTATATTCCCATAAGTCCCACAGACCGACTGAAAAACATACTAAAATTTCATTTTAATAAAGTCATTTTTACGGCAGTTATCGTGCTAACGGGCAGACAGACAGACAGAATGAACAAAGTCATAAACACTTTTCAACTGTGTTGTAAAGTGTTAGAAAATGGTAAGCACTTACTTCTAGTAAGGAGCATCTACAATACTCGTATGTAGTAATGCATCCAATGTAGTAATGTATCAATGTAATAAGGTATGCAAAATCTTTATTAAATCATGGAAATAACAAATTAAACACTCACAAAATACGATAAATTAATATTGTCTAGAAACAATCCGTTGACCAATCCACGAGTCTACGTACTTTTTGTGTGGGCTTCTGGGGGAGAATTTTCCAGAAAATGTCAGGCGGAATTCGAAGGCCAGATTTGGGCCTACAGAGCACGACACGGTTAATTTTTGAAGGGGTTGTGCTCCGGCTTCTACTCTTGGAGGTGACGGTCTGATACGCCTCTTCGGCTATCATTGGCTGAATTCAGGGCGATGCGACAAAGCACCTTCCATATGGGTTTAACTTTGAACCATCTCATGGTTTTTCTTATAGCCTCCGGTAACTGCCCTGGCTCGACCCAACCTATACTTGAAGCTCCCTTATTTATAGCACTTTCTGACCTTTGGGGTCAGGACTGCAATACCTTGGCGTCTTGCCGTCTGATGCCATGTTTTGGCCTGCTATATATTATAAATCTACATATAAAACTGTCTACGCAATTCCTGGTCTCATACATTCATTCATGTTTAGATAATTAATTAACAAGGTTCTAGGGAATACAACCAGTTTTACAAATAATATCAAGAGGACATTGAAGCTTTTTTTTTTTAACTGTTAATGTTCTGAAGACTTAACAATTCCATTTCGACTGAATAGATATTTTTATAGACGACAGTAAACTCCCACCCTTCTCCATCCCATAGAGTGAAAACGTATTTAAATCATATGTTTCATAGGAAGAAGGTTTAAATATTCCTTCAAGAGGATCCCTCATATACAAGAAGATAATTTCGAAGGCTTTACGCGTGTGCAGACATGACTACATAGTGTAAAAGCAAATATTCAAGGAAGTTTGATGTTTTATGATTAAATAGAATGGATACACGTCAACTTTAATGAATTATTAAATTAAATACAACCAACATAAGTTTAAAAAGCCATTTAATAAAACCACCTTCCTCGACGTACATAAGTTTACAAAGCCAAAGCGCTTTCGGGTATCACCAGGCCCCTCATTGGTGGCGAACTTCGCCACTTGTGATTATTTGTATTTTATAATCGGAGCTTTTACTTTTATTTATACACATTTCCATATAATGCTTCTTTGCGTTTTTATCATATCCTTCAAGGGAAAATTTTAAATTGAGTTTACTCTAAGCAACGAAAATATTAATGATCACGTGGTCATGATACTTTAATGGATACATTTAAATATGTTATCAATCAAAATTTACTGTTTTACAATGAAAATGGGTCTCTTTGGTATAAAATCACTAACATAACCAATCCTACACTTTTCTCATATTAGGTATTTTTACAAATGGAAAATCTTCAACTTTTTAACATTTTACAACAAAGTTGAAAAGTGTTTATGACTTTGTTCATTCTGTCTGTCTGTCTGTCCGTTAGCAGGATAACTGCCGTAAAAATGACTTAATCAAAATGAAATTTTAGTATGTTGTTCAGACGGTCTGTAGGACCTATGGGAATATAAATGAATAATATCACCCAATTAGTTTTGGATTGAACCCGAGTTGAAAAAGTGAAATACATTGAGCCCTATGGGACCTAATTTTTCAAACATTTTTTAAGCGAATTTAAAATTCACAAATTGCTTCGAAAATTTTAGGTAATATTCAAATTGTTCCATAAAGTATATAAAAAAAATTCAGCGAAATATATTCAGTAGTTTTTTAAATAAAAATTAAAATAAGAATTACACCTCTTATATGAAACGATCACGTGACCATGATATGAAACGATCACATGACCCACTTCAAAATGATATATGGCATCCATCTTGCTTCAAAATCGTGATATTTTAAGTTCTTTTTAATCCATATAGAGTGTTGTATCCGTCCCAATACTCCTTTATTTTTGCTTAATTCTGTGCATATACATACTGAAACAACGCAAATACAATATATTTGAGTTTAAATGATTATCCAAATTTGATTATTTCTACAACGAAGCCTATTTTTTACTTATGTAAAATGTAAACAGCAAAATATGTAGAATGAGTTGTATTGGAATTGCTGTATTTCTTTAACACAAAATAATTTAGTCCATGGAGTCTGCATGGCTGATATGAATGAAATATTAATTGATTTTATAAAGAGAAGGACGATTTTTTTCGATGAAGTTTAAAGCATAGAGTTTAATTACTTGTAGCTCCATGGTCTTAATTTTTAAATAAAATAAATTATTATAGTATTGTGATGAATGAAATGAATGGAAGAAAGTTATGAATGAAATCCTGTTTTTATAGAGAGATCCAGGCGTGTTATTTTTTCTATGACGTCATTTGAATGAATTTCAGTTGTTTTCGATGAAGTTTTCAAATATAATAAATTATCGTAGTATTATGATAGTTTTAAAAATATTACCGTGGGATGTATCGCATTTTAGAGATATTTAAACCAGGCAATTTATATTTCAATGCCGTCATTTGAATGAAGTTCATTTTTTTCAATGAAGGTTTAAGTTTTCAAATATAATAAATTAATGTAGTATTGTGATAAGTTTTAAAATATTACCGAGGAATGTATTGCATTTTCGACTTTTTTAAATAAAATTGCATTGAAGTTGGAAGGTGTTTCATAATCAATGCTTTAAGCATGATCGATCTTTCTTGTTAATTTATATTTCAGATTAGTTATGAATATAGTAATTAGTTATAAAAATATCTTATAATCAACATATGACGTTTACTTGGTAAATGTGACTTTCCGTAGAACTGAGAAAATTGGTTACTGTATCAAGTAAAACATTCATTTAACTTACTACAAATACGATGAACTTATTTTACTTTTTCTGGTGCGGTTCTGGTTGCAGTTTTGTCGTGAATATACAAATAAGTACTTTTCTACGTAATTCTTTAATGTGCCATGCATTTAATTAGATTACTAGAATGAGAATATTTTAAGAAAACTTCCAATGTTTATCAACGGCCATTAACATTGTTATTATTCCCTGCTTATGAAATTTAATATTAACAAAACTGGTTCAATGACACAATTTATTATTTAGTTTACACGATTCCATTCTTTTGAATAGCTAGTTTCATTTTTTATATGAAATTATAAGCAAAACACTAACATGTTTATATTTATTGAAATTTTAAAATTAAATTCATTATGATTTTCTCTGTTTCGCACTAAAATCAAATGGGAACTGTGACATTATAATAGATGAGTGGTGGTTTTTCTTGATGGGTGTAGAGATTGCCCCTCCCCCAAAAATAAAATGTACAAATATTCTTTTAACACATTTTTGCTATATCAAAACAATGCCAATTTTGACCCAGGAGGTGTAAAATAAGCCGGAAGAATTTACTCTCTTGCTAGGCATAAAGAAAATGATGATTTATCTCTAAATTCATATTTAAATAAAATTTGAATTGAAGGTGTTCATATTGCAAATTTAGAAGGACAAATTGCCAAGTTCTATTATGATATAGAACTGTGTCAAGTTCCATGCTTGATATAGAACTTGACAATCTGTCCTTCTAAATTTGCAATATAAACACCTTCAATTTAAATTTCTTGCTCATGTTTTTATGTTGATGCCTCGTGTTTGCTGTAACGATGACGATTTGTAATATGCAAATTTTGCCTACAATTGTGGATGGTATTTAAGCTTGTTGGTACGATTTTCATATAATGCCGCTGAGGAAGGGTATAATGATGCTCGAAAGCGCTCTGGTTTTTAATCTATGTGTACGGCTATAGGATGTTTATTAAATGACTTTTAAATGCACATGACTTTCCTTATATAATGCAATGAATTTACAAAAAAAATAAGTTTTTCTTATAGTAGATTTTTATATTCTTTCCAAGATATTAAATTTTCGTCAATTACTCGTCATTTTCATTGATATAGTGTCATTTTTATCCATTTGGCGAGATTTTCGTTAATTTGGCAACATTTAAAAAAGTCGTCAAGTTGGCGACATTCAGCCAAATTCGGCGCCAAAATATCGCCAAGCGTTATTTACGGAGAAAAAAGTTATTCTTATAGCAGATAAATAACTATTGGAGTTCAAATACTACTTACTCAAAGTATCTTTTCTTATGAATGGAAAGAGCTAGATCCACGACAATGATGTCACCCAATTTATCGCATAATATTACATATGAAAAGTGAACATGTTTCTGAACAGTTAATATATCTTTTTTATTTATGGGATATTTTGATAAATTTATTTTAAAAATGTGCAATATCTCGAGAATGGTTCACGCTAGCGTTCTAAAGTTTATGTCAATCGTTTTCTAAGGAAAAATTACATAAGAAATGTCTATTTGCGTAACTTTATTAAAGGTTTTGAATTTTTGATGATTTTTTCAAAATTTCACTCGAAAATTTAGGAGGGTTCTGAACATTCGATTATGTTTAAAAACAATAGGCTTCCAGTGGATTGTTATTTCCAGTGGATTGTGATATTCATGGATTGTGATTTTTGTACTAAATTTCATTCGAATCGCTCTATTTGTTCATGAGATATCGTCTCCACAGACTCACACACACACACACGTGATCAGGGATGCTTAAAAAGTGCTTTCTCGTCGAACACACGAATTCGAATTTTCGAATAATACTTTCCTTATGCATTATGTATATAAGGAAAGTAAAAAACAAAGATCATAGTGGATAATATTTATATTGGACACGAGCTTGTATTGCTCCTGCAAGCGTTGAAGTGTCAATGATGAAAGGAATAATTTCTCTAATGTAGGGTATCTTACAATAATTGCATTTGTAGTCAATCTTTTCTCCTGAATTCATGTTCATCACCATAATAACTAGTTTAAAAACCAAAATCATTTTATTTAGTTTCTGATTTTTTAGATTAATTTTAAGAGATATATTTTTGTAATAATTTTCAAAGTATAAATATAATTAGTTATAGAGAATTCACACTTGACATTGAATTAAGATCTATAAAAGTGATGGCTCATAAGAAAAGGGTACAGTTGTTGGTAATTTCCTTTCTAAGATAACGTATTATAATACCGACAACTGTACCCTTTTTTTTCGACTGATCTACACGTTTTGGGATATTTAGAATGCGAAGAAACTATTTTAAGCATGACGTCTGTGTATGTATCTGTCTGTGCAATGTATGTATCCACTCTAACTCAGAATCTAATGGACTAAATTTCATAAGTTAGTCACTTGTGGGCTATCCTGGTTTGGTACGATTCAAGATAGAAAAAAAAAAATCTGTCTTTTTTTTTTTTTTTTTTGCGAAATGATCCGTAAAAATTACATGTATCCACTCTAGTTGAAAAGCTAATTGACCAAAATTCACACAATTTGGTGGATAAGTCACTTATGAGTTACCCTGGTGCTGATTATATTTTGGTATGTTTCGAGAAAAAAAAATCTGATGTGGGCAACACATGACTTTCCTTACATAACGAAATGAATTTACTATTTTAACAATAAAAATAGGTTTTTCTTATAGTAGATACTTGTATTCTTTCTAAGATATTGAATTTTCGTCAATTAGTCGTCATTTTCATTGATTTAGTGTCATTTTTATCCATTTGGCGAGATTTTCGTTAATTTGACAACATTTAAAAAAATCGCCAAGTGTTATGGACGGAGAAATAAGTTATTCTTACAGCAGATAAATGACTATTGGCGTTCAAATACAAAAGTATTATTCAAAGTATCTTTTTCCATGAATGGAACGAGCAAGATCCACGAGAATGATGTCACTATATTTATGGTATGATATTACATATGAAAAGTGAACATGTTTCTCAACAATTAATATATATATTTTTTTAATTTATGGGATTTTTTGATAAATTTATTTAAAAAATGTACAATATCTCGAGAACGGTTCATACTAGCGTTCTAAAGTTTATGTCAATCGTTTTCTAAGAAAAAATTACATAATGTCTATTTGCGTAACTTTATTAAAGGTTTTGATTTTTTGATGACTTTTTCAAAATTTCACTCGAACATTTAGAAGGGTTCTGAACATTCGATTACGTTTAAAAACAATAGACTTACAGTATTCACGGATTGTGATTTTTGTACTAAATTTCATTCGAATCGCTCTATTTGTTCGTGAGATATCGCCTCCACAGACTCACTGACACACACACACACAGACATCACCTCAAAAATGTTTGATTCGTGATCAGGGATGCTTGAAACGTGCTCTCCCGCCGAAAACTCGAATTCGAATTTTCGACCCCGTCACAATACTTTCCTTATACATTAAGTATATAAGGAAAGTAAAAATCCTACCCTTTTTTGCGAATTAGCCTGTCAAAATCTGAAAAATAAGACTATATGTGCTCAAATGTATCAATTTGGTGCTTGTTTTATCTGTAACATCCATTTTTACTACGTTGACATTTCAAATACATCAGGTTACCAAATAAAAATTGAATTAAAAATGCAAATTCAGTGCAATTTCAAGTAATTATGTGTATTATTTTGTGCAATTAAACTGAACTTAATGAATTATTAAAGAAATAAAAAGAAACCGAATTTGAGTCTGTAGGGAAATTCATGTGCTGCCCACATCAGAACTTTAGTTTTCAGTAGATAGTATTAATAGCATTTTATACTATGCATATGTATGATGAATCTATATGTTTTGATTCTCGAACATGCATGATCTATTTTTGAATGTTAAGTGTATGTCTCTTGAGAGGGGGGGAGGGGGGTAAATAATTATGATTCAGTTGACATGATATCGCTTGAAAGAAAGAAGCAGTTTCTTTGAAATTTTGTGGTTTATTTTCAATTAGTAAATATAAGAAATCTTGATATTTAGTGCATTCGATCCATATAAGAGCCCAATTTTTTTCCAAAAATGTTATTCTTTAAAACAACATACATTTATACACAAAACATATAGTGTATAAATGCATGGAACAGTGGATCTATGATCCTGGGCCTCTAATTTTGCAATAATGACCTAAAAGTTTTAAAAATAAATAAGAATATTAGTGACATGTAAAAACCATTTTCGAATAAAATTAATGTTGTATGATACAGGTTACCATTATCCTATTTGCTTTAAACATTTATTAACCATTGACGATATAAGTAAATATTAAAATATTTTATGCGATGCCCCCAAATGCAGTTAGTCCTGCACCCCATCTACTGTAACTCAGTTTCTCTATCTATATCAATAAATGTAATCGAAATAATTTAAATTAAAAAATTCACAATGAAACAAATATTTGTGTTTCAATCTATGTAAATAAAATTGAAAATTTGTCTGTGTGTTTGTTATCATCACGGAAGAAAGGCTGCATCAAATTTCATGAAATTTTGTGGTAGCAGTTAAATAGACTCACTTAAAATTTTATCCATCTTTCGAGTTTCTAGGACCAGAGGTTGTCGAGATATTGATAAATACCCACAATTAAACCTTCCTTCCATACAGATAGCATTATGCAGACGATATTTTTTCCAGCAATTTATTTGAAGAAAATTATATCATGTCGCTTAGCAACAGATTTAAAACTAATGTGTTTATGCGACAGACTATTTTTATTAAATCTTTTATAATTTAAATAATAAAGAAATATATATAAAATAAATTTTATCGAAATTCCATTTTTGATGGGATAATATCATGACCTTCAGGTTTAAAGATAACAGGGATTATTGTTATTTTCAATTTATTGCGTCATCTGTTTTATTTTGGCAAAGATTTTTGAAATTCATATATTATAGTACAAGTGACCTTCTACTACATGGGTATATCTTCTAATTTACAAGAATATAAGTTGTACAGGTATACATATCTTCATGTTGCCGAAGAAACTGCTGTACACAGAGTCCAATGTGTGGAGGCGCTGCATCTTGCATAAAGGTAATTGAATCAAGACACGGTGCTGTTGCTGTTTTCTGGTAGATCGGACGGTCTGGGTAACAACAACAACAACGGTGCTGTTGCAGTTGGGGTACAACAAAATTTTCGAGCATGTTTTTGTACCTCCTGGGCGTCACGGTGCATGTTACAGTGCCATTGGGAGTAGCCTCTTCGAAAAAGAAAAGTCCAAGAATGAATGTGGCTGTGAATCCACACCAGACTGTAACTTTCGGTGAGTGAAGTGGAATCTCTTGGAAGATAGGAGGGTTTTCCGTGTCTCAAATGCAACAGTTATGGGTGTTGACTATTCCACTTAGATGGAAATGCGCTTCATCGCTCCATAGAATCTTCCATGGCCACGATGCATCCATTTCAACTCTAGCTAGAAATCTCAATACAAAGGTCAGTCGCTTCTCCCTGTCGATGGTCAGCAAGTGGTGATTGTGACTAATTTTGTACGGGATAAAATGCACCGTGTTTCTCAGTACGTTCCGCACTGTGCTGTAGGGACACTCCACGTGCGCTACTACAGCCTATAACGTTATCCATTGATTGTTCAACAATAGCGATGGCAACATCACATCGTCAACGACATCTGAACGAGTCGATTTGCGTCCTCGACCCGACTGAACTCCAAGATGTCCAGTTTTCTCGAATCGAGCGATCATTCTCCTGAGAGCTTGTGGAAGTAATGGTCCTTTGCGCAAATTCTTAAGTCGACGAAACTCTCGAAGTGCAGCTGCAGCATGTCCTTTGTTTTCATAAAACAGCTTCACACACAGCGCGTTCTGGCAGTGTGACAGCCATCGCTGATAAGAATGAAAATTTCCCAGTTTTATCCCCTTTTATGCCCAGGACATACTAGTAGCTGCAAACCAAGGGTTTATGCAAATTTTTGTGCTTGCAGTGCGAAATTGCCGTTACAATGACAGTTTAAGTTTCTTCACTTTTTTATCTTCTTTTTTTTTCATATCAGCAAAAGAAATTAAAAAGGATAAATTCCATATCGCATGTGTTTGTTTTTTTGTGATTATTGTGTGTCTTTTCAGCATATTTTCTGTTGTACAGCGCCACCTATCGGTGTTTCTGGAACTAATTTTTTTATTATTTTCGGCCTTAAAAATACACCAGCCTGTTGGCTATGTACTTATTTCAAGGCAAAATAAAAATGTAATTCATTACAAAATAACACATTTATTTCATTTTTATAAATTAGAAAATCATGAATACTTTTAATTTACAGGTAAATAAATTAATCACTTTCGTTAAAATATATAAAGCTTTTAAGAAAATTAGTTATGTACCTTTCTCTTCTTGCTCGT
Organism: Amaurobius ferox; assembly: GCA_951213105.1. Lineage (NCBI taxonomy): Eukaryota > Metazoa > Arthropoda > Arachnida > Araneae > Amaurobiidae > Amaurobius > Amaurobius ferox. Next base: position 146,195,744 of record OX578145.1, read on the forward strand.
ATATACACTGCAGAGTTTGTTATGAATAGTAGTGTTTCACTCAACTTTTCCGAAAGTTAAACGTCCCAAATCACAATTCCTTTCATTTCGAGTATTATAAGCATTGTGGGGAAAAAAAACTCCCAATACAGCAAGATTTTCCTATGTAACAAGGCTTAAGTGTTGGTTTGGGTACAGTGCCTAGAAGGAATAGTGTGCCGACCGAGGCGAAAAGCAGGTTCCCTAAAAACCGCCTCCGCCAGACGGCGTTCGTCTCGAATAGTTAACATTGAAACTAATGGGAATTTAATGTAAATAAAATGACCGATATCTTTGGAAATAATTGAAGAATTTGTCTGAAATTTGGTGTAATTATTAGTATACACAAAATGTCATTTGATTTTCAGAGAGATTGACCAAGGGATATATTCGTATTTTTTAAATTTTATTTAACTTTATCTGTGGTCGTTCAAACATTTGAGATTCGAAATAACCAAGTTCATTCATCACAGTAACGTGAAATGCGGTATGACGTTTTCTCTTATGGTACATTTCAGTTCTTTCGATTTTGAAGCTTATCGGGCCAGCCCGTCCTGGGCCTGCCATATGACTTTACTTGTTTTTGGTATAATTCGAGAGCAGGTGTATATAAAAATTCAAAGTTTAGCATATCCTTGTCATTTGCTGTATATTTTAACACTTTAGATTAAAAATCTTATGAGGCTAGCTAAAATAACTCAAAATTCGCTGCATCTAGAATGTCTAAATTTAATATAGCATTGTCCTTTGTGGTATATTATATTTCATCGCATTTCGAACGTTATCGGGCTAGCCCGTCTTGGCCCGCCATAGAAATTTACTCGCTTTTCAAGAAAAACTCGATCAAATGGAGTAGCTAAAAAATGTAGATTTAGTATATCATTTCCTTTTGGATGGATTCAATTTAGATTTTGAACCCCATCGGGCTAGCCCGTCCTGAGCCCAACAAGAGGAATATATCGTTTATTGAGAATAACTCAGAATTCCGAGCATTTAGAATGTCTAAATTTAATATATTATTGTCCTTTGTGGTATATTATATTTCATCGCATTTCGAATTTATCGGGCTAGCCCGTCTCTGCCCGCCATAGAAATTTACTAGCTTTTCAAGAATAACTCGATCAAACGGAGTAGCTAAAAATGTAGATTTAGTATATCATTTCCTTTTGGATAGATTTTAATTTAGATTTTGAACCCCATCGGGCTAGCCCGTCCTGAGCCCAACAAGAGGAATATACCGTTTTTTGAGAATGACTCAAAATTCGGAGCATCTAGAATGTCTAAATTTAATATATCATTGTCCTTTGTGGTATATTATATTTCATCGCATTTCGAACCTTATCAGGCTAGCCCGTCTTGGCCGCCATAGAAATGTACTCGCTTTTCAAGAATAACTCGATCAAATGGAGTAACTAAAAAATGTAGATTTAGTATATCATTTCCTTTTGGAAGGATTTTAATTTAGATTTTGAACCCCATCGGGCTAGCCCGTCCTGAGCCCAACAAGAGGAATATACCGTTTTTTGAGAATGACTCAAAATTCGGAGCATCTAGAATGTCTAAATTTAATATATCATTGTCCTTTGTGGTATATTATATTTCATCGCATTTCAAACCTTATCGGGCTAGCCCGTCTCGGCCCGTCATAGAAATGTACTCGCTTTTTAAGAATTACTCGATCAAACGGAGTAGCCAAAAATGCAGATTTAGTATATCATTTCCTTTTGGATGGATTTTAATTTAGATTTTGAACCCCATCGGGCTAGCCCGTCCTGAGCCCAACAAGAGGAATATACCGTTTTTTGAGAATGACTCAAAATTCGGAGCATCTAGAATGTCTAAATTTAATATATCATTGTCCTTTGTGGTATATTATATTTCATCGCATTTCAAACCTTATCGGGCTAGCCCGTCTCGGCCCGTCATAGAAATGTACTCGCTTTTTAAGAATTACTCGATCAAACGGAGTAGCCAAAAATGCAGATTTAGTATATCATTTCCTTTTGGATGGATTTTAATTTAGATTTTGAACCCCATCGGGCTAGCCCGTCCTGAGCCCAACAAGAGGAATATACCGTTTTTTGAGAATGACTCAAAATTCGGAGCATCTAGAATGTCTAAATTTAATATATCATTGTCCTTTCATCGCATTTCAAACCTTATCGGACTAGCCCGTCTCGGCCCGTCATAGAAATTTACTCGCTTTTCAAGAATTACTCGATCAAACGGAGTAGCTAAAAATGCAGATTTAGTATATCATTTCCTTTTGGATGGATTTTAATTTAGATTTTGAACCCCATCGGGCTAGCCCGTCCTGAGCCCAACAAGAGGAATATACCGTTTTTTGAGAATGACTCAAAATTCGGAGCATCTAGAATGTCTAAATTTAATATATCATTGCCTTTTGTGGTATATTATATTTCATCGCATTTCAAACCTTATCGGGATAGCCCGTCTTGCCCCGCCATAGAAATTTACTCGCTTTTCAAGAATAACTCGATCAAATCGCTAAAAAATGTAGATTTAGTATATCATTTCTTTTTGGATGGATTTTAATTTAGATATTGAACCCCATCGGAAAATTGGCAGATTATGAACGAAAAAGAATATTGTACATGTGACGGTTCTTAGTAAAAACAGATTCGATCTTACATGAGCAATGTGGTACTTCCTATTGTATCTAGTGGCCACCCTGAAGGCAGTACAAATTGCCCTTTCCTGGTGTTCTACCCATCGAGGTGAAATATAGACCTATATCTCTGTTCGAAGGTTCTACCCATCGAGAAGCAATCAAGTAGAGAAACCCTCGGCAACCCTAACGCAGGACCGAAAAGATAAGTCATGTGACAGATAAGGCATGTGACTTTAGAGACAGTGGGAGAAGGTAATTGGCAAAGCGTCCTTGAAAGAAAAAATACATGTTTTTAATTATTTCTGCTACCTATAAGCCTTGGGGGATAAAAACATTGTAGGAGATATTGCTGAGCTTTGTGAAAAAGTTATTCCATCAATGTATTTATAAAAAAATATTCATTAAAACATCTTAAACTGCATTTTACTACATTTTGGCGGTTTTGGAAAACGAAACTGTTCGACCCCACGCGAAACCGAACGCTTTGGATGCTTGCAACAAATTGAGCTTCCTAAGATATAATTTTAAGATTGCAATCCGGGGTATTTTTTACAATCTAGGATATCAGAAATTAAATTTTTCTAATTTCAGTATCCCGCGGGGTTAATAATATCCTTTTACTTCGTTTTATAGATAAAGAAGATATATTTTAATTATCTTACGTTCTGATTTATTTGTCTATAAATATTATGTGTATGTGATCGATAATAGCATGTTGAGATTTTCTTGTGACAAACTTTTGGTATAACGGAATTTTGAATATAATGAGAACATTTTTATAATAAAACAATACATTTAAGTACTTTTTCTCATTTATAATAAACACTGATATGCTACTTAAAAGAGCATTAGATAATTGTTAACCGTCTGAAATAATACATCTTTAATTCGGCAATACAATATATTAAAAAAAATCTAGTACAATAAATGTACATGTGTACTTTGACATATGTACTGGAAAATGTAACTGATTGATATCGAACAAATTGCATATAATATTTATAAATAAAAGCATCCTAAGTTAATAACTGCATTGCATTTGGCATAAAATGAAAGTTAAACTTGCTGCGCAAGTTTTAAGCAACAGCGTTGCAGATGCTTTATTATATTTATCAAATAGTGAAAATTATCCTGATTTCAAAGGCTGTGAAGCAACAGCCAATTTTGTTCGCAAATTAACAATCTATTTGATATTTTAAATAGTCAAATTTTAAAAGCCACTGACTTTAAATCTCCATTTAAGCAGCCTAACAAGAGCAAAATTTTCATTTTTTTTCTCGGAAGTGGAAATTTATATAAAAGGTTTAAAAACCTCATTTAATGGTCTCCTCATGTTGCATAGCAATAGAAAAACTGGATTTTTAACACACAAGACTTATATACAAAACACTTATGGAAACAAACTATTTACACTTTTTAATGACATGCAAACTTTCTCAAGATCACTTAGAAAAGTTTTTTAGTGCGATACGAAGTAAAGGCGGTCATAATGATAATCCCACTGCAATGCAGTTTAAAAAAAAATACGTTCGACTGTTATGCCATCATCAAATAACGTCATCACTAAACTCAAATTGTTTGCCTTTGGATAAAACAAATATTTTAAATGTAACATCGTCACATAACAATTATGTAAAAACACTGAACAAAGACAAATTTTTCTCGGCAGAAAGTATGCCACAAAATCTACAAGAAATAGACAATATACCTGATATTAGCATCCATGACAGCTTAAACTTCATTCTGGCTGATATAGTCAGTTATATCGCTGGATTTGTAGTTAAAATATTGACTAAAACTTTAAATTGTGCAATATGCGTATCTGCTTTAACTTTTGAGGTTAGAATAACAGATTTAATAAAACAAGAAAATAGAGGGAGATTGATATACCCGCGAAAAGATACTGAAAAACTATGCAAAGTAGGAGAAAAAACTTTTAAAATTTTTCAGCATGCTGAAAAATTAAAAATGCATAACTGTATGCAAACACTGATTACGCATTTGCTGATGCAAATAGAATCTGGTATTTTTATATTTTAAATTATCATATTTTATGTCAGGAACCTGTAGAAAATCACAAAATTTTATTAATGAAATCTATATTATTTGAATATTTCAGAATTCGATTATGTCATGTCGCTAAAGTGTACACCGAAGAACTTCAGAAAAATAAATGCAGAAGCATTAATAATAAAATTACTCTAATTCAGGGTCATTAAAATTTTATTTCAAAATTTAATATGAATTATTGCAATCTCGTAAGAGGTCGACATTTTAATTGGAAGAAGGTTAAGGGTCTGAGAAATCCTTTTATGTGTATAAAATGTAGGAAATGTAGAGTCAATGCATTGTATTCCTATTCTAATAAGTTTTGTATAGTAGTAAAAATGCTATAAACGATATTGAAATCGAAAATAAATTTTATTTATTTCTCATACTATTGAATACAAATAGTATCCCAAAAATTTGCAAAATCGAGACTTTGTCGGTAAAATATATTTCAGGATTTCCTGAACACGATTTAAACACTTTATTCAAGATGTTTATCTGTGAGTGTGAATATTTGTCTGCTTATTTATCTCTCTGGATAAGATAACTTAAAAACCCATGTACATGCCAATGTGAATTTTGACTTGTGAATATATTATGCAAAATATTGATCGACATTTAATTAAAAAGATATAGGGTCGACGTCGAAGATTGATACATTCGGGAAAATGTATTGAATCATTATTTTGTGTGTGTTGAAATATTGAAGAGCACTACAAAAAAAATTTAGAATTATGTGAAAATTATTGAACAGCACAGTTATATGCAAGTGCTTGAACTTTCGCAATGCAAGTAAATCCAGTTTTCTTTTCTGTTTTCAAGCATCCTATTTTATAAAGATTCTGTAGAAAATCATAAAATTCTATTAAAAAATTACATATTATTTGAATATTTTAAAATAAAATTATGCCATCTATAAGGTTTATAAGGAACTTCAGAAGGGTAAATCAAATGTCGAAGCATTAACAAAAATATTGCTTTTTTATTTTTTTTAAGGTAATTCTTAAGGTATTGAAATTTTTAAGGTGTTTTAGATATTTTAGCTGCTCCGATAGTAGTTATAAAACACCGGTTCACCGGCAGATTGGTGAGGCGGAGTATATGACTCATGGAGGAGGGTTCTTCTTTTGGGAGGGAGTTTGCCTCTTTTGGGAGAAAGTTTGGTGAGGCGGAGAACCCGATGACCTCACTTGGGAGGGTGGAGGATCCTCTCGGAGGATCTTTAGACCAACGTATTGCGAAAAAGACCTCCGAAGGATGACCTTTGACCGGAGTGAATTGTACAATCGCATTGAGAGGGGAGGACCTCCGAAGGATGACCTTTGGCCGGAGGGACTTTAAAGGAGGTATCGCACTCACTGACCGACTTTTAACAGGACGTACATTGAAAGAGGTGTCACAATCGCTGATTGATAACCTTGGAGATGACCTTCGACAGGAGCTCTTAGCACACGTCCATCCTCGCTGCTGGCTGGGAAAGAAGTGATCATTTTTATCAGCATGACGTAGTTAAAGCGCCCTCTGGCGAAAGTTGATGAGGTGCTGCCATCTATCGGCATTTTTTTCCCAAAAGAATTTAATTTTCGACTTCTCCGATACGGAACTCGAACTCGCAACTCTTCGAGTAGAAGATTGACGTCTTATCCGTTGTGCCACAGCATGCATGTCTCGTAGATTCTTATCGTCGAACTGTTCTCTGTGAAAGTAAATGGGAGATAGATTATTTTTGGGGTTCGTTCGAATCGCTCGGCGCGTTATGAACAGATTGATTGGAGTTACGAACGAGTGTTATTAAGGGGGAGCTATATTTTGTACCAATTGTTTTTCAGTGTGTTTAAAAACAGAACTTTAAGTGTATACAAAATTGTGTTAAGTGGATTCAACCATTTTAAGCGTGTATTTGAAAACGGATTTAATACTGCATTATACTTAGCTATTTCCAAAAATTGTATTAAGTGAACAAGATTCGACCATTTTAAATATGTCTTTGTGTGCGCACGCGCATATATTTAAAAACAAAATGTAATATTAAATTATGAACTGAATATAAACTTTGGACCAATGACGTCATCTTGTGAACTTTGGAGCGATGACGTCATTTTATGTGAAATCTTAGATAAGAACTGATAAGTTATCATCTTAGTGTTGTAATTAGTGTGTATATCGTTCATTTCTAATTTGGATGTCGACTAATGAGGACCTCATACTGTAAGTTATTTTCGTGTTTTTGCCAGCTATTCTTGTATATTCCGCGCGATACATATCTCCTAAAGTTACAAAAATATAGAAAATTTTTCTAAGTATTTAATGTCAATGTGATTTAAAATTAGGAACTTTAACAAAGTTTGGTACATATTTTCACTCTATGATTTCGAAGATGAATATAATAATGTAGAAATTTTCCCATGTAGATAACAATTGCATTTAGCACAATCTAATGTTGTACGATTCATTAAAAATTACAAGTTCTAATCACTTCATATCTTATTTTATGTGATCTGTTTGCACACGACACTCGATTTAGGTCACGTGATTATACTTATGACGTGGCCCGATAAGACATTTAAACCTTGGGCGTTGCGTGGCTATGTTCAGTTTGTTCATAGCTGTGACAAATTTATACTGTTTTAAGATCTTAGTGTTCTAAAAATAAATCTTATACTTTGAATGTGGTAGTTGGATGCTACTATCTAAGAATAATGTCTAAAATTCAAAGTATGCTATGACTCGAAGAAATAATTTCTAGTGGAAATACTATGGAGTTGTCTGTTCCTGACCTAGAAAAAGCAAAATCTGTGGTCATTGTTTCAGATGTGATTAATTCACCCTTACGAAAGATTGCTGTGGATTGGTTAGAGACCTATCTTATGTCTTCCATAACCCCACCAGAAACATCTCCCGTTGTCAATTCACAAGTTCTCACCGAAGTTGAAAACTCAACTCAAGATCTGCTTTCTTGTGCTCCAACACATAGCGGAGTGTTATACTCCAGCACGGAATCAGTTTCGACTGAATCTATTTCTTCAGATTTTGTGCAAGATGCGCTCCGTCGTTGGCATTTTGGTTCTGATGAGTATGTATATTTGAAACTTCGCCATGAGAAGTTAAAAGTGTATATATGGAATTATCTCTCTAACAAGCGAAATGAATTATAGCCTACGCGTGAAGGTGTTACACTGTCACCTGCTACATGGAGTGAATTTTCTCAAAAATTTTGGTCATTCAATATTCTATATGCAGATATCCCTTTCGTCAGTCGCAATGTGTTGTCTTGTTTCAATGACAACGGAAAATTGCATTTGCAGAAAATAATTCAATTATATGATTCAAAATTTTGTCTAACACAGTGTCATATTACCTTAGATAAAAATCAGATAGCATATTTACAGAATTGTGTTAACAACATTAGTATAAAACTTCGAGAAATTATATTTATAGAGTGGCTTCCTGCTCAAATATTTAAAATAAAGAACACTATAACCTTTCTACCATCACTTATTTATGACAAAAATTTCGCATTCGAACAATTAATCTCTTGTATTCATGACAACATCATGTGTCATGTAAGGAAATTTTTCAAATGTGTTGGCTGTGTTACTCAAATTGAAGATCTGAGTTACCATGAATGTCTTTACAGCACTCCATTAGAAATGTATGACAGAGTGGCTGAACAAGTTCTTCTAGATCTTGACATTAATAACATAGCAAAGAAAGTTTTGTTACGTGGTGAAGAAGTCTTTTACTGGTATGATCGAAATTTTTTCAAGTCATTCAAATCAGAGGACTATGAATGTGTAATAAGGAAATTACTTTAACTTATTTGTTTAAATGTACAACAGATAATGGTTAATGTGTATTTTATGAATAATAGATTCATTAAATGGTTTTTTATCTTTCAAATTGAACTCCTTATTTACGCTCATTAACTAATTTTTTTTAACATGTTTCATTTAAAAATGTTATGTGGCTATGGGTTATGTATCTATGCATTCAAGTGTAGCAGGTTTACTAATCTCGCTTTTTAAAATAAAATATAAAAAAATTAAAAATAGATTTATTCGAATCATATCAAATGTCTACAGTGTGGGTTTCATAACGAAAGATATTTACACTTTACAGAGTTTAAATCATAAAATTTATAATCAATGTTAAAATTCTGAAATACCCTTATTCATTAAAAATAAATGCTAAGTTATGTTCCATTCTCTAAAGTATGAAGATTCATAAAGAATGTTGTGTTTCAATCTCTAAGAATCGGTGAAAATTCGACTCTAGTTTCTTAAAAATCTACGAAGTTGAGATTTATTCTGTAATAAGTGTAAAATTTTGCTGTAGATCTCAGTTTAGTTCTGTCATTTTCTGTGTGTTGTTAAATGTGTACATTCAAATGTGGCAATTCATTAAGAACAGGTTGGTTTTATGATGCACCTACAGTCGCGAAATCGTGACATTTCTATGTGCATGCCAATAATGTCTCATATTAAGATATCAAAACTCGTTTCATGTTTCTTTTAAGGTGTTAATTGCATATTTTTAATTTTATTGCAATGTAGTGTACTTGTCTCAGAGAGCCATTCTTTTATTTAAATTCAATGTTAACAATCGCATATCCTTAAAAACAGTAAGAGATATTCTATTCTCCTGTAAGGCAGTTTAAAAAATATATATATAGTGATTTAATGAGCTTAAACTTTGTTGTAACTTTGAAAAGGTAGCTCTTATTTGATAGTCATATACTAAATATTGTGCAATTTTTGTTAAATTTCATTAAAATATGATAATTTTAAACGATAAAGGAATTTTAGAGCTTATGTAATGTTACTCCAGAGGGTCGCTCACTCATTTAGATTCAACATTAATGATCGTATATATATCCTATAAAAACCGCTAAGTGCTATTCAATTTCTCCAAAATTCGTGAGAGTTTATTCTTTTCAGATTGAGTGCATCAATGTAGTGGTTAGCTTATCGGGGTCGCGACAGTTTGCATTTTTTTTCTTTTTAAATAACTTCCAAGTAATGTATTAATTGGTGAGAATAGCTTGTGCGGGGTACAACAGTGGTTAGTTCAAAGCCGTCTCGACAGTTCACATTTCAAAAATATCGGTCCGCTATTGTATTCTTTAGAATGAAAGGATTGTGTGGGAGTCACTTTATAGGGATTTTGCAACTAGCAAAACCACTTGGCGTAGATTTTAATATTTTTTCAGATTTAAGAAAAGACATTGAATTTCTTCGTTCTATATAAGTGGAAAAACTTTATTTTTCAGATTTTAAAGAATGTTAAGTAATAATCACTTAGAGTGCTCTTAGACATATCAAAAACCACTTAGCATGGATATCTCAAAACCACTTAGCACGGTTTATGGTATAGAAGAAGAAAACTTTATTTTTAAAATTAAATATGGTAAATAAATGCAATTTTATGTAAGATTTAATCTATTCTGACATGGAAGTCATGCAGTTCATGCGTGGAACTCATAAGTTTTAAAGTGAGTTTTTATTGATTCTTATCATAGGTTTGTGTATGTTATATTTTAACTTATTGGGGAAAGAAAGTACTAATCTCGAGCAGAATGGTAAATAAATATTGCACTGTCCAAAGCAATCGTTATCTGGATGTTTGGGCGATAATCGTAAATGCTCGCTTTATACCCAGCAATGGGATATGTTCGGAAGAGGGTTTTGGCATTTTACAAGGCAAACTTTTAATAGATTTTATAATGCGTTGGTGTCCTGTAAAATCTGTACACTCACATCTAAAATTCTATAATGGTACTAAAATTACGATGTATACTGTGAAAATGGACAAATCATATTCTCTGGCTTTTATTTTATTTAAACTTAATGCTAAAATGTTGGGGTGTACACACATCTGTGAAAATGTTCGAATCGTGTTCCATAGCTTGTTAAATTCTAAACCTTGGTATTCAAATTACACCCATCACTTTAAAAATGGTTAAATCATATACGATGCACTATATAATTAAAATCATGCATGACATACACTATTCAGATTGTGTATGGTAAATCAGTGGTTAGCACAAGGAGGTTTATAAAAATATATCATTAAGAAAGAATAAGTGGCAACAGCTCAAAATGGTGATGTCATTACAGATAAGATCTAATTTTTAATAGAGTAATAAGAGCGTATAACTCATTTGTAGTTTGGACATCAAGCTGTGAAGACGTCGCTCGTGTGTTCCAATTTTTGTAACTATTTTCAGTGCTATGTGTAACATATATCTCCTAAAAATGTATAAAATGTGTCTATATATTCAAACTTTAACAAAGCTCACCGAAATATTTGTATTGCACATATTTGCAATCAGTGAAAATGTTAGTTTAAAACAGACAATTATTATTTAGAATTGTAAAATCTATTTTAAAGCTTGCTAAACATAGTCTGTAAGTGATAAAAATCGTAGTGTTAAATACACACACACACACACTTAAAAAGGTCAAATCCAGTTCACACACAATTTTATATTCAGTTCATAATTTAATATTACATTTTGTTATTAAATACATGCGCGCGCACACACACACACACACATTTAAAATGATCGAATCATGTTCACTTAATACAATTTTTAAAAATAGCTTAGTATAATGCAGTATTAAATCCGTTTTTAAATACACACTTAAAATGGTTGAATCCACTTAACACAATTTTGTATACACTTAAAGTTCTGTTTTTAAACACACTGAAAAACAATTGGTACAAAATATAGCTCCCCCTTAATAACACTCGTTCGTAACTCCAATCAATCTGTTCATAACGCGCCGAGCGATTCGAACGAACCCTGAAAATAATCTATCTCCCGTTTACTTTCACAGACAACAACAGATCGACGATAAGAATCTACGAGATATGCGTGCTGTGGCACAACGGATAAGACGCCAGTCTTCTAATCGAACAGTTGCGAGTTCGAGTCCCGTATCGGACAAGTCGAAAATTAAATTCTTTTGGGAAAAAATGCCTATAGATGGCAGCACCTCATCAACTTTCGCCAGAGGGCGCTTTAACTACGTCAAGGTCTCAAGGACAGGGTTTTACGGAGTGCCCAGGAGGGGAAAGAATTCCCCCCCTTTAAACTCCGAGCGAAAAGGAAAAAAGAAGTACTACAAGAGAGAAGCATGAGTGGAGGTTTAAAAACTAAAGTTCGCTTGGGGGGGGCGACCGAGGTCGTCCCTTCCCCAAGTCTTACAGAAAGAGGAGAATGCTAGGGCCCAAGCAGGCACCCAGCGAGAGAAAGGAGGAAAGAGGGGAGATAGAGGTACGCAGGGCCTTGAGCTTGAGAACAGGGGGGGGGGGTAACAAACGCCTAACCACAGAGAAAAAAAGGTTCGTCGATAACACGCGAGTTCCCAAATGTCAGGGAGGGGCACGGAGTTAACTAGAGTTCAAGGAAAAACGATAGAGCGGTAGAGCAGATATAAACAATGCTAGATGGACCGACCCGGCTTGGGGCGGAAGAATGCATCTTTCGGGCGTCGCCACAGCAGTGCCCTGGGGCGCTTGAGCGCCTACTACGTCAAGCTTCACTACGTCAAGCTGATAAGAACGATCACTTAGTTCCCAGCCAGCAGCGAGGAAGGACGTGTGCTAAGAGCTCCTGTCAAAGGTCATCTCCAAGGTTATCAATCAGCGATTGTGACACCTCTTTCAATGTATCTCCGGTCAAAGGTCGGTCAGTGATTGCGACACCTCTTTAAAAGTCCCTCCGGTCAAAGATCATCCTTCGGAGGGCTCTTTATCAATTGTGTCTCTTTCCCAATTCCTCCCCTCTCAACGCACTCCCGTCAAAAGTCATCCTTCGGAGGTCCTCCCCTCTCAATGCGATTGTACAATTCACTCCGGTCAAAGGTCTTCCTTCGGAGGTCTCTTTCGCAATACGTTGGTCTAAACAGGGAGGGTCAGAGATCAAAAGACCAGAATGCCGCCGTTGACAGCATTCTAGAAGGTGGACGTTATCGCCGTTCGTGACGTCACTGGGTTAGAAGGAGAAGTGCCAGTTTCTCCGACTAGCATTCATTTCTATGGGAAAACATAGACTGTGTCAGTCGTTGTTTTAATATAATTTATAATTCTATCGTAAAAGTGAAGTTTAAGTGTAAATTTGTGTATTATAGATGTATATATATTAGTATTTTCACGTATATAAAGTATAATTTTGGTAAGCACAAAAATGCCTTGTTGATGCTCGGTTGCTTTGTGTTCAAATTATTATAAGAAGTCAATGGGATCTATCAGTTTTCATAGATTTCCAAAAGATCCTACACTCCAAAAATTATGGATCGTGAAGTGAAAAAGAGAGTATAAAATACACATTGCTAACGCAACTGTCTGTTCGAGTCACTTTTCTGGTGAAGATTTTGAAGAAGATTTTCGGGCTAAATTTTGAATTTGATGCCGGTTAAACGATTAAAACAAGAAGCCAACGGCACAAAAATCTCACATACCATTAATACCGCAGTTAAAAATAATGTTTTTAATATAGCAGTATAAAAAATACTTATGATTGACATGTTTCATTGATATGTAAAATAGGTGGTCCTCTAAGTAAACCAAAAAACAAGATTAATAAAATAAAAACGACGTCATATGCAGCATTTAAAATATATAAAAATAATTTATATTTCTGATACTAGCAATTATGGAGTTTTCTTTCTTTTTTTGGAGGGGAGGGGGGGAGATATTAGCATTTTGTAAGCTAATTTACACAGTTTAGTTTATTGCATAATGTATGTAAAGTTAATTTTAAATACCTTAAGCATTTTATTTTGTTATTAATATACATAATCATAAAACGCAATTTTTTAGTAATCATAATATTGACATTATATTCACATCATCTGAAGTTATGGGACATTTCGTTTTGATATGTAAAAAGCTTAGAATACAAAACTAAAATCATCAAAGTTGAAATATAATGCATAAAAAATTTATTTACAATAAAACTAAAAGCCAGCGGCACATTTTACAGAAGAAATAAAAAAGTGGGAAATGATTTCTTAGAAATCCATGGCGCATATATATCAAAAGAGAAATGCGTTATTAAGAACTTGCAGTCAAAGTTAGCAAGCATTTCACCTTCTATATCTCTAAAAGCCATAACTTTGTTTTCACGAACCAGAACATTCATTCGGATTAAACACTTAAATAAAACTTTCATGCAACAATTAGTAGAGAGAAAAAAGCAAAGAAAAGCCTCTAAATGGTGTAAAAGCAGTATCATGTCATAAAAATGGTATGTATTGATTTATTATTTATGATCCGTGTGAACATTGCTTTAAAATTTTAGAACTGTATATAGTTTATATTTAAAACTGTATAAAGTTTAATAACATCAATTTTGCATTCTTAACATATCTTTGTGAAAACTGACTTATCCAGTGGCTTAGCCAAGAGTCATAATATTCCACTAGCCTACAAAATGCATCGTCTCTTTTTTGGGAAAATAAAATAAATCTACTGCCATTGACCATCCATTCGACCGTCAACTCCCCCCTTTTCTCAAGATCCGATCTACGCTTTTTAATATAATATATAGTTATGTAACTACTAGATTGGTGATATTTCATAGTCATCAATATATGTTATATGTATGTGGGATATTTTACGAAATTAGATATTTTTGAAATGCATATTTATATTACATGTAGAAAATATTATCAATATTTAAGATAATGGATACTATATTTTTAAAAATCCGATGATTAGATATTTATTCATATCTATATTAAAACACTTGAAATATAATTTTTATATTTACTACACTTTTCACGATATATTTCAGCTTTTATTATAAATAATATATGTATTATAATATTTTAATGATAGCCCTATGCATTTATGAGAAGAATAATTTAATTTCATTCTTCTAAAATTTTATTACGAAGGATCTTATATCCTTATAAGCGCGAACTTTCTAAACTTTATACACGTATCTCTATGTCCCCTCTTCTTGACTTGTAATCTCAGTGACGTCACGCTTCAGGTTTCTCTCCCGGTCGAAAAGCAACCCCCCTTCTCTGACCTACCTTATGTTTAAAGTACCTTGGGTCTAAAGACCCTCCGAGAGGATCCTGCACCCTCCGAAGTGAGGTCATCGGGTGCACCGCCTCACCAAACTTCCTCCCAAATTAGCAAACTCCCTCCCAAGTAAGGAAAACTCCCTCCCAAAAGAGGAACCCTCCTCCATGAGTCATCTGCTCCGCCTCACCAATCTGCCGGTGAACCAGTGTTTTATAACTAATTCCGATTTACGAGTTAATCTCGAAAAACGAGTACATTATCACTATGTCGGGCCCAAGACGGGTGAGTCCGACGAGGTTCAAAATCCATAGAAATAAAATATACCCTTAAAGACACTGATAAACTAAATTTAGATATACTAGCTGCTACAGTTTTGGAGCTATTCTTAAAAAACGAGTACATTCTTCTTGTTGGGACCGGGAGGGGCTTGCTCGATCAGGTTTCAGGTTTAAAATCCAATGAGCTAAGACATACCGCAAATGACAACAACATTTTAAACTTGAAACTTTTAGATACTCCGGTTCTAGAGTTATTCCCCCAAAAGTGAATTTCTAAGGCGGGCCCAAAACGGGTTCGCCCGATATGGTTTAAAATCGAAGGAATTAAAATATTCCCCAAAAGATAAAGATGTACTACATTTATATTTTCTAGTTTCCCCGATTTTCCAGTTATTCTAAAAAAACAGGTCCATTCCTATGTCGGGCCAAGGACGGGCTATCCCGATAAAGTTCAAATAAGAAGAAACTTAGATATACCCCAAAAACCAACAACATGTTAAACTTGGAATTTTTAGCTACTTCGGTTCTCGCGTTATTCTTCAAAAACGAATGCATTCTTCAGCGGATCCAAGACGGGCTAGCCCGATGAGGTTCAAAATCTAGATTAATATCCATCTAAAAGGGAATGATATACTAAATTTATATTTTTCAGCTACTCCAATTGATCGAGTTATTCTTGAAAAGAGAGTAAATTTCTATGGCGGGCCCAAGACGGGCTGGCCCGATAAGGTTCGAAATGCGATGAAATGTAATATACGCCAAAGGACAATGATATATTAAATTTAGACATTCTAGATGCTCCGAATTTTTAGTTATTCTAAAAAAACCGATATATTCCTTTTGTTGTTCTCAGGGCGGGCTAGTCTGAAAAGATTTGTAATCCAAAGATTTAAAATATACAGCAAATGACAAGGATAAACTAAATTCCGAATTTTTAGATACATCTGTTCTCGAGTTATACCGCGAAAACGGGTGAGTTTCGAAGACGGGCCTTAGACGGGCTAATTCGGTACGGTTCAAAATTGAAAGAATTAAAATATAACCCAAAAGAAAACGATATATTAAATTTAGATTTCCTACTTTCTCTGATTTTCGAGTTATTCTCAAAAACCAGGTAAAGTCCTAGGTCGAGCCCAGGACGGTCTAGCCCGATAAGCTTCAAAATCGAAAGAAGTGAAATGTACCACCAGAGAAAACGTCATAACAAATTTCACGTTGCTGTGATAAATGAACCTGATTATTTTGGATCTCAAAGGTTTGAACGAACACCAGATCAAGTTAAATAAAATTTAAAAAATACGAATATATCCCTAGCACAATCTCTCTGAAAATCAAATGACTTTTTATGTATACCACTTACAATAATCACACCAGATTTTACACAAATTCTTTAGTTATTTCGAATGGTATCGGTCATTTCATTTGCAATAAATTCCCATTAGTTTCAATGTTAACTCCTCCGCTTTTAACCGTTTATTCGGGACCTGCGGCTTTTCAGGAACATCACCCAGCATTGGGAGGTATAGGCGGTCGGCACACTATTCCTTCTAGACACTGTAGTTTGGGCAACAAATCGTAGCGCGGAGTGATACAAATTAGCTTCCGCCGTTAACATTAGCAAGCATATACCGTGCTCTCTCCACCTTATTCGTCCCTCCACGAATATAACACTAAAAATTAACCTCGGATATAAGTTTCAAGTTATTTGGATGAAGCGTTTCCGAATTATGAGTATGCAAAGTTTTAAGCTCCTAATGTTAAATTAGTTTCCAAGACTTCCATTCATATCTTCTGTAATAGTTATCAGCTCACGCTGTTTATTTGTATGATGTTACTACTAAATAACCCAAACACATTTACGTGATTTTTATTACACAGAAGGTTTTTAAAATGTTCGTCATATTCCCTTGCAAGCTAAGGTTAAACGTATTTATTTTTCCGAAGAAATCGGCAAGATATGCCAGTTAGGAAATAAATACCGGGTGGTCAGAATTAAAACAACCCTACTCTGAGCTCTCTATGCATCGAACTACTCAGTGTAATGGCTCCAAAATTGTTGAACCTCCAAAATTGTTGTACAGCGCTACATATCTGTGGCGCTGTACAACAGAAAATATGCTGAAAAGACACAAAATAATCACAAAAAAACAAACACATGCGATATGGAATTTTTCCTTTTTAATTTCTTTTGCTGATATGAAAAAAAAAAGAAGATAAAAAGTGAAGAAATTTAAACTGTCATTGTAACTGCAATTTCGCACTGTAAGCACAAAAATTTGTATAAACTCTTGATTTGCAACTACTATGTTCTGGGCATAAAAGGGGATAAAACTGGGAAATTTTCATTCTTATCAGCGATGGCTGTCACACTGCCAGAACGCGCTTTGTTTGTGAAGCTGTTTTATGAAAACAAAGGACATGCTGCAGCTGCACTTCGAGAGTTTCGTCGACTTCAGATTTTGCGCAAAGGACCATTACTTCCACAAGCTCTCAGGAGAATGATCGCTCGATTCGCGAAAACTGGACATCTTGGAGTTCAGCCGGGTCGACGACGTTTAGACTCGTTCAGATGTCGTTGATGATGGTACCACCGTTATTATTGAACAATCAATGGATAACGTTATAGGCTGTAGCAGTGCAAGTGGAGTATCACGACACTTGGGTGTTCCCTACAGCACAGTGCGGAACGTACTGAGAAACATAGTACATTTTTTCCCGTACAAAATTAGTCACAATCACCACTTGCTCACCATCGACAGGGAGAAGCGACTGACTGTTATTGACATTTCTGGCTAGAGTTGAAGTTTATGCATCGTGGCCGTGGCAGATTCTATGGAACGATGAAGCGCATTTCCATTTAAGTGGAACAGTCAACACCCATAACTGTTGCATTTGGGACACGGAAAACCCTCGTATCGTCCAAGAGATTCCACTTCACTCACCGAAAGTTACAGTCTGGTGTGGATTCACAGCCACATTCATTCTTGGACCCTTCTTTTTCGAAGAGGCTACTCCCAATGGCCCTGTGACATGCACCGTGACGGCTAGGAGGTACAAAAACATGCTCGAAAATTTTGTTGTACCCCAACTGCAACAGCACCATTGTCTTGATTCAATTATCTTTATGCAAGATGGAGCGCCTCCACACATTGAACTCTGTGTACAGCAGGTTCTTCGGCAGCATTTTACTAATGGTAGAGTAATTAGTCGTGCGTTTCCGACAACCTGGCCATCTCGTTCTCCAGATCTTAATCCCTGTGATGTTTGGCTGTGGGGATACTTAAAAAGTCTTGTTTATCGAGGACGTCTGGTAACCTGTAACCTTGGCAGATTTGAAAGACAGTATCACTCTGCATGTGAGAAGCATCTCAATCGACCAATTACGATCCGCAGTTGAACAAGCTGTCTACAGACTGCAGATTTTACATCTTGAAGAAGGGAACCATATTGAGCAACATTCAATGCATCGATAAGGTGCTTGTGATATGAATGTTTGGTACGTTCGAATAAGGATTCAAGGATCACAATTAAGGAGTGCCTAGGTCAGCCGAAGGCTGCCTTTAACGTCCAATCTGAGGGTCGCTGGGAAATAGTAAAAAGAAAAATTACAGAAAAGAGAGATTCAATAATAGAACGGGCGGTGCTCATCCAATCTCGGTTGTGACAAGTCACAAGCGAGGTCTGCTGAGTCACATAATTTAGAAAAAAGAGGAAGAAATTTTTCCTTGAAAAAGAGCGGGGGGGGGGGGGGGAGGGGGCGAGCTGCGCTCAACGGAGCACAGGCCTTGAATCGATGAAAAGTACGCTCAACACACCTCCGGAAAACAGTGCTCATCAGAGCGGGCCCTAAACATTAATTTAAGGGGTGACTTGGTGCAGGGCACCGAAGAGAATTTGGAGTCTATTCAGGTCATGTTTATCTGCTTTCATTTCAGGGATGACTTTGGAGAAGCAATCGTAAATATATTTGGGGGAGAAGTCCTTTTTTAATTCCATAAGCATATCTATAACGGAGGAATAAAAAACACTCACATTGCCTTCCTTATTAATTGTATCAGTTTGTGGTTTTGGTTTAGGTCTGGGTGTTTTATGAATAGGGGGGGGGGGGGCGTTCGGGGTAGTCTTCAGAGTTATTTTTGAAGAGGTTAGTGTAAGTTACATTTTTAGTTGCATATTTTGAGGTGAATTTGTTTTGTTCTGAGTTGTAATTAGGTTTAGGTTTAGGAAAATTAGGGCATCCTCTGTAGCTAGCGGGGTGCGCACCGCCGCAATTTTCGCAAGTACACGGGGTAGTTTTAACCTTAAGGCACTCTATGGTTTTATGTGGGCCAGCGCATTTTACGCATCTGGGGGGTAGAAAGCATTGCCGTGCCGAGTGGTGAAAAGTCTGGCAAGAAAAACATTGGCTCACTTGAGCCTTCCTCTATATTTCTCTACTTTGATCTCAAGACCTAACATAACTTTGATTTGGTATATTTGGGGATTTTGTGGCGTTTTGGGGCACTGTACGTAAAAGAGTGGCATAAGAATTTTATTTGTTTTGGGGCCTTTATAAAGCTGGGTAATGCTGTTTAGTTGGATATTATTTTTAGTTAGCTCGGTTTTAATGATTTCTATGTCCGTAAGAATGGGTAGGCCACGAATGACCACCTTTAGCGGTTTTTCTTCATTTAGCAGGAAAGTTCTGTTGTGAATATTATCTATTTTGAGTTTACTTTGAACTGCTATATACTCCTCTCTACATCTGACCTGAAACTTCATAAGGGATCCTCTCAGGTTTCCCTGAAGGGAGGGGGCAACTAATTTAAGTTCAGCTAAATAATCAAACCAGTTAGGTGCAGGAACAATAAAGAAGGGCGGGGGGGGGGAGGAGGGTTCTTTTTTAGGGGCAGATTCTACATTTTGTGCATCCGGTGCGGACACATCCGCTTCAAGAACATGTTCTACTGTACTAACGGGGGGGGGGGGGATCATTAGTCTTAGGACGGGCATTATGCCTTTTTTGAACAGTCTGAAAACCGTCGTTGTCTAAGAGGGGGGGTCTTTTTTGGCATTAAAATTAAAATCAGGCTTAGCGTTGAAGCTAAAAGTGGAATTGTTAACATTATTAAAGGCAGATGGCGCCACTTTCGTGGCAGTACTCGTAGATGGCTGGTGACCAGGTTTAACGAAAGAAGCAATTGCAGGAAAAGGAATACTCCCGTGAGAAGAACTCACGGGGGCTCACCATTTTCAGGAGATGAAGTGTCCATATTTCGTGGCCGACTATTGTCCATCTGTGCCATCCTGGCACGCATCAGATTCTTTAATTCCGGATCCAAATCATCAGGCGGGTTCTCGTATAAGTCCCGAAGTTCGTCGCAATCCAGCTCCATTATCTAGGTTCTATCATCGTCCATAATTTCGTCTTCGACTGTTACCTCACGTGGCGTAGCACGTGTGACTGGAGTTCTCCACATATTTTCGCAATATTTGCGGTATTCTGCAATAGATTTGTCCTGCCCGAACATCTTCTTAAACTCGTGCAGCTTCATGACTTTACGCTTTCGCTGGGGCTGTGCCATTGCACAGCAAAAACAAGTCCAAACTCACAAAAAGTAACTCAGAAAAATACGCGTGGCGAGGAACTCTGTAAAATCGAGCTCCAGTTAGCGTATCAGTTAGTGCATCCAGTTAGCGTATCGGTACGTTCGAAAAAAATGTGTATTTTGTGTCTTTGCAGCATATTTTCTGTTGTACAGCGTCACCTATCGGTGTTTCTGGAACTAATTTTTTTTTTCGCTTAATCCCTTTCCCCATGACTTGAATAGTAGGTTCAACAATTTTGGAGCCTTTACACTCGATGTATAGAGAGCTTAGAGTAGGGGTGTTTTAATTCTGACCACCCGGTACATTATCTGTTATTTTGGCTAGTAGCTCTTTCTCCTTATCCGGTTTTTTCCTTTCCAGAAACAAAGCGATTTCTTCTCGAAGCTCGAGCACTCGGTGCAACACCTTGCCCCGTGATAACCAACGCACTTGGAACGCCACTGTGTGGAATAACAGCACGTCGAATTTGCCTCCAAATTCATTGCACAACTCTTGTATTTGTCCCACTACCTCGGATTTAGTTTGCAATTTTCACTACCTGGGTAAATGCATCCAGCAAATCATGAAGCGTTTTCACTGCCAAAGCATAGCGATGAATAATCATATATATCATGACCAAAACACAGTAAGATCGTGTTTTTAAAACGAAGTGGTTAAGCTACCTGCAAGTGCGGTTGCGGAAACGATGTAATTTAGCTGTCGTCAAGTGCGGACGCGCATAAAGCTACCTGCCAGTGGGCTACCGTCAAATTAACAGGATGATTGTTGTTTTACAGAGGAAGGTAGCAAATTATATTTCGCTTACTAAAGTTAGACGACAGTGTTATTTAAATTATAATTCTTCAAATATATTTAAAAATAAATTACCGATAAAAGAGTCGAATTTTACGGTTTCTAGCTCCTACAAATGTATATATAGCATTAAAATAGAGCTTGAAGAATGGAGCGATTCCTTTTTTACACTTCTGTTTGTCTGAAAATAAAATATAATAATCCTTCCAAACTTTTTAAGGAACTTGACAATAAATATTTGATCATAAAATTGTCTAATTAATAGACCCAAGATGGAGTCCCCCCCCCCCCCGGTATGCTGGGGAACCTGACCGGAACAGGAAAAATTAGGTACAAAAATGAGGGGACGGGGGCCCGAACAGGCCCCTCCTCCCCTCGCTTTCCACGAGTCTGCATGTGTGTGCTTTATGGTTATAAGTAGTTATAAAAGGGGCTTTCACCGGCGGATCGGGGAGGCGGTGCCAGAGGAGGCCCTCTTTGGGAGGAGGGTCCCTCTTTGAGAGGATCCTCTTTGGGAGGATGCCTCTTTGGAGTGTCTTCCCTCTTTTGAGAGGATCCTCTCAGAGGGTCTTGAGACCCCCAGGAGGGAGGATGCCTCTCAGTGCCCCCTCCCCTCTTTTGGAAGTTTGGTGAGGCGGTGCAGCACCGGATGCCTCTTTCGGAAGAGGGCAATTGCGAAGTCTTTCAGAGAGGTATGATGACTCATACGGAGTGAGTTTCACTCTTGAGAGTGAATGTCACAATCGCTGACTGACCCTTGACCTGAGGAAGAAGTTTCAAGGGATGTCGCAATCGATGACTGAGCATCACACAATCTGGAAATGACGTGTCGCGCCTTGGAGCTCCTTAGCACACGTCCTCCCTCTCTGCTGGTCAGCGACAGACTGAAAGATCTTATCAGCATGAAGTAGTTAAAGCGCCCTCTGGCGAATTTTGATGAAGTGCTGCCATCTATCGGCATTTTTTTTCCCAAAAGAATTTAATGTTTCACTGGTCAGGAGCTGGATTCGATCTTGGGCCCAACTGATTAGAAGCCGCGCGTCTTACCGCTGTGCCAAAGCACCCGTGCTTTATAGGCAGTTAACTTCGAAGTGTACCTTATCAGTGGAAGTTAGATTATTTTTCAAAGTTCATTCGAATAGCGATGCGCTTTATAAAGGGTGCGTTTTAAAACAGAATGCTACGGAGTGAATATAAATCTGTGTATTATAACATTATGATTTTTTAAAACAAATGTATACACAAACTTTAAAAACACGAATGTAATAATTAGCTAAAATTGTATTCAGTGGATTTTTTTTTTTAAATAAATCTAACTATCAATACGATTTTTATAATAATAATGAAATGATTTCAAATGTTTAAAAACAAATTGATTACGGATTTCCAATGAACACACAAATTGTGTTCAGTGGACACACAAATTGTGTTCAATGAATACGATTCGACCATTTTAAGTGTTGTGTATCTAAAAACAAATGTATACACAAACTTTAAAAACACGAATGTAATAATTAGCTAAAATTGAATTCAGTGGATTTTTTTTTTTTTTTTTTTTAATAAATCTAACTATCAATACGATTTTTATAATAATAACGAAATGATTTCGAATGTTTAAAAACAAATTGATTACGGATGAACACACAAATTGTGTTCAATGAATACGATTCGACCATTTTAAGTGTTGTGTATCTAAAAACAAATGTATACACAAACTTTAAAAACATGAATGTAATACATAGCTGAAATTATGTTTTGTGAGCAGGATTCAACCATTCTAAGTGTGTGTGTGTGAGTTTTGAAAAATAAATCTAAAAGTATATAAAAATAATAATAATGAAAATTAGAACTCACAGAACGACCTCTTCACTACCCGCTGGGCAAACTCCAAATGAGTGATACACTCTCATTACGCTATTAAAAATTAGATATTATCTATAATGACGTCAGCAGTATGAGGTGTTGCCACATATTTTTTCTAATAATATATTTTAATAGTTGGATACTTCAAGGGTCTGATTTGGTACACGTAATCTGAAATACATCATTTTAATGATATTACGCATTGAATATGATTCGGCCATTTTTAAAATGGTGGATGTAATTGAAATATCGAAGTTTAGAATTTAACAAACTAACGAATTTTCACCCCCAAAAATTTTAGCATTCAGTTTAAATAAAACCCAATGAATATGATATCACCATTTTAACATCGTAATTTTACTACCATTATAGAACTTAGAAGTGAGTGTACATTATTTTTTTCAGGACACCAACACATTTTAAAATCTATTGAATAGGAATAGACCATTTTGCACATACATGTACCTAGATTTCAACACCCGGTATTAAAACCTGCTAAACATGAAACGAGTAAGTATTGTGTGAGATTTTATCACACTAACTTTCAAACTTTTTAAATTTTTAAAAATGTCCGAAATAGTTGTATTTCATCGGTAGACATAAATTGTATGGAACACATTTTTATGAAAAAAATATCTGTTTCGACAGCTTTTAAAAATAGATTTCTACAGTTGTACACTACGGTTCTAGAATTTTCTAAATACGAATCGACTGTTTGAACTACCAATGGTGGTTTTACCGATGCAAATATTTACAGGACAAATATTTCAATGAAACCGAACTTAGTTGAAGCTTCTAAGTTTGAATATTTAGAATCATTTCATATAATTTTTATATTCACATTGAAAATAGTTAACAAAATTGGAACTCACGGAGCGACAACTTACTGTCCACACTCCAAATGAGTGATACACTCTTATTACATTATTAAAAATTAGATCTTATCTATAATGATGTCATTATGTTGCCGTATTGCCACCACACAATTATTCTTTCCAAATTATGCATTTTTTTTTCTTTTTTCTTTTTAATAACTTGCTACTGTCTTATGCTATCCATTTTTTTTTTCATATAAGCAGATATTCCATATACCTTCTAAATGTTAAGTTGTAATTTAAAAAAAAAAAAGCATTAGAGGTGTATTTTACGTCTGAATTCGTCCAAGTGGAAATCCGACAATTGCAAATGCATGATTGCATCCTCACATTTCAATAGACACCACTAAAATGTGTGGATCTTATTTTGAAAAAGCTGCTCTCAGAAAGAATATGTATATGAATACATATTTTCCATAAATATACCCCCTCCCCCCCTCAATACACACAACATGCAGGCCAAAGACTCACCCAAAATACATTCCAAATCGGCTCTATAGCTTATCGCGCTTATCAGTGTAACAGATAGTAACCCAAAGTTCATGTTCGCAAAGCGAGTTAATTGCAATGTTATTGTTTTAAGCAGTTCCCATATTTAAATGAAAAATTTATCAAATTATACAATACATACAAGAGCTGGAAGATCATAGCATTTCAATATTATAGAATACTCACGAATGTTTTTTTTTTTTTCCCCATTTAAAATTATCAAATTTTAATGCAATTTGACAAAAATTGCACAATACTTAGTGTATGACTATCAAATAAGAGCTAGGTTTTATTGTTACAACAACGTTTAAGATCATTAAACGAGTATATATATATATATATATTTTTTTTTAAAGAAGAATAGTATATAACTTACTGTTTTTAAGGATAGGTGATTGTTAACATTGAATTTAAATGAAAGAGTGATCCTCTGAGACAAGTACAGTACATTGCAATAACATTAAAAAATATGAAAGATATGCAATTAACACCTTAAAAGAAACATGTAATGAGTTTTGATATCTTAATAGGAGACATTATTGACATGCACATAGAAATGTCACAATTTTGTGGCTGTAGGTGCTCCATAAGACCCCTCTGCTCTTAATAAATGATCCCATTTGAATGTACATATTTAACAACATACAGAAACTGACAGGACTACAACAAAATTTTACACCTATTACAGAATAACTCGCAACTTCGTAGATTTTTAAGAAACTACAGTCGAATTTTCACCGATTCTTAGAGATTGAAACACAGCATTGTTTATGAATCTTCATACTTTAGAGAATGGAACATAACTTACCATTTATTTTGAATGAATTCAGAATTTTGACATTGATTATAAATTTATGATTTAAACTCTGTAAAGTGTAAATATCCTTTGTTATGAAACTCACACTGTAGACATTTGATATGATTCGAATAAATCTATTTTTAATTTTTTATATTTTATTTTAAAAAGTGAGATTAGTAAACTTGTTACACTTGAATGTATAGATACATAACTCATAACCATATAACATTTCTTAAATGGAACATGCTTAAAAAAAAAAAATTAGCTAATGAGTATAAATAAGAAATTCAATTTGAAAGATAAAAACCATTTAATGAATCTATTATTCATGAAATACACATTAACCATTATCAGTTGTACATTTAAACAAATAAGTTAAAATGATTTCCTTATTGCACATTCATAGTCCTCTGATTTGAATGACTCGAAAAAATTTCTATCATAGCAGTAAAAGACTTCTTCACCACGCAACAAAACTTTCTTAGCAATGTTATTAATGTCAAGATTTAGAAGCACTTGTTCAGACACTCTGTCATACATTTGTAATGGAGTGCTGTAAAGACATTCATGGTAACTTAAATCTTCAACTTGAGCAACACAGCCGACACATTTGAAAAGTTTTCTTACATGACACATGATGTTGTCATGAATACAAGAGATTAATTGTTCGAATGCAAAATTTTTGTCACAAATAAGTGATGGTAGAAAGGTTATAGTGTTCTTTATTTTTAATATTTGAGCAGGAAGCCACTCTATAAATATACTTTCTCGAAGATGTATACTAATGTTGTTAACACTATTCTGTAAACATGCTATTTGATTTTTATCTAAGGTAATATGACACTGTGTTAGACAAAATTTTGAATCATATAATTGAATTATTTTCTGCAAATGCAATTTTCCGTTGTCATTGAAACAGAACAACTCATTGCGACTGACGAAAGAGGTATCTGCATATAGAATATTGAACGACCACAATTTTTGAGAAAATTCACTCCACGTAGCCGGTGACAGTGTAACACCTTCACGCGTAGGCTGTAATTCATTTCGATCGTTAGAGAGATATTTCCATATATACACTTTTAACTTCCCATGACGAAGTTTTAAATATACATACACATTAGATCCTAAATGCCAACGACGGAGTGCATCTTGCATAAAATCTGAAGAAGTAGATTCAGTCGAAACTGATTCTGTAGTGGAAGATAACACTCCGCTATGTGTTAGAGCACAAGAAAGTAGATCTTGAGTTGAGTTTTCAACCTCGGTGAGAACTTGTGAATTGACAACGGTAGATGTTTCTGCTGGGGTTTTGGAAGACATAAGATAGGTCTTTAACCAATCCTCAGCAAATTTTTGTGAGGGCGAATTAATCACATCTGAGACAATGTCCACAGATTTTGTTTCTTCTAGGGTAGGAACAGTCAACTCCGCACTATTTACACTAGAAATTATTTGCTCGAGTGATGGCATACTTTGAATTTTAGGCATTCTTTTTAGATAGTAACATCCAACTACGACATTCACAGTATAAGATTTATTTTTAAAACACTAACATCTTAAAACATTATAATTTTGTCGCAGCTATGAACGAACCAAACCTATCCACACAACGCCCAAAGGTGAAATGACTTATCAAACAACTTCATAAGTATAATCACATAACCTAAATCGAGTGTCGTGTGCAAACAGATCACATAAGATATGAAGTGATTAGAACTTATAATTTTTAATGAATCGTACAACATTAGATTGTGGTAAATACAATTGTTATCTACATGAGAAAATTTCTATATTATTTCATTCAGCTTCGAAATCATAGAGTGAAAATATGTACCAAACTTACTTAAAGTTCCTAATTTTAAATCACATTAACATTATATACTTAGAAAAATTTTATATATATTTTTATAACTTTAGGTGATATGTATCACGCGGAATATACAAGAATAGCTACCAAAAACACGAAAATAACTAACAGTATGAGGCCTTCACAAGTCGACATCCAAACTAGAAATGAACGATAAACACACTAATTACAACAATTAGATGAGAGCTTATCAGTTCTTATCTTATCTAAAATTTCACATAAAATGACGTCATCACTCCAAAGTTCACAAGATGACGTCATTGGTCCAAGGTTCGCAAGATAGCCGTTTAGCCTTTTAAAATTAAGAAGTAATTAAAATTTTTATAATTGTGAATAAGTGATTTAAAATTAAGAAGTAATTAAAATCGGTAGTAATTACTTCTTAATTTTAAATCACTTATTCACAATTATAAAAATTTTAATTACTTCTTAATTTTAAAAGGCTAAACGGCTATCTTGCGAACCTTGGACCAATGACGTCATCTTGTGAACTTTGGAGTGATGACGTCATTTTATGTGAAATTTTAGATAAGATAAGAACTGATAAGCTCTCATCTAATTGTTGTAATTAGTGTGTTTATCGTTCATTTCTAGTTTGGATGTCGACTTGTGAAGGCCTCATACTGTTAGTTATTTTCGTGTTTTTGGTAGCTATTCTTGTATATTCCGCGTGATACATATCACCTAAAGTTACAAAAATATAGAAAATTTTTCTAAGTATTTAATGTTAATGTGATTTAAAATTAGGAACTTTAAGTAAGTTTGGTACATATTTTCACTCTATGATTTCGAAGCTGAATGAAATAATATAGAAATTTTCTCATGTAGATAACAATTGTATTTACCACAATCTAATGTTGTACGATTCATTAAAAATTATAAGTTCTAATCACTTCATATCTTATGTGATCTGTTTGCACACGACACTCGATTTAGGTTATGTGATTATACTTATGAAGTTGTTTGATAAGTCATTTCAACTTTGGGCGTTGTGTGGATAGGTTTGGTTCGTTCGTAGCTGCGACAAAATTATAATGTTTTAAGATGTTAGTGTTTTAAAAATAAATCTTATACTGTGAATGTCGTAGTTGGATGTTACTATCTAAAAAGAATGCCTAAAATTCAAAGTATGCCATCACTCGAGCAAATAATTTCTAGTGTAAATAGTGCGGAGTTGACTGTTCCTACCCTAGAAGAAACAAAATCTGTGGACATTGTCTCAGATGTGATTAATTCGCCCTCACAAAAATTTGCTGAGGATTGGTTAAAGACCTATCTTATGTCTTCCAAAACCCCAGCAGAAACATCTACCGTTGTCAATTCACAAGTTCTCACCGAGGTTGAAAACTCAACTCAAGATCTACTTTCTTGTGCTCTAACACTTAGCGGAGTGTTATCTTCCACTACAGAATCAGTTTCGACTGAATCTACTTCTTCAGATTTTATGCAAGATGCACTCCGTCGTTGGCATTTAGGATCTAATGTGTATGTATATTTAAAACTTCGTCATGGGAAGTTAAAAGTGTATATATGGAAATATCTCTCTAACGATCGAAATGAATTACAGCCTACGCGTGAAGGTGTTACATTGTCACCGGCTACGTGGAGTGAATTTTCTCAAAAATTGGGGTCGTTCAATATTCTATATGCAGATACCTCTTTCGTCAGTCGCAATGAGTTGTTCTGTTTCAATGACAACGGAAAATTGCATTTGCAGAAAATAATTCAATTATATGATTCAAAATTTTGTCTAACACAGTGTCATATTACCTTAGATAAAAATCAAATAGCATGTTTACAGAATAGTGTTAACAACATTAGTATACATCTTCGAGAAAGTATATTTATAGAGTGGCTTCCTGCTCAAATATTAAAAATAAAGAACACTATAACCTTTCTACCATCACTTATTTGTGACAAAAATTTTGCATTCGAACAATTAATCTCTTGTATTCATGACAACATCATGTGTCATGTAAGAAAACTTTTCAAATGTGTCGGCTGTGTTGCTCAAATTGAAGATTTAAGTTACCATGAATGTCTTTACAGCACTCCATTACAAATGTATGACAGAGTGTCTGAACAAGTGCTTCTAAATCTTGACATTAATAACATTGCTAAGAAAGTTTTGTTGCGTGGTGAAGAAGTCTTTTACTGCTATGATAGAAATTTTTTCGAGTCATTCAAATCAGAGGACTATGAATGTGCAATAAGGAAATCATTTTAACTTATTTGTTTAAATGTACAACTGATAATGGTTAATGTGTATTTCATGAATAATAGATTCATTAAATGATTTTTATCTTTCAAATTGAATTTCTTATTTATACTCATTAGCTAATTTTTTTTTTTTAAGCATGTTCCATTTAAGAAATGTTATATGGTTATGAGTTATGTATCTATACATTCAAGTGTAACAAGTTTACTAATCTCACTTTTTAAAATAAAATATAAAAAATTAAAAATAGATTTATTCGAATCATATCAAATGTCTACAGTGTGAGTTTCATAACAAAGGATATTTACACTTTACAGAGTTTAAATCATAAATTTATAATCAATGTCAAAATTCTGAATTCATTCAAAATAAATGGTAAGTTATGTTCCATTCTCTAAAGTATGAAGATTCATAAACAATGCTGTGTTTCAATCTCTAAGAATCGGTGAAAATTCGACTGTAGTTTCTTAAAAATCTACGAAGTTGCGAGTTATTCTGTAATAGGTGTAAAATTTTGTTGTAGTCCTGTCAGTTTCTGTATGTTGTTAAATATGTACATTCAAATGGGATCATTTATTAAGAGCAGAGGGGTCTTATGGAGCACCTACAGCCACAAAATTGTGACATTTCTATGTGCATGTCAATAATGTCTCCTATTAAGATATCAAAACTCATTACATGTTTCTTTTAAGGTGTTAATTGCATATCTTTCATATTTTTTAATGTTATTGCAATGTACTGTACTTGTCTCAGAGGGTCACTCTTTCATTTAAATTCAATGTTAACAATCACCTATCCTTAAAAACAGTAAGTTATATACTATTCTTCTTTAAAAAAAAAATATATATATATATATACTCGTTTAATGATCTTAAACGTTGTTGTAACAATAAAACCTAGCTCTTATTTGATAGTCATACACTAAGTATTGTGCAATTTTTGTCAAATTGCATTAAAATTTGATAATTTTAAATGGGGGAAAAAAAAAAAACATTCGTGAGTATTCTATAATATTGAAATGCTATGATCTTCCAGCTCTTGTATGTATTGTATAATTTGATAAATTTTTCATTTAAATATGGGAACTGCTTAAAACAATAACATTGCAATTAACTCGCTTTGCGAACATGAACTTTGGGTTACTATCTGTTACACTGATAAGCGCGATAAGCTATAGAGCCGATTTGGAATGTATTTTGGGTGAGTCTTTGGCCTGCATGATGTGTGTATTGAGGGGGGGAGGGGGTATATTTATGGAAAATATGTATTCATATACATATTCTTTCTGAGAGCAGCTTTTTCAAAATAAGATCCACACATTTTAGTGGTGTCTATTGAAATGTGAGGATGCAATCATGCATTTGCAATTGTCGGATTTCCACTTGGACGAATTCAGACGTAAAATACACCTCTAATGCTTTTTTTTTTTTAAATTACAACTTAACATTTAGAAGGTATATGGAATATCTGCTTATATGAAAAAAAAAATGGATAGCATAAGACAGTAGCAAGTTATTAAAAAGAAAAAAGAAAAAAAAATGCATAATTTGGAAAGAATAATTGTGTGGTGGCAATACGGCAACATAATGACATCATTATAGATAAGATCTAATTTTTAATAATGTAATAAGAGTGTATCACTCATTTGGAGTGTGGACAGTAAGTTGTCGCTCCGTGAGTTCCAATTTTGTTAACTATTTTCAATGTGAATATAAAAATTATATGAAATGATTCTAAATATTCAAACTTAGAAGCTTCAACTAAGTTCGGTTTCATTGAAATATTTGTCCTGTAAATATTTGCATCGGTAAAACCACCATTGGTAGTTCAAACAGTCGATTCGTATTTAGAAAATTCTAGAACCGTAGTGTACAACTGTAGAAATCTATTTTTAAAAGCTGTCGAAACAGATATTTTTTTCATAAAAATGTGTTCCATACAATTTATGTCTACCGATGAAATACAACTATTTCGGACATTTTTAAAAATTTAAAAAGTTTGAAAGTTAGTGTGATAAAATCTCACACAATACTTACTCGTTTCATGTTTAGCAGGTTTTAATACCGGGTGTTGAAATCTAGGTACATGTATGTGCAAAATGGTCTATTCCTATTCAATAGATTTTAAAATGTGTTGGTGTCCTGAAAAAAATAATGTACACTCACTTCTAAGTTCTATAATGGTAGTAAAATTACGATGTTAAAATGGTGATATCATATTCATTGGGTTTTATTTAAACTGAATGCTAAAATTTTTGGGGGTGAAAATTCGTTAGTTTGTTAAATTCTAAACTTCGATATTTCAATTACATCCACCATTTTAAAAATGGCCGAATCATATTCAATGCGTAATATCATTAAAATGATGTATTTCAGATTACGTGTACCAAATCAGACCCTTGAAGTATCCAACTATTAAAATATATTATTAGAAAAAATATGTGGCAACACCTCATACTGCTGACGTCATTATAGATAATATCTAATTTTTAATAGCGTAATGAGAGTGTATCACTCATTTGGAGTTTGCCCAGCGGGTAGTGAAGAGGTCGTTCTGTGAGTTCTAATTTTCATTATTATTATTTTTATATACTTTTAGATTTATTTTTCAAAAATCACACACACACACTTAGAATGGTTGAATCCTGTTCACAAAACATAATTTCAGCTATGTATTACATTCATGTTTTTAAAGTTTGTGTATACATTTGTTTTTAGATACACAACACTTAAAATGGTCGAATCGTATTCATTGAACACAATTTGTGTGTTCATCCGTAATCAATTTGTTTTTAAACATTCGAAATCATTTCGTTATTATTATAAAAATCGTATTGATAGTTAGATTTATTAAAAAAAAAAAAAAAAAAAAATCCACTGAATACAATTTTAGCTAATTATTACATTCGTGTTTTTAAAGTTTGTGTATACATTTGTTTTTAGATACACAACACTTAAAATGGTCGAATCGTATTCATTGAACACAATTTGTGTGTCCACTGAACACAATTTGTGTGTTCATTGGAAATCCGTAATCAATTTGTTTTTAAACATTTGAAATCATTTCATTATTATTATAAAAATCGTATTGATAGTTAGATTTATTTAAAAAAAAAAATCCACTGAATACAATTTTAGCTAATTATTACATTCGTGTTTTTAAAGTTTGTGTATACATTTGTTTTAAAAAATCATAATGTTATAATACACAGATTTATATTCACTCCGTAGCATTCTGTTTTAAAACGCACCCTTTATAAAGCGCATCGCTATTCGAATGAACTTTGAAAAATAATCTAACTTCCACTGATAAGGTACACTTCGAAGTTAACTGCCTATAAAGCACGGGTGCTTTGGCACAGCGGTAAGACGCGCGGCTTCTAATCAGTTGGGCCCAAGATCGAATCCAGCTCCTGACCAGTGAAACATTAAATTCTTTTGGGAAAAAAAATGCCGATAGATGGCAGCACTTCATCAAAATTCGCCAGAGGGCGCTTTAACTACTTCATGCTGATAAGATCTTTCAGTCTGTCGCTGACCAGCAGAGAGGGAGGACGTGTGCTAAGGAGCTCCAAGGCGCGACACGTCATTTCCAGATTGTGTGATGCTCAGTCATCGATTGCGACATCCCTTGAAACTTCTTCCTCAGGTCAAGGGTCAGTCAGCGATTGTGACATTCACTCTCAAGAGTGAAACTCACTCCGTATGAGTCATCATACCTCTCTGAAAGACTTCGCAATTGCCCTCTTCCGAAAGAGGCATCCGGTGCTGCACCGCCTCACCAAACTTCCAAAAGAGGGGAGGGGGCACTGAGAGGCATCCTCCCTCCTGGGGGTCTCAAGACCCTCTGAGAGGATCCTCTCAAAAGAGGGAAGACACTCCAAAGAGGCATCCTCCCAAAGAGGATCCTCTCAAAGAGGGACCCTCCTCCCAAAGAGGGCCTCCTCTGGCACCGCACGGCACCGCCTCCCCGATCCGCCGGTGAAAGCCCCTTTTATAACTACTGTTATATTCGCAACCGCTCATTCTTGTCTAGAACTCCGTCGGGGTAGGGTCGTTTCACGGTCTGCTCCTGCTTTGCGCCATTTTGGACGAAATGGATCTAACACGTGCACTCGTTTCGGTCGCTACGTTTAAGAAGATCTTCGGATCTGACTTATGTATGGCCGATTGGAGGTCATTCAAAGAGCAATATTTTGCTCTTCTTGAGGAGATTCCCTCGAGAGGGAAGTCGGACTTAGAAAAGTTACAGCAATCGGATTTTGAGTACGAGGAACTTTGTATTATTGTGGAAAACCCGCCCAGGGATATTACCAGACATGAGTGGCTTTTGCTGAAGGCAAAAGCAGCTGCTATGGAAAGAGATATGGAGATAGCGTTGGACGATGCCTCAAGTATGGATCATTCAGGTGAGCCCCCCATGAGTTCTTCTCATGGGATTTCTGTTGTCTCTTCTTCACCGTCGATGTCTCTTGGTTCCTCCCTGCCGTCCCAGACCACGTGCACAGGCACTAATAACAGAATTGAGATTTCTAAAGAAGTTTTAGAAGTGATGAAGGATTTTGATAAATTTTCTAGCGATAGTAGTTCAGCTTCTAAACCCAGCACTAGTGCTAATAAACATCCCCTTAACGATTCTGACGAGGAAGGTTTTGTTAAAGTGCCAAAAAGGCACTCTGCTAAAGTTGTAAAGAGCGCTCCCCCCCCCCCCCATTTCTACGGTTCGGCCAGTTCTGGACCCTGAGGTTCCTGCGCCGGATTCAGCTAGCTGACGAAACCCCTAAAAAAGAACGCCCCCCCCTCCCTTTTTCATCGTTCCCAGCCCTAGCTGGTATGATTATTTAAATCAGTTGCGCCTTATTGCGCCATTGATTGTCAATAGTCTGAGGGGTAGCCTATTCAAAATAGACGTTGAAACGAGAAATGAATATATCGAAATTCAAAGAAGACTAATTAAAGATAAAATCTCCTTCAGGACCTTTCTCCTAAATGAAGAAAAGCCGCTTAAAGTGGTGATCAGGGGTCTCCCTGTCCCTACTAGTGTTGATTTAATCAAGGAACGCCTAGAAGTTGGTGGATTCAACATAAACAGCGTCACGCAGCTCTACAAGGGCCCCAAAACCAACAGAATAATGATGCCTCTCTTTTACGTTCAGCTGGACAAAAATCTCAATAATTTGAAAATATATCAAGTAATTAAACTGCTAGGAGTAGCCGTAAAAATCGAGCGATACAGAAGGCGCAAGGGCGCCAGTACTCAATGTTTTTCGTGCCAGAAATGGCACCATGCGGCAAATTCGTGCCATCTTCCGCCTAAATGCGTTAAATGCGCAGGCGACCATCGCTCCTTCGAATGCCTCAAAAGGCCAGAAGTAAAATGCACTTGTGTAAACTGTGGAGGGGAACACCCCGCGAGTTATAGAGGATGCCCAAAATTTCCAAAACCTAAGATTGCGCATCACCGTACCTTCACCAGTAAATACGTAGAAAATAATAAATCTTACGCTGCTGCTTATCAGCCTAAACCACAGGACTTTCCTAAGCTTCCCACTAAAACTGACCCTAAAACCAAAGTTGTAAATTTTAACGTAAGCAAGCCCCCCCCCCCCCCCTGAAGGAAAGGATCCCAC
This sequence comes from Amaurobius ferox, assembly GCA_951213105.1. NCBI lineage: Eukaryota > Metazoa > Arthropoda > Arachnida > Araneae > Amaurobiidae > Amaurobius > Amaurobius ferox. The sequence goes on from OX578145.1 coordinate 146,230,886, forward strand.
TAGAGATGACTGGCTCGAGGTCATCGATCTGATAGTTCGTTTCGAAAGAAACGGATATCAGAGAGATTTCCTCCAGCAAGCCTTAAATGCTGCCCTTCCCAAATTAAGGGAATCTAAGACAGTTATTGATAGAATTGCCATTCTTTACGATTTCATATGCGAATTAGCCAAATCCCCTTAAGTTCAGGTATATGGCAGATATGTTTTTGGGTTTTTGCGAGGCCTGCTTGTCAGGTCTTGTTTTTTCTCCCGTGGGCTGGAACTATGCGACTTTCTGATTGGCTGGGCCTGGATCCTTTGATCTGCCGGCGCCTCCCCGCTGCCCCGCCTCCTTTTGCCTTGCTAGAACGCGACTCGTCGACTCAAGACAGAGTTCTACGGAACTCAACCCGTTTTCTAAATTATTCCTTTATTTCTCGGAGTATTTTTCTCCATATTCCAAATCAGCGACATGTAGACAGCATTGGGACTTGTCTCAATCCTGTCTAACGTGCAACGCTACGATCTTTCCGGATCACTATTTATTTAAAAGTCTTTTTCTATGATTACCTAAACCAGCTATACCTAAGATCGAGGGTGAAGGCAAGCTGCTTGCTTTGCTACGTACCCCAATAACAGAGATTCCTTGAGTCCTTGTGTGTGCTTTATTTTGAAGAAAAAGAATAAGAGAAATGTACAAGTGACATTTTACTCCTTCTCAGAAAAGCGCTGGTAAAGTTGTGAAGGAAAAATATAAAATATTTACACAAGTACTTCTAGTGAAGGAATATGATTTAATAGCACTAAATTTAAACTTAACTTTTCTTTCAGCAAATTGTCTCTTCCATTTCATAGTATTCAACAACTCAATTACAAGCAGCTATTTTTCTTAATGATTTTTAATATTATTTATAATAACATATTCTTAAAAAAATTTTAATTCTAAACCCGTTTCTCATTTTTTTAATTAATAATGCATTTTTTATGTATATAATTAAACTGAGTAAATTATTTTTTCTTTTTGTTATTAGTTTTATTTTTTTCATAAGTGACAAAAAGGTTTCCCATCTGTAAGTAGTAAGTATTTAAAACGAATTCTAATATAATATTTAATAATATATTTTTCAAAAGCATTTTTAAATTTGTTCTTATAATTTAATAATTTACTCTTATTTATTATATTTAATAATTTACGTTTTAAGAATTTTAAATTATTTTTTCCTGCTATTCCTTTTATGTAATGCTTTAAATTTATCATTAAAAAAATCCTGTTATTGATAAAATATAATTATTTTATGACTTTTCTTTACCAAGAAAGAAAACATTTAAAAATAAACTACTTTAAAAAATTAAAAATATACTATTTTTAGATCTCACCAATGCATACATAACGTTAAAATAGATCTTGAAAAATAGAATTTTTTCCTCCTACATATATATAGGGAGGGGGGGGGGGGCTTTGATTTTATTAAAATTATTTTCATTATTACATGTTAGCTGGAATAATATGTCCAATGATTTTTTAAAGTATTTATTCTTATATTACAGCTACAGTCAAACATATATTATACAACATAGCTATAAAAAAGAATTTGAATTTAAAAATATATAAAAACTTCTTATTCTTGTATATCGCAGTCAGCATAATATCGACCTAAACGGAATATAACGCTACTTTCCACTGGAAGACAACCGTCCGACTAATTTGACGGGAGCCCACTTGCAGGTTTCCTACTACAACTCTAACCACGTCCACACATGCAAGCTGCCTAACCACAGCCTTTTTAAAAGGAAATAAAACAAAATATTTAATAATAAACTAAATTAGATAATATATTTTTATTTAAAATTTTTCTATAATTATATTTCTGGTAGATATTTTAGATCAAGATGTCAATTCCATATTTAATATTTCTGCACACCTAGCAGATGAACTTTTAAGAAATAGCTTCAAACACCATCATAATCTAAGACATTTTCATTCTTATTTTAATCCACTAAGCAATTTAAATAATGGTGCAATTTTCATCCAAACAAATGGGAACTCTAAATCCTATTCAGCCACCGCCTTAGACCACGCCCCTCACTTCTGGAACCCTCCATTTAGGTTCTAAATGGAGGGTTTAATTTCTTGCGTCAAGCACCATTGTTAGTTCTGGAAACATCGAAACGTCCTCAACTCCAACTCTGCATTGGTAAAATGCGTTGGCAGAAAACTGGCAACCTTATTTTGAGCTGTTAAAACATTCGTCATATTGCCTTGCAAACTAAGGTTAAACGTATTTATTTTTCCAAAGAAATCCGCAAGATATGTCAGTTTGGAAATAAATACATTATCTGTTATTTTGGCGTGCAGCTCTTTCTCCTTATCCTTATCCGGTTTTTTCCTTTCCAGGAACAAAGCAATTTCTTCTCGAAGCTCGAGCACTCGGTGCAACACCTTGACACATGATAACCAACGCACTTCTGTGTGGAATAACAGCACGTCGAATTTGCCTCCAAATTCATTGCACAACTCTTTGAAAACTCGCGTATTTGTTCCACTACCTCGGATTTAGTTTACAATTTTCACTACCTGGGTAAATACATCCAGCAAATCATGTAGAAGAGTTTTCACTGCCACAGCATAGCGATGTATAATGCAGTGGCTGAACGTTGCGTGCGGAGCGACTTCTTTAACTAATGTTTAGAATCCGGAACGAACGCCCAACATGGATGGTGCTCAGTCGGTACAGACGTTGTATGAGGTTTCTTGTTTTCGGCGATTCGAAGAGCGATGTGGTACGAAGCTTCAACACCAGCTTCAGTTGACTGAAAAAAGTAGCCCGATGAATCCATGTTCGAACTTTTCAGTGCAGCTTCTTTACGTTTGAAGAATTCAATATCTTTTCCTACGAACTGAGAATGACTTCTTTCAAAGTCGTCTTTTAATTTGCTTGGGTTCATACTCTCTGCCGTGAGCCACAGAACACATTGGGGCTTCTCGACATTTTTATCAACAAACTGGGTAAAACCTCATTGCAGAAAAGTTTCTTTGTATGACCGTTTTTCTCCAGATGACATGGTTCCTGAAAAAATGAAAAATTGTCTAAGTGGGTATGTCTCATTTAACTTGAAAAAATTCGTACACCTAATTAAATTTTTTTTTAGTTATCTTTTATTTTACGATTCTCCACACAAGAATACTTTTCCTAGACAAGAAGCCAACCTGCCAGCCAGCCTGCTAAACACCCAGATGATCTGACAGATGATCTGAAACTTTACATGAAAATCAACTCATTAACTGATTGTGAATTGATGCAGAATGATCTAAATGAACTGTATAACTGGTCTGTTTTAAATAGACTCCTTTAAATGTTTCTAAGTGCTATGCTATGAGCATTGCTAGGATCGATAATATTCACAACTGCAATTACATTTTAAATAATTTAACTCTATCTCAATGCACTCGTATTATTTATTTGGGTATCACTTTTGATGATGCTTTTGACTTTCAGAGGCATATCGTTAATACTATCGAAAGAGCATACCAAAGACTTGGTTTCACCTTGAGACGATCTCGTGTTTTTGCTACGTCTGATACTATTATTTGTATTTATAATACCCTTGTTAAACCAATTTTGGAGTATTGTGCAATGATTTGGGACCCTATTTACAATCTGCATTCTCAAATGATAGAAGTCGTGCAAAATAAACTTTTACGTACTATGAATTACGTCTGGCTATTATCCATATGATATGTGCACTAGTGAACTCAGATAAAATATATGACACAGAATATATAACATAATATATATGAACTCAGATAAAATATATGAACTCTGACAAAAATATAATTTAATGTCTCTTAAAAGAAGAAAAAAATGGTCCTGCCTCTTGTTTTATTGTAAAGTTTTAAATAATACTATAGATTGCCACATTTTTCTTTCTTGCCTGGAATTCCGTACACCTGCTAATAATACTAGAAAAACAAAACTTTGTTTCACAATACTACTGTTGAACACAATTACATTAAGAGCTATTCAATCTATAAATTTGTTGATCTCTATAATACTTATTAAACTAATATTGATTTTTCAATTTGACTCCTGCTCATTTTAAAAAATCTGATATGGGCATCACATGCCTTTCCTTATATTATGCAATGAATTTACTACTTTTACAGCAAATAATAGCTTATTCTTATAGTAGATACTTATATTCTTTTCAAGATATTGAATTTTTTTCAATTAGTCGTCATTTTCATTGATTTAGGGTTATTTTTAACCATTTAGCGAAATTTTCATTAATTTGCCAACATTTCAAAAAGTCGCCAAGTTGGTGACATTCTGCCAAATTTGTCGTCAAAATCTCGCCAGGCGTTATGGAAGGAGAAATAAGTTATTCTTATAGCAGATAAATGACTATTGGTGTTCAAATACAAAAGTATTACTCAAAGTATATTTTCTCATGAATGGCACGAGCTAAATCTACGAAAATGATGTCACCAAATTTATTGCATGATATTACATATGAAAAGTGAACATGTTTCTCAACAGTTAATATATTTTTTTTAATTTATGAGATTTTTTGATAAATTTATTTGAAAAATGTGCAACATCTCGAGAACGGTTCTTGCTAGTGTTCTAAAGTTTATGTTAATCGGTTTTTAAGGAAACATTACATAGAAAATATCTGTTTGCGTAACTATATTAAAGGTTTTGACTTTCTGATAACTTTTTCAAATTTCACTCGAAAAGTTAGGAGGGTTCTGAACATCCGATTGCGTTTAAAAACAATAAGCTTCCAGTATTCACGGATTGTGATTTTTGTACCAAATTACATTCAGATCGCTCCATTCGTTCGCGGGATATCGTCTCCGCAGACTCACTGACACACACACACAGACATCACCTCAAAAATGTTTGATTCGTGATCAGGGATGCTTGAAACGTGCTCTCACGTCAAAAACTCGAATTCGAATTTTCAACCCCGTCACAATACTTTCCTTATACATTATGTATATAAGAAAGTAAAAAGCCAGTTTGAATGCCCTTGACATGCATACCGCTTAGTATTCTTGTATTGTATGTTCTGTTTTTTTTATGTTTGTCTGGTTACTGTAACTGGATTAAATCTGTAGTTGCCACGCAAATTGAAAAAATAAAATAAAATAATACCACCTAACTAAAATGTCCCCGCCTGAAAATTTGAAGACATTCTATAAAAAATTTGATTATTAACCCACCTCACACATTTTATGGAACTTCTGAGTACTCATACATTTTACATAAGAATTTTTATTTTTATTTAATAGTTGTAAATTACTAGTCGTATAGTTAATCAAGTAATTGCATTTAATTGATTGTACCCTTAACGTCAAATTTATCTTCTTTTTTTTTAATTTCATAAATTCCACTTTATCCTTTCATCTATATGCTTATTGAATTTTCCTGGATTAAAGGGATCTTATTATTCGAGTGCCCAAACCATTCGAAAGGCATTCATAATTGTACTTGCTTTATGTTTTTGTGCACAGAGAGATACAAAAGTAGCGTGTATAGTACTTTAAAAAATTAGTATGCACTACTTTTTAAAAATTAGTGTGCACCACCTTTAAAAAATATTAAAATATTTCACCTCTTTCATAACATTCTGCGCTCCTGGAGACAGGGCATCCAAACTAATAAATTAGACATTCATAAACATAACGAATGCAATAATCCTTCTAAGTTTTCCGCGTGTTTCCGTGGGAACGATATCTTGACAAACGAATGGAGCGTTTCGAACGTAATTTTGTGCGATTATAGGTCGTCCTGAGAGGTTATGACGCTTGGACGTCCATTTACTGGCCTTCGCGACACTGCATGCACATTGTTACCGGTTCCGCAGGCTGCTAATGAAGGAACGATTGACATTAGGCTGGGACTACTTCCCACTGTCGCTGGCCTCCTTCGAGACACTCTATTGCCTCCCATCGCTTGGCCTCACTTAGATAATAATTTGGCTATTTCGTTTTTACTTTTGGATTCCGTAGTGCGGATTTACAGACTACACAAAACCAGGGCAGGTTTAAGACTGTTTGGGGCCCAAGGCACAGACAATTTTGATGCCCCTAGGCAGTGGCGCTGATAATTTTCTTCCTGTCCAAAATACAAATGTCATTAGTCCTCCCCAATTCTATCTTAGCAAATTAACTCACTCATTTGATCGTCAAATGTCCCTATACGAAGATCTTGGCAACGCCTCTGCCCTTATATATCTTTATCAAAATGCTTCTATGCGACGGGCTCCAGAATTGTCCCTTGAAATTTTCGGGAGTGATTTTAAGGAAAGAACCTTAAGGATCCCGTGTTTTTGTTTATACCTCTGACTGAAGTATGAAAAACATCGTTTCCAAAAGGCCAGCTGCAAATTGAGGAAGATCTTCACTCAGCGAAAAATATGATTTATGTACAAATTAGTAAAACACAAAAGAGTATTGTTCTGAGTTTCAATTATAAACTCATAATGATAAATACATCCTCAAAACACGTTGTTTAAGTTTTTATTCATTGATGTCGATATCGAGTATGTTTTCTCTGCTCTTTTTAATTAACTGTATTCTTTATTTGATACAGTGTTCTTGAAATATCACCTTTCATGGGGTCTCATTGATCAAACGAATTTTTTTTTTTTTTTTTTTTTTTTATATGGAATACATCAATAAAATATTATCGGTATATATTAATGGTCTGCATAAATATTTCATTTTATATTTTTAGTAAAATTATAATCTATAGCAGTGTTCTTCAACCTCTGTTCCGCGGAACCCTAGGGTTCCATTCAAACGCTTTAGGGGCTCCGCGAGTCGATACTACAATTCGAATGTTCGACATATGTATGTATAATACATATACTTTATACGGAATATTTATCTTCTTGTTTGAATTAATGCAAATTTATATCTTATAAAGTTTTTATAACAAAGGCAGGGGCGCACCTTGTTTATAATATGTAATACGTAATATGACACATCCCCCTAAAATCAAATCTGGGTGTGCTACTGAACAAAGGGTTCCATAAAAAAATATCTCAAGAAAGGGTTTCGCGGGATGACAAAGGTTGAAGTACACTGATCTATAGGATAATAACTGTTATATATTTAAGGCTTAACAAATTGCTGTCCAGATGATTAGCGCTAAAATTATAACCAATGATGTCGATATCGAGTATGTTTTCTCTGCTCTTTTTAATTAACTGTATTCTTTATTTGATACAGTGTTCTTAAAATATCACCTTTCATGGGGTCTCATTGATCAAACGAATTTTTTTTTTTTTATATAGAATACATCAATAAAATATTATCGGTATATATTAATGGTCTGCATAAATATTTCATTTTATATTTTTAGTAAAATTATAATCTATAGCAGTGTTCTTCAACCTGTGTTCCGCGGAACCCTAGGGTTCCATTCAAACGCTTTAGGGGTTCCGCGAGTCGATACTACAATTCGAATGTTCGACATATGTATGTATAATACATATACTTTATACGTAATATTTATCTTCTTGTTTGAATTAATGCAAATTTATATCTTATAAAGTTTTTATAACAATGGCAGGGGCGCACCTTGTTTATAATATGTAATACGTAATATGACACATCCCCCTAAAATCAAATCTGGGTGTGCTACTGAACAAAGGGTTCCATAAGAAAAATATATCAAGAAAGGGTTTCGCGGGATGACAAAGGTTGAAGTACACTGATCTATAGGATAATAACTGTTATATATTTAAGGCTTAACAAATTGCTGTCCAGATGATTAGCGCTAAAATTATAACCAATGATGTCGATATCGAGTATGTTTTCTTTACTCTTTTTAATTAACTGTATTCTTTATTTGATACAGTGTTCTTGAAAAATCACCTTTCATGGGGTCTCATTGATCAAACGAATTTTTTTTTTTTTATATGGAATACATCAATAAAATATTATCGGTATATATTAATGGTCTGCATAAATATTTCATTTTATATTTTTAGTAAAATTATAATCTATAGCAGTGTTCTTCAACCTGTGTTCCGCGGAACCTTAGGGTTCCATTCAAACGCTTTAGGGGTTCCGCGAGTCGATACTACAATTCGAATGTTCGACATATGTATGTATAATACATATACTTTATACGGAATATTTATCTTCTTGTTTGAATTAATGCAAATTTATATCTTATAAAGTTTTTATAACAAAGGCAGAGGCGCACCTTGTTTATAATATGTAATACGTAATATGACACATCCCCCTAAAATCAAATCTGGGTGTGCTACTGAACAAAGGGTTCCATAAAAAAAATATCTCAAGAAAGGGTTTCGCGGGATGACAAAGGTTGAAGTACACTGATCTATAGGATAATAACTGTTATATATTTAAGGCTTAACAAATTGCTGTCCAGATGATTAGCGCTAAAATTATAACCAATGATGTCGATATCGAGTATGTTTTCTTTACTCTTTTTAATTAACTGTATTCTTTATTTGATACAGTGTTCTTGAAAAATCACCTTTCATGGGGTCTCATTGATCAAACGAATTTTTTTTTTTTATATGGAATACATCAATAAAATATTATCGGTATATATTAATGGTCTGCATAAATATTTCATTTTATATTTTTAGTAAAATTATAATCTATAGCAGTGTTCTTCAACCTGTGTTCCGCGGAACCCTAGGGTTCCATTCAAACGCTTTAGAGGTTCCGCGAGTCGATACTACAATTCGAATGTTCGACATATGTATGTATAATACATATACTTTATACGGAATATTTATCTTCTTGTTTGAATTAATGCAAATTTATATCTTATAAAGTTTTTATAACAAAGGCAGAGGCGCACCTTGTTTATAATATGTAATACGTAATATGACACATCCCCCTAAAATCAAATCTGGGTGTGCTACTGAACAAAGGGTTCCATAAAAAAAATATCTCAAGAAAGGGTTTCGCGGGATGACAAAGGTTGAAGTACACTGATCTATAGGATAATAACTGTTATATATTTAAGGCTTAACAAATTGCTGTCCAGATGATTAGCGCTAAAATTATAACCAATGATGTCGATATCGAGTATGTTTTCTTTACTCTTTTTAATTAACTGTATTCTTTATTTGATACAGTATTCTTGAAATATCACCTTTCATGGGGTCTCATTGATCAAACGAATTTTTTTTTTTTTATATAGAACACATCAATAAAATATTATCGGTACATATTAATGGTCTGCATAAAAATTTCATTTTATATTTTTAGTAAAATTATAATCTATAGGATAATAACTATTATATATTTAAGGCTTAACAAATTACTGTCCAGATGATTAGCGCTAAAATTATAACCAATGATCTTTCGGTTTTAAAATAAAAGGAAAATTCACATCGAAATATTATTTCAAGTTTTGAAATGTTTCCTGATCACTTTTTTACTTGCTGAAATAGTGATTCGGAATGAAATCATGTAATTAAAATTTTACACACTCCCCACATTCGCTTCCCGACCGTCCAAACAGTTACCTTACACCTTTCTGGTAGGTCGGACGGTCTGGGTTTCAACAACAACACTCCCCACATTCATATTTATTGCAAATAAGTTTTTGAATTGGCAACAGATTTTTCGACAAAGAAAGTTAAACCATCTGAATATTACTTTTTTGAGATGGCAACAGACTTTTCAATAATGAAATATTATATTTTGAAGATGCAGCAAAGAAATTAAAATTTTCCAACAAAAGTAGAGTAAAAATATTTTCGCTTTAAAATTGTATAAGACAGGGTTTGAAATAGGACTTGAAATTTAGGGGGGATATTCCCAATTTAACAAAAATATAGGGGGGAATTTTTAAAAACTTGGGAGAAAATTTAAAAATCCAGGATTTTTATTAATAGAACGTAAAATCAGGATATTTTTATATTACAATACAAGAGACTTACAAAATTGACATTTAGTATTTTAAGCATTGATTTGAAAATGATCAACTTTATTACTTTCCTTATATACAATAATGTATAGGAAAAGCATTGCGACGGGGTCGAAAATACGAATTCGAGTTTTCGACGGGAGAGCACATTTCAAGCATCCCTGATCACGAATCGAACATTTTTGAAGTGATGTCTGTGTGTGTGTGTGTGTGTCTGTGAAAGTATTATGTGTGTGTGTGTGTGTGTGTGTCTGTGAAAGTATGTGTGTGTGTGCGTGTATCAGTGAGTCTTTGGAGACGATAACTGACAAACGATGGACCGATTCGAATGAAATTTGGTACAAAAATTACAGTCTATAAACTCTGTAATCAATTGTTTTTATACGCAATCGGATATTCAGAACCCCTCTAAATTTTCGAGTGAAATTTTGAAAAAATCGTCAAAAAATCAAAACCTCTAATAAAGTAACGCAAATAGATATTGCTTATGAAATGTTTCATTAGAAAACGGATATAAATTTTAGAGCGCTAACATGAATCGTTCTCGAGATATTGCACATTTTTCAAAAAAATTATCAATATATTATATAAAATATTTCCTATTGAGAACCATTTTACCTTTCCATATGTAATACCATGCGATAAATTTCTGACATTCTCGTGGATCTAGCTCGTTCCATTCATGAAAAAAGATACTTTGAATAATATTTTTGTATTTGAACGCCAATAGTCATTTATCTGCTGTAAGAATAACTTATTTCTCCGTCCATAACGCTTGGAGAGATTTTAGCGACGAATTTGGTGGGATGTCGCAAACTTAACGAAAAACTCGCCAAATGGATAAAAATGACGCTAATTCATTGAAAATGACGACTGATTGACGAAAATTCAGTATCTTGGTAAGAATATAAACATCTACTATAATAATAATCTATATTTTTTACTGTAAAAGTAGTAAATTCATTGCATTATATAAGGAAAGTCATGTGCTGCCCACATCAGATTTTATTTAAATAAATTGAAAACTCATTTTTATGATTGAAAATGGAAAGCATTAACAAAAGAGAAAATATATATGCAGTTCTTTTGTAAATCGCATAATTTTAGGATACAGCACACTTTGAATAGTCTATATTTGTACTTCACCATGCTATTTAAAATATATTTAGGTACTTTTAATAAAATTAAAGTGAGAAGGATGCTCATTTTTAATTGAAATGAGAGATTCAACTTTGGCTGCAAATATATCAAATTCTAATTTATGCCCGTCAAATGTATTTCTAATGGGCCTTATAATTCTAAATCATCATCATCATCATGGTTGGTTGGTTGGTGTCGTGTCCATAAGAGGTCAGATTGAACCATGTGCAGATATTACTGCCTTAGCGAGATCCACAATCTTCTCATTATAAAGATTTCCCTGGAAAGGGAATTCGCCAATGCATTGCAAAGCCGCAAGAATTGCTGGACAGTCAAATATGTCAGCTGTAGAATATTGACTGTCCTCGTAGCGCACTTCTCATCCAGTTCCCGGACTGCAGAACCATCATCATCATCATGGTACTATAGCCCTTGTAGGACCTTGACCTCCTTTAAGATTTTTGACCATTTCTTTCTATTGGCCGCTTTCCTCTTATAATTGCTAATACCAAGCAATTTCAAATTCTCCTCTACCTGCTTCTTCCATCCTAGGTCTTCCTCGGAATCTTAACCCTCCTGGGTTTCCCTCCAAAAGCCTTCTAGTAACTCTCTTCTCCTCTATCCTCATCATATGTCCGAGCCATTGAATTATCTTTTTCTTTATAGTTGTAACAATATCTATCTCTATGTTTCATTCATAAACCTCTTTATTTGTTCTACTCCTCCAATGTCCATCTTCACATATTGCTCCGAAAATTCTCCGCAGAATTTTTCTTTCCTATATTCCCAAAAGATCGGTATCTCTTTCAATTAAAGTCTAAGTCTCCGATCTGTATACAACAATTGGTCTTATTATCACTTTAAATAATTTTAAATGCCTGAATAAATAAAAAAAAAATATTTCGTTATCCGAAACATATATCTAAATTTCATCAACAATATGTTTAAAAAATAACATCCCAGTATAAAAAGCACAAAAAATATAAAAATATCAGTGGATGAAAACGGATTGAAAAAATGAAAAATATTTAAAAATGAAACGAAATATACCGACGATCGTGTTTAAATAAAAAATTTCGCGATATTGCTAAACTGTCTTTTTAAAATTACTAATTAATAAATGTAACACGTTAAAAACCTGTAAATATACTCCAAATAGCCAACGGCTCTACCGTGCTGAAAACACCGGTTCCCGTTAGATCACCGAAGTTAAGCAGCATCGGGCGCGGTTAGTACTTGGGTGGGTGATCACCTGGGAACACCGTGAGCTGTTGGCAAAATAAGTCGACGCGGTGATTGAGCGGTCAAGGCAAGCATTTCCTAGTGCTCGGTTGCCGGGTTGTGGGTTCGAGTCCCACTTCAGACATGGATTTTGTGTTGTTGGGCGCAATGTGTTCCCACCTCCACTGGTGCGCTGGGGCAACGTCATATGACGACTAAGAGGTTCACGGTTCTGGCCGATGTATAGGCGAAGATGAAAGAGTCAATGCCTGGCCATTGGAAAAAAAATCGGTCCAAAATAGCCATTTTCATCCAAATAATAAGATTTCATTAAAAATGATTTTGATGTTGGAATTCCATCAAAATCCTTTAAAAAATTGAAGATGTGTATATTTCCCCGGAGATGAAAAAGAAAAAAAAAACGGGTTTCCCCGAGAAAATGATAAGTTTATTGCTCAGGTTAAGTATTTAAAGAGGTCGATCAGAAGACCCTAAATGACATTTTATAGCTGCTGTAATTTCTTCTCATTTCGGCAAACGTTAACATGAGTGTTTATTAAATTGTGCAAAATAGCGTGAATTCTGTGCAGCACATCGCGTTTAAAGGGCGTAGACAAAGCAAATAGGATTTCTTTGGCGATATCGGAATATATCTAGCAAAGAAATTGGAACAACTTTTACCGAAAATCAAAGTCCCGGAACAAAGCGCAGCAATAAAAATGTAATGAATTCGAAACCTTTGTGCCTAGTATACCTTCAGAACCTTTGTGCCTGTCCTATACATAAAAAAAATGAAAAGTCATTAGAAAAGCACTTTGCCGCGACTTGTCCGTGTGTTTTGCGGAAAAGAGGAATTGCATTATGGAGATGCGGAACAGCCCGGTAAAATCACGATCCACGGAATACGAGTATTTTTATCCCTGATTTCCATTTGCTCTCGCACAAATTCCTTGCGTTCGTTTTCGAAATTTAAGAAGAATCAGCGGCAGCAAGTTCGCGTGAAAGAATTTTTTTGTTCTCGGGATTTTTGAATTTCGTGCGCGATTCGCGCAAGCGCGCGTCTTATTTCAGACCATTAACAGGCAAATAATTTCACCGAATTGTAATCAAAATAGGAGGCGACACATGGCAATATATTCTGAATCATCATGCCAAACTGCAAATCATTTGATGACATAGGTCCTTCTCTAACCTTGACAGCCATGAAAGTCTCTCTATTTTAAACGGATTTGGTCAGCAGTTGAACCTAACTTTTCTTAAATATAGAGAGATAAAGGAATATTTCAACAATTTAAATTAACAGATTTATAGGCTACAAAAAATTCTAAAGAAGAATGATATTGTTAACAATAAATTTAATAAATAAATAAATAACACTCATTATTTTTATTGCATTTCCTGTGGTTTCTTTAAAAGTAATAAAATTGCAAAACGAAAATCAATAATAGTAACATAATTAAATTTAATGAGCAAATTATTTAAAAATCTCTCCGCTATAAAATCATTCTATTATCTGATAAAATAATTTTCAGTGGTTCACTTTCAGTGGATATCAGAGATTTAAGCGGTTTTGTGAAGTACATGCTCTTAGTTCATTCCTTTTATTTATTTAAGTTTTGATAATATCATTTCACCTCTTGAAAATGACATCTTTCAGATAAATTTCTTGGGGATCTCAGTCATTTAAAGGCCTCCATTCGAAGGATCACATAAGCCCAATAGATAATGACCCGAACAGATTCGTATTACCTACGAGTTGCTATGGTTTGGGCACCAAGTGCAGCATAATTAGTTGTATTTTAATTTTAAAGAACTATGATGAAATTGTAATTGAAAGACACCCTGGCGTTAAACGGACTTCCGAAATTTCGTCCAGACCCCCCCCCCCCTTACGAGCATTTTTACGCGGATAATGTTACTACTTACTGTAATACTGACCAATTGATTATATCAATATTGATGAGGCGTGATAAAGTTACCATTGAAGAAGGCAACCACTATATAACCCTGGAAGACAGAAATATTTTAAAGGTCGCTCGGGCCCCAAAGTGTACGGGGCTGTAGAAAATTCACTGCCCTCTATTATTAGGTAAACATTAAGCAAAAATAAACAAATTAACACATTTTGGATTTTTATGGGTGCCCCCTAATTTGCTGGTGCCCTAAGCGCGTGCTTAGTGTGCCTACTAGATAATCCAGCACTGCACAAAACAGTTATACCTAATACGTTTCCTTATTAAAAAATGTTAGTATGCAAACTGTTTTCTGCGAGCTACTTTTCAAGTGCGTGCGCCTCACATGGATGCACATTTTGAGGCTTTTCTTTTGCCGAAGATGCTAATACTTCAATTTGCTGCTTAACTTTTGGACATGAGTGGCGTTCTAGATTTTTCGTTAGTGAAGTTGAATATGAAGTTTTATAAAAATGTATTGATATTTGTGGCAGCTATCGTGTGCACAAAAAAATTGACTACAGACCGACAGACAAACAAGCAGACAGATGGACAGACATCCCTCTGAAAATAGTCAAAATGTATTCTGGAGGACCTAAAACATATATTGTCATTAAAACCTTAAAATTGATTTTTTTTGTGACAACAAACAAAGTGCTTTCCTCACCAATAAATGCAAATTACAAGAACCATCTTGATTTTAAAGAGTGGCCAAAATGAGTCCTTCTGTTTCAACCGATTTGTCTTCACTCCACTCTGCAGAGGCGTGAGCGCGAAAAGGCCCACGAAGCTCGGAAGCGAGGGACTGAAGTAAGTTAAGATTTCCTATAACTTGAAATGTTAATACTTTGTGCATCACAATCACACAGCGGCGTATTTACCATCGAGCTCACGGTGGCTATAGACTAGTGACGATTTTTCCCCCCTTCAATTCTGAAAACTAACAACGAATAACTCATGTAAAATATTCTACAACTTGAAATAGTAAGACTTTATACTTAAGGTTTTTATAGTTAACAACGAATACCTCATGTAAAATATTAACAACGAATAACTCATGTAAAATATTCTACAACCTTAAATAGTAAGACTTTATACTTAAGGACGTTATAGTTAACAACGAATAACTCATGTAAAATATTAACAACGAATAACTCATGTAAAATATTAATAACGAATAACTCATGTAAAATATTAACAACGAATAACTCATGTAAAATATTCTACAACCTTAAATAGTAAGACTTTATAGTTAACAACGAATAACTCATGTAAAATATTAACAACGAATAACTCATGTAAAATATTAATAACGAATAACTCATGTAAAATATTAACAACGAATAACTCATGTAAAATATTCTACAACCTTAAATAGTAAGACTTTATGCTTAAGGACTTTATAGTTAACAACGAATAACTCATGTAAAATATTAACAACGAATAACTCATGTAAAATATTCTACAACCTTAAATAGTAAGACTTTATGCTTAAGGACTTTATAGTTAACAACGAATAACTCATGTAAAATATTAACAACGAATAACTCATGTAAAATATTAACAACGAATAACTCATGTAAAATATTTACAACGAATAACTAACTCATGTAAAAAATTAACAACGAATAACTCATGTAAAATATTAACAACGAATAACTCATGTAAAATATTAACAACGAATAACTCATGTAAAATATTCTACAACCTGAAATAGTAAGACTTCATACTTAAGGACTTTATAGTTAAGTCACGGGGATTGCACTTGGAGCACCGGAATATGCGCTGTCCATGATATCCTCTTGTCTACGCGGAGTACAGGCCCCACGGCGTCCCTACCTATTGGCCCCGCAGACGATTCGCCAGCCCCACCAACCATTATGCCAGAATGGCATGAAGAAACATTACCGCTCAGTGAGGGAGTGCCATCTCCTTTGGGCTCAGATATAGGGATTTTTAGTAGGAATTATACCGGAACATACAAGAAAATCTCGAAAACTAAACACTCGTTCACTTAGAACAAAAGTAAAAGCAAGATGAAATACAGTGGACTCTCGTTAAGACGGCACACATTTAAAATGGATTTCTGATTATTACGTACAAATACGGATTTCCCAGTTAAAATCGATAGACGTTGCATGTTATGAGCATCGCTTAATACGTTCGATCATTCCAAGATAGACAGAATCAATTTAATTTTTTAATCAGTGGAAGATGTTCCATAACATACTTTTGAGCAATTGACTAAAATTGAGAATGACATAAAAAGAAGAATCCAGAAGAAACAGACAAATATTACTTCATTTTAAAACTCGTAATACGTATAACTACATTTTGTTTATGCTTTGAATGTTAATATTTTTTCACATTTACCTCATTATACATATTATTAAAATGTTTTGATTAAAACTTTGTCTTTTTGCTTTTAAGGTTGTATTTTTAAATGTACCTAGTATGTTACAGAAAAGTACGTTATTATTTTACGACAGATTTATGGACTCCTGCTATAATGAACTCTCGCTAATACGTACAATAAATTTTGGCCCTTGACTGTCCGTCTTAAAGACTGTGAAATTAAATTTTTAGGATACCCGAATTATGATACGAGTATTTTTCCTTGAAATTTTGTGAATATTTATAAATATATTTTTCATGTATTTCAAATGTGTATTCATGTGTCATGTATTTCAAATGTTTCAGCTGATTTAGGCATAAATACTTTTCATAAAAATATAGAAAATCATATTATAAAGTGATGCGATATATATAATTCTTATCATTTCTTTTATCCTGTGAAAAATGCTAACAGTACCAAGATGTAATCAGCACTAGGATAATTTACCTTTCAAATTTAATGAAATTGGATCAAGCAGTTTTTGAGTTAGGATGGATACATACTTTGCACACACACAGACGTCACTCTAAAATTAGTTTTTTCGGATTCTAGAGTACTCGAAATGTATAGATCCGTCGAAAACTCGAATTGCGATTTTCGGTACACTTTCAATCCTTTTCCTATACATTACCTTGTAAGGAAAGTAAAAATAATATAACAAAGTCCAAGAATTCGAATCAGAGGAAGATGATGTTAAATTTAAATTTATGTAAAAAAAGTTATTGTATGACTATGATTGGAATTCTAATAACTTCTTATTGATATTCGAATGTGGTAGAATTTAGTTAAGTGATTATAGACAGTTTTTGTGCAAGTATCATCATGAGTGATTCAAACCGGTTCGATACGTTTTTTTTTTCCAATGGCCAGGCATTAGAATCTAGTACTAGACTCTACATCGACTTACGTCGTTTGCCCTATGTACGGCCGAAATCGTGAACCATTTTGCCGTCCTAGGACGTTGCCCCAGGCGCACCAGAGGGGGCGGAACACACTGCGCCCACAACACACAACATCCATGTCTTACGTGGGACTCGAACCCACAATGTGGCGGCCGATCGATCGCTGGAAGCGCTCGCCTTGACCGTTCGGCCACCACGTCGACTTAAATGAGCCAACAGCACACGGTGTTCCCAGGTGGTCACCCACTCAAGTACTATCCGCGCTCGATGCTGCTTAACTTCGGTGATCTAACGAGAACCGGTGTTCTAACGGGAACCGGTTAAGCACGATAGAGCCGTTGGTTCGGTTCGATACATAGTTTTATTTATAATTTAAAACAAGAAAGATCAATCGTGCATAAAACATTGATTATGAAACACTTTCCAACAGCAACGCAAATTTATTTAAACATCTCTAAAATGCAATACATTCAGCGGTAATATTTTTAAAATTATCACAATACTACATTAATTTATTATATTTGAAAACTTAAAACTTCATCGAAAAAAATGAAATTTATTCAAATGACGTCAGTAAAATATGAATCGCCTGGCTCTCTATGAGAAAGCAATAAATATTTCATTCATACACTTTTTTCCATTCCTTTCATTCATCACAATATTACAACAATTTATTATACTTAAAAACTTAAAACCATGGAATTAAAAATAATTTAACTCTATGCTTAAAACTCCATTCAAAAAGCCTGCTATAAAATCGTCTGTAAAGTCAAAGAACGCTTCATTCATATCAGCTATATTGCAGACCCCAGAGCTAAATAATTTTGCGTGAAAGAAATTCAGCAATTCTTATAGAACTCATCTTACTGCTTGATGTGTTTACATTCTCCATACGTGAAGCTTCGTTGTAGAAATAATCAAAGTTTGATGATCATTTAAACTCAAACATATTCTAATTGTGTTGTTTCAGAATATAGATGCACAGAAATTAAGCAAAAATAAAGCGGTTTTAGGGCGGATACAACAATGAATATAATTAAAAAGAACTTTAAAAATCACGATAAGATGGATGACATTGATCATTTAAACTCAAATATATTGTAATTGCGTTGTTTCAGAATATAGATGCACAGAAATTAAGAAAAAATAAAGCGGTTTTTTCAAACAACACTAAATATAAATTAAAGGGAACTTTAAACATCACGATTTTGACACAAGATGGATGCCGCATTTTATTTTGAAGTGGGTCACGTGATCTCTTTATATGATATAGGTGTAATTATTATTTTAAGTTTTATTTAAAAAATTACCGAATATATTTTTCTGAATTTTTTTTATATTTTTTATGGGATAATTTGAATATTTTATAAAAATTTCGAAGCAATTTGTGAAATTTAAATTCGCTTAAAAAATGTTTGAGAAATGGGGGGCCTACAGGGTTCAATATATTTCATTTTTTCAACACGGGTTCAATCCAAAACTAATTAGATGGTATTATTCATTTATATTCCCACAGGTCCCACAGACCGTCTGAACAACATACTAAAATTTCATTTTGATCATTTTTACGGCAGTTATCGTGCGAACGGACAGACAGACAGAATAAACAATGTTATAAACACTTTTCAACTATGTTGTAAAGTGTTAATAACTAATATTACCAGATGTAAATTAATTAAAAAATTATTTCTTCTTATATTTTTTATTACAAATAAAATTTAAGGGCTCCTTAAAATTCCCTGATATATGATCTAGATCATAAATCAAATTCCTCATACTGCTATTCAGATTTATATATATGGTAGCAAAGATGAATTTAATGCCTGTGGCAATGGGGTTTTTCTCAAAACCCCTACTTTCACAAATTATCTCAGGATTAGGAATCCAGATTTCCGCTCAGTCTTTAGATCTGAGCTTACTGCCATCGAGGAGGGACTAAAATCTATTAAAACTCATACCTCTTATTGTGATATTTGGATCCTGACTGATAGCCGCAGTGCAATCCAACACCTGAGTAATTGGATAATTGTTGGAGATAGAACTTCACTTTCGATACTTGAGATTCTCAAAGACCGTTCCCAAGGGCATGAGATGGTATTATTATACAATGGGTGCCTTCTCACATAGGACTCCTGGGGAATGAGACTGCTGATGCTCTGGCCAAGGAGGGAGTCTCTCTTCCTTCTTCTTCATGTGACACTTTGACTTACCTTGAAATCTACTCAAGAAGGAAATTTAAGCCCTCAATACATTGGAGAATCAAAGAGACGAGTTTTATTTCCAGACGACACGGGAACTACAGGGGGTCTGTCGCCCTCCGTAGACTCCTGAAGTCTTCAATCTTGAAAGGTCCGAGAAAGTAACAGAGTGAAAGTGTGCTGATTTGGCGGGTTATCGCCAAACAGTGATAAATAATAACTTTGGGTGTCGCTTTCTGTCGTGAGTTTCGATCGCACTCATATGTGACTGTCATTTCTTTGCGAAATGTCGCTTGATGGTGAAATTGCCCTTGCCATTGCTGTTGCACTGGTGTCTTACTCTCTGGTGTTGCACTGGTGTCTTCTTAAATGTATCTGGTGATTGGAGCTAGTTTATGCAGTGGGAAAATCTAAAAAGGGTATTATATATTTTTAATACTTAATTCTCTATTTAAACGGACAATGAAAATCTACGCACTATTGCTACATTCTACAACACACACATACACACACACACACATATATATATATATATATATATATATATATAGCTAACCAAATTTGAAAATTGGAATACAATACAAAATGAAGAGTAAGGTGCCACAAATTGGCTGGCGGAGGAGGGGGTGACACCCACGCATGCTTTATGCCTCCATTTTCCAGTCCAATTTTCCATTTGGTTAGCTATGTTTGTATTCGATTCGATTGAATTCGGCAGTTTAGCGCTATTCTTTATTTAGTAGTATAACAAATAGTAGTACACAGCATAACAAAATATACTATTCTTTATTTAATAGTATAGTAGTATACTAAATTGCATTACATTTGTATAATATATATATATATATATATATATATATAAATATATGATGTTCATAAATTTATTGCATAATATTACATATGAAAAGTGAACGTATTTCGTAATATTTAATACTTTTTTAATTTTATGCGATTTTTTAATACATTTATTTAAGAAAAAGCACAGTAATTCAAGACAGGTTTGTGCTAGCGTTTTAAAGTTTGTGTCAATCGTTTTCTAATTAAAAATGACATAAGAAATGATTATTCATGTAATAAATACTATTGAAGGTTCCGATTTTTTGAAAATTTTTTTCATCCGAAAATTGGGGAGGAGGGGGGGGGGGGAGTCTTCCGAACATTTGATTACGTTTCTGAAATCAAGAGACTTATAGTAATCACTGATTGTAGTTTTTGTATCAAATTTCGTTGAAATCGCACCATTCGTTTGTGAGATATAGTCTCCACAGACTCACGGACACACACAACCTATCATCTGGTAAAAAGGGTTTGTTTTACAATATGGACTCCTTTGGATAACTAATGTAATTTTTCCATAATGAGGGAGAGTGAAACACCTAATAACCTCTCCCTTCCTTTTCCGTGTAAAAATGAAGTTTTTAAGGAGCGCCTTGAAAAAGTGTATTTTCAAAATTCGATGGTTAATGTATGATTTTTCGAAAAAGTTGAGTAAAAAATAATGCCCAAAATAACTGTATAGAAATTAAATAAGGTCGGATTGAAATGATATGTGTCATAAGGTAAAATTGTCCTTATCAAAACTATCACTATAGGACTTACCTATGATGCCGTCGCTAGGGGTGGAGCATGTAGCCCCAGGTTCTCAAGCTGAAGAGACGAACACACAAAATATAAATAAATACACTTATCTAAATTTAATCAATTATTTTAATATTTACTTTCGTGTATATACATGTGGAGAGATCTTGATTATTAAATTTAATTCTGCATCCTTCTGGACACATATATCTTTAACAACATTTAATCAACACATACATTTACATCTAATTTATGAGACACATATATTTAGAACACATTAATTACTATTATCGATACAACATATAATTTATAAGACACATATATTTAGAACACATTAATTACTATTATCTAACGAAAATCTGAGTAGTTCATTTAGTTTCAATACACGAGCTCGTTATTGCGATAGGTTCGTACGACCTTATTATTAATTACACGATAGGTACCATGAATTGTGTGCCTTCCTTAATCATTATAACAGATGAAACATATCCATACCTTCTGTTTGCTTGCACCTCGATAGTTGATGGAGCCAACACTATATTGGAAGCCTGCGTATAATATTTTAATACGCCATTATTTCACTGTGCTCATATTTCACTCACACATCACAATTTTTGCCGATCCGCGTATCTTTGCGCGATCGCAGGAGATAATTTTTGAATACTACTGAAAAAGCACATCAGGTGCGGCTAGGACGCTGTCGAAATTGAATCTCTTGGAAAGTTCTAGAACATTCTCGAAAACACTTTTTCTTTTTAGTTGTAGTGTCATACCTCGTCTTTTATTGGTTGTTGTGATGAAGGGGATGCGCGCTGCTTATTTATGTTTGGGTTGCCATTGGTTCCATCTGCAGCATTTAAATAGGTCATTATTTTAGTTGGCATCCGTAATTGAAATTACAAAATGTCGTGCACGCCGTACGACAATATGCATTCCTTTTCAATTTACTTTTCAACTTAATCAATAGCTCATAAAATTATAAGTAATATTTTTTCAAAATTTCATTCGGAAATTGGGGGGGGGGGGGGAGATCAATTCAGTTATGTCCACGATACCACAAGTGTGCAAAGTTTCACTCTACTAGAATTACATAAGAACTTTGCATATTTTCGCAGCTGTTTACAGAAGCAAAAATATTGTATCTAAATGAGTATTCTTTTAACCCCGACGGAAAAAGACGCCAAAGGCTTCTGAAAGAAGAAAATACGCCAAAGAAAAATAAGTGTGTGCCAAACGGTCATTAAACATACAACCCTTCAACCGCAAGGCCCCCATCCAAATCTCAAGCAAAACGACGGAAAATGTTTCCCTGCGTTCACCACCACATACAGGGAAACTTAAAGCTCGTCCTTTGATAAATCCCGCTGTCTGGTAACAATACTCCGGGTGTATGGCGGGCTAAATGAGAATCTATGAAGGACCCCTCCTGTACGCACCTGGTATGACAGGAAATGCCCTGGTGGTGTCCTACCGTTAAGGAGGACAGAAGGACGCAGACCACCATTAGCAGATTTGCCAGTGGACACTTAAAGTGTCTTATTTTTAATCAGGGGCAAAAATCTTATTCTTCTTGCTCTAATTGCAATTCGCAGAGGCCTCCCCTGACTATCTTTTAGGCTGTCTGGGGTTTGCTAAGGAAGATATCTATAAAAACCCTTTTTTGGTTTTTGATTTCATTGTAACTTTTGGGCTATGGGACCTGGTCTAGCCTGCGGCTAGTACGGGCGGAATAAGCCACAAACACAAACACATAATCGTAGTATTCCGCTTCTTTCTTTAAAGCTGTGACTACTTCCGAAAAGTTTGGCTGTGATCTGTTCATTATCGAGTTGAGTTTAAAATGCCATCCTTCTACTGCGTTATTGATTCGGTGACGAGCATTAAAATAGTTCCATGTTTCTATTGCGAAACTGGTGTTTTCCATCCATTGAGAAACAAAATAATCGTAAAACCTCTGCAGAGAAGGATCTGAAGGTGTTTTTTCTTGAAAACACAGCCATCCTTCCTCAATATCATCTACTAGCAAATGCGCAAGAGCTGCGCAAATTCATATATGGACACGAATTACCTCGTTTTCAGCATACTGACGAACCAGTTCGAAATCTTGCACTTTACGCCATAAACATTGGATGAAATGAAAATGACAGCCATTGATAACTGCATTTGGAAATATATTTCACATTGCCCAAACTGCTCTTTCTCCGAAGTCAATTTTCATTTCGTTGGGTTTCCAGTTTGGAATATTCTCCGTCACAATAGCAAAAATCCTTTCATGCATAACACTTATTTTATCTGGTTAAAAACCGTAAACAACAGGAATTATATTTGTTCCTTCTTTTGAACTTCCAATGTCCACGTGAATAGTGGAAATATGTTTGAACTGTTGGGAACACTTTTAAAGGTGACATCTACTAAGCACTGGTGAATTCTCAGCTAAAGTGTATTTTCCTTTTTGAGTAGCAAAGATGACAGTTCTCCCATCCCTTTCATCATCAGCTAAAACAAAATTCTAAGCACGATCTTTAACAGCCAACAATCTTTCAGATAGTACAATGTCCTTAGCGTTTTTCGGCTCCACTTGGAATCCTTCTTCTTTTCTTCTAATACGATTTAAAGTATGCTTAGCGGATGTATATACGGGAATTTCTGTCACAAACTCACATCCTTCGTTTAAAATGCTGCCTATTTCTTCTTTATATATTGATGGTATTGCAGTATCTCCTTCTCTGGCTCTTCTTTTAGCTCTGTGGGGACAACTTTTTACATCTGTTGCCGCCAAATCAGGCTTACATACGTGGGAAGTTTCCTTCATTACATCATCTTCCTTAGTTAAAATCCGTCCTTTGCACTTCTCACTTCTTTCTTTTCCACATAGCCACATGATCGTCCCGCATTTATTTTCTCTATGGATCCTATATTCATAGCCTTTATATAAAGCACATGACTTTCCGTGATTCGTTTCAATTATTTTCAGCTCTTCCATTACGACTCGAAATTATCAAAAGGACTAAAATTATTGCATACCAAATCGAACTGCAAATGATGAGTGAAACAGTTTCCAGATTCCACAACTGAGCACTGCCAAGCTGTTTGCTTCGTTTGCTCGATAAATGCCTCAAAATTGATGGCTCAGGAAATGAAGCCTTCTAGGAAATGCATTATATCCCGGTCTTTTGTTCTCCCCTCAATTTAGAATTCGGCCGGTTTTGCAACGATTTTTCAATCGGTCGGGTTTGCCACTGCTTCTTGTTGCCCTCGCGACCGTTCCATTTAGAACGACTTGACTTTGTCAAAAAAGTATTCAGTAAAGATAATTTCCCTTTGGGAAGATCTATGTTCGTCTATATCTATTCAATACATAACTAGCAGTATACCCGTTTTCGTACTGAATAAAGAAACTTAAAATTTACCATCAGCTGCAAATTCCTATAGTAATCTAAATGACATTGTTATTCAAAACATTTTATTAAAATAATTGAATTAAGGCTCCAAAAAGGAAGTTCCCTATTCTCGCTATACAAAACTCAATATTTAGGGTAGTAAAATGAAGGTCACGTATACTGCTATTTAAAGTGGCTGATGAGTAGGTCCCAGAATAAAAATTTATTTATTGTTAACGAAGACAACATTGAATGAACATCTCGCAAAATTAACGACCTGAAAATGTTTCTTACGAAGATGGTTAACAATCATTGACATATTTTTCTAATTGTCCGAACTAATATTTTTATCTTCTATTTAGAATAATTTACTTGCAATTTCCCAATCTGCCTTCGATTCGACAATATATTTGACATTTAGGTTATTTTTTCATTACAGTACTTCTGTCTCAAAGAAACGTTAAGCGTTCTTTCAAAAATGCCATGAGTGACATATTATTTTAAAGCATTAGCTAATTGACATAACATTAATAATTGATAGTGCTAGAAAAACTCAAAATTATTTTCTTTGAATATTAAATTTTGCAGCTTTATTTTACGAGATTATATTACTCCAGAACAGTATTATAGTTTTCATTTTTAAAATACTAGCTGTCTTTATCGAAGCGCTACGATAAATATAAACCCTTTTTGGACGTTTATATCTCCAAACCTAATAGTTAAATATGTTAACAATTTTTTTACTCCTTTTGTTGAAAATGAAAATATGGTGCACATTATGAATATATAATATGATTTCAATATTTAAATATTTTAAATATTTTTTCGAAAAGATTAAATTTTTGACCGAGCAATGATTTGCTTCACTTTGATTGTTTCACTCGAAATATATTTGTAAATATAAAAGATAGATGTAAATAGTAAGTGACAAAATGTTCAATAGGAAATCTAGTTTATAGATTTATAATGTGTTTTTTCAGTGTTTGAGAAATCGTCTTGTCAAATTGAAGAATATTAAAATTTTTTCGTTTTCCAAGTTTGTAATGCTTATATATCTCAAAAAGTGAAAATATTATCTATAAACTATAAAGTAATGTGTAACCCCTTGAAAATTCTAAATAGATATATAATTGGATTTTGGATCGAGTTCTTAATTAAAGAACTATAGGATTCTAATTTCGATATTTTATTATTTTGAACTGTATTGAAAATGTTTAAAGAAGACAAACTACACACAAAGAAAGATGTTGCTCACGCGAAATCGTTTCAGCTCCATTGGAATGGAGCAACTGTCGATTCTTTTTTAATGAAGTTGTGTATTTCAATAGCTTCTGAAAGAAATCAAATACAAAATTAATATTAATTAAATGAAAAAAAATTGACATTTGGTTGAATATTTAAGATTTTTAATGCTAAAAGAAATGCAGATTTGCTGCATATATCATGTTGGTAAAAACGCCCATAGTTGTAAACGTCATGCGTAATTTGATGACTTGACACGTTTTGTATATCTGAATATGAATTATTATGTCTTCAATATCTGCAAACTGTCTGTGCATGTATAGGCAGAACATCCTTCGAGAATCGGGATGATTTAGATATCAATAGAATGATTAATTTTATTTGAAAATCGAAGAATATCTTTCGCAAAAATCTAGTAAAAAAAATGAAACGATTTCCATGAATATTTGTATACTTTTTTATTCACTAATATTAACACTAAATCTGCCACGACGGATCAAATGTCCCTTTTTAAACTTTCTGGCAAAATTTCTTACATACAACGTTATCACATCGCCATTTGACTTTACGAATTTTATTATAATTTACATCGAATGTATTTTTCAACATTTATTTTTCTTTGGCTTACTTTTTTATCTTGAAATATATGGAACTGGACGTACCTATCACGATGGATCAAATGACCCTTTTTAAATTTTCGGCAAAAGATGGTATGAAACGCTTCTCAACAAAACTGTATAAATCGAATCATTGTACACTTACAGTTTATAAAAGTAAGCCAAACAAAAAAGTACTTTTACTAAGCTCAAACCATAAATCTATAAGAATTGAAAAATGTCATAAGCGTATATCTGAAACGATCAAATTCTATAATAGCATAGCATTAAATTTGGTGTAGACATGACGGATCAGATGGCAAGAAAATACTCAATGAAATCGAAGCGTCAAAGGTGGCCTGAGCAGGTTTTCAATATTCTTGATCTAGCTGGAATAAACTCGTAGGTGTTATATAAAGAAGCAACCAGCGTTCAAAAGAAAAATTACTTAAGAAATGTCTATTTGCGTAACTTTATTAAAGGTTTTGAATTTTTGATGATTTTTTAAAAATTTCACTCGAAAATTTAGGGTGGTTCTGAACATTCGATTGCGTTTAAAAGCAATAGGCTTCCAGTATTCACGGATTGTGATTTTTGTACCAAATTTCATTGGAATCGCTCTATTCGTTCGTGAGATATCGTCTCCACAGACTCACTGACACACGCACACACACACACACACACACACACACACACACACACACACACACACACACACACACAGACAACATCCCAAAAATGTTTGATTCGTGATCAGGGATGCTTGAAACGTGCTCTCACGTCAAAAACTCGAATTCGAATTTTCGAGTCCGTCACAATACTTTCCTTTTACATTATGTATATAAGGAAAGTAATATATGACTTTTTGAAGACTGTGGTAGAAATAGGTATACATTAAATATCGGTAAATTTAATGTTAATAAACACTTTCATTTTCAGCAATATAAATTTTTTAAGAAAACTCCAATTTTTTATAACTAGAATAACATAATAGTTTTAAATACTGACTTGCAAAATACGTTTGACATTTTACAGAAATATTTTAATCGAATTTATTATTATCTTCTAGCATTTAAACCTGTCAAAGAAAGGAAAAACAACTCTCACGCTTAACTAATTACAATGCTATTTTTTATTTACTTATTTTATTTTATTTATTTATTTTTCCTTTTATAAAAATCACAAAACTCATTCAAAATTAATGTCTTAAAAGACAAATATTCTATATACGATTGCAGGGTATTTTTTAATAGACATAATAAGTGATCCATCTCCTTTGGAGCGCCGACACTACCTATTCTCCCAATAAAATGATTCAAACTTTATAAATAGGCAAAGTGCCTTGCTTATAGTAATAATAATAATACATGATAAACAAAAATATAACATGTGCAGACATCCGGCTCTTAAATTTTAGGTGATATGCACTTTTATAACATCCCTGAATACGAATAAAGTATTTTCTTAATGTGTGTGGGCAAGATATCTCTGGAGCAAATTGAAAAATTCAAATTGAATTGGGTACAATTTTTTCTATCTCTAAATATAAGAGGCTTATAGATTTTCAAGGAGATCCAATCAATCGATCAAACATAAACTTTTCGACAATCGAATTTTCTGGCATTTTTTACCTATATTTTTATTTAAAAGCGAATAACATCATTTTCAGGACACTAATAGACACTTTTCTCTAGGTATGACTTGTTTTGTATCTATAAAATAAGAATAATTAAATATGACTCTTATTATGTAATGAATAAATGTTTTTATAAGAACAGAAATAAGCGGACAACTAAAAAGGAAGATATTTCCAATCTACGGCTATGTTATGATCCAGGACTATGTGTTTAGAAGATATCTCAAGCCGTTCTCGAGATATTAGAAAATCTACATTTATTTTTCAAAGTATGATATTTGTTTTCATGAAATTTTGTATGCTTATATTAATCGGTAACAACACAAACATTATGTATTTGCAGCTTGATCTATTTAAACGAATGTTCTTATTTATGTTATTATTTATTCACGTGGTCGAAATTGATTAATAGGTAGCAAAATTTGTGTATTGCGCACATCTTGCAATAATTATTTTCATCATATTGCATGCAATTGATAATATTGTAATTAAATGTATCATTATTAAATATCTATATATATAAAGAAGAAAAGTATGTATGTATGTATGAATGTATGATCCAACCTCACGGGAGAACGGCTGAACCGAATTTAATGAAATTTGGTACGTCGTCTTGAAATTGCTCCACTTAAAATTTAGTCTATGTTTCGAGTCTCTACGATCAGTGATCCTCGAGATATTGGTGAAAAACGACACTTTCGTTTATCTCATCATCACGGGAGACAGGCTGAACCGAATTCAATGAAATTTGGTGAATAGCTTTGAAATAGCACTCCATAAATTTAGTCCAAGTTTTGAGTTTCTAAGACTAGGGATTGTCGAGATATTGATGGAAAACGAAACATTTTCCTAGGAGTTCTACTCTCAAACTTCATGATTTCCAGCGAAAAAGGTTGGAAATCGTTGGTTTTAACGTGACAGTCAATTAAATCTCTGAGTTTTGTTTTAGTTTATTGAACGTATTAGTCACTTTTGAAAATCACAGGTTTGAAATATGAACTTAAATGGAAACTCTATCATCATAATTTATTTTTCACAGGTTTACTCAACAACGAAAAGTATTAAGAAATCACAAGAAAGATCAATCATGCATAAAGCATTGATTATAAAACACTTTCCAACTTTAATTTTATTTAAACATATCTAAAATACGATACATTCAGCGGTAATATATCACAATACTGCAATAATTTATTATATTTGAAAATTTAAAACTTCATTGAAAAAAACGAACTTGATTCAAATGACGTCATTGAAATATACATCACCTGGATCTCTGTTGAAGACCCAGACCGTCCGGCTCGCCCTGAGGGCTTGAGCAACCATTTGGAACCTGGATCTCTGTTGTTGTTGTTGATTGTTGAGACCCAGACCGTCCGACCTACCAGAAAGGTGTAAGGTAACTGTAGACCTGGATCTCTGTGTAAAAGCAGTAAATATTTCATTAACCTGGATCTCTGTGTAAAAGCAGTAAATATGTCATTCATACATTTTCATTTCATTCATCACAGTACTGGAGTAATTTATTCTACTTAAAAACTTAAAACCACGGTGGCCAAAGTAATTTAACTCTATGCATAAAACTTCATCAAATCGTCTGCTTCTCTATGTAAAATCAATGAATGTTTCATTCATATCATCTATATTGCAGATTCCTGAGCAAAATAATTTTGTGTAAAAGAAATTCAACACTTCTTTTACAACTCATCTTACAGCCTAATCAGTTTATATTCTCTATAAGTAAAAATTAGGTTTTGTTATAGAAATAATCAAAGTTTGATAATCATTTAAACTCAAATATATTGTAATTGTGTTGTTTCAGAATACAGATGCACAGAAATTAAACAAAAATAAAGCGGTTTTAGGACGGATACAACACTAAATTTAAATTAAAAAGGACTTTAAAAATCACAATTTTGACACAATATGGATGGTATTGACCATTTATCTCAAATATATTGTAATTGTGCTGTTTCAGAATATAGATGCACAGAAATTAAGCAAAAATAAAGCGGTTTAAGACGAATACGACACTAAATATAAATTAAAAATAATTTTAAAAATCACGATTTCGACACAAGATGGATGCCATATTTTATTTTGAAGTGGGTCACGTGATCTATTCATATAATGGTCACGTGATCTCTTCATATAAAGGGTTTAATTATTATTACTTTCCTTATATACTTAATGTATAAGAAAAGTATTGTGTCGGGGTCGAAAATTCGAATTCGAGTTTTCGACGGGAGAACACTTTTCAAGCATCTCTGATTACCAATCAAACATTTTTGAAGTGATGTCTGTGTGTGTGTGTGTGTGTGAAAGTGTGTGTGTGTATCAGTGAGACTGTGGAGACGATAACTGACGAACGAATGGACCGATTCGAACGAAATTTGGTACAAAAATTACAATCCGTAAACACTGGAAGCCTATTGTTTTTATCCGTAATCGAATGTTCAGAATCCCCCTAAATTTTTGTGTGAAATTTTGAAAAAATCGTCAAAAAATCAAAATCGCTAATAAAGTTACGCAAATAGACATTTCTTATGTAATTTTTCATTAGAAAACGATTGACATAAATTTTAGAACGCTAACTTGAACCGTTCTCGTGATATTGCACATTTAAAAAAAAAATATCAAAAACTCATATAAAATTAAAAAAAAAATTCCTATTGAGAAACATGTTCACTTTTCATATGTAATACCATGCGATAAATTGGGTGACATCATTTTCGTAATCTAGCCCGTTCCATTCATGAAAAAAGATACTTTGAGTAATACTTTTGTATTTGAAAGTCAACAGTCATTTATCTGTTGTATGCATAACTTATTTCTTCGTCTATAACGCTTGGCGAGATTTTGGCGACGAATTTGGTGGAATGTCGCCAACTTGACGACTTTTTTAAATGCTGCTAAATGAACGAAAAACTCGCCAAATGGATAAAAATGACGCTAAATCAATGACGAGATGGAAAATGACGACTCATTGACGATAATTCAATATCTTGGATAGAATATAAATAACTACTATAAAAATAGTCTATTTTTTAAATAGTCTATATTTTTGGCATAGGGAATTTGTTGCCTGTGCACATCCTGCAGTTGTTAATTCTTTTTTTGAATATATTTATTCTCGGCTTTCTCAAATCCGTTCCGATATTGAAACTCGGCATGATAGAAAATTTTTTGGTTGGAAAAACCAGTTTGAAAGATTTAACTTTCCTAGAAAAATGCCTTTGTCCCCTCCTATTTCTAACTTTTCTGCCGGTCAGGCTATTCTTTTGGAAGATACTCCCCTCCCTTCTCTGCACCCTGTGTTTAAATATACCCATAATGAAATTCTTGCTTCAAAACCAAAAATTTTTTCTCCGCTTAAAAAATCTTTACCCTTTCCGTTTGTAAATTGTACTAACATTGATATTTGCTCAATTCAGCGTACTGCTCTTCAGAGAGGCCCTAAGTTTGCTTATCCCAGTAATAATTCTAATTTTATTAATTTAATTCCCCCTGTGGAATGTGCTCTTCTTAACGTGACTCAGACCCATAGAGATCGTGGCTGTTTTGTCATGTATCGGTCTATTCTTGCGTTTCAAAATGAGAAAAAGCTTAAAAATAAAAATAAACATTCTAGTTCTAATATTACTTTGAATACTGAACTCGCGGAAATTAAAAAACTTAGATCTAACCCGGAACTTGTCATTTTATGTGCTGACAAGACTAAGCAACTTATTCTTACCAATAAAATTGATTATATAAATTCAATGCGGAAGTGTATTGACGAGATGAAATGCATTCAGGTAAAAAATTCCCGATCAATAAGATTAATGCTAGAATCGCAAAACTTAAAAAATGTAACGATCTTCCCCCCAATGTTAAATCTGCTATTTTCCGTACTTCTCATCAACTCCCTGAGATCTTTGGTCAAATTAAACTTCATAAACCTAATCATCCTATGCGTCCCATTGGTTCCAAATGTTGCGGACCTACTTATTTTTTAGAAAAATCCCTTGCCTTCTTCTTAAAACCTTTTTAAATAAAGATAAATTTCCTATCAGTTCAACTGAAAATTTCATTAATATTTTATACAAAACTAAATTTAAATCTAATAGTACCTAGCATAGTTTTGATGTTGTTTCTTTATTTCCTAGTATACCCGTTGACATTGCTATTGAAATTATTATCAAAAAACTACATAATCATAATTTTGAAACTCCTACCATCGACGCAATCACTTCTTCTTTGAATATCGTTGCGGAGACAAATTATTTTATTATATATATTTACTTAGCCTATAAAGGATATTCACATTATTTAAAGGTTACCTATAAAAATAAAAATAAAAGATGGATTTGCAGAAACATATCGTGTAAAGGATCGTGTATCACAGATGAAAATTGTACGATATTGAAACAAAATGATCATTCTTGTGTGCCTGATCTAGCAAAAATTGAAGTCGGAAAATCCATTGCGGAATGAAAAAAAAAGAAATGCCGAGAAGAATTAACCCCCATACCATATACTCAACTACTTTTTCACGAGTTTATGATACTGGACTTGATTTAGTTGCAGCAATTCCCAATTTCTCGTCACTGAAGTCATCCTTATATAAGTAACGACACAAGGCGCTGGGCCGGCCGTCCAAATAGTTGCTCCTAGTCCTTTGGACGAGTCGGACGGTCTGGGTCTTCAACAAGGCGCTGGGGGTTTGCTGCTATACCCGATCAAAGAGAAAATATTGTCTTCCCCAGACAATACACAGATGATTTTCTCCTGATGGATGAAGGCTTATCTGACCGAATTTTAATATTTGCCTCTGAGAATGGCCGGAAATCGCTGAAGGATAGCAAGATGTGTTTCGGAGACGGCATCTTCAAAAGTTGCTGTCCCCAGTTCCAACAGTTGTACACGATACATGTTGATATCGGAAGTACAGATTTGGGAACAAACGTTGTTCCAGCAGCATATGCTTTCCTTCCTGGAAAAACAGAGAATAATTACAATGCAATGCTAATGTATCTCAAACAAAAGTTACCTACGTGGTTTCCATCAATGTGGGCAACGGATTTTGTGTCATCCACAATAAAAGCTTTGAGAAATTTTTTCCCAAATTCTACATTGAAAGGATGCAATTTCCATTTTAAACAATATTTGTGGAGGAAGGTGCAAGTATGAGGCTTTGTGATTTGTATAAATATGACCCCGAAATAAGACTACATGTACGCATGTGTGCTGCATTAGCTCACATTCCACCTGGAAAAGTAGAAGATGGCTGAATTAGCATAATGGGAACATCGCCAGCCATAGAAAAAATTGAAAATTTTAGCAATTATATGGTTGAACAATGGTTCGAGAATGATAAATTTTCAGATATGTGAAATTGTTTCAAGCAGCGCAATAGGTCAACGAACGTAGTTGAAGACTGGCATTCCAAACTAAGCAAAAACATTGAGAAGCCTTACCCGAATATATTGGAATTTATAACTAATTTAAAGGAGGATGCAAATTATTATGATGTAATTCGGAGAAAAACGGAGCTCCACATCTATGAAAATAAAAGAAATCTTAAATACGTAAAACTTGATAAGAGGATTGAAAGAATAGTCAATGATTTTATGGCTGGAAAAACGTCAGTAGGAGACTGCCTTAAGATTTTAAGAGTAATGCTGTGCAATTGTAAAAGCCATTGAGCGCTAAATTACATCAATTATTAAAAAAAAAAAAAAAAAAGTGGGGGTAAGTCAGACTACCTCCTCGTGGTATTCCCTGGAAACGCTTCTCATAGCAGCTAAATATCTGTTAAAAAAAAAGAGTATCACATCACTCTACCATGAATTTCTTAACAATGTCAGAGAAATAAATACTCGGTTGACCAAAACCATAATGTTATTATAAGATAAAATATAATATTCATATGTTTTAACATACTAAACGCGTAAAATTCATATGTCTTAACGTACTAAAACGCGTAAAATTTCGTCCTTTGCCTTTAATAACATATTCATCAGGAAGGGAGGAAGACAAATGAATTCAACTCTTAGTTCCATAACTAGTAATTGAATTGAGCTACTCTTTGAATAGTTTGCAAAATACTGCAAGTAAATGTACTGATAAAAACACTTATACGATCAAGTTAGAAAATAAAATAAGAAAGATCAATCATGCTGAAAGCATTGATTATGTAACACTTTCCAACTTCAAAGCAATTTTATTTAAACAACTCTGAAATGCAATATATTACAAAGTAATATATTAAAACGTATCACAATACTACATTTATTTATTATATTCGAAAACTTAAACCTTCATCGAAAAAAATGAACTTCATACAAATGACGGTATTGAAATATAAATTGCCTGGTTTAAATATCTCTAAAATGCGATACATCCCACGGTAATATTTTTAAAACTATCATAATACTACGATAATTTATTATATTTGAAAACTTCATCGAAAACAACTGACATTCATTCAAATGACGTCATAGAAAAAATAACACGCCTGGCTCTCTCCATAAAAGCAGCATTTCATTCATAAATAAATTCCCATTCATGTCATTTATCACAGTACTAAAATAATTTATTTTATTTAAAAACTTAAAACCATGGAAATACAAATAATTAAACTCTATGATTTAAAACATAAAAAAAAATCGTCCTTTCTCTCTGTAAAATCAATGAATATTTCATTCATATCGGCTATACAGACTCCATGAGCTAAAGAAATACAGTAATTCTTATACAACTCATCCTACATATTTTGCTGTTTACATTTTACATAAGTGAAAAATAGGCTTCGTTGTAGAAATAAGCAAATTTGGATGATCATTTAAACCCAAATATATTGTCATTGCGTTGTTTCAGTATGTAGATGCACAGAATTTAAGCAAAAATAAAGCGGTTTTAGGACGAATACAACACTCAATATAAATTAAAAAGAACTTTAAAAATCATGATTGTGAGACAAGATGGATACCATATTTTATTTTGAAGTGGGTCATGTCATCTTTTCATATCATGGTCACGTAATCTCTTCATATAAGAGGTGTAATTATTATTTTAATTTTTATTTAAAAAACTACTGAATTTATTTTGCTGAAATTTTTTTTTATATATTTTATGGAATAATTTGAATATTACCTAAAACTTTCGAAGCTATTTATGAATTTTAAATCCGCTTAAAAAATGTTTGAAAAATTAGGTCCTATAGGGTTCAATGCATTTCATTTTTTCAACCCGGGTTCAATCCAAAACTAATTGGGTGATATTATTCATTTATATTCCCATAGGTCCTACAGACTGTCTGAACAACATACTAAAATTTCATTTTTATTAATTTTTACGGCAGTTATCGTGCTAACGGACAGACAGACAGAGAGACAGACAGAATAAATGAACAAAGTCATAAACACTTTTCAACTTTGATGTGAAGTGCTAAAAATGTGATGTGGGCAGCATACTGTAAATTCAAATTCATTTTCTTACTTTTTTATTAACACTGTACAACAAAGTTGAAAAGTGTTTATGACTTTGTTCATTCTGTCTGTCTGTCTGCCTGTCTGTCTGTCTGTCTGTCTGTCCGTTAGCACGATAACTGCCGTAAAAATTACTTAATCAAAGTGAAATTTTAGTAAGTTGTTCAGACGATTTGTAGGACTTATGGGAATGTAAATGAATAATATCACCTAATTAGTTTTGGATTGAACCCGGGTTGAAAAAATGAAATACATTGAACCATATAGGATTTAATTTTTTAAACATTTTTTTAAGCGGATTTAAAATTCACATATTGCTTCCAAAAATTTAGGTAATATACATGTTATTCCATAAAATATATAAAAAAAATGTCAGCAAAATATAATCAGTAGTTTTTTAAATAAAAATTAAAATATTAATTATATCTCTTATATGAAGCGATCACGTGACCATGATATGAAAAGATCACGCGACTCACTTCAAAATGAAATATGGCATCTATCTTGTCTCAAAATCGTGATTTTTAAAGTTCTTTTCAATTCGTATTGAGTGTTGTATACGTCCTAAAACCGCTTTATTTTTGCTTAAATTCTGTGGTTTGTCTTATTCCTTTTGTCGTAAAAAATTTATAAAACATGCATTTAATTGATACATTTGTAACATTTTATGCTACATTTTGGCAATTTTTGCGGGCCATTTCGTATTAACCCCCCCCCCCCCCAGCAGATTCTTGTTTTTCAAACCGTACCAAAGTCTAACTAGCACCACGGTAACCCACAGTCAACTTATCTACCGCATTTTGTGAAACTTGGTCAATTAGTTTCTCATCTAAAGTGGAGACATACATCTTTGTGGGATATTTTGCGAAAAAGGCAGGCTTTTTTTTTTCGAATCATACCAAAATCTAACCAATTGATTTATCTATCAAATTTTGTGAAATTTGGTCTATTAGTTTTTCAGCTAGAATGGATACATGCAAATTTTTGGGAGGTCCTTTTCGAAAATAAAATACAGGTTCTTTTATTCCGAATTGTACTAAAGTCTAATCAGTACCAGGGTAACCCACAAGTGACTTCTCTATAAAACTTTCTGGCATTGGATCAATTAGTTTTTGAGTTATAGTGGACACATACATTGCACAGCAGACACACATTCTTACACACTCTCTCCCCCCCTCCCCCCCCCCCTAGTTTTTCGTGTTCCATAGGGTGCCTGAATTATATAGATTGATCGAAAACTCGAGTTGCGATTTTCAACCCGATTCCAATATTTTCCCAATGCATTACTATATATTGGGCAGGGAAAGTTAAAAAGATGATTTTAGCATGTTCCTTCCCCTGTTAAATGCAAAAATGAGAAGAAAAAAATTGCTTTTAATCTTATACCACGCACATGTTTTTATTACCCCCACTTGAATAGATTGATTTTTTATTTAATTTTTATCTGAATTAAATGAGAGTCCTTTTCTTAGAATTTGAAACATCGAGGTTATTACCATGTCCATATACATTGTGTAACGTACAGGTAAATTATTGGGAAGGGAGTCGAAAATTAGACTTTAAACATAAGATCACGCTTCAAACATCCATAAACTCGAGTCGAGCGCTTTTGAGTTAATGCCTCTGTGTGTGTGTTCGATATTTCAGAAACAAATGGAGGACTTTTCTCATTAACAAACTAAATAAGGTACAAATATTACAATCTGTGAATACTGGACGCCTATTGATTTTAAATGCGACCAAATGTTCGAAAGACTCCCAGATTTTCGAATGAAATATAGAAAAAACCGTTAAAATACCAGAACATTTAATAATATTATGTGAATTATCATCTCTTGTAAAATGTTTTATTTAAAAAAATGATATAAACTTTAGAAAGCTAGCATGAACCATTCTCAGGATATTGCACGTTATGATAAAAAATTTATAAAAAATATTACATAGAAATAAAAAAAAAAATAAAAACTATCTGGAAATATGTTCACTTTTCATACAATATTACGCGACAAATTTGCTAACATCATTCTTGTGGATCTAATTTGTTCCATTCACGAGAGAAGATACTTGTGTAATAGTTTTGTATTTTAAGGACAGAAAATTCACTAATAGTCATTCATATATTAGAAAAGCTCTAATGCTTGCGATTCATATATTAGAAATGTGTAACGCTTAGCGATCAATTTGGCAAACTTGGTGACTTATTTGCAGATATTATCAGTGGAGATTCGAAAGATTTGCCCACAAAAACAAAACTATAAATTTTCATCTGAAAATACTGGCAAAAATGCACAAATATTTATACTTTTTATAGAGATAATATTGTTAATGCATTTATTAATACTATCTTCTCGTTTATGGTTGCATTTATTAGTACTATCTTCCAGTTTCTGGTATTTGGTTTTTCTTATTTCAGGTATTTTCTTAACATTTTAAGTTTCTTTAAGTCATTGTCAGTATCCTTTATTTTTTTAACTTTTAGAGTTTTCCAAATTTTATTTCCAGTTCATTTTCTGAATATTTTTAAACATTTATAGTGACTCATTTTTTTTTAACTTTGTTTAAAATCTTACCACTGCTTTCCATTATAGGCTTTTCATGACATCCTAAATTTCATTTGTTTTTCAGGACTTCCTTAAAATTTCACTTTCCTTGAAGCACTTAAATACTTTTGGGGCAGTTTTAAATTCCTTTCCCTACTTAATCATTTTAGAATTTTTCAGGTATTATTTTTTACTGAAATCACCAATTATTTCCGATTTTGCGTGTCATCTTCTTTGTTTTCAAATTTGATGATATTGACATTTCATTTTTTTATATTTCTAAGTTGAATGACCATTTGATATAAAATTTTGCTTTTATTATAATTAAAACTGCAGGCTACTAATTTTTCTTTAATTTAAGCGATAACTTTAGGTGATTTTTTATTCATTTAAATTTCTGTTTTATTGTTTAATTATTTATAAGCAACTTCTAAATTATCTTGATCGCAATATTTCGGTCATTTTTTAAGTTATTTTATCAAGTGAGATGAACTCATCATTTTCCTGTTAAAATTTCATCATTGCGTTTTCTTTTTCATAACTACTAAGTTATTTAATTATTTCATAACTACTAAATTCTTTATTTTTTTACTTTTCTGAATTTAAAAGTTTCAATGGAATTTCGCATAAAAATGGCTGAAAAAATCGGATGTAATATTTTTTTAATGACTCGCATGGGCCAAAATTTCATATTTTTACTGGTTTGTCTCGCAAGTTCCAGTTCCCGAATTTGGTCTGAGTTTGAAGAAAATATTGAGTAGGTACTTCTTCATTTGGACTAGTTTTAAGTAAATTACGTTATCGTTTATATGACTAAATACCCCCCTCCCCTTTAAAAGTTTAGATAGACTAAATTCTTCATGAGTGAAGTTCTATTTGTATAGCTGTGGTTATAATGTATGTGAACAAATATTTCACTGTATATTCGTGGAATACTATTTCAACTAAGGACTGATATAAGAAATTACGATTCAGTTTTCACTCGGTGATATCTCTAACAATCTGATCTGGGGCAGAATTGATAAAATTTAATGTACGTAATGACGCACATATAATCATGGTTTAAAAGTTTTAACTTGTCTCATTTTATTTTCATGATGAGTAACAATGATAAGAAAAATCTAAGGGCAAGACTTTTTTAAAACATACTCTTCTTTCTACATTACCATTCTTATAATGATTTCTAGTTGTAAGCTTTAATCAAAGCATTTTTTTCAACAATTATTTGAAAGATTATAAAAAGCACTTGTTAAACTGTGACAATGTAGTAGTTCTTTTCCGAAAAGCTTTTATTACTTTACAGTAAGTTTTCTACTGAAACATACCTGAAGCTTCTCTCATACATGAATTTAGATTAGATAGTCATAATATGTATGTATCAATCAAAACTACAGCTTTCAAAAATAACAATAATAAAACCCATTTCTTTTAAAAATACAATATAAATGTGTTACTTGTCCTTTTTTATTTTTAGTGGCAGTCTATTATTAAAACCAAGAATGTTTATTAATCACTAAGTTCTAACATTTAATAATATCTGTACCTACCCGTACTTGGTATGTATAACCTTAATTTTTTTAGAATTATATGAAAGAAATCTAATTGCTATTGCCATAACATAGCCTAGGCACACATACTAGTTACATTATTAATTAGTTCTACAAATTTGCAGTCAACATTTTACATAAATGTACCCCAGCTTTCACTGGTAAACGATCAATTTAGGTACAACAAATATGAGGAAATCAAAGTTTAAGAGTTTCTGGAAAATACCCACTAAAACCCAACAAAGCCCAATAAAATTCGGGTAGGTTGTGTTTTTTAAAAAAATTCCGCGTTTTTCAGACCTTTCAAATTCAGATTTTTTTCACATTTGAATATAAATCATTTCGGGCCGGACCGGGCTGAGATTCAATGGTCTTTGAACATAGCTAGGTCGGGCTCAGGTTCTACACCTGTAAAGTTCTTTGAGCTCGGGCCGGGTGTAAGCATTGACTCTGTCGGGTGGGGTGAAAGTGAAACTCTGAACCAGAGGTTCCTTACTTCCTCTGGAATATGGTGCTGAATCTATATATCATTTAAGCTCATCATTTAAGTCATCATTTAAGCTCATCTTTAACAAGAAAGATCAATCATGCATAAAACATTAATTATGAAACACTTTCCAATTGCAATGTAATTTTACTTAAACATCTCTAAATTGCGATACATACAGCGGCGATATTTTTAAAATTATCACAATACTACAACAATTTATTATATTTGAAAAATTCTGCGAAAGAAAATGAACTTTATTCAAATGATGTCATTGAAATATAAATCGCCTGGCTTTCTATAAAAAAGCAGTAAAAATTTCATTCATAAACTTTTATTCAATTCCATTCATTCATCACAATACTACAATAATTTCTTTTACTTAAAAACTTAAAACCATGGCGGTAAAAGTAATTTAACTCTGTGCTTAAAACTTCACCGAAAAAGTCTGATATAAAATCGTCTGTTCTCTATGTAAAATCAACGACTGGTTCATTCATATCAATTATATTGCAGACTCCAGCACTAAATAGTTTTGCGTTAAAGGAATTCAGCAATTCTTATACAACTCATCTTAGGGCTTGATATGTTTACAATCTCAAAAAGAAAAATTAGGTTTCGTTGTAGAAATAATTAAAGTTTGATGATCATTTAAACCCAAATATATTATAATTGCATTGTTTCAGAACATTGATGAACAGAAATTAAGCAAAAATAAAGAAGATTTAGGACAGACACAACACCAAATACAAATGAAAAAGAACTAAAAATGATGTGCATACTTTATTTTTGATGGAACTATTAATTTAATTATCATCTACATATTTCGTACAGTCATGCCAATGTTCGGAAAATCCGGACATGACATCTCTAAAAGCGTAAATGAAAATCCTTCCTTTGTGAATTCCCAAATCCCTTCTAGAATGTTATGCTGAATCCATATCAGTTATCATCTAAACTCAACCGATGGCTAATTTTGAGAAACAAATGTTTCGAAGAATGTTATATTCTGAAGTGGAAAAAGGACTGGAAAAAGTAATCTTTAGTGAACCGTGAACCCCTATCCTTTTCTGAACTTCATACTGAATCCAAAGCAGTCATCATATAAGCTACCTATATCTATAACAGATTCTGAGAAGTTAATGTTTCAAGTAAACTTTTTGAAACTAAATTAAAGAATCCGTAAGTGAAAATCCTTAGTGAACTACCCTATATCTCTTCCAGAATTTGATGCTGAATCCGTATCATTTATCATCTAAGCTATCATTTATTATCTAAGATTTTAAAAGAGATAGGACCTTTTAAAAAGAATCATATTTTTTAAATAAAAAATCTGATGTGGGCAACACATGACTTTCCTTATATAATGCAATGAATTTACTACTTTTACAATAAAAAAAAATAGGTTTTTCTTATAGTAGATACTTATATTCTTTCCAAGATATTGAATTTTCGACAATTAGTCGTCATTTTCATTGATTTAGCGTCATTTTAATCCATTTGGCGAGATTTTCGTTAATTTAACAGCATTTCAAACACTCGCCAAGTTGGCGACATTCAGCCAAATTCGTCGCCAAAATCTCACCAAGCTTTACTGACGGAGGAATAAGTTATTCTTATAGCAGATAAATGACTATTGGCGTTCAAATACAAAAGTATTACTCGAAGTATCTTTTCTCATGAATGGAACGAGCTAGATCCACGAGAATGATGTCTCCTAATTTATCGCATGGTATTACATATAACAAGTGAACATGTTTCTCAATAGGAAATATTTATTTTTTATTTTTTATGACTTTTGATAATTTTTTTTTTGAAAATGTGCAACATCTCGAGAACGGTTCATGTTAGCGTTCTAAAATTTATGTTAATCGTTTTCTAATGAAAAATTACATAAGAAATGTCCATTTGCGTAACTTTATTAGCGGTTTTGATTTTTTGACGATTTTTTCAAAATTTCACTCTAAAATTTAGGGGGTTCTGAACATTCGATTACGTTTAAAAACAATAAGCTTCCAGTGTTTATGGGTTGTGATTTTTGTACCAAATTTCGTTCGAATCGGTCCATTCGTTCGTCAGTTATCGTCTCCGCAGACTCACTGACACACACACACACACACAGAGAGAGACATCACTTCAAAAATGTTTGATTCGTGATCAGGGATGCTTGAAATGTGCTCTCCCGTAGAGAACTCGAATTCGAATTTTCGACCCTGTCACAATACTTTCCTTATACATTATGTATATAAGGAAAGTAAAAATATTTGAAATATAATTATGCTGGAATTTATGCAAAAATAACTGTTTTAGATTCAAGACGTGGATAATGGTATATATCAGCGTTTCAGAAGTTACGCCACTAGCTTTTAAATAATAAATTACATATAATAACTATTTAGGTATTGCACTTTAAAGCATAATTATCTTTTATAATGTTTTTCCAATTAAAAAATTGTGAAAATTTTAGGGGCATCCGTGCGTAATTTATTGTACTAAATTTCATTCGATTTATTTAATGTATAAAGGAATATAATGTCCCATCGTGAAAAGTGAAATTCCCAATATCTCGAAAACCGTTCTTGATAATAGTTCTTTTATTCCGAATTGTACCTAAATCTAATCAGCACCAGTGTAACCCACCTATAAAATTTTATAGAAAGAATGTCAATTTGTTTTGAGTTAGAGTGGATATATACATTGCACAGACACTCACACAGAGACGTCACCTTAAAATAATTTTTTCGTTTTTTAGGGGTTCCAAATCCAAATCGTGTAGATCCATTGAAAACTGCTATTTTTAACACAATTCCAATACTTTCCCTATACATTAGCATGTATTGTAGGGAAAGTAAAATTTCTCCTAAATGTGCATAAACTGAATATATGTTAGCACACTATATAATGTCGATAAATTGTCAAAAGTTTGAGAAAACGACGTGTTCGCAATAAATTTATATATTTATGGAACGAACTGTTGTAAAAAACGTTTCATATTACTTCTATCTGCAGCAGCAGACGACTCTGCTCATGCCAAAACATCGATTGAAGATGCTAGGAATCAGTACCCGAATTATAAACATCAATTTCTATATATCTAATGATAATCCGAATACATTTGACTTTTAGAGTATACATTTGCTTATTCATATACAGTTAGAAATATCCATATACACCAAAAGCACGTTATGAGGAAATCAAAGGTGCCACTAAATTCCTTCTTTAGATGGTATTTTCAACGAAAGTATGTTATATAGATTCTCAGAAAATTTAGCTATTAGAGCTATTATAATGTTACATAACTAATTATTTATTATGTAATTTTTCATTAGAAAACGGACACAAATTGCATGCTAGCATGAAACGTTCTCGAGATATCTTATTTTATTAAATTAAATTTATAAAAAAAATCACATAAAATAATAAAAAGTATTAATTATTGGGAAATATATTCACTTTTCATATGTAATGTTATGCGATAAATTTGAATTTATCGCATTCAAATCGCATCGAAATTCACTTTTTTATCGTTCTCGCGAATCTAGTTCGTTCAAGAGAAGATACTTTGGATAATAGTTTTGTATTTTGACGTCTTACAATGACGACACCAATCAAGGACGGAATGGGTCAGGGGGACGCTAGACAAATGGCCCTTGGTACGGGTATATCTTCTAAGGCCATTTTAGTGCTATCATTTTGGCATACGTTGATCTAATTTCATAACGATTTCATTTTGGGATAGATTGATACAATTTCATATATTTTGTAAATTTATTTACAAACTGGTCTAGAATGTTTTATTCTTCAGATCTGCTTGTGATGATAATTTTGTCTAGCGAGAAGAGAGGGATTCGTATACTTATTTTTAGGAAAATCGAATTAAATATTTTAATAGAATTCGTTGAATAACAATGTCATTTAGAATACTATAGGAATTTACACATAATTGTAAATTTTATGTTTCTTTAAATGTATGCTGCATGAAGAACGGAAATTTTGTTAGTTATTACATAAGAAGGACAAAGTAAAAGAGATTTGAATAAGTCTGCGATAGAATTGTGGAGATTGTGCGTCGCCGGGACCCGAACCAGGGACCCTTTGCTTCGTAGACCGACATTATAATCACTGAGCAAAAGCTAGCTCCTCCTCTGTTCTTATAATTCGGGTACAGGTTCCAAGTATCTTTGATCAGATGTCTTTGCTGTCGCACACTACCTCCGCTGATGATGAAGACCGGGAGGCGTGTCGCCTCGGCGTGTCGGTCAGTCGTGGTCAACCAGGAAGGGAGTGTCAAGGCTTTTGACTCCGTGTGGTGCTGCCATCTCGTATTGAGAGGTGAAATCGTTGGAGAGGAAGGTTGCGTGTTTTAAACGTCTAGTCTTCATTGTAGCGATGGGAGTCGCCGGGCCCCGAACCAGGGACCCCTTGCTTACAAGACCGACATTATAATCACTGAGCAAAAGCTAGCTTCTCCTCTGTTCTTATAATTCGGGTAGAGGTTCCATGCATCTTTAATCAGTTGTCTTTGCTGCCGCAGAATAAATTGCAGAAAAGAAAAAATTGTACACT
Organism: Amaurobius ferox; assembly: GCA_951213105.1. Classification (NCBI taxonomy): domain Eukaryota; kingdom Metazoa; phylum Arthropoda; class Arachnida; order Araneae; family Amaurobiidae; genus Amaurobius; species Amaurobius ferox. The sequence goes on from OX578145.1 coordinate 146,275,646, forward strand.
TGCTGTTTTATTGAGATAAAGTTATAAATATTTCAAATCAAATGTATAAAAATCTTGTAAATTAATGCCACTGAAACTATATTGTATAACGATAGCAATGAAACTCCAAATTGCTTAATAATTAATCTGTAGATGTATAATGCAATTCACTCTGGAAATTGGCCTTGCGGCAGCAAAGATGTCTGAGCAAAGATGCTTGGAACCTGTACCCGAATTATAAGAACAGAAGAGGAGCTAACTTTCGCTCAGTGATTATAATGTCGGTCTGCGAAGCAAAGGGTCCCTGGTTCGGGGCTCGGCGACGCACAATCGCCACAATGATGACTGGACGTTTGAAACACGCAACCTTCCTCTCCAACGATCTCACCATCTCAACACGAGATGGCAGTACCATCAGCGGAGGGAGTGTGTGGCAGCAGAGACATCTGATCAAAGATGCTTGGAACCTGTACCCGAATTATAAGAAAAGAGGAGAAGCTAGCTTTTGCTCCGTGATTGTAATCTCGGTCTTGTAAGCAAAGGATCCCTGGTTCGGGGCCCGGCGACTCCCAATCGCCACAGCCTGTAAAGGCACATGTTTGAAATTATTCGTTACTGTTTACATGTATTTCACTCATAATTTTACTATCGACTCGATATATATATATATTTTGCTACTCATATATATAACATACGAACATAATATTTATTATATGAAGTTGTTTGTTTGGTTAAATAAATCTAATTTAATTAAACATTGTGTTTTACTATTCAATGAGTTTTATGCTTCAGTAAAATTATTAGGTCTTAAATTATTATGTAATTTGTATTTATTCACGTATTTACTTTATGAGTTAAAACTATTATATATTTAACTCAAAATATTTAAATAAATGGCGAATATCAGAGCCGAAAAAAAACATGACTTCATAAATAGTTGTAGAAGTAGGAAAGGTCGAATGAGTTGGGTGGTTGCAACAAAAGCATCAAATACCCTGGAAATGTCTTCAATCTACAACCCATAAAGCATAAAAATCGCAAATATTCAACTATAACAGCTGCATAGCTGAAAACTAAGATATTAGACAAATTTCCCGTGAAAGATCTTAGTCAAAGGAAATAGAAACTCCTAGGACTATGTTTTTAAAACTTTTTTGATCGCCGAACCCTTTCGACATTCAGTTCGATGGCAAAACCCCAAAATGATAGAAGTCCATTGTGGTCCTAATAAGACATTCAAATTTTATGCTTTTTTGACTTTTCTTATTACATAGTATACTGTATAAGGAAAGTATTGTGACGATGTCGAAAATGCGAATTCGAGTTTTCGACGGGAGAGCACGTTTCAAGTATCCCTGATCACCAATTGAACATTTTTGAGGTGATATCTGTATGTGTGTGTCTGTGTGAATGTATATGAAGTACGTGTGTGTGTGTCAGTGAGTCTGTCGAGTTGATATCTCACGATTCGAATGAAATTTGATACAAAAATTACAATCCGTGAATACTGGAAGTCTAGTGTTTTTAAACACAAACGAATGTTCAGACCCCCCCCCCCCTAAATTTTCGACTGCAATTTTGGAAAAATCAAAACCTTTAATAAAGTTACGCAAATAGACATTTCACATGTAAGTTTTCCTTAGAATTAGAAAGTGATTGACATAAACTTTAGAACGCTAGCATAAACCGTTTTCGAGATATTGCACATTTTTTAAATAAATTCATCAAATAATCCCATAAATTGAAAAAGAAATATTAACTGTTGAGAAACATGTTCACTTTTAATATGTAATATCATGCGATGAATTTGGTGTCATCATTCTCGTGTATCTAGCTCGTTCCATTCATGAGAAATGTTACTCTGAGTAATATTTTTGTATTTGAAAGCCAATAGTCATTTATCTGCTATAAGAATAACTTATTTCTCCGTCCATAGCGCTTGGCGAGAATTTGGCGAAGAATTTGGCGGAATGTCGCTTTTTTAAATGTTGCCAAATTAACGAATATCCCGCCAAATGGATGAAAATGATCAATGAAATAACTAAATCAACGAAAATGACGACTAATTGACGATATTCAATATACTGGGAAAAATAAAAGTATCTACTATAAAAATAACCTATTTTGTTTTTACTGTAGAAGTAATAAATTCCTTGCATTATATAAGGAAAGTCATGTGCTGTCCACATCAGATTTTTTTTCCAGATAATGAGCTAGTTTGGGGCTCGATGCAGAATTCCAACCAGCCGCACCATTAAATGCTCCAAGGCCTATGGCAAATTGGCGGGCATCACTCTAAATAGAGTCGAAACGTGTTCAAAATGTTCTAAAACATATATTGGCCTCAAAATCGAAAATTCTCGTGGAAGCAATACTAGAAAATAAAACATGATTGATATAAAAATAAAACGTGTTTGAAAGAATTTCTATAACGATCCATTTAGGTAACTCATATCCACAAAACTCGTGTTATAAAGCGTTTCAAAGAGTGGAATAATAATTTTGAATGTGACCTTCAGAATTATACTTTGTTTTGCAGCAACAAACATCGGTAGAGCGGGTTAGCTTATGTTTGGGCTCCTCAGCAACTTTTAGCCAAAAATTGCTCTGGTAGATAAAAGCGATTTGCAAATTTTGTGCTTCTGTGGTCTATATATTTTCGTGGTCTATATACTGGCATCAAATTTATAAAAAAGTGAATTTCCAGAACACCTGATAGCGTCGAGATTTGTTACTATGAACCTGCTGTTGAAATCTTATTTAGTTGAGCTTGATCTTGAATAAACTCCACGCCAATTGACTAAAATACAGAGGTTTATAAAATAGCGGCTTTATAAAATAGAACGTTTTCTCGCTCCTGGTGACGGTACAGACAGTGAATATCAAAGATGTCTTTGATATATGAATATCAGATTTCCCGGTTTATTAGAATTCAAGCATCTATACGTTTAATAGCCAAGATACGTTAAATTAAAAACAAGTAAACAAAAAGAAAAAGTTTCAGAAGGTAGACTTTTATTGAAAAATGCAGCAAAAATAAAATTGTTCTGACATTTTTATCTCATATAATAAAACTGGTTAGCTAGAAATTAAATAAAACAAATACTTAATTGAATATAGATGTACTTTTTAAATCTAAAATAACATAACTCAATTTTATGTAATCATTGATTTCATACATGAGTGATAATCTATATAAATAAAATTGAAAATCTGTCTGTGTGTGTGTGTTTGTCTCATCATCAAAGAAGCTGCTCAGATTTTCATGAAATTTTGTGGTAACCTTGAAATAGCTCCACCTGAAATGTAATTTATATTTCGAATTTCTAAGACCAGGGGATATCAATATATTCAGGAAAAACGAACCTTCCATTGAGATAGATAGCATTATACGGACGATATAAATATCTCCGTAAATTTATTGGAAGAAAATGGTATGTTGCTCAGCAACGTAATTAAACAAAATGTGTTTATACGGCAGAGGATTTTTATTAGATGTAAATAACAAACACATAAAATAAATTTTATAAATGAACGATATTGCAGTTTTGATTGGATTATATCAATTACGGTCTTCGGATTTAAAGATTACGGGAATGATTGATAATTTCAATTTCTTCCGTCATCCGGTTAGAAAGATACTAATCTATTGTGTTTCGCATATTGCGTTCGCCAGAACACATGTATTGTGCTTAGCTAATCGTTGAAGCAAATTATAAATAGTACGGGCTTATCTTTTAATACGAATTTTCCTTTTTGGTATACGTTCATAACATTTTATCTTTTTGTAAATTTGTTTACAAACGGAACCAGGATGGCGCACGGGTTTTTTCTTGTTTGGTTTTGTTTTAAACAGGTGTATTTTTAAAAATTTTTGTTGATTTTCGAAGACTTCTTCATAAGTGCAACTAGAATTTTAATCAAAGATTTGCATCTTAAATTCCAGGCGATGCTAGCTTTCCTTATGTAAATAATTAAGTGTTTTTTTCGTAATATAATGTATACTTTAAAATCGTGTTTCCCAACCTCAGATATATGCAAAAATTTCAGTATCAAAGAATATGACTAATTTAAATTATTTTATTAAACCAAAAATATTTTTTGTTAAGAAATTAATGACTAAAAGTACATTTATACTTATATTTTCAAAATTTATTTATATTCCTTTTTTAAGGTTGAATAATGCAAAATTTAATCAAAATTTCTTTTTAAAGTTGTCAACAGATCTACTATAAAGAACCTAAAAGTTTTTTTATGTTCAAAACTCTAAGCTGCCAAAATGCTAGATAATCCTTAGATCTGCATTAACCCCCCAACTGCTTAAACTCTAAATGTGCAACAAACTGCCACACTAGGAGCTAGGACAAATAATAAAAAGTAGTAAATAAAAACCTCGAACCTCCAATTAGGGTCACAGAATTAATGTCACAGTTTGACGATAAGAACCACATATTGGAACTGCAGATTAAAGGCGCTTCGTGCCTGGTGCTCTGTCCTGTACGACTCTCAACTTTCATTTAGATTTTAATTTTGCGTGTGTTTGCTTTCCGTTTGTGGTGCTATTACACGGAGCAATTCCTTCCAGCTATTTTCCAGCAATACCATACATTTCAATTCGAAAAAATCTTGCCGCCGAATTGCCGCAATTCGTTCGTACTCGGCAATAAAAATTGCTCAATTTCTGAGCGGCGATAAAATTGGATCTTTTATATGGCACCGGTGCCTGTAATTTGGTAAAAGTTCTATTATTATTTTTACATCTCCGGACTTTAGCAATTCCGCCCGGCAATGATACTGTAAGCCCCTCCTTTTTAACAGGCAGGAGGCGAAAAATCCCAGGAGAAAATCCGGAGGCGAGGTTCCAAAAATCAGAGGGCGATAAAATTGGACGTCACTACTCTCAGCCTTTCCTCTTCTCATTTCATTCTAGATGGTGATGGCGACTAAAATGCAAACTCAATTACGTTAGAATCTGGAGATGGAAAAAATAATAGAACTTCTACCAAATTACAGACACCTGTGGGATATAAAATATTCAAATTATACGAAAAAACACACTAAAGAATGCTTCCTGAAATCGGCGGCACTAAACAGGAAGAGCCTGTTAGAAAGGAGGGGCTTACAGTATCATTGCCGGGCGGAATTGCTAAAGTCCGGAGATGTAAAAATAATAATAGAACTTTTACCAAATTACAGGCACCTGTGCCATATAAAAGATCCAAATTATACGAAAAAACCCCACTAAATAATGCTTTTTTGAATGAACTTGGCCGTATTAGAAAGGAGGGGCGTTTTAGAAATGCGGGGCCTAAAGTATAATTGCGGGAGGAATTTCTAAAGTCTGGAGATGGAAAAATAATAATAGAACTTTTAACATATTACAGACACTTTTAGGATATTAAAGATTCAAATTATACGAAAAACACACTAAAGAATGCTTTCTGAAATGAAATCGGCGAGATTAGAGAGAAGGGACCTGTTAAAGAGGAGGAGACTAAAATATGATTGACGGGCAGAATTGGTTGAAAGTTCGGTAATAAAAATTGCCCGTGTAATAACACCATTAAACACACCATCTTACCATGTTTTGGTTGTGAAAGTAAAATAAGAGAACTGTCCTGGCAAGGTGATTTTAATTGGGATTCCCTGGCAAGAATCTCTAACCGTAAAGAAGGGAAGCTTCCGTAGACCCAACCATAGAATACTATATTCAGAAGGTTCACTCCCATAGGAACCTATAGCAACATCGCTAACATATGATTTCGCATAGACACTAGCGTTCGAGAAGCCAACTATCGCAGCTATTATGTATAAAAGGCTCGACTGCTAGATTTCGCGACTATCGCTCAATTGGCGATTTTATGTTAATGCAGCCCAAAAAAAAAAATTACGGAACTGTACGTTTATAATTTTTTAAACTATAAACATGATCAGCATTTAAAAATACTTTTATCTGTATGTGTAAATTTGAATAAATAAACATAGATATATATTTAATTCACGCAGTCATAAACTAAATAAAGAAATTGACGCATTGCATCACTGTAATTCATTATACACCAAAAATTACAAGCTAACATACCCAAAAGACTAAAATATTATATAATATTTTCAGCCTAAAAAGTATACTAGCGTGTTGATTGTTAAATTGATTAGTTCTTAATTTATTCTGGGATGCTGTTATTATATATATATATATATATATATATATATATATAAATATATATATATATATATATATATATATATACATATATATATTAAATACACTAATATTCTTATACTAAATAACAAATTTACATAAATGCATTATCAAAGGTGTCAAACTCAATCGTTAATTAGAAAGGGGGGGATTATTTTCCACATTACGTCAGTTAGTAAAAAGCATGTAAAATATATACACATTCAATATCATATTCAACTTTCTCTAGAAAAAGCTATTCAAATATCAATTTTTATGCATTTTATATAAATGCAGAAAAGGTTTTCTAACTAATAATGCCACTGCTTCTTAGAAATTAATCTAGTCGGCAGTGATAATACTAAACCAATTTCTGATGATGAATAAGTGCATAAGATGAAATATGGGATGGATAACAAATAATTTTTTTATTTAAATAAAAATAAATTACATACCTTGTAAACGTAATTCCTTTTCTTTTAGCAATGCTTAAAAAATAAAATAATTGATTATAAAATCCAAAATTGCAGCGAAAGTATGTTTACCACGTGTAAACAGGCGAAGACAGAACAAAGTCCTTCCGAGTTCCAAGTGTTTCGTTCAGTGCCAAATAGGCTTATATTAGCAGAACGTCTTAGCGAAAACCGTCACAGACCATCGCCAAGCGTGCCAATTTTGATATATTGGTTATTGGTTGAGGGCGCTGCGATAGAGTGAAACGTCTGTATATATTAGTCCGTGGACCCAATGTAAACAGCCTTATCGCGACTGGCAAAGTTCTTCCATGCAGGAGAAGCAACGTTACAGGACGAGAATCCGGGATGAAGGATTCTTTATTGTTTCAATTCGTTTTTTTTAATACTTTGATTTGATAATCGTATGATAAGTGGTGCAATTTAAATGGAAAACATATTTTCATTTAAATAAAGATTTTTTAAAGCAAAATTTAAAAAAATTAATGTGTTTTTTTACCTCCAGTTACATTCAAAATAGGAATTTAAATTTGCATGCTTTTTCCTTGTATAATTTTTTTTTCAATTTAAGATATTTTTTCGTTATCATTAAAAGATATTACGGTAAAACAAAATTCTATTTTATTTCATATCTAATTATACTTGAAAGAAGAATTTTATTTTGCATGCATTATCTTACAAAAAACTTTTACACTCAAATTCAAATGCATTCTTATATGTAATATTAATAAAATAGAAATTAATAATGTACTTGCCTTTGACATGATCAGACAAAGCAAATAAAGAGTAAGAAGTTTCGCAATTTTTACACATTAAATATTCTTTTCGCTCTACAGATATATTTTATTCTCAGATTTTATCTCACAGACATATTTTATACTCTTCATTGAAGCGAAATTTTTGTAAATTTTAATAATACAACTGCAATATATAAGTTGCAGATGAAATATTTTTAAGAAGGAAACTCTTCTATATTTTACATATTTCTTTCAGATAAACTCTTTCAGCAGAAGTGTAACTAAAACAACAGAAATTAAGGAGAAAAAAAATCCGGTAGTAATTGTAAAATCAATAACGGTTCCCACCAAGAAAAGGAATGTCCTATAAAAATAAATTAAGGCAAAGAAAATAATGGAACATGAGAAAAGCTAAGCAAAATTTAATCAAACAATTTTTATTTACACATATTTTTTATATAAACACATTTACATAAAAAGAAAATCACAGTATAAATAATCTAAAAGAATTTTATTTCTAATGTTATCTGCTTCAACACATCCAGAAAATCAGTCTGAACAGACAGAAAATTAAAAATAATTCTATCTCAAACAAGCTAATCAACTGACTTATGTCAAGCCCCGTATCAATTGGCTTAAGATTAGTAAAATCAAAAGTTCTAAGTATACAAATGAGTAAATATAATCATGATAAGAATCCTAAACGACAAAATCATTTATTTCTAAAGGTGTTTATTGCGATTACATATGCATTCCAAATAAAACAATGCATTAAATACTTTTAGGATCGAAATAATTCACGTACCTTTTGTGTTTGCAAGAAACTCAACAAATCCGTCATTTTAAGACAATCACAATCGGAAAATCAAATGTACACGGCCCAGAATTGTAATACACGATTAAATACATGTCAACCATGTAAATGAAGTGACAAAAATATTAAATTAACAACTTAAAATTGTAATAAAGTCGACCCACGTGGAAATACAACACATAAACACATTGACTTACGAAATAATTAACCCATTTCCTTCCCCTCCTTGACAAAGAATCTCTTTCCATCACCCAAGATGCATATCGCGAAATCAAACCAGCGCCTATCAAGAAGGGATTTTATTCGACGGGAATACCCCTGTACGGTTACTTCTCCTTTTAGCATCGCGTTTGCAATAGCCAGATGGCGATAGTTAAGTGTCAAAGCCTTCCCCCTTTTGTCCCTGGGACCAGAAATCGAGATACGCCTCCATACTATGGCTCCATTGAAGTATTGAGGATTTGATTATAAATTATATGAAGTTTAAATTTCTTTGGGTAGGAAATACTTACTGGATAAAAATAAGAATGAAAATGTGTTACATTATGATGGTGTTTGCAACTATTTATTAAAAATTCATCGGCTAGGTGTACAAAAATATTTTATATGAAATGAAAATTTTATCTAAAATATCTTTCAGAAATATAATTATAAAATTTTTTTAATAATATTGTGTTAAATAACTCCATTTAGTTTTTAGATATTTTGTTGGATTTCCGTTTAAACACGCGACCTTACTATGTTTTGGTCGTGAAAGTAAAATAAGAGAACTGTCCTCGCAATGATGATTTCAAATGGGATTCCCTGGACCAGAAATCGAGATAACACCTTTATACCCGTATTTCACGCTATAAAATAAGCAAAAACGCTATATAAATTAAGTAATGCGTATTTTTACGCATCGATTTTGTAAACAAAAAGAAAAAAAAAATCCCTTTTATCATCTCAAATTAAATAGATTTGGCTTGAGATATGGAATTTGTTATTTTAACCGACATCATGGACATCGTTACAAATTCACCATAATAATTTTAAGATATTTCATCATGAATTATATGATTACTTTTGTGAAGACCACATTGTTAGTTAACGAATTTATAATTCAAGATTACTACAGTACTTGGAAAATTAACTAGAAATTAAAAAATAATAATAATTCTAAAAGTCCAAAATTTAGTAAACATTTTAAAACTCATTTCACAAAGTTTCTAAAGTATATTAATTGTGCTATCGATATACAGTGTATTTAGTTTATTAACACATATAAAGAGTAGAGTGCCTTTCTTAAATCTTATTTTTTTTTTTCAACCTAGAAATGTCAGAAATTTATATTCTCTTGGGCGATAACCCCGTAATTTTTTAAATACAAAATGCAATACGTTTAATAAATACCTGAAAAATTGAGAGTAATTGCACATTAGTTAAAAATTCTAGAAGGCAAAATATTCCTTCAAATCAAGTCAGGGTGTATTTTTACTCTTCGGGGAAAATTCTAGCTCGATCTCTGACTGGCACTATAGTTTCCAAGCTGCTTTAGCTAGATACGGGGAAAATCTCAGCACGACTTGGCAAACAGTTCAACTGGATAGGGTTTCTTAAAATCTCGCCAAGATTTATTTTCACATGGCTGGCTGTACGAACGACATCGCTATCTGCAAAGACAGCCACGGCTGCGATAGTTATTATTTCGAATTTTAGCACATCAAGTTAAAAGAATTTTGCGAGCAACGGAAATACCAAGATTTTAAATGGATTAATTAAAACAAATTTAAGTGTTTGATAATTCTTGAATGAATTTCTAATATAGAATAGGAAAAGTACAGGTATTTGAAGCAACATGAACCAAATCATTAACTAACTTAACTACAACAAAAAATGAACAAAATATTTTTGCAAAAAACTTGTGAATAAGATTACAAAATTAAGCAGTATGTAACAAAAATGAGGAAAACAAACAGTTTCGGGAGCTAAATGAAATAACTGAATCACGAAACGTAAAAAACAAAATATATATATTTCAATTTCCATAAAAAATAACTTTTTATACAAGACTAAACAAATAAAGTAATGAAAATAAAAAAACGACAAATAACCGTTATCGAAAAATTACATGAGCAACTTCCTAAATTAATTTCAAATAACATTTTTTCATACTACTTTTAAAATACTAATGAATAAGGGACTGAGAAATTAAGAAGAATATAAAAAGATGAAGGTAGTAACCGGTTTCGGAAGCTTTATGAGCTACCTTCATCAGTTAAATTTAAATAACACTCAATCAAAGTACTTTAAAAGTACCAGGCTGCATAGTCAAGAGAAAAATGGAAAAAAAAAACTTTTCGGAAGCTATATGAAATAACTTCAAGGTGTATTTGATTAAACTAATGCTAAAATACCAGTGAATAACAGACTGAAAAATTATGAAGAATGTAACAAAAGCTGAAGGAAGCAATCGATTTTGAAGCTATATGAACTAACTTCAGCAACTAAATTTATACAACAATCCATTCAACAACTGCAAAAATATTTAATTTTTCTCATTTTTTTTCAAGACCAACAGCTTATTTACGCTTATGTACTTTTTTAATTCGGTCAATTTATTCTAATTACGTTAAATAAAATAAAATGGATTTTAGTTTTACATAATGTATTTAGACATATAATGTCACAGCCATACGTGAATTCGTTTATGAGGTATCGTGCCCAAACATCACGTACACCACACACATACACACAAACAAGCATACAAACACATACAGTCATCTTTCCTAAAATATTCGACACGTATTTAGGGAATCTTAAAACGTACTTTACTGTCAAAATCCCTAATTCGAAAATATTTCGGAAAACAATATTTTTTTCCTGTATTATTTTATGAGAAAGTAAAAATATTAATTAAGATTTTGAAGCAATTGCATTTCTTCGGGATCATATAGTAATAGCTTTTTTTGAAAGGGGGACGTATGGTAATTGCATCTTGTTAAAGAGATTTGTAGTAATAAAACTTTTTCAAGGGTCATATAGAAATTACGTTTCGTTGAAAATGATCGGATATTAATTATGTTTTTCTGAAAGGGATCGTATAGTAATTATGTTTTGTTATAGGGTCGTATAAACAATACTATAGGAGAATAAGGAGAGTTTTGGACTAGGAGATAGTGGTAAAGGGCAATACTTTAACATCGGGACCATCGGAGGCCATAAAATGAGTTCATTAACAGAGGAAGTATTCAAGTGCTACACATTAGCATGGGAACCCTCAGAAGTCGGTAGAAGGTGACACAGTTATGATCTTATAAGATAGGTATAGATAGAAGTAGGATGTCATAGAAGAGGTTGGAGTTAAAAAAATGTTGATACATATGGAGTTTTGTTTACTTCCTCATTAGTAGTCTCTATCCCTACTTATAATAAAACAGAGTGTGTGTTTGACGAGGAACACTTCCGGGACGATCCACTCGGGAACGCTTCCGGGACAATACACTCCTCAAAGGGATAGACAGCGAATTAAACCCTTTGAGTTTGTATTTAAAATATATATATATATATATATGAATGAAAGTAGAAAAGAACGGGAGTGACCATATGAATTACATAAGAATGGTAGGGGTGGATTGCGACACCCCTTTCCCGCTTAAAGCAGCTTTTACAACCCGGGTAACGCTCACGGAACCAACATAATTCCATGGTCAGCCTCCCAAATGTGCGAAAACAAAAGCACCAGAACAGACTCAGAACCAAAGAAGTAAACGAATCCATGAAGAAGAAACATCCGCTAGTCCAACCCGATGGAACGTCTCTTTATATAAGTAAAGTTGCTCATGCGCAGAGAAATATCAGGATAATAGTTACGCAGTCATGAATATTAAATCTCTATATCAACAATCAGATTACAAATTTTCTTTAAAAAAGGATTTGTAATAATGTTGTACAAAATTGACTGGATAATTTCTTTTTATAGCTTCATCTGCAAATTTTTTACATTTGCAAATGCAGTCTTTCCTAAAAGTATTATAATTTTGGTTTCTTCTAAAATGTCCAATTACTATATTTCTGAAGACATACTTTGCAAGGTTTGAATTCCAATCGATAATATGATTTACCTTGATCCTGTATGAATCTCTTTTGTCGTGTAACTCTGTGTATATTCCATATTTCTTGTGTTTTTTGATAGCTAAATTCAAGAATTTTACCGATCCGTCCTCACACGCTGGATTTTCAATAAGGTCCAATTCGCTTGGGTAGAATGAAAAGTCAAAACATGGGGTGTTTTCATAGCCCCCAATTATCACATCATCGACATAACGGAAGTAGGGCATTTCCGATAGGATATGAGTGCCTCTTTCGTATTTAGATAGATATATATCTGCTAGTATTGACGAGCAACTCCCTCCCATAGGTATGCCCTTGATTTGTTTGTAAAAATTGCTTCCGTCGTGTAGTATGTTTTCCTTTAATACCAATTCTACCAAGTCCATGTATCTTCTATAAGTTATAAATTGCTTTAGATCGTATTCTTCATGTAGATCTTTCAGAATCAATTGTAAATTATCCAAATCAATATTGTTAAAAAGATCTCGAAAGTCGTAACTCTTAAAGTTGATATCGTTATGACAAAACTTTAGTCGGTTTATCAGTTCCTGTCCGTTTTTTATCATAATAGAGTTATGTCTTTTAATATCATGCATAACTATTATGAGTAAATCCAAAAGTTTTTTGTTTGCTATTTCCAAATATGAACCACATCCCACCGTCACAGTTCGAAATTTGACAGGTATTTTGTGTAATTTGGGGATCAGGACCAAATATGGATATTTTATTGTTTTAATATCAATTCCTATTCTTTTGTAAAGTGCCTCTATTCTTTTAGTCAGTATCAATGCGTTACTGGGTATTAAAGCATACATTTCACTGTCCCTGTAACTTTGGTTTAGTGTATCCACGTAGAACTTTTTACAAGTGAAGGCATAATTTGATACTATTTTATCGGTATATGTTAATACATATTCTTCTTTAATTTGCTTGAACGAGGATGGAACTTTAATTTCTCTATTGTTTTTGCAGTGCTGCGGGTAGTAGTGACAAAATATATATATATATATATATATATATATATATATATATATATATATATATATATCATGTTGCTAAGAAACGGAATTAAACCCAATGAGTTATTACACCAGTAAATATTTTTTTGTTTCCCGGCCGCCCATTTTTGCTGCTCTATGTTTTCGGATCAGTACGGTCTGGGTTTTCGACCAGTAAATATTTTTCGATTTAAATAATAAGTAAATATATTAATAAAAACATTTTTCTTTGGAATTGCATTTTGCATTGGATACTCCACATCATTACGGCCTTTGGGTTTAACGAGTTTAGGTTATTGATATTTTCAAATTCTTACACAATTTGTTTTATTTTGTGGAAACATTTTGAAATCCATATATTGTGGTACTGGTGCATCTTCTAATACATGGGTATAATCTTTTAAAGGTGTCTACAGACGATCCGTGAATGTTTGTCAAAGATGTCGATTCTCAGAATTGTGTTGGAAGTGTTCTTTGTCCACACGGTGAAACATATTTGAGGTTTGATGATAATGAGCTAGTTTCCTTTCACATCCAGAAGATGGCGCTGTTGTACTTGTTTACTAATTTCGCGGTTAATTTCGTTTGTTGTTTTCAAATCAATAAAGTGAAAAGAAATTAAAAGTGTCCCAAATTGTTACAATAACTATTAACAATATATAATTAATTCAAATATATTGGTTTATAATTTTTATCTAGTTTTGTTTTATTGTCAGTAGAGTACTCGAGCGATTAGAACCTTGATTATATTTATTTTTGCAAAGGTATCTGAAGTTAATTATGGCTATGCAGGCAAATATTAAAGATGCTTGTGCAGCGGTAATTATTGCCTTAACTACAGAGGAAGAAAAATGAACTAGACCGTGGGTACATCCATATATTCAAAGACGAGATACTCTGGGTGCATATTACTGCCTGATGAAGGAATTAAAACAGGAGAGAGCGGCAAGTTTTTATAGTCTGTTGGAAAAAGTTTCTCCGTTTATTTCTAAAAAAGATACGGTAATGCGGCAAAGCGTCCCTGCAGAAAAATATTTTAGACATTATGCACGATATCACACATGAATGAAAGTACTTTTTATCAGAAAAGAAATAACTTCATTGTTTAGTAGTTATGAACTGTTCTTAAAATATTGTAACATATAAATTTATAATATACTATAATTAATAACATAATAAGAGTTCATTCTCAATATTACAAAAACAGATTTACACAACCTGAACATAACCCATTCTTTTTTGTTTTATTATGCCATGACAAATAATCAAAATATACATGCAATATATCAAGATACGAATATTTTACATACAATTACTTACTTGACACACTCTTAAAAATATGCTATTTCACTTCTTCAACTACTAATCTAAATCATGCACATGCAAAATATCAAGGTACTAAAATTATTACATGAAGCTACTTACATGCCACACTGTACATAAAATCACACATTTTTCAAATCTGCGAGACAAGAAAAATATCCTTAAAAGTTTTCAGGAAAAACAAAACAAAATAAAAGAAAACACTAGGAAGATTGCTGGCATTTTATATAAGCAGCATAATTCACTAGTAATTATTATCTTTGTATGACTGTAGTGGAAGAAACAGAACCATAGTTTAGAAATATCATTGTACAATCCTAGCATTAAACTGAAATTAAAAGAAATACAGAAATGGTACAAAGAATAATACTCAATTCGTGAAATAAATAAAGGGCTGGCTGCACATTCCAATTAACAAACAATATGCACTCTTGTTATACAGTTCTGTTCATTATTCACCAGAAACAAGCAAAATTGTTAGAATCCATACAATCTACATATTAAAAACATGCCATTTCAATTCTTAAATTCCAATATAGTATAAATTATAAACATGCAAGATAGCAAGATGTTAAAATTATTACATGAAACTACTTACATAAAATCAAACATTCTTCAATTCTGTGAAATGAGCAAAATATCCTTGAAGATTTTCATCCAAAAACCAATAGGAAGATTGTTGACATTTTTATAAGCAGCATAAATACAGTGCCTAGAAGTAATAGTGTGCCGACCTTTTATACCTCCCAATGCCGGGAGCTGTTAATGAAATGCAGCCTCCGCCAGAAGGCGTTGGCCTCGAATAAGAGATCAGAAGCGGAGGAGTTAACATTGAAACTAATAGGAATTTATTTCAAATGAAATGACCGATATCTTACGAAAAAACTAAACAAATTGTGTAATTTGGTGTGAGTATTGTAAGTGGTATACAAAAAAGTCATTTGATTTTCAGAGAGATTGAGCTAGGGATATATTCGCATTTTTAAAATTTTATTTTACTTGATCTGGTATTCGTTCAAACCTTTAAGGTCCAAAACAATCAGGTTCATTTATCACAGTAACGTGAAATTCTTTATGAGTTTCCTTTTGTGGTACATTTCAGTTCTTTCGATTTTGAATCTTATCGGGCTAGCCCGTCCTGGGCCCATCATAGAACTTTACCTGGTTTTAGAGAATAACTCGAAAATCAGAGAAAGTAGGAAATTTAAATTTAATATATCCTTTTATTTTGGGGTATATTTTAATTCTTTCAATTTTGAACCTTACCGGGTTAGCCCGTCTTAGGCCCGCTTTAGAGACTCATCCGTTTTTGCGGTATAACTCGAGAACAGGTGTATATAAAAATTCGAAATTTAACAAGTCCTAGTCAGTTGCTGCTATCGGACTAGTCCGTCCTGAGCCCAACAAAAGGAATATATCGTTTTTTCAGAATCACTAAAAATTCGGACCACCTAGAATGTATAAATTTAATATATCATTGTCCTTTGGGGTATATTACATTTCATCGCATTTCGAACATTATCAGGATAGCTTGTCTTGGTCCGCCATAGAAATTTACTCTCTTTTCAAGAATAACTCAATTAATCGGAGTAGCTAAAAAATGTAAATTTAGTATATCATTTCCTTTTGGATGGATTTTAATTTAGATTTTGATCCTCGTCGGGTTAGCCCGTCTTGGATCCGCTGAAGAATGTATTCGTTTTTGAAGAATAACTCGAGATCCGAAGTAGCTAAAAATTCAAAGTTTATCATGCCGTTGGCTTTTGAGGTATATTTAAGTTTCTTCGGATTTGAACTTTATCGGGGTAGCCCGCCCTGGGCTCGAACTAGGAATGGACCATTTTTTTCAGAATAACTGGAAATTCGGGGAAAGAAGAAACTATGAATTTTGTACATCCTTATCTTTTGGGGAATATTTTTAGCTATTGTAGTTCTCGAGAGTTATTCTTCAAAAACGAATACATTCTTCAGCGGACCCAAGACGGATTAGCCCGATGAGGTTCAAAATCCAAATTAATATCCATCCAAAAGGAAATGATATACTAAATTTACATTTTTTGGCTACTCCGGTTGTTCGAGTTATTCTTGAAAAGCGAGTAATTTTCTACGGCGGATCAAGACAAGCTAACCCGATGAAGTTCGTAATGCGATGAAATGTAATATATCCAAAAGGACATTGTTATATTAAATTCAGACGTTCTAGATGCTCCGAATTGTGAGTTATTCTCAGAAACCAATATATTCCTCTTGTTGGGTTCAGGACGGGCTATCCCAATAAGATTTTTAATCCAAAGAGTTAAAATATACAGCAGATGTCAAGGAAATGCTAAACTTTGAATTTTTAGATGCACCAGTTCTCGAGTTATACCGCAAAAACGGGCGAGTTTTTAAGGCAGGCCTAGGACGGTCTAACCCGATACGGTTCAAAATTGAAAGAATTAAAATATACCCTAAACGAAAACGATATATTAAATTTAGATTATTCTCTAAAAACAAGTAAAGTCCTATGACGGGCCCAGGACGGACTACCCCGATAAGTTTGAAATTCGAAAGAACTGAAATGTACCACAAGAGGAAACGCCATACCGAATTTTACTTTACTGTGATGAATGAACTTGATTATTTTGGACCTCAAATGTTTGAACGACCACAGATAAAGTTAAATAAAATTTTAAATATACGAATATATCCTTAGCTCAATCTCTCTGAAAATTAAATAACTTTTTGTGTATACCACTTGCAATAATTACACCAAATGTCACACATATTCTTCAATTATTTCCAAAGATATATATCAGCCATTTCATTTGCATTAAATTCCCATTAGTTTCAAAGTTAACTCCTCAGCTTTTGATCTCTTATTCGAGACCAACGGCATCTGGCGGACGCGGTTTTTAGGGAACCTATTTTTCGCCTCAGTCAGCACACTATTACTTCTAAGCACTGTAGCATAACTCTCTAGTGATTATTTAGCTTTATATGACTGTAGTGGAATACACCGTAAATACACTTTATAAATCCCATTATACAATCCAATCATTAAACTGAAATTAAAAGATACACAGAATGGATACATAGAATAATACTCAATTCATGAAATAAAAGCAGGGTTGCATATTGAAATCAACAAACAAAATACGCTCTTGTTAGAAAATATGCAGTTCTGTTAATTATTTCCTCAAAACATGCAAAATTGTTAGAATTCATGCAATCTATTAAAAACATGCTACAGTGACCGCCGCTTATAAGAAACACTTTCGGTTCGCTCGTTTTGTTTCTTATAAGCAGCTGTTTCTTAAATCCGGAAATTTTTTAAATATCGTTCTTCCATTGTAAATACTAACTATTGAACACAGTTTTACAGAATTTAAAAGATAAATGTATATAAGTAAAATATTAGTACATACATAATACATTTGTAAATTGAGTTTTGCATCCAAAAATATTTCTTATTTTACAAATTAAGACTTACAACTTAAAACATTATCTATATGCATATAGTATGTAGTTAAATGAGAATAAAAAGTAAAACTCATAGGTCGTTCATTTATGTATAAGAGCATAGTACATTTTCATACATACCTAATCTAATACTGAGGAACAGCAAAAAACTTATCCAGTGTTGTTTGTGCTAACGAGTCTGTGATTAGTTTACGTACATTCATTTCTAAATCATAAAATAGTCCATAAACTTTTTCTGATGCCCCTCTGTGTTCAAGAGTTTTTCTAATTATAGTTAGGGCTTCTCGCGACTATTTTGCTGTAGGAAAATTTTCTTCTTGTGGATCGTCGTCTTCATTTTCTTCTTCATTGCAAACATTCTGAATTTCCGCCACTATGTCATCATCACTTTTTTCTTCATATGTTTGTAAATTTTCATCGATGTGAATCCATTCTTCGAAATGTGTTTCTAATTCTTCTTCATCTTCTGCTGGTATGTCAACATTATTTTTCAAAAATCCTGCTTTACGGAAGCAATTAAAAATGCATATGTCAGAAACATTTCTCCATGCGCCTGCGATCATATGGATAGCATCAAGCAAGGTTATTTTCTTGCTTATTTCGGAAGCCGATCCTTTCTCTTCATCAATTGCATCCACTATTTTCTGTCGCATATTTGACCGGTACAGAGTTTTAAATGCTTTAATAATTCCTTGGTCACACAAGAGGCTGTATGATGGAAGTTGTATTGGGTGACAAAAAACAAAGTTCAATGTTTGTCAGCTGTACTACAGGATGAGCCGAACAGTTGTCAAGGATTAAAAGATTTTTTTCTTATCCCATCAGTTCCCTGTCCCACTTTAACAAAAAGTCTTCAAACATTCTACTTGTCATCTAGGCATTCTTTGAATTTTTGTAGATCACTGGCAATTTTTTTATTCCACTTAAACAGCGCTGACGTTTGCTTTTGTCAATAACTAAAGGGATTTTTTTTACAGTTCCCGTCATATTTGTTGTTAACAGAACTGCAACTCGATCTTTTTGTTTTTTTCCATCGGAGGATAGATCATTTTTGAACATTATTGTATACTCGGGCATCGCGCTAAAATAGAGCCCATTCCCGTAAGTGTTAAAAATTTGATGAGGAGCGTATTTTTCTAATTGAGGTGGTAAGCTTTGCGTAATCCATGAAGATGCCGACTCGGAGTCAGAGTCCGGCTTCTCTCAATAATTTTTTTTGTACATAATGTTATTTCGTTCTTTCCAGCGGCTTAACCAACCATCAGTCGCACGGAACTCTTTTTCTCCTAATTTTTCCAGCAAAATTTTCTGCTTTTTTCAGTAAAATTGCCCCACTGATAGTACTGATAGAAGCGTTCTTTAATCTGGCGTTAGAAAACCATTGTAAGAGTGCTTCCTCTATAGCAGCTGCCTTTCCTTCTCGTTTCCGTTTTCTTTGAAGATTACAATTTGGCGTCAAAATTTCAGTTCTGCCTTTCAGGATTTTACATAATGTTGAGTGCGGAATTTCTAATGCAGAAGCAGCTTCTCTTTGACTACACGGAGGTAGAGAATCATACTTTTTAAGTAAACTTTGCTTTTCAAGCAAAGTAAGGGTTTTCCTCTTTTGTGACATGCTTCCACTAGCAAAACATAAAATGGTTAACTAAAGCTGTCCGAATCTTATTTGAGTGCATAAGCAAAGATGCCTTTCTTTATCCTTTCGTTCCCTTAACTGCCAAAAGGACTCAAGGACTCAAGGAATCTCATTTCTTGGAGTACCTAGCAAAGCCAACGGCTTGCTTTCACCCCCGATCATAGTTATAGCAGGTTTGGTAATCATAGAAGAAAGACATTTAAATAAAATAGTGATCCGGAAAGATCGTAGCGTGCACGTTAGACAGAATTGGGAGTACTCCCAATGCGGTCTACATGTCGCTGATTTGGAATATGGAGAAAATAACTCCGAGAAATAAAGGAAAATATTAGAAAAAAGGGTTGAGTTCCGTGGAACTCTGTCTTGAGCCGATGAGCAACGTTCTAACGAGGCAGAAGGAGGGGGGACGGCGGGAAGTGCCAGCAGATCAAAGGATCCAGGCCCAGCCAATCAGAAAGCCGCATAGTTCCAGACCATGGGAAAAAACAAGACCTGGCAAGCAGGACTCGCAAAAAACCCTAACATAAAAACTAAACACCTGAACTTAAGGGGATTTAGCTAAATCACAGATACTGTCATATAGAATGGCTATCCTATCAGTTATAGTGGTAGATTCCCTTAATTTGGGAAGGGCAGCATTAAGGGCTTTCTGAAGGAAGTCTCTCTGATATCCATTTCTTTCGAAACGGACTATCAGATCGATGACCTCCATCCAGTCATCTCTCATGTTATCATCACCTTCAGTGGGAGGCTTGGTTGGATTAAAATTTACAATTTTGGATTGAGGGGTGGATTTGGTCGGCAGCTTGGGAAAGTCCTGGGGTTTAGGCTGAAAAGCAGCAGCGTAGGATTTGTTGTTTTGAACTAGTCTACTGGTAAAATTGCGAATTTGCGCGGCCCTAGGTTTGGGAAATTTGGGACAACCTCTATAGCTGGCGGGGTGTTCCGTCACCTCCGAAAGCAGAGGCCGGAGCACTAATTTTTGACGTCTTGGCTTGTAGGCCCACTGCGAGTAGGTCTTCCAGATCGCGATCGAAGCTTTTGCTATTTGTTTCCCTTTTAATTCTCTGTTCGATGTAAAGGAATCATAATTTATCAGTAAATCAAATAATATTCATGAAATTTGGAAGTATTTTCGATAATGTTCATTAAAATGGGTGATTTAAAATCTTAATACTGCTGTACATTTCCTTAAAATAAAATATTTATAATGACTCATTCACTGTAGGAGCAAAGATGAAAGGATTCCATTTAGTTAGTGTTTTAATAAAAGTTTGAAAAAGAACCCTGTATATTTATTGCTTAATCAGGCATTTTATTTGAATAATTCTTCAGTACATTCAGCTAAAGTATGCGTACTTACAGATAAAGTATGCAGAAACTAAAATGATTACTGAATACTATATCTTTAAATATCATAAGATAATCATTAAAAAGAAACTCAGAATTTAACTTTTAATATGCTTACGTGTTTATTTATTTTTATTTCATTTTATTTTATTCATTTTTTGTTGTTGTTATAAATTGTAAAATGATTTAGAATTAGGATAAAATACTAGTTGAATGTCATTCATTAACCTATGCACTATAAATTGTAGAAGTTCAGGTTTTCTAATATAGCACATCTTATATTCCCTTTTTTACTACCAGACATTAACAAATTGTAAACAATTTTGCTTAATTATAGAGTTTGAAATACCTCAGGGGCTTTGAAAATTTAATAAAGCTGTATAATAAAACTTTTTGGTATTAATATTTCATTTACAATTCCATTGAAGTGAAAATGTAAGAAAGATTAAATTAGCTTTGTATTATTAAAATAACATTAACTATAATATAATGAAATATACAATGGTAACTTGAAATTGTAAGTTAGTTACTTTGCTTTTTTCCAAGTTATTTTAACAATTTTCAATAACATAATTACTCGCTACATAAAAAATAAAATGTGCCCAACCTAAACACAAATGACTTCCTAACCTATTCTTCTAAAATTTCAGCATGCCATAACAAATAATAAAAAATATACGTGCAATATATTAAGATGCTATATCTTTTATATGCAATTACTTACTTATCAAACAGTTAAAATATGTTATTTGATGTGTGAAATATTCCATTTTACATTATTTTACTTTCATAACTTTAGTGTAGCATTTTTATTGCTACGATTTCTTACTATTGACAATATCTTAAAAAGAGAATGACATTTTTTTATCTATATAAATAAAATTGAAAATACATGTATCTGTCTGTGTGTTTATCTATCTCATCATCACGGTAGAACTGCTGCCTCGAATTTCATGAACATTCTGTGGGTAGCTTTGAAATAGCCCTACTTAAAATTTAGTCCATGTTTCGAGTTTCTAGGACCAGGGATTGTCGAGATATGAATAAAAATCCCACAATTAAACCTTCCATAAAAATAGAATTATGCAGATGATATATTTTCCACAAATTTATTAAGAAAATTATATCATGATGCTTAGCAACGCAATTAAATCAAATGTGTTTATTAGGCAGACGATTATTAAATTTTTTAAGATTTAAATAATAAAGAAATCAATATAAAACAAAATTTTATAACCATTTTTATACAATTTTAGCGCTTTTATTTTAGTTTATATTGATCCAATTTCATATATATTTTATAATTTGTTTTCAAACGAGAATGTTTTATTCAGATCTGCTTGAAGATAATTTTGTATAGAAAACACAGAAAGGAGAATTAAATGAAATATTTTAATAGAATGTTTTGAGTAAGAATGTCATTTAGAATACTGCAGGAATTTGCACATATATTAAATCATGGGCAATGTCGGGTATATCTGCTATTAACAGTATACATAAAATTGTATGTTGTACATCTATCTGTCTGTTTATTATCTCAGCACGGTAGAGATCACCTATTTTCATTTCATTAGAATTATTATAAAATTTCAAAAATTGAGACTCTAAATATTAAAACTTCACATCAAATTCTGAATTTTAGGTTTCTTGTATTATATGGTCAGTATGAAGAACGGACATGCTGCTAGTCTATTATAAAATATTACACAACTAACAACATTATTAAAGTAATTTTAAAATATTTGCAGGAGACTGTATAATTTATGTATAATGACACAAGCTAACTTGATAAAATATACATTTTAAACATTGAATGATTTTAAATACTTTACAATTACTTAGCAAAGCTTAATTTTACAAGTACCTGGGCAGTTCTTAATTAATATGACAACAATAAAATTTTAAAACAAACTAAGAAAACTCTAAAAGGTTTGTTGACGTTATAATTAGCAACAAAACAATTTAGAATCCAGTTAGCGTTAATTGAATAGCAATAATTTGATTGCCATATATTTAAAATTCTATATAATTTTAAATGACATGATAATAAGCAAAAAATGGTAAGCACTTACTTCTAAATAGCATTTTTCGTTTTTCACCTTACGGTAATAAGGTAATTAGTAATCCAATGTTATAAGGTATGTAGTCGAAGGTATGCTGGTCAAAATGTTTATTAAATGAGGAACTAACATATAAGACATTCAAAAATACGATAAAAAGACCGTTATGCATCCACACGCGCGAGCCCACGTACTGCACTGCACATACGATACTTCTTTGTGTGGGCTACTCTACTAGGGGAGAACTTTCCAGAAAAGTTGAGACGGAGGAATTCGAATTCGAAGGCCAGAATTGGGCCTACAGCTAATACGTCACGAGGTACAGGGGGGGAAAGTAGTTCGGCCTTTTCTACCGGGGGTGACGGGTGTTCCCCTCCGCAGTTTGCACAAGTGCATTTAACTTCCGGCTTTTTCGGACATTTGAAGGACTTATGGTCACCTGCGCACTTAACGCATTTGGGCGGGAGATGGCACGAATTTGCCGCATGGTGCCATTTTTGGCACGAAAAACACTGGGTGCTGGCGCCCTTGCGCCCTCTATATCTCTCAACTTTAACTACAACACCTAACAGCTTAATTACCTGATATATTTTAAGGTTCTCGGGATTTTTGTTCAACTGAACGTAAAACAGAGGTATCATTATTCTGTTCGATTTAGGGCCCTTGTACAGCTGGGGACTGCCAAAAGACTAAAACTCGTTTCTTACTGGTTTGGGGTTGATCCCCCCAAGCCTTTCTACGGAGAAATTCTCTGTCATCCTTTGTTACATAGCAACCCCCCCCCCCCCAACCTCCCCGTACGCCCAGAGACAAGAGATAACAACTCGTCCTTCAGTTAACCTTAAACAAATCGATTTTTTTTTTACACCCGCGTCGCAAGGAAATCAACAAATTTTCTGTAGAACATTGTTTCTTATAAGCGGAATCGTGTTTCTTATAAGCACCACAATTTTAATGTTAAAACGAAGTTTGTATTTTTTTCTGTCGTTCTGGGTCTTATAAACGGCTGTTTCTTATAACAACAGAATCTTATAACCGGCGGTCACTGTATTTCTATTCTTGAGCTCTAACTTAGACTAAGTTGTACACATGCAAAATATCATGATGTTAAAATTAGTACATGCAACTATTTACGTAAAATCAAACAATTTCCAATTCTGTGAAATGAAAAATATATCCTTGAAGGTTTTTAGTCAAAAAACACAAAGAAGATTGCTTACATTTTATAAGCAGCATAACTCGCTAGTGATTATACATTATAAAACTGAAATTAAAAGATACACAGAAAGAGTACATAGAATAATATTCAATTCATGGAATAAATGCAGGATTGTCTCTCTTTATAAGCTGTAATAATATTCTCAATCTTATATTGATTCCAGCAATTGATCACACTCATTTTTAACAAAAAGAATGAATACAAAATTACACAAAAGAAAAAGACTACAAATAACAAACAAACGGACAAAAAATATATATACGCGACCCAAATATATATACCCGACCCAGAACAATATGATGAATACGGATGCCAATCCAAAATGGTAATATGCTAGTGATTGGTCAATACAAATGTCAATCATGCTGACTCCTCAATATATGGCGGAAAAGTAGGACGCTTCTCTACAAGAAAAATGTTTGACCTCACACTTTGACAAACACGTCAAACACGTGTTCAGATGATTAAAAAACAGTGATCAAGCTTCTTTGACAAACATT
This sequence comes from Amaurobius ferox, assembly GCA_951213105.1. Taxonomy (NCBI): domain Eukaryota; kingdom Metazoa; phylum Arthropoda; class Arachnida; order Araneae; family Amaurobiidae; genus Amaurobius; species Amaurobius ferox. The sequence goes on from OX578145.1 coordinate 146,300,470, forward strand.
CACACTGATCGTCTGTAGACATCTTAATGTACGAAAATATAAATTATTACGTCCGTCCATCTTGTAACGCTTGGTGAGAGATTTGGTGGGCTTTTTTTTTTAATTTTGCGAAATTAAGGAAAATGTTGTCGAATCGCTAAAAATATTGCCAAATTGATAAAAATGAAGCCAAATTAATGAAATTAGTTTTGTTTTGAAAGGTGAGAGTATTGTAATGATGTTTCGGTAGTTTTTGACTGTCAGTCCATCCTACTTGACAACAAATTTGTCGTGCTTTTGAAATGTGGCCAAATTGCTCAAATATCATCAAATGAACGAAAATATCGCCAAATCGATAAAACTATTGTCAACTTGATAAAAATACACCGAATCAATGAAATTAATTGAGTCTTGAAACATGATAGTATTGTCCGGCCACTCAAATTGCTGATCGTGCCCTAGGGCGAGACGGGTGGTCCGGGTTTTCGACATGATAGTATTGCAATGATGTTTCGGTAGCATTTATTTCTTAGTCCAACTGTCCCACTTTCTGACAAATTTGGCGACTTTTTAAAAGTCCGTCAAATTAATGAAAATGCAGCCGAATTGATAAAATGATACTAAAGTCATGAAAATGACTCCTAATTTATAAAAATTCAATATTTTGCAAAATTAAGTTAAATTTCCTTGATAATTCCCGTCGCTTTGTGAGAATTAAATAATAGTTTTTGTAAATGGGTTACAAACAGGACCAGGATGGGGTTTTTTTTCTTCAGATCTGCCTGTGAAAATAATTTTGTATAGCGAAAATAATTTGTGGGAGATTCTTACACATATTTTAAGGTGAATTATATTAAATGTTTTAATAAAATGTTTAGCATAACAAAGTCATTTAAAGTATTATAAGAATATACACATAATTCAAGTTTTAATTTCTTCATATTATATATTCCGTGCGAAGAACGGGTATACTGCTAGTCTACTGAATATATGTAGGTATTTTAGTGAAAGGTGTCTACAAATGATCAGTAAATGTTTGTCAAAGATGTCGATTCTCAGAATTGTGTTTGAAGTGCATTTTGGCCACACGGTCAAACATAGTCACATTTTATGATAATGAGACAGTTTCCAGTGATTCTAGTAGATGGGGCCATCGCACTTGTTTCTTAATTTTGCTGTAAATACCGTTTGTCATATTTATGTTTTCAGATCTAGAAATTGGAAAGAAATCAGAAGTTTCCAAATCGTTGCAATAAATTATAATAAGACATGCATACATCAAAATTAAAAGATTTAGTAATTTGAATTATTTTCATATAATTAAATGTGACAGTGCATTTTAATAAACATTAATTGAAAGTAGAAACTATTCCATAATAAATAAAATAAATACGTTTGAAAAAGGTCACCAAAATTTTTTAGCTCTATGTACTAAATTTCTAGTTGCAGCATGGGGTACAAGCATTAATTATTTTAATGTTTACATACTTAATGTAAGGTATGTGTGGAATGCACTTTTGACAATAAACATGCACAAATAATTTGAATCAGATATTTTTAGACGGATATTTTTTTAAAAGTAGAAAAGCAAATTGTCTATTAATTAAACTATTAAAACATGTATAGAAAAAATCTGGTACCTAAATATCTGTATTCATACTTGCCTGAATTTCTTACATAACATTTATATGTACTACTAGAAAATCTTTAATTACTACAGATAAAATGATACATCAAATTATATTTGTCAAATAAATTAGTAAAGTTTTTGCCCAGATTATCGCTTCTACTTTTCATCGAATCCGTGACATGTTATTTTTATAATTAAATTGTGTCATTATAGTATTTTTTTATATTTTTGACCACCTCAAAAGACAAATGAACAATTTTCGCTATTTTTGATAAGCACCGGTTTCTAAAAATTTTATTGTGATACTCTAACAATATTTTCTCTATAAGCTTTTATAATTTGGTCAGTCTTATCTTGAGTTTAACTCATTTTCAATAAAAAAAAATAAATCTAAAAATGTAATTAAAAAAAACCAAAAGAAAAAGATTACACATTAAAAACAAATGGGCAAAAAATAGAAAATAACTGTATTCAATTCACAAAACGTTAATCGACCCGCGATTGGTTAATAAAAATGTCAATCATACTGACTCCTCAATGTTTGACGAAAAAGTAGGACGCTGCTACAGTGCCTAGAATTAATAGTGAGTGTGCTGACCGAGGCGAAAAACAGTTTTCCTAACAACGTGTCCGCCAGACGGCGTTTGTCTCGAATAAGGGATCAACAGCGGAGCAGTTAACATTGAAACTAATGGGAATTTCATGCAAATGAAATGACCGATATCTTCGGAAATAATTGAAGAATTTGTGTGAAATTTGGAGTAATTATTGCAAGTGGCATACACAAAAAGTCATTTGATTTTTAGAGAGATTGAACAAGGGATATTCGTAGTTTTAAAAGCTTATTTAACTTTACCTGTGGTCGTTCAAATATTTGAGGTCCAAAATAATCAGGTTCATTTATCACAGTAACGTGAAATTCGTTATAACGTTTCCTCTTGTGGTACATTTCAGTTCCTTCGATTTTGAAGCTTATCAGGCTAGCCCGTCCTGGGCCCACCTTAGAACTTTACTTGTTTTTAGAGAATAACTCGAAAATCAGAAAAAGTAGAAAATCTAAATTTAATGAATCGTTTTCGTTAGGGGTAAATTTTTATTCTTTCAATTTTGAATCGTATCGAGTTAGCCCGTCTTAGGCCCGTTTTAGAATCTCACCCGTTTTTGCGGTATAACTCAAGAACAGTGGTATCTAAAAATTCGAAGTTTCCTTGCCATTTGCTGTATATTTTAACTCTTTGGATGAAAAATCTTATCGGGCTAGCACGTCCTCAGCCCAACAAGAGGAGTATGTCGTTTTTTGAGAATAATTCAAAATTTGGAGCATCTAGAATGTCTAAATTTATTATATCATTGTCCTTTGGGGCTTATTACATTTCATCGCATTTCGAACCTTATCGGGCTAGCTCGTCTTGGCCCTCCATAGAAATTTACTCTCTTTTCAAAAATAACTCGATCAATCGGAGTAGCTAAGAAATGTAAATTTAGTATATCATTTCCTTTTGGATAGATTTTAATTTAGATTTTGAACGTCATCGGACTAGTCCGTCTTGGGTCCGTTGAAGAATGCATTCGTTTTTGAAGAATAATAACTTGAGAACCGCAATAGCTAATAATTCAAAATTTAACATGTCATTGGCTTTTGTGCTACATATAAGTCTCTTCGGATTTGAACTTTATCGGGGTAGCCTCTCCTGGGCCCAACATAGGTATAGACCCTTTTTTTTAGAATAACTGAAATATCGGGGCAATTAGAAAATATAAATTTAGTACATCCTTATCTTTTGGATAATATTTTAATTCCTTCGATTTTGAACCACATCAGACGAACCCGTTTTGGGCCCGCCTTAGAAATTCACTTTTTGGGGGTAATAACGCTGGAACCGGTGTATCTAAAAGTTCCAAGTTTAGATTGTATTTGCTTAAATTACTTTTGTATTGTAAAAAAGTACTTATTGTTCCCCCTTCCTGCTTCATTAAAAAATCGATTCATAGTTTTTCTGAAGTACGTATTATTCAGCGTGCTGAATTTAAATTACTTTGTAGTTTCATTCGTGAACTCCGTTTTGAGATTGGAGTTTGTGAACGTTCATGTTACTTTTGGCATAGGGAATTTGCTGCCTGTGTACATCCTGCAGTTGTTAATTCTTTTTTTGAATATATTTATTCTCGGCTTCCTCAAATCCGTTCCGATATTGAAATTCGGCATGATAGAAAACATTTTGGTTGGAAAAACCAGTTTGAAAGATTTAACTTTCCTAGAAAAATGCCTTTGTCCCCTCCTATTTCTAAATTTTCTGCCGGTCAGGTTGTTCCTTTGGAAGATACTCCCCTCCCTTCTCTGCACCCTGTGTTTAAATATACCCGTAATGAAATTCTTGCTTTAAAGCCAAAATTTTTTTTCTCCGCTTAAAAAACCTTACCCTTTCCATTTGAAAATTGTACCAACATTGATATTTCCTCAATTCATCGCACTGCTGCTCTTCAGAGAGGCTCTAAGTTTGCTTATCCCAGTAATAATTCTAATTTTATTAATTTAATTCCCCCTGTGGAAAGTGCTCTTCTTAACGTGGCTCAGGGCCAAAGAGATCGTGGCCGTTTTGTCATGTATCGGTCTATTCTTGCGTTTCAAAATGAGAATAAGCTTAAAAATAAAAATAAACATTCTGGTTTTAATATTACTTTGAATACTGAACTTGCGGAAATTAAAAAACTTAGATCTAATCCGGAACTTGTCATTTTAAATGTTGACAAGCCTAAGCAATTTGTTCTTACCAATAACATTGATTATGTAAATTCAATGCGGAAGTGTATTGACGAGATGGAATGCATTCAGGTTAAAAAATTCCCGATCAATAAGTTTAATGCTAGAATCGCAAAACTTAAAAAATGCAACGATCTTCCCCCCAATGTTAAATCTGCTTCTCATCAACTCCCTAAGATCTTTGGTCAAATTGAACTTCATAAACCTAATCATCCTATGCGTCCTATTGTTTCTAAATGTTGCGGACATACTTATTTTTTAGAAAAATCCCTTGCCTTCTTCTTAAAACCTTTTTTTAATAACCATAAATTTTCTATCAGTTCAACTGAAAATTTCATTAATATTTTATACAAAACTAAATTTAAATCTAATAGTACCTTGCATAGTTTTGATGTGGTTTCTTTATTTCCTAGTATACCCGTTGACATTGCTATTAAAATTATTATCAAAAAACTACATAATCATAATTTTAAAACTCCTACTATCGACGACACTTCTGCTTCGAATATTGTTGCGGTGACAAATTATTATGGTTTCCATGATACTATTTATTTAGAAACCTGTGGTGTCCCTATGGGTAGCCCTTTATCTGGTATTTTGGCCAAGGCGGTTTTGCAAGAACTCAAGAATGAGATTTTGCGATTTTTATCCAACCCCCCCCCCCTCCCCCTGTCTTTGGTGCCGTTTTGCGGCAGGGGTGGTCAAACATCATACGCACGAAAACCGCTTTTAGTGGTGGGAGGAGTCTTGACTTTTTTTGACGTCACAACGGGACAAACAGAGAGGAAGATATGAGGATTCTATGGAAATTGTAGGCTTTATTTTGTTAAATAATTCTGTTCTTTTTTAGTATTGCTTTAGTCTAAGAGCTTTGATTGAATATACAGCAATAATATATATTATTATCTTTGAAAAATAAATTGAGATGCAATTATTTTCAAGTAATTAATTAGTTTTTATAACAGTTATAATATTGATGGAGCAATGATGAATTATGCGGTACTACTGTTATAGCTGTACGAAGAAAAACAAAGTAGTGGATGTAAGCTTGAATAAGTTTTTAAAGCTTCAAAGTTACAAAATGAATGGCTAATTAAAAGTTGAAAGGAAAAATTACTTTTAATAGTATTACAATATGCTCAAGGTATTTTCCATTCCATGATTAATTCAGCTTTAAAAAATGAAATTCTGGTAGGAAAAAAAACGGTGATGTAGTCATCACTTTCCACATATACATAGTACAATGCATTGGGAAATATTGTGACGGGGTTGAAAATTCGAATTCGAATTTTCGACGAAAAAGCAAGTTTCAATTATTCCTGAATTGAACTCGAATCGAAAGTTTTGGAGGTGATGTTTGCATGTGTGTGTCCGTGAGTCTGTGCGATATCTCCCGAACGAACGGAGCGTTTCGAACGAAATTTGGTGCAAATATTAAAATTAGCGAATACTGGAACTCTATTGATTTTAAACGCAATTGTATGTTTAGAACACCCACAAATTTTCGAATGAAATTTTGAAAGAATCATTTAAAAATTAGAACTTTTAATAATGTTACACAAAGGATCATTTCCTATATAATTTTTCATTAGAAAATGAATGACATAAACTTTAAAACTCTAGAAGGAGTCGTTCTCAAGATATCGCACATGTTTCAAATAAATTTATCAAAAAATCAAAAAAATCCAATAAAATTAAAAAGTATAAATTATTGTGAAATTGTTCAATTTACATATGTAATAATATGCGATAAATTTGTTAACATCATTCTCGGGAATCTAGTTCGTTCCATTTGCGAGAGAAAATACTTTGAGTAATAGTTTTGCATTTTGACGTATAACAATTCAACAGCAGTCATTTATATGTAAGAAATGCTGTTCACTTCGTCTGTTTTTGACACTTGGTGAGAATTTTGGCGGACTTGGTCCCAATTTGGCGAAATATCGCCATTGTCGTAAAAATTGCAGAAATGAAGCCAAATTAATGGATTAATTCTTAAAATATTAAAATATATAAAGTCCATTGCTTATTGCTGATGCCATCAATATTAATTATTGCCAATTTAGAGTTGTGTGAAATGTAAGTGAATTGGGTATTGCGAAATAGCTGTGATCCGGAAAAATGTCAAATGTACTATCCTATATTAAAAAAATCAGTGCCGTGGATCTTATACATCATTTTTTCACTGTAAAAAAGTTAAATTAATTTCATTATATAGGGCTAGTTGTGTGCTGCCACATCATACTTTTTGATTTAAATAGTTACTGGGATCTTCAGTCTCAAAGAATTCCACTATTGGTTCGGCAGAATTTTAAAGCGCCCACAAATCAATGATATACGGGAATAATACAAATTTATCGGATACAAATTTATTGCAGTTCGCTTTAGAATCTACATGAACAGTAGCAATATCTAAATATTTTCCCAGCGAAACAATTTTCATTTTAGTTTACGCTCGTATAACACATAACTCTTTTAAAAATTCTTTAAAAGTTACAGTAATAATAGTTGAATATATTTTATTTTACAAAACAAAACATAAATACCAAAACAGGACTAATGAATTAATTGCAGATATAAATTAAAATTATACATGTTAAAAATATAGTAACGTCACCTTTTAAAAACTAGCATCCTAAAAGAGAAAGCCAATCATAAATGCAAAAAAAATCTGATGTGGGCAGCACATGACTTTCCTTATATAATGCAATGAATTTACTACTTTTACAGTAAAAAAAAATAGGTTATTCTTATAGTAGATACTTGTATTCTTTCCAAGATATTGAATTTTCGTCAATCAGTCATCATTTTCATTGATTTAGCATCGTTTTTATCCATTTGGCGAGATTTTAGTTAATTTGGCAAGATTTGAAAAGTCGCCAAGTTGGCGACATTCCGCCAAATTCGTCTCCAAAATCTCACCAAGCGTTATGGACGGAGAAATATGTTATTCTTATAACAGATAAATAACTGTTGGCGTTCAAATACAAAAGTATTACCCAATCAGTATCTTTTCTCAGGAATGGAACGATCTAGATCCACGGGAATGATGTCACCCAATTTATCGCATGATATTACATATGGAAAGTGAACATGTTTCTCAAGAGTGGACATTTTTTTTTGGGGGGGGGGGGGGGGGAGTGATACATTTATTTGAAAAATGTGCAATATCTCGAGAGCGGTTCATGCTAAGGTTTTAAGGTTTATGTCAATCATTTTCTAAGGAAAAATCACATAATAAATGTCTATTTGCGTAACTTTATTTAATGTTTCGATTTTTTGATGATTTTTTCAAAATATCACTCGAAAATTTAGAAGGATCTGAACATTCGATTGTGTTTAAAAACAATATGCTTCCAGTATTCATGGATTGTAAATTTATACCAAATTTCATTCGAATAGCCTCATTTGTTCGTGAGATATCGTCTCCACAGACTCACTGACACACACACGCACAGACATCACCTCAATAATGTTCGATTCGTGATCAGGGATGCTTGAAACGTGTTCTCCCGTCGAAAACTGGAATTCGAATTTTCGGCACCATCGCAATACTTTCCTTGTACATTATACTATGTATATAAGGAAAGTAATAAAGCTTTTATTGTAATGCAATATATGATGGAATTCATTTTACTAATTAATCACAAATTTTCTTGCTATTTAATCGAATGCCATAAAATTTTGTTCTCAAATTAGGTGTAATTTATGAAAATACTCAAGTTTCACCAGTGATTCGTATGACAGATTTGTTACAAAATTAATATTAGACAAGAGTTAAAATTAGCCGTATAACAAAAGTTATAATGAGTCGATAGCCGTATAGAGTGCTTTTCATTAAGCTAGTGGGATGATATTATTATGTTCTAATAGGATGTGAACCCTGTAAATTCAAAAAGTGACAGCAGAAATTTATATATTAAATACATTATTTTAGTATTAAACCCTGTACTTCATTGAAAATAAGAAATACACGGTAATGCCGTTATGCTCTATTTTACAATTATTGTTCAATCAATTCCAATTACGGAGAAGGGATTTCTATTTAAGTTTTTTTTTAATTAATTATTAATCATTTTTGTTCTATTATTTTCATGTAGAGAAATCGCGTTTATTGTATCTTAAACATGCAAGTTTGTGATAATTCATTAAAACATAGGCTAAAATTATTCATAAATCTGTTATAATATAAAATCATTTTCTAAATTTCAATAATAATTGAAATTTGCAATCATTTGAAAAGCGTACTAGAGCTCAAAAACGCATAGAAACTATTGAAGAAATTCCCTTCAGTCCCGATGTGACGTCACGGAGCGGGAACCAATGGCATTCTCCTGCGCTGTTTGACCTACCTTCTTTCTAAATACCTTGGTTTTGCGGTACCAAAGACAGCGGGAGGGGGGGATTTGATGTGTTTATTGTTTGGGATTGTGATTCAGAAGATCTTTCTTTTCTTTTGTCTAAAGTTATCGATTTTTACCATTCTATCAATTTTGCTGTTGAACATGAAACTAATGGTTCTTTGCATTTTCTTGATGTACTGGTCGCCCGTTCTGCTATTGGTTTTCAAACCTCTGTTTTTCCAATTCTCTGCCAATTCTTACCATCCTCTTTCCTCTAAAAAAGCTTTTTTTATGCTTATTTTAATCGCGCTTTTAATGTTTGTCCATCTATCTCTGATTTAAGTGATGAAATTGATTTTATTTTTGACCTTGGCCATGAGGCTGCCTACTCGTTTGAGTTTATTTATAAGGTTTTCTTCCAAGTTCGCCGCAAATATACATTTTTTGATACTAAACTTATTGCCTTAAAAGATCGTTTGACGTATAGGTTTAGTTTTCCATACAATCCTAGGATTTTCCGTCCCTTTATCCATTTTTGTTCTGAGTTTGGTTTCAGACCTGCACATTCTAATATTTCTTCTTTATTTAACCGTATTCGGTCTGATAAACTGGGTGATAAGGATGACTTTAAAAGCTTTGCTGGGGTGTATGTTGTTCCCCTGTTGTCCACCGATGGTAATTTTAAATTTTATATTGTAAGTACTGTAAGGCACTGTTGGCATCTGTTTAGCAGAACATGCTCGGGATGTCAGGGATAGTAAACTTTCTACGGCTCTTGCTCAATTTGTTGCTAAAGATAATTTTCAGCCTCTTTTTGGAAAGACTTTCCTTTTAATGCGTTGTAATAACCCTTGTGGTATTCTCCTTTTTGAATCCCCTTTTATTTATATATACCGCGAGTCCGTTTGTAATTTTGACCCTGTTATGAATTTGAGTTACGCTTGGCGACTCATTCTCGACTCCATGCAATTCAAGTCTCTGCAAAGTTATCTTTGACGTCTTCATCTTTGGGATTATGCTTGGTTGCCACCCCCCCCCCCTTTCTTTCGATTTCTGTAATTAAATTGTAATTTACTATGCTATTCTTTTGTTGCTGAAATTTTTGAAACTCTAAAAAAAATTTTTTGTAGTTTTCGGTTTAACCTTGCCTAAACGTAGATTCTTTTGTAAATTGTATTAATGCAAATTTTGTCGCTATATCCGGTCTATATATGAACGATTCAAATTTTATTTCCATGTAGCCACTGATGAAGAGCTTACTTATGCTCGAAAGCGCTCTGGCCATTTTTAAAAAAAATTTTGTACGTCTAATAGGAAGTAAAATAAAGACCTTCTGTTGCGGATGTGTGCTTAATTTTTGCTATTTAAAAAGTCGCCAAGTTGGCTACACTTCGCCAAATTTGTCGCCAAAATCTCGCCAAACGTTATGGACGGAGAAATAAGTTATTCTTATAGCAGATTAATGACTATTTAATGACTACTTAATAAGTTATTCTTATAGCAGATAAATGACTAATACTTGCTGGATAAAAATAAGAAAGAAAATATGTTAGATTATGATGGTGTTTGCAACTATTTCTTAATAGTTCATCTGCTAGGTGTACAAAAATATTTTATATGGAATTAATATTCGTATCTAAAATATCTTTCAGAAATGTAATTATAAAAATTTTTTAATAAAATTATGTTACTTATCTCCGTTCAGATCTTAAGTATTGCGTTTTATTTCCATTTAAACACACGACCTTACTATGTTTTGGTCGTGAAAGTAAAATAAGAGAACCACAGACTAATATTATACAGACCTGCCACTCTCGATAGTTTCGTTTTCGCGGCGGCCATTAGAGATAGACCAAAACGAGGTAGCGCGCTCTTGGCGATGGTCTGGTTTGGTCTGAGGGCTTGGCGATGGTCTGATTTGGGTCCAAGACGATTTTCAATTTATAACCCTATAGCATGCATTGTAGCGTGGTTTGAGTAACGTGCAGAAGGATTATTTGTTAAGTGATTAGATCATTTCAAGAAATGAGTTAAAAAAGAAAACTGGTTGCGTTACAGGGTATGTAATTTATTTTTATTAAAATTGAAACAATATTAGTTATCACCATCCTATATACGTGTTCATTATAAATATACATGTGTTCATAAGTATACACGTGTTCATCATACGAAATTAGTACTGTGTTATTACTGCCAATTAGACTAAATTCTAAGAAGTAGTGGTATGATAAATTAAAAAATATTTCCGTATTTTTATAAAATGTATAATAATTGATATTTGGATAGCTTTTTCTTGGAGCTAATTAAGTTGAATGTGATATTGTATGTGTTTAAATTTATGTAAAATTTTTATTAAGTGCCTTATGGTGGAAAATTCACCCCACCCCGGGTAATTAATGATTGAGTTCCACAACTTTGATAGTGCATTTATGTAAATTTGATATTTACTATAAGAATATTTTTATATTTATAAAAAAGAAGTATATTATCAGTATCCCGATACAACTTAAGGATCAAGTAATTTAACAATTAACACGCTAGCATACCTTTTAGACTGAAAATATTATATAATATTTCAGTCTTTTGAGTACTTGTAATTTTCTGTGCATTATGTTTTACAGTGAGACAATGCAAAGCGTCTATTTTTTAATCCATTTTGATTATTTGAATGAAATATATAACTATGTTTATTTAAATTTACTGAAACTAATGAATATATTTATGTTGCAGATTAATGCATTTTTAAATTCTGATCATTTCTATAGTTTCAAAAATTATAAAAGTACAGTCCTGAACATTTTTTTCCCTGCTCGCTTTTGAAAAAAATAATTGCCAAGCGAGCGATAACGCGCCAAATCTGGCAGACGTATTTTGTTTACATCGTACTTCAGTTGGTCCATCTCACTAGCGCTAGTGTCTATGCGACATCCCATGTTAAAAATATTGCCATTGGGTCCTATGGGAGTGAACCTTCTGAATATAGTATTCTGTGACGTGAACTGTCCTGGCAAGGTGATTTCAATTGGGATTCCCTGGCAAAGAATCTCTAACCGTAAATAAGGGCAGCTTCAGTAGACCCAATGTAAACAGCCTTATCGCGACTGGTAAAGGTCTGTCATGCAGGAAAAGCAACGTTACAGAACGAGAATCCGGGATGAAGGATTATTTATTGTTTCTTCGTTTTTTTTATATACTTTTATTTGATAATCGTATGATAAGTGATGCAATTTAAATTGAAAACATATTTTCATTTACCTAAAGATTTTTTAAAGCAAAATAAAAAAAATTTAATGAGTTTTTTTACCTCCAGTTACATTCAAAATAAGAATTTAAATTTGCATGCTTTTTCCTTGTATAATTTTTTTTTGCAATTTAAGATATTTTTTCGTTATCATTAAAAGATATTACGGTAAAATAAAATTATATTTTATTTCATATCTAATTATACTTAAAATAAGAATTTTGTTTTGCATGCATGATCTTACAAAAAACTTTTACACTCAAATTCAAGTGCACTCTTATATGTAATATTAATAAAATAGAAATTATAAATGCACTTACCTTTGACATGATTAGATAAAGCAAATAAAGAGTAAGAAGTTCTGCAATTATTTTCACACTAAATATTATTTTCACTCTACAGATATATTTCATTCTCAGATTTTATTTCCCAGACATATTTTATACTCTTCATAGAAGCGAACTTTTTGTAAATTTTAATAATGCAATTGCAATGTATAAGTTGCAGATGAAATGTTTTTAAGAAGGAAACTTTTCTATATTTTACATATTTCTTTCAGATAAACTCTTTCAGCAGAAGTGTAACTTGAACTACAGATATTAAGAAGAAAAAAATCCTGTAATAGTTGTAAAATCAATAACGGTTCCTACCAAGAAAAAATTTCCTATAAAAATAAATTAGACAAAGAAAATAATGGAACATGAGTAAATCTAAGCAAAATTTAATCAAACAATTTTTATTTACACATATTTACTATATAAACACATTTGCATAAAAAGAAAATCATAGTATTAAAAATCTAAAAGTATGTTATTCCTAATGTTATCTGCTTCAACACATCCAACAAATCAGCCTGAACAGACAGAAAATTAAAAATAATTCTATCTCAAAAAAGCTAATCAATTGGTTTAAGATTAGTAAAATCAAAATTCTAAGTATACAAATGAGTAAATATTATCATGATAAGAATCATAAACGACAAGATCATTTATTTCTAAAGGTGTTTATTGCGATTACATATGCATCTATATAATAAAAGGCAATGTCTGTGTGTGTGTGTTATACACTATACGTTCAGCGACCGCGCGACGGAGAGCTACGAAATTTGGCAATCGGAGACCTGAGGGGGGGGGGGGGGAGGGGACACGCGAAAACCGATTTTTAAAATTTTAATTATTTTTTTAGTTATTTAATATTTTATGCGATTTCGACCGTTTTTTCCCCTTTTTTCTCCACGATCCAGACATCGTAGAAAAAAAACAAATCACACCATCGGAAAGAGCAGACAATTGGGAGTAAAAATATATCAATTTTAAATTTCAATTTCGATTTCTAATAGTTTTTAAAGATTTTAAAACAAAAATCACTCTTGGCTCAAAAAAAACGATTTTTGGTTTTTAAAATCTCGCATAGTGAAAAGTACTCATAATTTCGACTAATAATGTACATTTTTAGAAACGTCAAAGATCTGGCATTCTTACAAGTCCAATCTGGTCCAGAAATAATGAAAATTGCCCTCAGGATCGCAATTTTAAAGGCGTCATGATTTTAAATTTCTCGGCAATTCCGCTCAGTTAGTCAACGGCATCCCCCCCCCCCCCCCCCCCATCCTCAGTAGTTTCTTCCCCGTCTTCACGGAGACCGCGCTTTCGGTTCTAAATGAATTAAGAGCCTAGCATAAGTGTTGTATACATCGGTCGAAATTATTATATTTATATGATATTTTAAATGGATATTTTTAAATGGATATTTTGGATATTTTAATTTAAGGATATTTTAAATGGATATTTTAATTTATAGATATTTTAAATGGATATTTTTAAATGGATATTTTGGATATTTTAATTTAAGGATATTTTAAATGGATATTTTAATTTATAGATATTTTAAATGGATATTTAAATTTTATGGATATTTTAAAAGATGGAACGATGGAACGATGATGGTGGAATTAAGAGCTTTGCATATAGTCATTACAAAATTTAAATTAGCGCGCGGGAAGTTAGTCCGCGAGAATTGCACTCGGTTGGCCCGGGTTCAATTCCCGCCACTGACGCGGAGTACGATCACGTTAAACATATGGGTCGATAAGTCCTTCCGAGAGGTTGGTTGTAGGGGAAGGAGGGTACGGTCCCTGTGGATACCTCCCCCTCTGGGTTCCGGTCTCAATTGGGTGAATAAAAAGAAAGTTATGGAGATTGTCGCGGAGGGCGCGGTAGCCAAGTGGTTACGCGCAGAAATTGCACTCGGTAGGCCCGGGTTTCAATTCCCGCCACAGTCGAAACTGCCGCCGTGTTCACGTAGAGTACGATCACGTTAAACATGTGGGACCGTAAGTCCAACCGAGGGGTTGGTGGTAGGGGAGGAAGGGTACGGTCCCTGTGGATACCTCCCCCACTGGGTTCCGGTCTAAATTGGGTGAATAAAAAGAAAGCTATGGAGATGGAGGTCGCGGTAGCCCAGTGTATAGCGTGTGAGAATTTCACTCGGTAGGCCCGGGTTCGATTCCCGCCACTGTCAAAACTGCTGCCGTGTTCACGCGGAGTACGATCACGTTAAACATGTGGGATCGTAAATCCTTTCGAGAGGTTGTTGGTAGGGGAAGAAGGGTACTGTCCCTGTGGATGCCCCCCCCCCACTGGCTTCTGGTCTAAATTGGGATGTTTTAATTATGGATATTTTAAATGGATATTTTAATTTATAGATATTTTAAATAGATATTTTAATTTTATGGATATTTTAAATGATGGAACGATTGAACGAGGATAATGGAATTAAGAGCTTAGCTTATGGTCATTATAAAATTTAAATCAGCGCGCGGGAAGTTAGCGCGCGAGAATTGCACTCAGTAGGCCGGGGTTCGATTCCGGCCATTGACGCGGAGTACGATCACGTTAAACATATGGGTCCGTAAGACCTTCCGAGAGGTTGGTGGTAGGGGAAGGAGGGTACGGTCCCTGTGGATGCCTCCCCCCACTGGATTCCGGTCTAAATTGGGTGAATAGAAAGAAAATGATGGAGGTTGACGCGGAGGACGTGGTTGCCCAGTAGTTAGCGTGCGGAAAATTCACTCGTTAGGCGCGGGTTCGATTCCCGCCACTCCCAAAAGTGCTGCCGTGTTCACGTGGAGTACGATCACATTAAACATGTGGGTCCGTAAGTCCTTCCGAGATGTTGGTGGTAGGGGAAGGAGGGTACGGTCCCTGTGGATGCCTCCCCTTCTGGGTTCCAGTCTAAATTGGGCGAATAATAAGAAAGTTATGGAGATTGTCGTGAAGGGCGCGGTAGCCCAGTGGTTAGCGCGCGGGAATTTCACTCGGTAGGCCCGGGTTCGATTTCCGCCACTGCCAAAACTGCTGCCGTGTTCACGCGGAGTACGATCACGTTAAACATGTGGGACCGTAAGTCCTTCCGAGAGGTTGGTGGTAGGGGAAGGAGGGTACGGTCCCTGTGGATGCCCCCCCCCCCACTGGGTTCCTGTCTAAATTGCGTGGCAGTTCCTGGACGTCCAAACAGTTACCTTACACCATTCTAGTATGGATATTTTAAATGGATATTTTAATTTATAGATATTTTAAATTTATATTTTAATTTTATGGATATTTTAAATGATAGAACGATGGAATGAGGATGATGGAATTGAGAGCTTAGCATATGGACATTATAAAATTTAAATTAGCGCGCGAGAATTGCACTCGGTAGGCCCGGGATCGATTTCCGCCACTGATGCGGAGTACGATCGCGTTAAACATATGGGTCCGTAAGTCCTTCCGAGATGTTGGTGGTAGGGAAAGGACAGTACGGTCCCTGTGGATGCCTCCCCCACTGGGTTCCGGTCTAAATTGGGTGAATGAAAAGAAACTTATGGAGACTGTCGCGGAGGGCACGGTAGCCCAGTGGTTAGCGTGCGGGAATTCACTCGATAGGCCCGGGTTCGATTCCCGTCACTGGCAAAACTGCTGTCGTGGTCACGCGGAGTACGATCACGTTAAACATGTGGGACCGTAAGTCCATCCGAGAGGTTGGTGGTATGGGAAGGAGGGTACGGTCCCTGTGGATGCCTCCCCCACTGTGTTCCGGTCTAATTTGGGTGGCACTTCTTGGCCGTCCAAACAGTTACCTTACACATTTCTGGTCGGTCGCGCCAACGAGTTTGCCACGGTCTGAATTTGCCACGTCAGAATTTTCAAGGGTAGCGAACAGGCTGGTCGCCAAAGGCGGGTAGTACAAAAAAAAACAATGTCTTAAATACTTTTAGGATCGAAATAATTCACGTACCTTTTGTGTTTGCAAGAAATTCAGCAAATCCGTCATTTTAAGACAATCGCAATCGGAAAATCAAGTGTACAGAGCCCAGAATTGTAATACACGATTAAATACATGTCAAACATGTAAATGAAATGGCAAAAACATTAAATTAACAACTTTAAATTGTAATAAAGTCGACCCACGAGGAAATACAACACACAAACGCATTGACTTACGAAAGAAGTAACCCATTTCCTTCCCCTCCTTGACAAAGAATCTCTTTCCATCACCCAAGATTCATGTCGCGAATTCAAACCAGCGCCCATCGAGAAGAGATTTTACTCGAAGGGAATACCCCTGTATAGTTACTTCTCCTTTTAGCATCGCGTTTGCAACAGCCAGATGGCGATAGGTAAGTGTCAAGGGGGCCTTTTCCTGTTTGTCCCTGAGACCAGAAACCGAGATAACTCCTCTATACGCCGAAGATCACTGGCTCCACTGCAGTAATGAAGATATGATTATAAATTATTTGAAGGTTCCATTTCTTTGGGTAGGAAATACTTACTGGATAAAAATAAGAATGAAAATGTGTTACATTAAGATGGTGTTTGCAACTATTTCTTAAAAGTTCATCTGCTAGGTATACAAAAATATTTTATAAGTAATTAAAATTCTGATCTAAAATATCCTTCAGAATTATAAATATAAAATTTTCTTAATAAGATTGTTTTACTTTGCTCAAATTAGTTTTTAGATATAGTGTTGGATTTCCGTTTAAGCACATGACTTTACTATGCTTATTCGGGAAAGTAAAATAAGAGAACTGTCCTCTCAATGGTGATTTCAATTGGGATTCCCTGGATCACAGAATACTACATTCAGAAGGCTCACTCCCATAGGATCCTATGGCAACATTTCTAACATGGGATGTCGCATAGACACTAGCGCTAGTCAGATGGACCAACTGAAGTGCGATGCGTCTGCCAGATTTGGCGCGTTATCGCTCGCTTGGCGATTTTTTTTTAAACGGGAGGGGAACAAAATGTTGAGGACTGTACTTTTATAATTTTTGAAACTATAGAAAGGATCAGGATTTAAAAATACATTAATCTGCAACATAAATATATTCATTAGTTTAAGAATATTTAAATAAACATAGTTATATATTTAATTCAAATAATCATAAAATAGATTAAAAAATACACACATTGCATTGTCTCACTATAAAACATAATGCACAAAAAATTACAAGCTAACATACTCAAAAGACTGAAATATTATATAATATTTTCAGTCTAAAAAGTATACTAGCGTGTTGATCGTTAATTACTTGATCCTTAATTTATTCTGGGATACTGATAATAGACTTTTTTTTTAAATATAAAAATATTCATAAAGTAAATATCAAATTTACATAAATGCACTATCGAAGTTGTGGAACTCAATCATTAATTACCCGAGGGGGGGGGGGGGAATTTTCCACCATAAGGCACTTAATAAAAATTTTACATAAATATATACACATACTATATCACATTCAACTAAGAAAAAGCTATCCAAATATCAATTATTTCACATTTTATAAAAATACGGAAAATATTTTTTAACTAATTATACCACTACCTCTTAAAATTTAGTCTAATCCGGCAGTAATAACACAGCACTAATATACTTATATGAACACGTGTATACTTATGAACACGTGTATACTTATAATGAACACGTATGTAGGATGGTGATAACTAAAATTATTTCAATTTTAATAAACATAAATTACATACCCTGTAACGCAACCAGTTTTCTTTTATCAATCCATTTCTATGAAATGATCTAAACACTTAACAAATAATCCTTTTTCACGTTACTCAAACCACGCTAGTCTGTTCTAAGTTTTCGCCGAGCGAAATAGGGTTATAACCACAGAATACTATGTAGTCTGTGTTGGAACCAAACCAGACTATCGCCAAGCGCTCGGAACAAACCAGACCATCGCCAAGAGCGCGCCAACCCAATGTTTGGTCTATCTCTAATGGCCGCCGCGAAAACGAAACTATCGAGAGTGACAGGTCTGTATAGTAGTCTGTGTATAGTAGTCTATAAAATAAGCAAATACGCTATATAAATTAAGTAATGCGTATTTTTAAGCATCGATTTTGTAAACAAAAGGAAAAAAAAATCCCTTTTATAATCGCAATATAAATAGATTTGGCTTGAACATATGGAATTTGTTATTTTATACGACATCGTTACAAATTCACCATAATAATTTTAAGATATTTCATCATGAATTATATGATTACTTTTGTGAAAACAACAATGTTGGTTAACGAAATTATAATTTAAGATTACTACAATACTTGGAAAATTGACTGGAAATTAAAAACTAATAGTAATTCTAAAAGTCCAAAATTCAGTAAACATTTTAAAACTCATTTCACAAAGTTTCTAAGGTATATTAATTGTGCTATCGATATAGAGTATTTTGTTTATTAACACATATAAACAGTAGAGTGCCTTTTTTAAATCTTATTTTTTTTCAACGTAGAAATGTCAAAAATTTATATCTTGTTGGGCGATAACCCTGTAATTTTTAAAATACAAAATGCAATACATTTAATAAATACCTGCAAAATTGAGGGTAATTGTACATTAGTTAAAAATTCTGAAAGGCAAAATACTCCTTCAAATCAAGTCAGGGTATATTTTTACTCTTCTGGGAAAATTCTAGCTCGATCTCTGTCTGGGACTATCGTCTCCAAGCTGCTTTGGCTAGATATGGGGAAAAGCGCAGAGCGCCCTTTGATATATTTCAAATGGATAGGTTTTCTTAAAATCTCGCCAAGATTTATTTCCACATGGCTAGCTGTACGAACGACATCGCTGTCTGTAAAGACAGCTGCGGCTGCGAAAGTTATGCTTTTGAATTTTAGCACAGCAAGCTAAAAGAATTTTGCGAGCCACGAAAACAACAAGATTTTAAATGAATTAATTTAAACAAATTTAAGTATTTTATAGTTCTTGAATGAATTTCTAACATAAAATAGGAAAACCATAAGGTTTTTGAAGCAACATGAGCCAAACCATTAACTAACTTAACTGGAACAAAAAATGCACAAAATATTATTGCAAAAAACTTGTGAATAAGATTACAAAATTAGGCAGTATATAACAGAAATGAGAAAAACAAACTGTTTCGGGAGCTAAATGAAATAACTGAATCAAAAAGGTAAAAAACAAAACATTATTTTATTAATTTCTATAAAACATACCATTTTATACAAGACTAAACAAATGAAGTAATGAAAATACAGAAACGATAAATGACCGGTTTCGGAAAATTACATGAGTAACTTCATAAAATAATTTCAAATAACATTTTATCAAACTACTTTTAAAGTACCAATACATAAAAAACTGAGAAATTAAGAAGAATATAAAAAACGAAGGTAGTTACCGGTATCGGAAACTTTTTGAGCTACCTTCATCAGTTAAATGTAAATAAAACTCTATCAACTTTAAAAATATCAGGCTGCATAGTCAAGAGAAAAAGTGAAAAAAAAAAAGCCGTTTTCGGAAGCTATATGAGCTTACTCCGTCAACTAAATTCAAATTGCATTCGATCAAACTAATGCAAAATTACCAGTGAATAACAGACTGCAGAATTACCAGTGAATAACAGACTGCAAAATTATAAAGAATGTATCAAAAACTGAAGGAAGCAATCGATTTTGAAAGCTATATGAACTAACTTCATCAACTAAATTTATACAACAATCGTTTCAACAACTGCAAAAAAACATTTAATTTTTCTCATTTTTTTCCACCCCAAGACCAACAGGCAACAGCTTAGTCAAGCCGTTGGCTACGTAATAATGAAGGCGGGGAAATTTCGATTTAAAAAGGGGGAATGTGTAGTTACAGAACAGATGGTAGATGGCGCTGTTATTTCCGGTAAAAGCTGATTTATTACAGACAAAGTTCTTATAATCCTTGTATTTTTAGATTTCTTTACATTATCTAATAATTTAAAATCCGTGTCTGTTTGAGTATTATTTGTTATTATTTGTTCTCATTTTCTTTTCAAGACCAAGAGTTTAGTCACGCTTATGAGCTATTTAATTTCGATCAATTTATTACACGTTAAATAAAAAAAATGGATTTTAGTTTTTTCATAATGTATCTAGACATATAATGTCACAACCATACGTGCATTCGTTTATGAGGAATCGTGCCCAGACGTCACGTGCGCCACACCCATGCACACAAACAAGCATACAAACACACACAGGCATCTTTCCGAAAATATTCGACACTTATTTATGGAATCTTAAAACGTACAAAATCCCTGATTCGAAAATATTTCGGAAAACAATATTTTTTTCTGTATTATTTTATGAAAATGTAAAAGTATTAATTAAGGTTTTGAAGCAATTGCATTTTTTCGGGATCATATAGTAATCGCTTTTCTTGAACGGGGGATGTATGGTAATTACATCTTGTTAAGGAGATTTGTAGTAATAAAACATTTTCAAGGGTCATACAGAAATTACGCTTCGTTGAGAAGGATCGGATATTAATTATGTTTTTCTGAAAGAGATAGTATAGTAATTATGTTTTGTTATAGGGTCGTATAAACATTTCAATAGGAGAATAAGGAGAGTTTTGCCTAAGAGGGAGTGGTAAAGTGCTATACTTTAACATGGGGATCCTCGAAGGCCATTAAATGAGGCCATCAATAGAGTATTCAAGTGCTACACATTAGCATGGGGACCCTCAGAAGTCGGTAGAAAGTGACAAATTTATGATCTTATAAAATAGGTATGGATAGAAGTGTGATGTCATAGAAGAGGGTGAAGTTAAAGAAAGGTTGATACAAATGGAGTATTGATTACTTCCTCATTAGTAGTCTCTACCTCTACTTATAATAAAACAGTGTGTATGTTTGACGAGGAACACTTCCCGGAGATTGATTCACTCGGGAACGATTCCGGGACAATCTACTCCTCAAAGGGATAGACAACGAATTATACCCAGTGAGTTTGTATTTGAATATATATATATCATGTTGCTAAGAAAAGGAATTAAACCCAATGAGTTATTACACCAGTAAATATTTTTCCATTTAAATAATATATTAATAAGAAATATATTAATAAAAACATTTTCCTGTGGAACTGCATTTTGCATTGGATGCTTCACATCATTACGGCCTTTGGGTTTAACGAGTTTAGATTATTGATATTTTCAAATTCTTACACAATTTGTTTTATTTTGAGGAAACATTTTAAAATCCATGGGTATAATCTTCTAAAGGTGTCTACAGACGATCAGTGAATATTTGTCAAAGATGTCGATTCTCAGTATTGTGTTTGAAGTATGCTTTGTCCACACAGTGAAACATATTTGACGTTTTATGATAATGAGGTAGTTTCCATTATCTAGTAGATGGCGCTGTTGTATATGTTTACTAATTTCGCTGCGAATTTCGTTTGTTTACAAATCAAAAAAGTGAAAAGAAACTAAAAGTGTCATAAATCGTTACAATAACTATAACCAATATAAAATTAATTCAAATATATTGTTTTAGAATTATTATTTAGTTTTGTTTTATTGTCAGTAGAGTACTCGATGGATTAGAACCTGTTGATTATTTTCATTTTTATTTTGCAAAGGTATCTGTAGTTAATTATGGCTAAAAAAGCAAATATTAAAGATGCTTGTGCAGCGATAATTATTTCCGTAATTACAGAGGAAGAAAAAAGAACTAGACCGTGGGTACATCCATATATTCAAAGACGAGATACTCTGAGTGCATATCACTGCCTGATGAAGGAATTAAAAGAGGAGAACGGCAAATTTTTATAGTCTGTTGGAAAAAGTTTCTCCGTTCATTTCAAAAAAAGATACGGTAATGAGGTAAAGCATCCCTGCAGAAAATTATTTTAGAAATTATGCACGATATCACACATGAATGAAAGTACTTTTAATCAGAAAAAATTAACATCATTGCTTAGTAGATATGAACTGTTCTTAAAATATTATAACATATAAATATATAATATACTTTAATTAATAACATAATAAGAGTTCATTCACAATATTATAAAAACAGACTTACACAACCTGAACATAACCCAGTCTTTTTTGTTTTATTATGCCGTGACAAATAATCAAAATATACATGCAATATATCAAGATACAATTTTTTTACATACAATTACTTGCTTGACGTACTCTTAAAAATATGCTTTTTCACTTCTTCACCTACATCATAATCTAAATCATGCACATGCAAAACCTCAAGATACTAAAATTACTAAAATTATTACACAAAGCTACTTACATACCACACTGTACATAAAATCACGCATTTTTCAAATCTGCGAGACGAGAAAAATATCCTTAAAAGTTTTCAGGAAAAGCAAAACAGGAAAAAAAACCTAGGAAGATTGTTGACATTTTATAAAAGCAGCAAAATTCACTAGTAATTATTATCTTTGTATGACTGTAGTGGAAGAAATCGAACCATAGTTTAGAAATCTCATTGTACAATCCAAGCATTAAACTGAAATTAAAAGAAATACAGTAAGGGTACATAGAATAATACTCAATTCATGAAATAATTGAAGGGCTTGCTGCACATTCCAATGAACACACAACATACACTCTTATACAGTTCTGTTAATTATTCACCAGAAACATGCAAAATTGCTAGAATCCGTACAATCTATTAAAAACATGCCATTTCAAATCTTAAATTCCAATTTAGTATAAGTTATAAACATGCAAAATATCAAGATGCTAAAATTATTGCATGAAATTACTTACATAAAATCAAACATTCTTCAATTCTGTGAGATGAGAAAAATATCCTTGAAGATTTTTAGCCAAAAAACCACTAGGAAAATTGTTGACATTTTATAAGCAGCATAACTCTTTAGTGATTATTTAGCTTTATATTACTGCAGTGGAAGACACAGTAAATATACTTTATAAACCCAATTGTACAATCCAAACATTAAACTGAAAATAAAAGATGCACAGAATGGGTACATATAATAATTCTCAATTCATGAAATAAATGCAGGGTTGCATATTGAAATCAACAAACAAAATACACTCTTGTTATATAATATGCAGTTCTGTTAATTATTTCCACGACACATGCAAAATTGTTAGAATTAATGCAATCTATGCCATTTCAAATCTTAAATTCCTATTTAGTATAAGTTATAACCATGCAAAATATCAAGATGCTAAAATTATTGCATGAAATTACTTACATAAAATCAAACATTCTTCAATTCTGTGAGATGAGAAAATATCCTTAAGGATTTTCAACCAAAAAACCACTATTTCAGTTCTTGAACTCTAACTTAGACTAAGTTTTACAGAATGCTAAATTTATTACATGCAATGACTTACGTAAAGGCAAACAATCTTCAATTCTGTGAGATGAGAAAATATCCTTAAAGATTTTCAGCCAAAAAACGACTAGGAAGATTGTTGACATTTTATAACCAGCATAAATACAGTGCCTATAAGTAATAGTGTGCCGACCTTTTATACCTCCCAATGCCGGGAGTTGTTCCTGAAATGCCGCCTCCGCCAGACAGCGTTGGCCTCGAATAAGAGATCAAAAGCGGATGAGTTAACATTGAAACTAATGGGAATTTATTGCAAATGAAATGACCGATATCTTTCGAAATTACTGAAGAATTTGTGTGAAATTTGGTGTGATTATTGTAAGTGGTATACATAAAAAGTCTTTTGACTTTCAGAGGGATTGAGATAGAAATATATTCGTATTTTTAAAATTTTATTTAACTCGATCTGGTGTTCGTTCAATCATTTGAGTTCCAAAATAATCAGGTTCATTTATCACAGTACAGTGACCGCCGCTTATAAGAAACACGTTCGTTTCGCTCGTTTTGTTTCTTATAAGCAGTTGTTTCTTAAATCCGGAAATTTTTTAAATATCGTTCTTCCATTGTAAATACTAACTATTGAACACAGTTTTACAGAATTTAAAAGATAAATGTATATAAGTAAAATATTAGTACGTACATAATACATTTGTAAATTAAGTTTTGCATTCAAAAATATTTCTCATTTTACAAATTAAGCCTTACAACTTAAATTATTATCTATATGCATATAGTATGCAGTTAAATAAGAATAAAAAGTAAAACTCATAGGTCGTTCATTTATGTATAAGAGCATAGTACATTTTCATACATACCGTAATCTATTACTGAAGAATAGCAAAAAACTTATCCAGTATTGTTTGTGCTAACGAGTCTGTGATTAGTTTACGTACATCCATTTCTAAATCATAAAACAGTCCATAAACTTTTTCTGATGCCCCTCTGTGTTCAAGAGTTTTTCTAATTATAGTTAGGGCTTCTCGCGACTGTTTGGCTGTAGGAAAATTTTCTTCTTGTGGAACGTCGTCTTCATTTTCTTCTTCATTGCAAACATTCTGAATTTCCGCACTATGTCATCATCATTGTTTTCTTCAGATGTTTGTAAATTTTCGTCGATGTGAATCCATTCTTCGAAAGGTGCTTTAAATTCTTCTTCATCTTCTGCTGGTATGGCAACATTATTTTTCAAAAATCCTGCTTTACGGAAGCAATTAAAAATGCATATGTCAGAAACTTTTTTCCATGCGCCTGCGATCATATGGATAGCATCAAGCAAGGTTGTTTTCTTGCTTATTGACTACACGGAGGTGGAGAATCATACTTTTTAAGTAAACTTTGCTTTTCAAGCAAAGTAAGGGTTTGCGGCATGCTTCACTAGCAAAACATAAAATGACTAACTAAAGCTGTACGAATCTTATTTGAGTGCATAAGCAAAGATGCCTTTCCTTATCAGTACGTTTCCTTAACTGCCAAAAGATTAAAGCTCGTTTCTTACTGGTTTGGGGTTGTACTCCGCAAGTCTTTCTGCGGAGAAATCCTCTGTCATCCTTTGTTACATAGCAAACTCCCACCCCCTCCCCGTACGCCCAGAGACAAGAGATAACAACTCGTCCTTCAGTTAACCTTAAACAAATCGATTTTTTTTTTTTACACCAGCGTCGCAAGGAAATCAACAAATTTTCTGTAGAAAACTGTTTCTTATAAGCGGAATCGTGTTTCTTATAAGCGACACAATTTTAATGTTAAAACGAAGTTTGTATTTGTTTCTGTCGTTTTGAGTCTTATAAACGGCTGTTTCTTATAACCACTGAATCTTATAACCGGCGGTCACTGTAATGTGAAATTCTTTATGACATTTCCTGTTGTGGTATATTTCAGTTCTTTCGATTTTGAAGCTTATTGGGCTAGTCCGTCCTAGCTCCACCATCTAAACAAATGAAGTAATGAAAATACAGAAACGACAACTAACCGGTTTCGGAAAATTACATGAGCAACTTCCTAAATTAATTTCATATAACATTTTTTCATACTACTTTTAGAATACCAATGAATAAAAGACTGAGAAATTAAGAAGAATATAAAAAAAAACGAAGTTAGTAACCGGTTTCGGAAATTTTATGAGCTTCCTTCATCAGTTAAATTTAAATAACACTCAATCAAAGCACTTTAAAAGTATCAGGCTGCATAGTCAAGAGAAAAAATGAAAAAAAAAACATTTTCGGAAGCTATATGAGCTAACTTCATCAACTGAATTCAAATAGCATTCGATCAAACTAATGCAAAATTACCAGTGAATAATACTAATAGACTGCAAAATTATGAAGAATGTAACAAAAACTGAAGGAAGCAATCGATTTTGATAGCTATATGAACTAACTTCATCAACTAAATTTATACAACAATCGATTCAACAACTGCAAAAAAATATTTAATTTTTCTCATTTTTAGGCCGGGAAATTTCGATTTAAAAAGGGGGAATGTGTAGTTACAGAACAGATGGAAGATGGCGCTGTTATTTCCTGTAAGAGCTGATTTATTACAAAGTTCTTATAATCCTTGTATTTTTAGATTTCTTTACATTATCTAATAATTTAAAATCCGTATCTGTTTGCGTATTATTTGTTTAATAAATAGAGTTATTTTTTATTTAACCTAGAACATTTTTAGTTTCGTAAATTAAAAAAAGGTGCAAAATTAATGTCTTTAATATGTTTATCGTTTCGTAAATTAAAAAAAGGAAACGTTATTAACTATTATTAAATTTGTTATTAAAACGTTAAAATAATTTTTTACAGGAAGAAGGAAATATACCTGTAAACATGTGCGAAGCCAGAAATTTCGATCGGAGATGTTAGAAGTGAATTTTTTTTTCAATTTAAAAGAGAAATGTTTTTTATTAACAAGTTATTTTTAATGATTTTAAAAATTTCAATTTTTTATGTTAGTTATTAAAAAAATTAAGTTTTATAAATTATATTAAATAAAAACTATTAAAATATTTTTAATTTTTTAAATCCAATTTTTCATTAACATGTCATAAAGTACCCCCCCCCCCCCCCCCCCCCCCCTCTCTGCGTTTGCAATAGCCATATGGTAAGTGTTAAGTGTCAAGGGAGGCTTCCCTCGTTTCTCCCTTCCCTGGGACCAGAAATCGAGATACGCCTGTATGCTATGGCTCCAATGAAGTATTGAAGATATGATTATAAATTGTTTTAAGTTTAAATTTCTCTGGGTAGGAAATACTTACTGGATAAAAATAAGACTGAAAATGTGCTACAATATGATGGTGTTTGCAACTATTTCTTAAAAATTCATCTGCTAGGTGTACAAAAATATTTTTTATGGAATTAAAATTCTTATCCAAAATATCTTTCAGAAATATAATTATAAAATTTTTTATCAAAATTGTGTTAAATAACTCCACTTAGTTTTTAGATATTTTGTTGGATTTCCGTTTAAACACGCGGCCTTACTATGCTTTGGTCGTGAGAGTAAAATAAGAGATCCGTCCTCGCAATTGTGATTTCAATCGGGATTCCATGGACCAGAAATCGAGATAACACTTTTATACGCGTATTTCACGCTATAAAATAAAAAAAAATACGCTATATAAATTAGGTAATGCGTATTTTTATGCATCGATTTTGTAAACAAAAAGAAGAAAATCCCTTTTATAAACGCAAATTAAATAGATTTGGCTTGAAATATGGAATTTATTATTTTATCCGACATCATGGACATCGTTACAAATTCACAATAATAATTTTAAGGTATTTCATAATGAATTATATGATTACTTTTGTGAAGAAAAACGTAATCACACACTGTTGTGAAGACAAATGTGTGTGTTAGTTAACGAATTTATAGTTCAGGATTACTACAGCACTTGAAAATTTTGACTAGAACTTAAACATTTTAAAACTCATTTCACAAAGTTTCTAAGGTATATTTATTGTGCTATCGATATACAGTGTATTTTGTTGATTAACACATATAAAGAGTAGCGTGCCTTCCTTAAATCTTATATTTTTTCAACGTAGAAACGTCAGAAATTTTATCATGTTGGGCGATAATCCTGTAATTTTTTAAATACAAAATGCAATACATTTAACAAATACCTGAAAAATTGAGTGTAATTGTACATTAGTTAAAAATTCTGGAAGGCAAATTACTCCTTCAAATCAGGTTAGAGTGTATTTTTACTCTTCGGGGAAAATTCTAGCTCAATCTCTGCCTGGAACTATAGTTTCCAAGCTGCTTTGGCTAGATATGGGAAAAGCTCAGCGCGCCTTGGCAGACAGTTCAACTGGATAGGGTTTCTTAAAATCTCGCCAAGATTTATTTCCACATGGCTGGCTCTACGAACGACATCGCTATCTGCAAAGACAGCCACGGCAGCGATAATTATTATTTCGAATTTTAGTACATCAAGTTAAAAGAGTTTTGCCAGCTACGAAAATAGCAAGATTTTAAATGAATTAATTTAAACAAATTTAAGTATTTTATAGTTCTTGAATGAATTTCTAACGTAAAATAGGAAAACCACAGGTTTCTAAAGCAACAAGAGCCAAATCATTAACTGACTTATCTACAACAAAAAATGCACAAAATATTGTTGCGAAAAACGTGTGAATAAGATCACAAAATTAGGCAGTATATAATAGAATTGAAGAAACAAACTGTCTCGGAAGCTAAATGAAATAATTGAATCAAGAAGCGTAGAAAACAAAACTTTTTTTTAATTTCTATGAAGCATACCATCTTGTACAAGACTAAACAAATGAAGTAATGAAAATACAGAAACGATAAATAACCGGTTTCGGAAAATTACATGAGCAACTTCCTAAATTAATTTCAAATAACATTTTTTCATACTACTTTTAGAATACCAATGAATAAAAGACTGAGAAATTAAGAAGAATATAGAAAAAACGAAGTTAGTAACCGGTTTCGGAAATTTTATGAGCTTCCTTCATCAGTTAAATTTAAATAACACTCAATCAAAGCACTTTAAATGTATCAGGCTGCATAGTCAAGAGAAAAAATGGAAAAACAACCGTTTTCGGAAGCTATATGAGCTAACTCCATCAACTGAATTCAAATAGCATTCGATCAAACTAATGCAAAATTACCAGTGAATAATAGACTGCAAAATTAAGAAGAATGTAACAAAAACTGAAGGAAGCAATCGATTTTGATAGCTATATGAACTAACTTCATCAAATAAATTTATACAACAATCGATTCAACAACTGCAAAAAAATATTTAATTTTTCTCATTTTTCCCCCCAAGACCAATAGCTTAGCCACGCCGCTGCCTACGTAATAATAAAGGCCGGGAAATTTCGATTTAAAAAGGGGGAATGTGTAGTTACAGAACAGATGGTAGATGGCGCTGTTATTTCCTGTAAGAGCTGATTTATTACAAAGTTCTTATAATCCTTGTATTTTTAGATTTCTTTACATTATCTAATAATTTAAAATCCGTATCTGTTTGCGTATTATTTGTTTAATATATAGAGTTTTTTTTTATTTAACCTAGAACATTTTTAGTTTCGTAAATTAAAAAAAGGTACAAAATTAATGTCTTTAATATGTTTATCGTTTCGTAAATTAAAAAAAGGAAACGTTATTAACTATTATTAAATTTGTTATTTAAACGTTAAAATAATTTATTACAGGAAGAAGGAAATATACCTGTAAACATGTGCGAAGCCAGAAATTTCGATCGGAGATGTTAGAAGTGAATTTTTTTTTCAATTTAAAAGAGAAATGTTTTTTATTAACAAGTTACTTTTAATGATTTTAAAAATTTCAATTTTTTATGTTAGTTATTAAAAAAATTAAGTTTTATAAATTATATTAAATAAAAACTATTAAAATATTTTTAATTTTTTAAATCCAATTTTTCATTAACATGTCATAAAGTACCCCCCACCCCTCTCGTCAGGAATTTCTCCAGGATTCATAAACAGGGGTGTGTATAATTAAAAAAAAAATGGGGGGGGGATTGTCAACAGGGTAGATTGATTTAAATCAACTTCATTTAAATGAAGATTTAAATTACGTGATTTAAAAAAAAAATCGCCTATTTTTTATATTATTCATTGAAATCAATGTCTTTTTTTAATTAATTGATTTTAAACAATGTGAACATACATTAGTTTATTTCACATTTAATAAGTTTGGATTATATAAAATAATAATCCTTATTAAGTTATTACATACTAATGGTTTGCCCATTAATAATGATGGGGAAATTGAGTTATTTGGGATAAAAGGCTTAGCGAAAATTTGGTGAGATATTAATCGACTAAATAGTGGGACAGGCATACAGACCTAACAAATTATCTAAATTAGGATATGTACTTAATATATTAAAATTTGTTAAAGAAAATAGCTTTAAGAAATAATTCAAATGTTTTTGATAAATTTATGTAATTCCCTGCAATTATTTTCTAATTTTTTTCAGAATTAAATTTCTCCTTATCCCCTTTTTACAGCTTTTGCAGATATTCTGATGTAAATCATGATTATATTAATGAAGAAATATTTATATTTCGATTTATTTTTCTTTACATTCGTAATCGAGTATAACTTGAATTTCCTCGATTTTGATTCTCAACGTTAAAATCACTTACAATGTATGATTTTTAATCTTGTAGATTTAAATTTGTTTTGATAATGTGAATTTAATTATTTAACCTTCACAGCCAGCAACTTAATTTTTAATAATTTTTACAATATTCATTAAATGTGAATATACAAATCAACATTTAGTGCAATAGGTTGTAAAATTGTAATATATTTTAATATTCTAAACAACTAAATTCCCTATAATGCAGATAATGTATGTATTTTAATTATTTATTTAAATTATATGAAATATATTTTTTGTTATATGTTATTCATAAATAAGTTTTTAGTGGTTGTGAGAAAAATCAAACAAACCCAATTTAAATAAAAATCCAATTTGAAACATAAAATCTAATTTAAATAAGAAAAATTCTATTTATTTCATTTTTTTTAAATAAAAAAATCACCAACCCAGCAAGTAGAACACATATTCCATCTTTGGAAAAATTGAGAAAACCACCGTTTCCTCTCATAGTGCAATCAGAATTGCAACATGGTACACAACAATGTACCATTTTTACTGAATTACTTTTGTACAATATTGTTATATTAATGCTATAAAAATCAGTATAATTTAATAAATAGCAACAAATATAAAATTATAAAAAAAAACTTTACTAAAAACAAAAACGTACCTAAAACCTTACGAGTGCATCATGGTTTACATTGAAAAACCGCGAAGAAACAGGAAATAAAAGCGATCCTAGCGGACACTTTAGTGAACTGAGCTGTCTCCCGAAATCAAACCAGCTCCTATCAAGAAGGGATTTTACTCGAAGGGAAAACCCCTGTTCGGTTACTTCTCCTTTTAGCTTTGCGTTTGCAATAGCCAGATGGCGAGAGTTAAGTGTCAAGGGAGCCTTCCCCCTTTTGTGCCTGGGACCAGAAATCCAGGTATGCCTCTATACTATGGTATTGAAGATATGATTATAAATTATTTGACGTTTAAATTTCTTTGGGTAGGAAATACTTACTGGATAAAAATAAGAATGAAAATGTGTAAGAAAAAAACATTATGCAACTATTGCAAAACATTTGCAACTATTTCTTAAAATTTCATCTGCTAGGTGTACAAAAATATTTATATGGAATTAAAATTCTTATCTAAAATATCTTTCAGCAATATAATTATAAAATATTTTTAATAAAATTGTGTTAAATAATTCCACTTAGTTTTTAGATATTTTGTTGGATTTCCGTTTAAACACGCGACCTTACTATGCTTTGGTCGTGAGAGTAAAATAAGAGAACTGTCCTCGCAATTGTGATTTCAAATGGGATTCCCTGGACCAGAAATCGAGATAACACTTTTATACGCGTATATCACGCTATAAAATAAAAATATACGCTATATAAATTAGGTAATGCGTATTTTTATGCATCGATTTTGTAAACAAAAAGAAGAAAATCCCTTTTATAATCGCAAATTAAATAGATTTGGCTTGAAATATGGAATTTATTATTTTATCCGACATCATGGACATCGTTACAAATTCACAATAATAATTTTAAGGTATTTCATAATGAATTATATGATTACTTTTGTGAAGAAAAACGTAATCACACTCTGTTGTGAAGACAAACGTGTGTGTTAGTTAACGAATTTATAGTTCAAGATTACTACAGCACTTGGAAAATTGACTAGAACTTAAACATTTTAAAACTCATTTCACAAAGTTTCTAAGGTATATTTATTGTGCTATCGATATACAGTGTATTTTGTTGATTAACACATATAAAGAGTAGCGTGCCTTCCTTAAATCTTATATTTTTTCAACGTAGAAACGTCAGAAATTTTATCATGTTGGGCGATAATCCTGTAATTTTTTAAATACAAAATGCAATACATTTAACAAATACCTGAAAAATTGAGTGTAATTGTACATTAGTTAAAAATTCTGGAAGGCAAATTACTCCTTCAAATCAGGTTAGGGTGTATTTTTACTCTTCGGAAAAATTCTAGCTCGATCTCTTCCTGGAAATATAGTTTCCAAGCTGCTTTGGCTAGATATGGGAAAAGCTCAGCGCGCCTTGGTAGACAGTTCAACTGGATAGGGTTTCTTAAAATCTCGCCAAGATTTATTTCCACATGGCTGGCTATACGAACGACATCGCTATCTGCAAAGACAGCTACGGCAGCGATAGTTATTATTTCGAATTTTAGTACATCATGTTAAAAGAGTTTTGCCAGCTACGAAAATAGCAAGATTTTAAATGAATTAATTTAAACAAATTTAAGTATTTTATAGTTCTTGAATGAATTTCTAACGTAAAATAGGAAAACCACAGGTTTCTAAAGCAACATGAGCCAAATCATTAACTGACTTAACTACAACAAAAAATGCACAAAATATTGTTGCAAAAAACGTGTGAATAAGATCACAAAATTAGGCAGTATATAATAGAATTGAAGAAACAAACTGTCTCGGGAGCTAAATGAAATAATTGAATCAAGAAGCGTAGAAAACAAAACTTATTTTTAATTTCTATGAAGCATACCATCTTGTACAAGACTAAACAAATGAAGTAATGAAAATACAGAAACGACAACTAACCGGTTTCGGAAAATTACATGAGCAACTTCCTAAATTAATTTCAAATAACATTTTTTCATACTACTTTTAGAATATCAATGAATAAAAGACTGAGAAATTAAGAAGAATATAAAAAAAACGAAGTTAGTAACCGGTTTCGGAAATTTTATGAGCTTCCTTCATCAGTTAAATTTAAATAACACTCAATCAAAGCCCTTTAAAAGTATTAGGCTGCATAGTCAAGAGAAAAAATGAAAAAAAAAACGTTTTCGGAAGCTATATGAGCTAACTCCATCAACTGAATTCAAATAGCATTCGATCAAACTAATGCAAAATTACCAGTGAATAATAGACTGCAAAATTATGAAGAATGTAACAAAAACTGAAGGAAGCAATCGATTTTGATAGCTATATGAACTAACTTCATCAACTAAATTTCTACAACAATCGATTCAACAACTGCAAAAAAATATTTAATTTTTCTCATTTTTTCCCCCAAGACCAACAGCTTAGTCACGCCGCTGCCTACGTAATAATAAAGGCCGGGAAATTTCGATTTAAAAAGGGGGAATGTGTAGTTACAGAACAGATGGTAGATGGCGCTGTTATTTCCTGTAAGAGCTGATTTATTACAAAGTTCTTATAATCCTTGTATTTTTAGATTTCTTTACATTATCTAATAATTTAAAATCCGTATCTGTTTGCGTATTATTTGTTTAATATATAGAGTTATTTTTTATTTAACCTAGAAAATTTTTAGATTCGTAAATTAAAAAAAGGTACAAAATTAATGTCTTTAATATGTTTATCGTTTCGTAAATTAAGAAAAGGAAACTTTATTAACTATTATTAAATTTGCTATTGAAACGTTAAAATAATTTTTTACAGGAAGAAGGAAATATACCTGTAAACATGTGCGAAGCCAGAAATTTCGATAGGGGATGTCAGAAGTGAATTTTTTTTTCTATTTAAAATTGAAATTTTTTTTTATTAACAAGTTATTTTTAATGATTTTTAAAATCTCAATTTTTATGTTAGTTATTAAAAAAATTAAGTTTTATAAATTATATTAAATAAAATTATTAAAATAATTTTAATTTTTTAAATCGAATTTTTCATTAACATGTCATAAAGTAACCCCCACCCCTATCGTCAGGGATTTCTCCAGGATTCATAAACTGGGGTGTGTATAATTAAAAAAATTGGAGGGCGGGATTGTCAACGGGGTAGATTGATTTAAATCAACTTCATTTAAATCAAGATTTAAATAACTTGTTTTAAAAAAAAAATCGCTTATTTTTTATATTATTCATTAAAATCAAAGTCTTTTTTTAATTAACTTATTTTAAACAACGTGAACATACATTAGTTTATTTCACATTTATAAGTTTGGGTTATATAAAATAATAATGCTTATTAAATTATTACATACTAATGTTTTGCCCATCAATAATGATGGGGAAATTGAGTTATTTGGGATAAAAGACTTATCAAAAATTTGGAGAGATATTTGTCGACGAAATAGTGGGACAGACATACAGACTTAACATATTATATAAATAAGGATATGTATTTAATATATTAAAATGTGTTAAAGAAAATAGCTATAAGAAATAATTAAAATTTTTTTGATAAATTTATATAATTCCTTACAAATATTTTCTAATTTTTTTCAGAATTAAATTTCTCCTTATCCCCCTTTTTACAGCTTTTGCAGATATTCTGATTTAAATCATGATTATATTAATGAAGAAATATTTATATTTCGATTTATTTTTCTTTACATTCGTAATCGAGTATAACTCGAATTTCCTCGATTTTGATTCTCAACGTTAAAATCACTTATAATGTATGATTTTTAATCTTCTAGACTTAAATTTGTTTTGATAATGTGAATTTTATTATTTAACCTTCACAGCCAGCAGCTTAATTTTTAATTATTTTTACATTATTTATTAAATGTGGATATACAAAACAACATTTAGTGCAATAGGTTGTAAAATTGTAATATATTTTAATATACTAAACCACTAAATTCCCTATAATGCAGATAATGTATGTATTTTAATTAATTATTTAAATTATATGAAATATATTTTTTGTTATATGTTATTCATAAATAAGTTTTTAGTGGTTGTGAGAAAAATCAAACAAACCCAATTTAAATAAAACTCCAATTTGAAACAAAAAATCTAATTTAAATAAGAAAAATCCTATTTATTTGAATTTTTTAAAATAAAAAAAATCACCAACCCAGCAAGCAGAACACATGTTCCATCCTTGGGAAAATTGTGAAAACCAACGTTTCCTCTCATAGTGCAATCAGAATTGCCACATGGTACACAACAATGTACCATTTTTACTGAATTATTTTTGCACAATAATGTTATATTAATGCTATAAAAATCAGTAAAATTTAATAAATAATAACAAATATAAAATACTTACGAGTGCATCATCGTTTACATTGAAAAACCGCGAAAGAACAGGAAATAAAAGCGATCCTAGCGGACACTTTAGTGAACTGAGCTGTAGCCCGAAATCAAACCAGCGCCCATCAAGAAGGGATTTTACTCGATGGGAATACCCCTGTACGGTTACTTCTTCTTTTAGTATTGCGTTTGCAATAGCCAGATGGTAAGTGTTAAGTGTCAAGGGAGCCTTCCCTCGTTTATCCCTGGGACCAGAAATCGAGATACGCCTCTATGCTATGGCTCCAATGAAGTATTGAAGATATGATTATAAATTATTTTAAGTTTAAATTTCTCTGGGTAGGATATACTTACTGGATAAAAATAAGAATGAAAATGTGCTACAATATGATGGTGTTTGCAACTATTTCTTAAAAATTCATCTGCTAGGTGTACAAAAATATTTTATATGGAATTAAAATTCTTATCCAAAATATCTTTCAGAAATATAATTATAAAATTTTTTTATCAAAATTGTGTTAAATAACCCCACTTAATTTTTAGATATTTTGTTGGATTTCCGTTTAAACACGCGACCACAGAATACTATATTCAGAAGGCTCACTCCCATAGGATCCTATGGCAACATTTCTAACATGGGATGTCGCATAGACACTAGCGCTAGTCAGATGGACCAACTGAAGTGCAATGCGTCTGCCAGATTTGGCGCGTTATCGCTCGCTTGGCGATTTTTTTTTAAACGGGAGGGGAACAAAATGTTGAGGACTGTACTTAAAAATACATTAATCTGCAACATAAATATATTCATTAGTTTAAGAATATTTAAATAAACATAGTTATATATTTAATTCAAATAATCATAAAATAGATTAAAAAATACACACATTGCATTGTCTCACTATAAAACATAATGCACAAAAAATTACAAGCTAACATACTCAAAAGACTGAAATATTATATAATATTTTCAGTCTAAAAAGTATACTAGCGTGTTGATCGTTAATTACTTGATCCTTAATTTATTCTGGGATACTGATAATAGACTTTTTTTTTTAAATATAAAAATATTCATAAAGTAAATATCAAATTTACATAAATGCACTATCGAAGTTGTGGAACTCAATCATTAATTACCCGAGGGGGGGGGGGGATTTTCCACCATAAGGCACTTAATAAAAATTTTACATAAATATATACACATACTATATCACATTCAACTAAGAAAAAGCTATCCAAATATCAATTATTTCACATTTTATAAAAATACGGAAAATATTTTTTAACTAATTATACCACTACCTCTTAAAATTTAGTCTAATCCGGCAGTAATAACACAGCACTAATATACTTATATGAACACGTGTATACTTATGAACACGTGTATACTTATGAACACGTGTATACTTATAATGAACACGTATGTAGGATGGTGATAACTAAAATTATTTCAATTTTAATAAACATAAATTACATACCCTGTAACGCAACCAGTTTTCTTTTATCAATCCATTTCTATGAAATGATCTAAACACTTAACAAATAATCCTTTTTCACGTTACTCAAACCACGCTAGTCTGTTCTAAGTTTTCGCCGAGCGAAATAGGGTTATAACATTGAAAATCGTCTTGGAACCAAACCAGACTATCGCCAAGCGCTCGAAACAAACCAGACCATCGCCAAGAGCGCGCCAACCCAATGTTTGGTCTATCTCTAATGGCCGCCGCGAAAACGAAACTATCGAGAGTGACAGGTCTGTATAGTAGTCTGTGCACGCGACCTTACTATGCTTTGGTTGTGAGAGTAAAATAAGAGATCTGTCCTCGCAATTGTGATTTCAATTGAGATTCCGTGGACCAGAAATCGAAATAACACTTTTATACGCGTATTTCACGGTATAAAATAAAAAAATACGCTATATAAATTAGGTAATGCGTATTTTTATGCATCGATTTTGTAAACAAAAAGAAGAAAATCCCTTTTATAATCGGAAAATAAATAGATTTGGCTTGAAATATGGAATTTATTATTTTATCCGACATCATGGACATCGTTACAAATTCACAATAATAATTTTAAGGTATTTCATAATGAATTATATGATTACTTTTGTGAAGACAACATTGCTAGTTAACGAATTTATAATTCAAGATTACTACAGCACTTGGAAAATTGACTAGAACTTAAACATTTTAAAACTCATTTTATTTTCCGGGTAATTAAAAATATCCTTCAAAGAGGATAAATTTAGATATATCCTACTAAAATTAGAAGTTAAACGAATGTAAGTTCCTAAAGTAATGTATATGTCGTGTATACGTATGTATATATCGTAATTTAATGTATATGTCGGAGGTCGCACGTAGCAACAGCTGTTTGTGCACCGGGTGTTCTGTGGCTCATAGAGTGATGTAGCAATTAGAACATGGATCTCCGCCGGCTTCGCGAGCTCACCTCGCTGCTCTCGCCCATTAAAAAACATCACAGAATCCGGTCTCGCTGCCTGTCGGAGGTCGCACGTAGCAACAGCTGTTTGTGCAACGGATGTTCTGTGGCTTATATAGTAATGTAGCAATTAGAACATGGATCTACGTCCGCTTCCTGAGCTAACCTCACCCGCTAAAAATACATCACAGATTCTAGTCCCGCTGGCTGTCAGAGGTCGCACATAGCAACAGTTATTTGTGCAACAGGTGTTTCATAGCTCATTGAGGGATTTTCATGTTACGTCCGCTCCACGGACGTAAGCATGTGCTCTGTGAACCATGGAACACCTATTGCACAAACAGATTTTGCTACGGGCGAACTTCAACATTCAGCGGGGTTGGATTCTGTGTTTTTTTAGCGTGAAAGGTAAGACCGCGAAGTGGTACAGGATCCATGTTCGAATTGCTACGGAGCAACTGTTGCACACACATCTATTGTCATATTGTGGTCAAATCTGACTGTCGTCCCGTTAAGAGAGAAATACCAAACTTTGATAAAAAAACGATACCACGTTAACCAAATATTACCGAAATTTGATAAAAAACGGTACTTAGAAATTCGATAAAACACCTCTCACCTTCTACTTTCCCCATCTTTTTTTTAAGGCGTCTTTCCTCTTCTTTTGCTCTTCAGGAGGTGGATCCATCATCTCAGGAGGATAAATTTTTATTATAGCTTCCAAAAAGGACTTAAATAGCTCCTGATAATTTCCTTTGTGGTAACGACGCCACATGAAATCGGCCAGGTAGGAATCATACTGATCCAATCCCACGCAACGCCGGTTACCACGCTGCTGTCATTTAATCCAACTCCACGTTCCTTCAATAGTATTTGTGTGCGCCCCTGTTACCGGATCCTTAAATGTCAGACTATGATTTACTGACTGGTGTACGAACCCTTCATCTGAAAGGCAATCGTACGTCTTCCAGAAGTCTGATATTGTTGTTGTCCCCGGTTCAACATACTTTTTTATAACATTCAACAACACATCCTTACTTCTGTTTTCAACCACTTCAAAAAACATCTCACAGACCCCTTTTCAATTCCTTCAAACACCCAATTACCTATCACTTGCTTGCCCCTATTATACTTTCTTTTGCCGAACATGCTCTCATCAATCTCAACAATCTTACCAGGTCCACCAAGTATTCCGCTTTCACTCACAATCACTTCCACACACACCTCTCTACAAAAATTCTTCCAATCCGTTATCGTGTTTTTAGACATATTCATCTCATCCACCATCCAATCAGAGTCTTTTTCACACACAGCCATGTCATTTTAAAAATCTCAATCAAACTCAATATAGAATACTCAAACCACGTACCATTCCTTATACTCCTCTTCATATAATGCGCATTCCCTCCAAAAACACGGCAAACCCACGTATAACCATCACACTCTTCCGTACTATCATTTCTCTCACACAATCGCATAGGCGATTTACGTTTAGGACATTCGTACCCACTTGCAATCAACCCCTGATTCATACACCATTTAATCACATTCATTTTACCACTATCTATCAAACAATTAAACAAAATACTATATCTTTCACTCTTCACAGCCATTTAACACACACAAAACAAATCAAAGAAACTTCACCAATACTTGTATCTATTCCTTCAAATTACGCCACCTATGAGATCAGCACCAGATTAATGAAATAAATATAAAAAAAGTTTCAATTCATATAAATTATGTACTTTTAAAAGATCAGCAGATTTATAAAATAACAATAGAATAAATTCCAATTAGACATCCAATTCTAAACATCCAATTTTAAAAGACCAGTATAAGAATTAAGTAAGCATAGAATAACACAAGTTTAGACAGTTGCCAAAGTA
This sequence comes from Amaurobius ferox, assembly GCA_951213105.1. Lineage (NCBI taxonomy): Eukaryota > Metazoa > Arthropoda > Arachnida > Araneae > Amaurobiidae > Amaurobius > Amaurobius ferox. The sequence continues at coordinate 146,340,032 of OX578145.1, forward strand.
ACCAACTTGCAAGATTAGCATGATTATGAAGAGTTAAAGCGTTCACACACACACAATATAGTACTCCGCTTATCGCCGATTTGGCGCTTTAAAAAGAACGGCCGTACTCTAGGATATAGCCGTCCAATTCAAACAAATGGGCCGCTCTGTCCTCAAGTATCTTGAAATTAGGTGTCATTTCCTCTTTCAGCACTGGAAGGCCGTTAATTTCAAATCTAATTGCTGTGCCGCCAATGTAAACAAACGCCTGGCTTGTGTTCTCTCCTTATTTAGTTTTTCCATCTTATAAGTCCAGTCGCGGATGCCAGTTTTGTAGAGAAAATAACTTATAAAAAATTATTATTATCATGAAGGAACACCTTTATTACTGTTGACTTATAGAACTGTTTTATATCCTTTTTCATTTTTAAGAACACTTTCTTCTTGCGGTTGAGTTGAGCTGAGTTGACACAAAAGATAAATCCCCAATAACCAAAGGCTTTAGAAGCAGGAATTAGACTGTGCTACAAAAACAAAAGCGCACGGGTTATGCAAAAAGATGAAATCATTTGATTTCATTAACTTGTTTTTCTATGAAAAACGTTATGTATAAGATTAAGATTTCGACAGAAACTTTGAAAAGCCCTGATCTGAATTTGATTGATTGTATTACAGTTGTCGAAAACACAGTAATAATTTTTGAGGAGATTAATATTAACACCACAGAAATGGGCAACTTGATCACAAGTGCGGAAACATTTGCTGGAAACATTAAAGTTAATCCTGAACATTACTTTCAACTGCACCATAGAAGACAAATGAGGCCGAGAAGGATGTAAGAGTATACTGAAAATGAAGTAAACATAGACCTAAAACAATTCTATAGAAAAGAGTTCAAGGTTGTCCTTGATACACTATGTAGAGACCTTGAACAAGGATAATCCTTTCCCTTGAACAAGGGTAATCTGACAATCGAAGCAATTGCAGAGGCTGTCATGATGTTCCCTCCAGCTACTAGGCCTGATATGCATGCTCTACAAAGTGAGTTAGAAGTCTTCTTTAACATATGTAAGGATAGACATATACTATCAATGGAAACATTGAAGAACGTCATGGTTCAATTCAAAAATGCATTAAAGATGGCTTTCAAAATGTGCCAATTGACTATAACAGTCGGTTATGGAGTCAGCACAAATGAAAGAGCCTTCAGTCAGCTAAAGATTGTGAAAGGTTCCTTGAGGACAACAATAACAGACATGAGGCTTAACAGCTTGATGCTTTTGAAGTGCGAATCAGACTTGGGAAACGAAATCAACTTGGAAGATTCTGTGGAAAGGTGGTCTTGCCTCAAACAAAGATGAATAGGTGTCTATATAAAATAAGTCAAACACAGTAAAATCTTTTTTATCCATATTCCATTTATATGGATCTCTGGAGTGTATATCATGATATAATATCATCCATCATAATATCATGGTTTAAAAGATAATGTGTTAGTGAGGAGGAAGAGAAAGTACAACAGTAATACCTTGAAGCCAGCCAGGGATGATACTAATTTTTAAATAAATTTTATCTGAAATGTACCAAGTTTGCCAACTTGGATCTTGATTTTTCCAACTGTACAGGGATTTCTCGACATTCGGGGGGGGGGGGGAACTCCTCCCTGTCCTCCCCCCTTAGAGAGGGCCCTGCCTATGAATCACTTACGGTGCTTGCGGGATGTGCCCCTTTCGACCTAACATTGAAACTGGAAGTTTCTGTATATTAAATCATTGAATGGCGACAAGATGCTTTTATTGTAGAGAACTTTATTAAGACCCAAGATGTTGAAAAGAGCAAAAGCACCTTGGTAGAACCATGGCGAGAGATCATTATTCCTTGGGACACCAATTATGAAAGCAGAGATGGCCTTTCCATCTGTACCGATGGATCAAAGATGCAGGATAAAGTAGATTGCTCTAGCGGTCTATCAGAACAAAGTCCTACTGACTAAGGAATACTAGAGGCTAAATGATGAAACCACCATGTTCAATATTACCATGTTCATGATGAAACCACCATGTTCAATACTATTTATAAAGCTAGAGTATATAAAAAAGAAAATGCACAAGTGGTTCATATTTACTCTGACTCTTGCTCGGCCATTCTAATGCTCAACATTCGGACCTCCAGAAATGAATTGGTTCATAAGATTAAAACCATTCTGAGTAACCTCCGTTGAGAGTATTACTTCCATTGGATCAAAGCTCACCTACGGCAGATAGGAAAGAAAAAATCAGAACAACTGGCAAAAGATAAAGCGTGGATGTTGTTTATTTCATCACTATCCAACAACTTAGAACCCAAGTAAAGGCTGAAACTATCAAGTAATTGCAACACCTATGGGAAGGGTGGATAAAGGCCCTTTATCAACACATACCAAATGTCACAACCCCCCCCCCCCCTTTGCCTAAATAACTTTTGGGCATTCTATGCACCCAGTGGTAGTTGCAAGACCATTTTTGAAAATTTTTATATTTTTCACAAATGTTTCTACGTATTTCATCAAATGAAAAACAATTTTTAACACTCTTTCAACTTGCTTGTTTTCTGGTGCGGCCATTTTTCCAACAACTCTAAATTTGAAGAATTTCGATTTTCACGCAAATTTAAATATTTTGGAACCCAAACGAGCTAGATACTTGGGATAAAAGCTATTTTATTGGCCCTAAATTTGTCTATATTTCATATCATAATAAAAATTTATCTATCTCCTACCTGATTGGCTGAAATTCAGCTCTGAATTTCAGTGTCGGTTTAGCGAAAAATACAGTTTTTGAGACTTTTAAAATGAATTAAGCAATTTTAAATTATACCTTATCCTACTCCCATAGTCTTAGGAAATTTTAAGACTCAGAACTTTACTGTTTTATTTTATTATGCCCCAAACATTACGATTTATTCAAATGTACTAATATTTAAACCTTAATATTTCTGGGGGGGGGAACCGGGAAAAATCTGAAAGTTACAAGGAACCAAGTATTATATCGTAGCTAATTGTGCTAAAAAGTTGGAGTTTCAGACTTTTCTGGTTTCATTGCTATGGAGAAATGAATAAGTCTTAAAAGTAACAAATATTAATTTTGACTTACCAACTATGGTGGAACGGAAAAAAAAATTTTACCCATAAACTTTCCGTAATAGAAGACAAAAGTTACCTCTTGGTATGAGATATCTTTACTCAAAATGTAAATGATTTTGATTAATATCTTTAGGTGCTGCAAGATCATTGAAAATTGAAAAAGATGTGAAAAATCTCCAATTTTTTGAGAAAATTTCTAATTTTTTATTTTTTAATCAATTTAATGGGATAGAGGTGAAAATTAGCTTTATATATAAGATGTCTTCTTGAAGAATTCAAATAATTTTAATTAATTATTTTCCTTATCACAACAAAGTTGAAAATTGCGAAAATTGCAAAAGAATGAATTATTTCGATATTTATTCCTAATAGCATATTTAATTTTATGAACGTCATAGGGCCCTAAAGATAAATAATGCTTTATGCTTAATAATAAATTTGAATAAGTTAATTGGTAAAAAATTTTACGAACTTTGTTACATGGAATAGAAATGTCGACTTTCACATCACATTTCTCATGCAATTCTTACTAAAATCAGCACTCCCACAGGTAAAATTGCAATGATCATGAAGATGCCATTGATGTCTTGGGGGTGTTGTGGTCGCAGTATATTTTCATATCAGCGCTTTGTGAGCAGCCGTAAGTGTAGTATACAGCAGTAGCACAGAGTTAGATTTTTGACTGAGGAGGCTGAACATTTGGCAAAAAATTTGGTATTACAAATGACATTTGTATTGGAATTCGCATTTTTATAAGTGTTCTTTATTTCAGTAAGCTTTATATGTTGGTGAAGAAAATAAAAAAAATTTACATAAAAATGCAAAAAGTGGATGAAATGAACTTTTACAAATTTTACTAAATTAGAAGAACTTTTGCAATCATTTTATTAAATATGAAGTCATGGTCGCCCATAGGGGAGGTAAAGGGGGTCACACTCCCCCTTGGACATTCAATATAACAAAGGCGAGCATGAAGCCAGTCTAAGTTGTACATCATGTGCTTAAGTTTGCTCTCCCCCCCCTCCCCAGGAAAAATGTTTACAGGCAAAGACGTATCCAAAAATTTCATTTCGGGGGGGGGGGGGGGGGGTCCAAAGTATAGTGAACTTTCAATAAAAAAAAAAGCTTGAAAAAGCTAATTAAACTTGACTAAATTCATACTGGATCACAGTTGAACGAGAAAACACAAGAGTACAAGTAAGGACGTATCTAGGAATTTCATTTCGGGGGGAGGTCCGGCCCCCCCTCTATGAATACGTCCTTGTTTACAGGCGCCTATGTATGAAGTAGAAATATATTAGAATATTATTAGCAAGTGATAGAAAAAATATATCAGTTTTGTAAATATAAACAGCTAGAACTAACGAAATAAAGCAATTCAAAGGCGTGCACTAAAAATGGGTGAGAACACTAAAAATGGGTGAGAGTCAACAATGTCCTTAAACAAATTTGTATATTAATTATTTACAAATACTATACTTTGAAAACTTAAAAACATCCTAACCACAATATGCTAAATATCCGCAAGAAAATTATCAATGGCTTTTGTTTAAAGGATTTGATTTTTAAAATGAAATCAGATATATTCTTTCTAAAACTCCCAAATATGCAAACAGATGCTTTGCTATATTGTTGCTGCGACTAAGTCTACTTCACAAACTACTTAAGTTTAAAGGTAGTCATTATTAGTGTGTTTCTTCATCTTGATATTGTTTGCATTTAGGTGAATGCCATGTTATTCGGGGAAAATGCCTCATATTTTTTAGTATTACATATAACTTTTTTCTGCGAAGACTAATTAATAGAACCATGTTTGACCGAAAATGACGAATCCACTACCCTTGGCCAAGAAATTTACATTCATGAAACATCTTGTTCCATATCCAATCATTGTCTGTCATTACGCTGTTTATAAAGGATTGAAAATGGGCAAAGAAATAGCCACACCTTTCTGGAAGCTAGCTTATAGTTCTAGCTTATCAACCAGGGCGGAGTTTGACAGATGGGCTGTCCTGATTCCATGATTTTTTCAATACACTGTGAAGGCTAGATGATCAGAGCTTCTAGATATGCGTTTTAATGGGAAAAATACTTTAAAACGTCTCATTTTAAGTAAGTAAAGTGTAATAGTTTTCTAAAGTGATTCTTCTTGGTTTTGATAGTGAAAATTGTGTACAGAGATGCCTTTGAGACGTACTTGACAGCACTAAGAACAATTGTCGGATTTAGAAAGAAGTCTTATCAATGGCCCATGGGAAATTGGTTGCTCCAACAGACGTATCAGTCGCCATCTTGGTCGGAGCGATATGGTAGTTGCTCGGTGATGGAAACAGTGGATCAAATAAAACCCATGTAACTATCGTAGAGGCTTAGAACGCCTCAGACATATAACTGTTCGAGAGGATCGTGCAGTCAGGAGAGGAGCCACATCTACACCAATGGCGTGGCTATCAACCATCCCTTATGCATCCTGTATCAATGTATATTATTCGGAGACGACTGGCAAAAGGTGGGATTAAGTGTCAACGTCCATTAATGCGTCTACCACTGACCCCTCAACATTGTTCGAGGCGTCTGGATTGGTGTTTACCTCGGTCAACCTAGACAGTGAGGTCTCTAACTTTCGAGGCAGGTTTAGAGACAAATTCCGCTTCTCTCTCAGTACTGATGACTGCCGCATAGGTGTGTGGATGAGGACTGGACTTTTTTCATGATTATACGAGAAGGCTATTAAGAGCAAAGCATCTTAGACAAGCAAGAGCAGGAGGGACTAATCTCCCTTAGGAACAGGATCATCATCACCTTACGAAAATTATTTTATTTCAATAATCTATCAAATTTTATTCTCATCTAAATTTAGAGTTCTTATTAGAGGTTTAGAAACTGCATCTCAAAAACTAAAAGAACTAGCTTTAAACAATAAGCATGAATTTGTAGCTCTTTGAAAGCCCTAGAAATGTATATAATTGGATTTTGCATCGAACTCTATTTGTTTTTTTTTTCAGGGGGGGAGGAGGGGCTTAAACTTTGAAACTTAAAAATCAGTTATTTTCCATGTTTCATACTTTCACTCGAAATATTTTCGAAAGTATAAAAGATCGATATAATGAGGAAACGATAAAAATATGTATGAGAAAATTTAGTTTCTAAATTTATAAGTATATTTAAAAAAGCTTTCATAGTTTTCGAGTAAACATCTTGTCAGGTGGAAAAAGTTTGAAAATTTAACGTGTTTCAAGCATAGGCGCCGAGTTTTCAAAATCTCAGGATAGGGGGGGGGGGAGGAAATCCGATAAAGTTATATAAAATATTCACAAAGTCGATAAAGATATAACAACTTACAAGGCCGCCTTGAAGAAAGCAAGCATATGTCAGTTAGGGGACTATAATTGGTTCGAAGTCATTTTAAGCCCCTAATCAGGCCAAAAGAATAGTATGCGTCCTTAACAACCGCCAAGACTGAACTGCCCAACGAACGGCAGTAGTGGTTGTTAAGAGCGCATACTGTTATTTTGGCCTGAAAAGGGGGGGATTATAATGTCATCGAAGCAACTGTAGTCACCTAACTGAAATATATATGCTTTCCTCAAGGAAGTTTTGTAAGTTATTGTCTTATAAGCAATAGTTTTGGAGTGAGATAACCGAGTGGTTAAGTCACGGGGATTGTGCTCGGAGGACCCGAGTTCGATTTCCAGCTTTGCCTAAACTGTCCCCGTGTACGAGCACTTTAAATTTGTGGATTTGAAAGTCCTTTCGAACTGTTGGTAGCAAAAGAAGGAGAGTTGGTCCCTGTGGATGTCGCCCCCACTGGGTTCCAGTCTAAATTAGATGGCATTGTCCCGGAGGTCTAAACAGATATCTTATACCTTCGAGTAAGTTGGACGGGCTGGGTCGAAAGAAAGATATCAGCAGTTTTATTTATTGTACGATAAATATTTTTAATCTTTTTAGGCCTATTTATATTTGTAAGTTAAGAGTTGATTAGGAAAATCCATATAGTTACTATGCATCAATATTATAATATATAATAATTGCAATGGATTTTAATATAAAAATTAACTAGTAGCAAAATTGTTAATTAATCAAAAAAAATCTGAAAGTTAATACACGTTAACGCTTAATATCAACTCTTAACTACCTATCAGCTGATTTTGACACAATTCAGCTGATTTGACACAAACGTTCGGTGCTCACAAAGAGTCCTCGAAGGGTGTTCACCAGGATTAAAGCTACCCGCGGGGTTTGCAGCTTCAAACGGAATGGATGCCACCTGTAAAGACATCACTGATATATAGAATCGAGGAGTAATTACAGATAAGATCTCTTTAGGTCAGGGAGGGTCAGAGATCAAAAGACAAGAATGCCGCTGTTGACAGTATTCCAGGGGGTGGACGTTATCGCCGTTCGTGACGTCACTGGTTTAGAAGGAGAAGTGCCAGTTTAGCCGAGTAGTATTCAATTCTATGGGAAAACATAGACTGTGTCAGTCGTTGTTTTAATATAATTTGCATTTCTATCGTAAAAGTGAAGTTTAAGTGTAAATTTGTGTATTATAGATGTATATATATTAGTATTTTCACGTATATAAAGTATAATTTTGATTAATTGTTGTATATAAATTGTGTATTGTGAGCGCAAAAATACCTGGTTGCTGCGCGGTTGCTTTCTGTTCGAATTATTATAAGAAGTCAATGGGATCTATCAGTTTTCATAGATTTCCAAAAGATCCTACACTCTAAAAATTATGAATCATGCAGTGCAAAAGAGGGGATAAAATAACCATTGCTAACGCAACTGTCTCTTCGAGTCACTTTTCTGATGAAGATTTTCGGTCTAAATTTTTGAATTTAAACGATTTAAACAAGGAGCCAATGGCACAAAGTTCTCACCATTAATACCGCAGCTAAAAATAATGTTTTTAATATAGCAGTATAAAAAAATACTTATGATTAACATGTTTCATTGATATGTAAAATTGGTGGTCCTCTAAGTAATCCAAAAAACAAAATAAAAAAAATAAAATCGACTTAATATGCAGTATCTAAAATATATAAAAATAATTTATATTTCTGATACTAGCAATTATGAAGTTTTCTTTCTTTTTTTGGAGGAGGGGGGAGGGAGATATTAGCATTTTGTAAACTAATTTACACAATTTAGTTTATTGCAAAATGTATGTAAAGTTAATTTTAAATACCTTAAGCATTTTACTTTGTTATTAATATACATAATCATAAAACGCAATCCTTTACTAATCATAATATTGACATTATATTTACATCATCTCAAGTTATGGAACATTTCGTTTTGATATGTAAAAAGCTTAGAATACAAAACAAAAATCATCAAAGTTGAAATATAATGCATAAAAATTTTATTTACAATAAAACTAAAAGCCAACGGCACATTTTCCAGAAGAAATAAAAATGTGGGAGAATTGCTTTCTTAGAAATGCATGGCACATATATATCAAAAGAGAAATGCGTCATTAAGAACTTGCAGTCAAAGTTAGCAAACATTTCACTTTCTATATCACTAAAAGCCATAACTTTGTTTTCACGAACTAGAACATTCATTCGCATTAAACACTTAAATAAGACTTTCATGCAACAATTAGTAGTGAGAAAAAAGCAAAGAAAAGCCTCTAAATGGTGTAAAAACAGTATCATGGCATAAAAATGGTATGTATTGATTTATTATTTATGATCCATGTGAACATTGCTTTAAAATTTTAAAATTGTACATAGTTTATATATTAAAAGCTCTATAAAGTTTAATAACATCAATTTTGCATGCTTCAAATATCTTTGTGAAAACTGACATATCTAGTGGCTTATCCAAGAGTCATACTATTCTACTAGCTCATAAAATGCATCGTCTTTTTGTTGGGTAAATAAAATAAATCTACTGCCATTGACCATCCATTCGACCGTTCCCCCCTTTTCCCCAAATCCGATCTACGCTTTTTAACGCTTTACAACAAAGTTGAAAAGTGTTTATGACTTTGTTCATTCTGTCTGTCTGTCTGTCCGTTAGCACGATAATTGCCGTAAAAATGACTTAATCAAAATGAAATTTTAGTATGTTGTTCAGACGGTCTGTAGAACCTATGGGAATATAAATGAATAATATCACCCAATTAGTTTTGGATTGAACCCGGGTCGAAAAAATGAAATACATTGAGCCCTATGGGACCTAATTTTTCAAACATTTTTTAAGCGGATTTAAAATTCACAAAGGTAATATTCAATTTTAGGTAATATTCAAATTGTTCCATAAAATATATAAAAAAAAATTCAGCGATATATATTCAGTAGTTTTTTAAATAAAAATTAAAATAATAATTACACCTCTTATATGAAACGATCACGTGACCATGATATGAAACGATCACATGACCCACTTCAAAATGATATATGGCATCCATCTTGTTTCAAAATCATGATTTTTTTAAGTTCTTTTTAATTCATATTGAGTGTTGTATCCGTCCTAAAACTACTTTATTTTTGCTTAAATTCTGTGCATCTACATACTGAAACAACGCAATGACAATATATTTGAGTTTAAATGCTCATCTAAATTTGATTATTTCTACAACTAAGCCTATTTTTCACCTATGTAAAATGTAAACAGCAAAATATATAGAATGAGTTGTATTAGAATTCCTGTATTTTTTTAACACAAAATAATTTAGTCCATGGAGTCTGCATGGCTGATATGAATGAAATATTAATTGATTTCATAGAGAGAAGAACGATTTTTTTCGATGAAGTTTCAAGCATAGAGTTTAATTTTTTGTAGCTCCATGGTCTTAAACAAAATGTTTAAATGAAATAAATTATTATAGTATTGTGATGAATGAAATGAATGGGAGAAAGTTATGAATGAAATCCTGTTTTTATAGAGAGATCCAGGCGTGTTATTTTTTCTATGACGTCATTTGAATTAATTTCAGTTGTTTTCGATGAAGTTTTCAAAAATAATAAATTATCGTAGTATTATGATAATTCTAAAACTATTACCGAGGAATGTATAACATTTTAGAGATGTTTAAACCAGGCAATTTATATTTCAATGGCGTCATTTGAATGAAGTTCATTTTTTTCGATGAAGGGTTAAATTTTCAAATATAATAAATTAATGCAGTATTGTGATAAGTTTCAAAATATTACCGAGGAATGTATTGCATTTTAGACTTGTTTAAATAAAATTGCATTGAAGTTGGAAAGTGTTTCATAATCAATGCTTTAAGCATGAGTGATCTTTCTTGTTAATAAAATATATAGTTATGTAACTACTAGATTGATGATATTGCATAGTCATCAATATATGTTATATGTATGTGGGATTTTTTACGCAATTAGATATTTTTGAAATACATATTTATATTACATGTAGAACGTATTATCAATGTTTAAGATAATGGATACTATATTTTTAAAGATCCGATGATTAGATATTTATTCATATCTGTATTAAAACACTTAAAATGTAATTTTTATATTTATTACACTTTTCACAATATATTTCAGCTTTTATTATATATAATATATGTATTATAATATTTTAATGATAGCCCTATGCATGTATGAGTAGAATCATTTAATTTAATTCTTCTAAAATTTTATTACGAATGATCTTATCTCCTTTACGAATTATAAACGCGAACTTTCTAAACTTTATACACGTATCTCTATGTCCCCTATTCTTGACTTGTAAGTCAGTGACGTCACGCTTCAAGTTGCTCTCCCGGTCGAAAAGCAACCCCCTTTCTCTGACCTACCTTATGTTTAAAGTACCTTGTCTTTAGGTAGACAAAATAAGTCATCTCTACTTCGTGGTAATCATTTATAGTTATTACTGAAGGGAAACAGCTATTTTTTGGAAATGCCAATAACATGGTTGTAAATATTCCATTTCTCTTTGAATTAGGTGGTCAGTCGAAAAAGTTCTGGTAATCAGGTGTATTTGTCATTAATGTAAACATGTTTCCTGGAAGTAAAGATGAGCTTGGTTTGTGTGCGAGATAGTTTAGGGAACTGTGGTAAGAAAGATGTGAACAAGACTGAATTGAAATGTGACATTTGCGTTGATAGGATTTTCTTTCAATTATTTTTATGTTTAAAAAGTTTCATTTATTAGTATTTAGTAAAATACGAAGTTAGAAAAAAAAATCTTGAAATTTCTCAGAGGGGGCAAAGCCCCCTCTGAAGAAGTTCAGCGGGGGCTCGTACCCCTCTGCCCCCCCCCCCCCCCCAGTCGGCGCCTATGAAATGAAATACTTGAGCCCAAATTGCAGCCTTCTGCGCGAGATCTTTTCCAAGATAATGAAGCATTTATATTTCAACAGGATTCAGCTCCATGTCATGTTGCTCGTGTGTGCAAAAAGTGGCTTCAAGATCATCATATTCAACTACTGAATAGCCCAGACCTTACCCCATCTAAAATCTATGGAGCCGACTAAAGAAACTTGTTAGTCAGAAGCAACCCAGCAAATAAAACCCAATTAACAGAAGCAATAATTCAATCTTGGTTTCACATTTTAATAGCTGCATAACAAAAAAAACTTGTTTCACTCCATGGGAAAGCGTTATAAGGTCGTGATTAAGGTTAAAGGTTACCCAACTAAGTATTAACTGGCATGGGGAGAATTATTACATATATCTCATTTTTTTAAATGTATTTCAGTTTTCTTCTTTATAAATGCTGTTCTATTAAAAATAATTCATAGATGTTATTGCATTACAATCTTGGTTAAATTATCTTTCTATTGATATATAATTTTATGATAATGGTACAAAAAAAGTTGTGTTATGAGCCATCAAACCTCAAAAGTACACTTTTTCTGAAACGTTTCCACAATTTTGGCCTCTACTGTAGTTGATAACACACGCTGTGGCTTACCGTGTTAAATGTAATGCAGCTTGTTCCCACTTGTTCAGTGTTCAGAAGCTCTTTATGTGGAGCGATATGCTAGATTTTGTTGTATGGCCTATATATTTGAACTCCGGATTTTAAAATATTAGGCGCTCTTCCAGAATTGTTTTCCGACAATATAACTTTTTACCTGCACTGTAGTTTTATATCTCCTATCATCAAAACATAGACCTCCATTCTTATTCGTATCTGTATCATCAATTAAAAAGTAAGTAAACTACAGTCCTATTGCAAATACAATAAGGCCACCGTACTCCACCTAGGTTGAATGATAAATTTATGATCATTACTGTTCTACTATGGGAGCCCTGATTTTAGTAAGAATTGAGTGAGAAATGTGATGTGAAATTCGACACTTCTATTCGATGTAACAAGGCACGGAAACAATTATTACCAATTAACTTATTCTTATTTATGACTAGCAGCACACCCGTTCTTCGGACGGAGTATATAATATAAAGAAACTTATAATTCGCAGTCATGTGCAAATTCTGTTAAAATATTAAATTTATTGCTCCTAAAGAGAAGTTTAAGAATATCTGTTCTCACTATGCAAAATTATCTTCACTTATCTGAAGAATAAAACATCCTGCCCCTTTTGTAAGCAAATTTACAAAAAAAAAAAAAAAAAAAAGGAATTGATTCAATATATGCAACCCCGTACTACTTATACTGTCGCAGATTAGAAAATATGCCGGTGTGTTAGTAGAAGATTACCCGTATTACAATATGAGTCTTAAAAATCTTTGCCAAAATAAAAGAGATGATGTAATAAATTAAAAATATCACTAATCCCCGTACTCTATACCAGAAGGTCGTAATTGATTCCAATGTATGCCAATATATATCAAAACATATGCCAATATACCTGTACTATTTATATTCTTGAAGATTAGAAAATATACCCGTCGAAAGCCCAGACCATCCGGCTCGTCCTAGGACTTAGAGCAGCAAATTGAATGGTCTGAAGAAAATATACCCGTGTATTTGTAGAAGATAACTCGTACAATATATGAGTTTAAACAATTTTTGTCATAATAAAACAATGGCATAATAACTTGAAAATATCAATAATCCCTGAAAATATCAATAATAATAACGTTTAAACCTGAAGATCGTAATTGATATTATCCAGTCAAAAATGCTATAAGAAAAATCAAATCGTTCTTTTCTAAAATATATTTTTATATCCATTTATTTATTATTCAAATCGAAAGAATAATAATTAAAATTAACAGACAGATTTAATTTAATTGCGTTTCTGAGCAACATCATATAAGATAGAATCTTCATAAACTGCGAAATTAAATAACCATTTTGATTTCTTTATACTTTTCATTGTTCAGAAAAACTTGTGAAAACTATACCATGGAGATATATTTCCCATTTAAATCATGTTTTAAACAATTCATGTTTTAAGAAAAGTGACTAAGTAGCGCAAAATATCTCCCATCAAACTCAGAGATAAGGTTTTAATTCACTTCAAATGATTTTCAAGCTTTTTTTTTTTTGATAAACCACGGAGTTAGAGAGTAGAATTCCTAGGAAAACGTTTCGTTTTTCATTAATATCTCGACAACCAATGGTCTTAGATACTCGAAACTTGGGCTAAATTCATGGGGAACTATTTCAAAGCTATCACAAAATTTCATCAAATTCGGTTTAGCCCTTCTCCCGTGATGATGAGACAAACGAAAATTTCGTTTTTTACTAATATCTCGAGAACCACTGATCGTAGAAACTCCAAACATGGACTAAATTTTAAGTGGGACTATTTTCAGGCTACCCACAAAATTTCATCAAATTTGGTTCAGCCGTTCTCTCGTGATGACGGGACAAACAGACAGATAGACAGACAGATTTTCAATTTTATTTATATAGACTAGCAGCATACCCGTTCTTCGTACGGAGTATATAATATAAAGAAACTTAAAATTCACAATGATGTGCAAATTCCTATAGTATACTAAATGACATTTTTAATCAAAATATTCTGCTAAAATATTTAACATAATGCTCCTAAAAAGAAGTTAAGGAAAGTCTGTTCTCGCTATTCAAAATTATCTTCACTGGCAGATCTGAAGCATAAAACATCCTGGCCTCTTGTGTAAGCAAGTTTAGAAAAAATATGGAATTGAATCAGTATATACAAAATAAGAGCTTTAAAATTGTATGAGACCCGTACTACTTATATACGCCAATATTAGAAGATATAACCTGCATTAGTAGATTACATGTATAAATTGAAAATATCAATAAATCCGAAATCTTTAAACCAGAAAGCAGTAATTGATGTGTCGAAATGAAATGTGTCGAATGTGTCGAAATGAAAATGTGTCGAAATGAATATGTGTCGAAATGAAAATGCTAAAATTATATGGGAAGATATACCCGTACTACTTATAATGTCGTAGATTAGAAGATATATCCTAATGTTAGTAAAAGATTACCCGTATTATAATATGAGTCTTAAAAATCTTTGCCAAAATAAAACAGATTAATTAATAAATTAAAAATATAAATAATCCCCGTAATCTTCATACCAGAAGGCCGTACTTGATTCCAATATATGCCGATATATGTCAAAATATATGCCAATATATTGTACTATTTATATTCTCAGAGATTAGAAGATATAGCCGTGCATTTGTAGAAGATTACTCGTACAACGTACAGATATATGAGTTTCAACCATTTTTGCCGCAATAAAACAATGACATAAGAAATTGAAAATATCGATAATCTCTAAATCAATAATCCCCGGAAACATCAATAGTAATAATATTTAAATCTGAAGATCGTAATTGATATTATCCAATCAAAAATATGATGGCAATGAAATTTATTTTATATACATATCTTCATTATTAAAATCGGAACATATTTAATAAAAATCTTCTTCCTCATAAACGCACTGGATTTAAATCCGTTGCTAAGCGACATGTTATGATTTGTTTCAAATAAATTGGTGGTCAAAATATCGTCTGAATAATGCGATCTCTAATGAAGGTTTGGCGGCATTTAAAAAAATCGCCAAATTTATCGCCAAGTGGGACTGTAGAACTGACAGTCCCACTTGGCGATAAATTGACGAACCATCATCAAAATATTATCCCCCAAAAAAGCACAATTTCATTTACTTAGCGCAATTTTATCAATTTCAAGATATTTTTATGGATTTACAAACATTTTTATCAATTTGGTGATATTTTAAAAATTCGCTAAATGTGTTACTAAGTAAGACGGTTGGACTGACAGACAAATACTAATGAAACACCAGTTCAGTACTTTCTTCTAGCAAAACAAAATAAATTTCATGTATTTACATCGTTTTTATCAATTTGGAGACATTCCAATCAATTTGGCAACGTTTAAGAAATTTGCCAAGTTAGCGATATCCAGCCAAATTCGTAGCTCTAAATTTGCAGATCTGAATAAAATATCGTGTTCCAGTTTGTATATAATAAATGAAAATACTAAAATATTAATAGAAGATATACCCGTTCTACTCTTTTTCTGTTTCAACAATCGGATAAATGAATTTATTGGGTAGACAGAGAGTATATGAGTTTATTAGCTAAACACAATATATAAGCTTGAAACCTCTTTGCCAATATAAATGAAAGTGATGTACTCTCAATTAATATAATTAAAAGAAAAATCAAACAGTTTTTTTCTAAAATATATTTTTATATCCATCCATTTATTATTCAAATCGAAAAAATAATAATAATCATTAGCAAACACATTTAATTTTATTGCGTTGCCAAGCAACATGATATAAGATAGAATCTTCTTCATAAAATGCGAAAGTAAATAACCATTTTGATTTCTTTGTACTTTTCATCGTTGAGTAAAAGCTTGTGAAAAATATATGCCATGGAGGTAGATTTTTCCATTTAAATTCATGTTTCAAACGATTCATGCTTTCAGACAGTGACTAAATAGCGCAAAAAATCTCCACCAAACTCAGAAATAAAGTTTTATTTCTTTTTGACGTTTTAAACAAACGATTTTCATCCTTTGCGTTTGGATAAACCACGGAGTTAGAGAGTAGAACTCCTAGGAAAAAGTTCCGTTTTTCATTAATATCTCGACAACCCCAGGTCTTAGAAACCCAAAACTTGGACAATATTTATGAGGAGCTATTTCAAGGCTGCCCACAAAATTCTATTCAATTCTGTTCAGCCGTTCTCTCGTGATAATGAGACAAACGAAAGTTTCGTTTTTTACATATATCTCGAGAACTACTAGTCGTAAGAATTCCAAACATAGACCAAATTTTAAGTGGGGCTATTTCCAGGCTACCCACAAAATTTCATCAAATTCGGTTCAACCGTTCTCTCGTGATGATGGGACAAACAGACAAACAGGCAGACAGACAGATTTTCAATTTTATATATATAGACTAGCAGCATACCCGTTCTTCGTACGGAGTATTTAATATAAAGAAACTTGAAATTCATAATCATGCCCAAATTCTTATAGTATACTAAATGACATGTTTAATCAAAATATTCTGTTAAAATATTTAATATAATGCTTCTAAAAAGAAGTTTAAGAATCTCTGTTCTCGCTATATAAAATTATCTTCATGGACATATCTGAAGAATAAAACATCTTGGACCCCTTATGTAAGCAAATATAAAAAAAAATATGGAATTGAATCAATATATGCAAAATAAAAGCGTTAAAATTGTATGGGATCCGTACTAATTATATACGCGAATATTAGAAAATATAACCTGTATTAGTAGATTACATGTATAAATTGAAAATACCAATAAACCCGTAATCTTTAAATCTGAAGACAGTCATTTATTCCAATATATGTCAAAATTAAAGTGCTAAAATTATATGGGACGATATACACGTACTACTTATAATGTCCGATTATTAGTAGAAGATTACCCGTTTTGCAATATGAGTCACAAATGTTTTTTGGTAAAATACAACAGACGACGTAATAAATTGAATATATAATTAATCCTCTTAATCTTCATACCAGAAGACTGTACTTGATTCCAATATATATGCCAATATATGTCAAAATATATGCCAATATACCTGTACTACTTATACTCTCGTAGGTTAGAAGATATACCCGTGCATTCCTAGAAGATTACTCGTACAACGTACAATATGCGTGTGTCAGCAATATTTGCCGCAATAAAACAATGGCGTAATAACTTAAAAATATCAATAATCCCTGAATCAATAATTCCGGAAAATATCAATAATAATAATGTTTAAACCTGAAGAGTATAATTGATATTATCCAGTCCAAAATGAAATGGCAATGAAATTTATTTTATATACATATCTTCATTATTCAAATCGGATAGGATTTAATAAAAATCGTCTGCCGCATAAACACATTGGATTTAAATCCGTTCCTAAGCGACATGATATCATTTGCTTCAAATAAATTGGTAGAAAAAATATCGTCTAAATAGTTATATTTCTATGGAACATTTGGCGACAGTTTCGTCAAATTAGCGACATTTTAAAAAATTTCCAAATTTATCGCCAAGTGGGACTGTAGAACTGACAGTTCCACTTTGCGACAAATTGACGAAATATCATCACAATACTATCCCCTAACAAAAAACAATTAATATCATTTATGTAGCGCAATTTTATCAATTTCAAGATATTTTTATAGATTTGAAAACATTTTTATCAATTTGGTGACATTTTAAAAATTCGCTAAATGTATTACTAAGTAGGATGGTTGGTCTGACAGATAAATGCTAACCAAACATCATTTCAGTACCCTCTTCTAACAAAACAAAAGAAAATTTCATTGATATGTAGAAGATCCAAGCCACACGACCAACCCGAAGGTTTATGGCAGCTGTTTGTGTGTCGTTTATATCAATTTGGCGACATTTCCGTCAATTTGGCAAAGTTTAAGAAAAGTTGTCAAATTAGCGATATCCCTCCAAATTCGTAGCTTTGAATTTGCAGATCTGAATGAAACATTCTTATCCCGTTTCAATATACTAAATGAAAACACTACAATTGTATTAGAAGATATACCCGCTCTACTCTT
Organism: Amaurobius ferox; assembly: GCA_951213105.1. Lineage (NCBI taxonomy): Eukaryota > Metazoa > Arthropoda > Arachnida > Araneae > Amaurobiidae > Amaurobius > Amaurobius ferox. The sequence continues at coordinate 146,358,124 of OX578145.1, forward strand.
TTTCTGTTTCAACAATCGGCTATATGAATTTATTGGCTAAACACAATATATGAGTTTAGTAGCTAAATACGATATAAGCTTGAAAACTCTTTGCCAAAATAAATTAAATTGATGTACGCAGTCAGCAATTAATATAATTAAAAGAAAAATCAAACCGTCCATTCATAAGATATACTTTTATATCCATTTATCCATTTATTTATTATTTAAATCGAAAAAAAATAATAAAAACATTAACAAACACATTTAATTTAATTGCGATGCCGAGCAACATGATATATCCTCCTAAAATGTTAAAATTTATTAACCACTAACAGCACACCCGTTATTCGTACGGAGTGTATAATTTAAAGAAACTTAAATTTCGCAATCATGTGCGAATTCTGTTAAAATATTAAATTTATTGCTCCTAAAGAGAAGTTTAAGAATATATGTTCTCACTATGCAAAATTATCTTCACGATCAGATCTGAAGAATAAAACATCCTGCCCCCTTTTGTAAGCAAATTTACAGAAGAAAAAATAGGAATTGAATGAATATATGCAACCCCGTACTAATTATATTGTCGCAGATCAGAAAATATGCCAATGTGTTAGTAGAAGATTACCCGTATTACAATATGCGTCTCAAAAATATTTGCCAAAATAAAAGAGATGACGTAATAAATTGAAAACATCAATAATATCCGTACTCTTTATACCAGAAGGTCGTAATTGATTCCAATATATGCCAATATATATCAAAACATATGTCAATATACCTGTACTACTTATATTCTCGTAGATTAAAAGATATACACGTGTATTTGTAGAAGATTCGTACAACATACAATATATGAGTTTAAACAATTTTTGTCATAATAAAATAATTGCATAATAACTTGAAAATATCAATAATCCTTGAATCAATAATCCCCGAAAATATAAATAATAATAATTTTTAAACCTGAAGACCGTAATTGATATTATCCAGTCAAAAATGCTATAAGAAAAATCAAATCGTTCTTTTCTAAAATATATTTTTATATCCATTTATTTATTATTCAAATCGAAAAAATAATTATTAAAATTAACAGACAGATTTAATTTAATTGCGTTTCTGAGTAACATGATATAAGATAGAATCTTATAACATGTTAAATATGTCATGTCTTATAACATAAACTGCGAAATTAAATAACGATTTTGATTTCTCTATACTTCTCATTGTTCCGTAAAAGCTTGTTTTAAATAAACCATGAACCATGGAGATAGATTTCCCCTTTAAATCATGTTTCAAACAATTCATGTTTTCAGAAAGTGACTAATTAACGCAAAAAATCTCCCATCAAACTCAGAGATTAAATTTTAATTCACTTTCAAACGATTTTCAAGCTTTTCGTTTGGATAAACCACGGAGTTAGGGAGTAGAACTCCTAGGAAAAAGTTCCGTTTTTCATTAATATCTCGACAACCCCAGGTCTTAGAAACTCGAAACTTGGACAAAATTTATGGGGGGATATTTCAAGGCTATTCACCAAATTTCATTAAATTCGGTTCAGCCGTTTTTCCGTGATGATGAGACAAACGAAAATTTCGTTTTTTACTAATATCTCGAGAACCACTGGTCGTAGAAACTCAAAACACGGATATAATTTTAAGTGGGGCTATTTCTGGGCTACCCACAAAATTTCATCAAATTCGGTTCAGCCGTTCTCCCGTGATGGTGTTGTTGAAACCCAGACCGTCCGACCTACCAGAAAGGTGTAAGGTAACTGTTTGGACGGTCGGGAAGTCCCGTGATGGTGTGACAAACAGACAGACAGACAGACAGACAGACAGACAGACAGATTTTCATTTTTATTTATATAGACTAGCAGCATACCCGTTCTTCGTACGGAGTATATAATATAAAGAAACTTAAAATGCACAATCATATGCAAATTCCTATAATATACTGAATGAAATTTTTAATCAAAATATTCTGTTAAAATATTTAATACAATGCTCCTAAAAAGAAGTTTAAGAATCATTGTTCTCGCTATACAAAATTATCTTCACGGGCAGATCTGAAGAATAAAACATATTGGCCCCTTTTGTAAGCACATTTACAAAAAAAAAAAAAGGAATTGATTCAGCAACCCCGTACTAATTATATTGTCGTAGATTAGAAAATATGCCAGTGTGTTAGTAGAGGCTTACCCGCATTGCAATATGAGTCTCAAAAATATTTGCCAAAGTAAAAGATACGACGTAATAAATTGAAAGTATCAAAAATCCCTTAATTTTAATACCAGAAGGTCGTAATTGATTCCAATATATGCCAATATATATCAAAATATTTGCCAATATACCTGTACTACTTATATTCTCGTAGATTAGAAGATATACCCGTGCATTTGTAGAAGATTACTCGTACAGCGTACTATATATGAGTTTCAACAATTTTCGTCATAATAAAACAATGGCATAATAATTTGAAAAAATCAATAATCCCTGAATCAACAGTCCCCGAAAATATCAATAATAATGATGTTTAAACCTGAAGACCGTAATTGATATTATCCAGTCAAAAATGCAATGTCAGTGAAATTTATTTTATATACATATTTTTATTATTCAAATCGGAAAAGATTTAATAAAAATCGTATGCCGCATAACACATTGAATCCGTTGCTAAGCGACATGATATCATTTGCTTCAAATAAATTGATGGAACACAATATATGAGTTTATTAGTTTATTTAGTCCAAATTTATCACCAAGTGGGACTATAGAATTGGCAGTTACATTTTGCTACACATTGGCGAAACATCATCACAATACTATCCCCTAACAAAACACAATTAATTTCATTTATTAAGCGCGATTTTATCAACTCCATGATATTTTTATGGATTTACAAATATTTTTATAAATTTGGTGATATTAAAAAAATTCGTTAAATGTGTTACTAAGTAGGATGGATGGACTGACCGACAAATGCTACAGAAACATCATGTCAGTACTCTATTCTAAAAAAACAAATTTAATTTCATTGATATGGGTCATTTTTATCAATTTGGAGATATTTCCACTAATTTGGTAAAGTTTAAGAAAAGTTACCAAGTTATTTAGAGATATTCCGCTAAATTCGTAGCTCTGAATTTGCAGACCTGAAGAATAAAATATCCTGATCCCGTTTGTATATACTAAATGAAAACACTAAAACTGTATTAGAAGATACATACACTCGTTCCTCTTTTTTTCTGCTTCAACAATCGGCTACATGAATTTATTGGGTAAACACAATATATGAGTTTATTAGCTAAACACAATATATGAGCTTGACACCTCTTATCTAAAATAAATGAAAGTGATGTATACAGTCCGCAATTTATATAATTAAAAGAACAATCAAACCGTTCATTTATAAAATATATTTTTACATCCATTTATTTATTATTGAAATAGAAATCTATATAAATAAAAATGAAAATCTGTCTGTCTGTCTGTCTGTCTGTCTGTCTGTCTGTCTGTCTGTCTGTTTGTCACACCATCACGGGAGAACGGCTGAACCGAATTTGATGAAATTTTGTGGGTAGCCCAGAAATAGCCCCACTTAAAATTATATCCGTGTTTTGAGTTTCTACGACCAGTGGTTCTCGAGATATTAGTAAAAAACGAAATTTTCGTTTGTCTCATCGTCACGGAAAAACGGCTGAACCGAATTTAATGAAATTTGGTGAATAGCCTTGAAATATCCCCCCATAAATTTTGTCCAAGTTTCGAGTTTCTAAGACCTGGGGTTGTCGAGATATTAATGAAAAACGGAACTTTTTCCTAGGAGTTCTACTCCTTAACTCCGTGGTTTATCCAAACGAAAAGCTTGAAAATCGTTTGAAAATGAATTAAAATTTAATCTCTGAGTTTGATGGGAGATGTTTTGCGTTAATTAGTCACTTTCTGAAAAAATGAATTGTTTGAAACATGATTTAAAGGGGAAATCTATCTCCATGGTTCATGGTTTATTTAAAACAAGCTTTTACGGAACAATGAGAAGTATAGAGAAATCAAAATCGTTATTTAATTTCGCAGTTTATGTTATAAGACATGACATATTTAACATGTTATAAGATTCAATCCTATATCATGTTACTCAGAAACGCAATTAAATTAAATCTGTCTGTTAATTTTAATAATTATTTTTTCGATTTGAATAATAAATAAATGGATATAAAAATATATTTTAGAAAAGAACGATTTGATTTTTCTTATAGCATTTTTGACTGGATAATATCAATTACGGTCTTCAGGTATAAAAATTATTATTATTTATATTTTCGGTTATTATTGATTCAAGGATTATTGATATTTTCAAGTTATTATGCATTTATTTTATTATGACAAAAATTGTTTAAACTCATATATTGTATGTTGTACGAATCTTCTACAAATACACGTGTATATCTTTTAATCTACGAGAATATAAGTAGTACAGGTATATTGACATATGTTTTGATATATATTGGCATATATTGGAATCAATTACGACCTTCTGGTATAAAGAGTACGGATATTATTGATGTTTTCAATTTATTACGTCATCTCTTTTATTTTGGCAAATAACGGGTAATCTTCTACTAACACATTGGTATATTTTCTGATCTGCGACAATATAATTAGTACGGGGTTGCATATATTCATTCAATTCCTATTTTTTCTTCTGTAAATTTGCTTACAAAAGGGGGCAGGATGTTTTATTCTGCAGATCTGATCGTGAAGATAATTTTGCATAGTGAGAACATATATTCTTAAACTTCTCTTTAGGAGCAATAAATTTAATATTTTAACAGAATTTGCACATGATTGCGAACTTTAAGTTTCTTTAAATTATACACTCCGTACGAATAAGGGGTGTGCTGTTAGTGGTTGATAAATTTTAACATTTTAGGAGGATATATCATGTTGCTCGGCATCGCAATTAAATTAAATGTGTTTGTTAATGTTTTTATTATTTTTTTTTCAATTTAAATAATAAATAAATGGATAAATGGATATAAAAGTATATCTTATGAATGGACGGTTTGATTTTTCTTTTAATTATATTAATTGCTGACTGCGTACATCAATTTAATTTATTTTGGCAAAGAGTTTTCAAGCTTATATCGTATTTAGCTACTAAACTCATATATTGTGTTTAGCCAATAAATTCATATAGCCGATTGTTGAAACAGAAAAAGAGTAGAGCGGGTATATCTTCAAATACAATTGTAGTGTTTTCATTTAGTATATTGAAACGGGATAAGAATGTTTCATTCAGATTTGCAAATTCAAAGCTACGAATTTGGAGGGATATCGCTAATTTGACAACTTTTCTTAAACTTTGCCAAATTGACGGAAATGTCGCCAAATTGATATAAACGACACACAAACAGCTGCCATAAACCTTCGGGTTGGTCCTGTGGCTTGGGTCTTCTACATATCAATGAATTTTTTTTTTGTTTTATTAGAAGAGAGTACTGAAATGATATTTGGTTAGCATTTATCTGTCAGACTAACCATCCTACTTAGTAATACATTTAGCGAATTTTTAAAATGTCACCAAATTGATAAAAATGTTTTCAAATCTATAAAAATATCTTGAAATTGATAAAATTGCGCTACATAAATGATATTAATTGTTTTTTGTTAGGGGATAGTATTGTGATGATATTTCGTCAATTTGTCGCAAGTGGAACTGTCAGTTCTACAGTCCCACTTGGCGATAAATTTGGCGATTTTTTAAAATGTCGCTAATTTGACGAAACTGTCGCCAAATGTTCCATAGAAATATAACTATTTAGACGATATTTTTTCTACCAATTTATTTGAAGTAAATGATATCATGTCGCTTAGCAACGGATTTAAATCCAATGTGTTTATGCGGCAGACGATTTTTATTAAATCCTTTCCGATTTGAATAATGAAGATATGTATATAAAATAAATTTCATTGCCATTTCATTTTGGACTGGATAATATCAATTATACTCTTCAGGTTTAAACATTATTATTATTGATATTTTCCAGAATTATTGATTCAGGGATTATTGATATTTTTAAGTTATTACGCCATTGTTTCATTGCGGCAAAAATTGCTGACACACGCATATTGTACGTTGTGCGAGTAATCTTCTAGGAATGCACGGGTATATCTTCTAACCTAGGAGAATATAAGTAGTACAGGTATATTGGCATATATTTTGACATATATTGGCATATATATTGGAATCAAGTACAGTCTTCTGGTATGAAGATTAAGGGGATTAATTATATATTCAATTTATTGCATCGTCTGTTGTATTTTACCAAAAAGCATTTGAGACTCATATTGCAAAACGGGTAATCTTCTACTAATAATCGGACATTATAAATAGTACGTGTATATCTTCCCATATAATTTTAGCACTTTAATTTTGACATATATTGGAATAAATGACTGTCTTCAGATTTAAAGATTACGGGTTTATTGGTATTTTCAATTTATACATGTAATCTACTAATACAGGTTATATTTTCTAATATTCGCGTATGTAATTAGTACGGGTCCCATTTTTAACGCTTTTATTTTGCATATATTGATTCAATTCCATATTTTTTTTTATATTTGCTTACATAAGGGGTCCAAGATGTTTTATTCTTCAGATATGTCCATGAAGATAATTTTATATAGCGAGAACAGAGATTCTTAAACTTCTTTTTAGGAGCATTATATTAAATATTTTAACAGAATATTTTGATTAAACATGTCATTTAGTATACTATAAGAATTTGGGCATGATTATGAATTTCAAGTTTCTTTATATTATATACTCCGTACGAAGAACGGGTATGCTGCTAGTCTATATAAAAAAAAATGAAAATCTGTCTGTCTGTCTGTCTGTCTGTTTGTCCCATCATCACGGGAGAACGGCTGAACCGAATTTGATGAAATTTGGTGGGTAGCCTAGAAATAGCCCCACTTAAAATTTAGTCCATGTTTGGAGTTTCTACGACCAGTGGTTCTCGAGATATTAGTAAAAAACGAAATTTTCGTTTGTCTCATCATCACAGAAAAACGGCTGAACCGAATTTAATGAAATTTTGTGGATAGTCTTGAAATAGCTCCCCATAAATTTAGTCCAAGTTTCGAGTTTCTAAGACCAGGGGTTGTCGAGATATTAATGAAAAACCGAACTTTTTCTTATGACTTATACTCTCCAACTCCGTGGTTTATTCAAACGGAAAGGATCAAAATCGTTTGTTTAAAACGTCGAAAGGAAGTAAAACTTTATTTCCGAGTTTGGTGCAGGATTTTTGCATTAAATAGTCACTATCGGAAAACACGAATTGTTTGAAACATCAATTTAAATGGAAAAATCTACCTCCATGGTTATCTTTCACAAGCTATTACTCAACGATGAAAAGTATAAAGAAATCAAAATGGCTATTTAATTTCGCATTTTATGAGGAAGATTCTATCTTATATCATGTTGCTCGGCAACGGAATGAAATTAAATGTGTTGTTAATATTATTATTATGTTTTCTATTTGAATAATAAATAAATGGATGTAAAAATATATCTTTTAAATGAAAGGTTTGGTTGTTCTTTTAATTATATAAATTGCGGACTGCGTACATCACTTTCATTTATTTTAGCAAAGAGGTTTCCAGCTCATATATTGTGTTTAACTAATAAACTCATACATTGTGTTTATTCAATAAATTCATTTAGCCGATTGTTGAAGCAGAAAAAAAGTAGAACGGCTGTATCTTATAATACAATTTTAGTGTTTTCATTTAGTATATACAAACGGGATCAGGATATTTTATTCTTGAGATCTGCAAATTTAGAGCTACGAGTTTAGCGGAATATCTCTTAATAACTTGGTAACTTTTCTTAAACCTTAACAAATTAGCGGAAATGTTTCCATATTTATAAAAATGACGCAAATCAATGATTTGTTTTTTTAGAATAGAGTATTGAAATGATGTTTCGGTAGCATTTGTCGGTCAGTTCATCCATCCTACTTAGTAACGCATTTAACGAATTTTTTTAATATCACCAAATTGATAAAAATATTTGTAAATCCATAAAAATATCATGGAATTGATGAAATTGCGCTTAATAAATGAAATTAATTATCTTTTGTTAGGGTATAGTATTGTGATGATGTTCCGTCAATTTGTCGCAAAATGGGATTATGAGTTCTACAGTCCCACTTGGCGATAAATTTGGCGATTCTTTAAGTTATCGCTAAATTGACAAAATGTCGCCAAACCTTCCATGGAGATAGCATTATTCAGACGATATGATTTCCATCAATTTATTTTAAGCAAATGATATCATGTCGCTTAGCAACGGATCCAATGCGTTATGTGCTATACGATTTTCATTAAATCTTTTCCGATTTGAATAATAAAGATATGTATATAAGATAAATTTCATTGGCATTGCATTTTTGACTGGATAATATCAATTACGGTCTTCAGGTTTAAACATTATTATCATTGATATTTTTGGGGACTGTTGATTCAGGGATTATTGATATTTTCAAGTTATTATGAAATTGTTTATTTATGACGAAAATTGATGAAACTCATATATAGTACGTTGTACAAGTAATCTACAAATGCACGGATATATCTTCTAATCTACGAGAATATAAGTAGTACAGGTATATTGGCATATATTTTGATATATATTGGCATATTTTGGAATCAATTACGACCTTCTGGTATAAAGATTACGGGGATTAGTGATATTTTCAATTTATTACGTCATCTCTTTTATTTTGGTAAATATTTTTGAGACTCATATAGTAATACGGGTAATATTCTACTAACACACTGGCATATTTTCTAATCTGCGACAATATAAGTAGTACGAGGTTACATATATTGATTCAATTACTTTTTTTTTGTAAATTTGCTTACAAAAGGGGCCAGGATGTTTTATTCTTCAGATCTGCCCGTGAATATAATTTTGCATAGTGAGAACAGATATTCTTAAACTTCTCTTTTGGAGCAATAAATTTAATATTTTAACGAAATTTGCACATGATTGCGAATTATAAGTTTCTTTATATTATATATTCCGTAACGGGTATGCTGCTAGTAATAATAATAAATATTAACCTCACATTTAATTTCATTCCGTTGCCGAGCAACATGATATAAGATAGAATCTTCCTCATAAAATGCGAAATTAAATAGCCATTTTGATTTCTTTATAATTTTCATCATTGAGTATGTTTGAGAAAGATGAACCATGGAGGTAGATTTTTCCATTTAAATTCATGTTTCAAGCAATTCATGTTTTCTTATAGTGACTAATTAATGCAAAAATCCTGCACCAAACTCGGAAATAAAGTTTTATTTCATTTTGACGTTTTAAAAAAACGATTTTCATCCTTTCCGTTTGGATAAACCACGGAGTTGGAGAGTAGAACTCCTAGGAAAAAGTTCCGTTTTTCATTAATATCTCGACAACCCCTAGCCTTAGAAACTCGAAACTTGGACAAAATTTATGGGGGATTATTTTAAGGCTATCCACAAAATTTTATTAAATTCGAAGTAACCGTTTTCCCGTGATGATGAGACAAACGAAAATTTTGTTTTTTACTAATATCTCGAGAACTACTGGCCGTAGCATCTCAAAATATAGACTAAATTTTAAGTGGGGCTATTTCTAGGCTACCCACAAAATTTCATCAAATTCCGTTCAGCCGTTCTCCCGTGATGATGGGACAAACAGACAGACAGATTTTCAATTTTATTTATATAGATTAGGCAAAAACTATATCCATCTTTAGGGCCCTATGAAATTACATAAAATTTAATATACTGTTAGAGGAAAAAATAGAAATAATTCATTCTTCTACATTTTTCGCAGTTTTCAACTCTTTTATGATAAGGAAAATAATTAATTAAAATTATTTGAATTCTTCAAGAAGACATCGTATATATAAAGGCTACTTTTACACTAGCATTAAAGTGGAAAGTGGTTATAAAATAAATAATCAGAATTTTTTATTAAAAAATTGAGGTTTATTCTTTTTTTTTTTCAGTTTTCAACGCTCTTGCAGCACATCAAAATATTAATCAAAATCATTTGTATTTTGAGTGAAAACATACATCTCATACAAATAGGTAACTTTTATCTTCTATCACGAAAAGTTTTGGGAGGGGAAAAGTATTTTCGTTACACCATAGTTGGTATATCAAAATTAATATTTGTTACTTTTAAGACTTATTCATTGCTTCATATCAATAAAACCAGAAAAGTATAAAACTTCAAATTTTTAGGGCAATCTGTTACAATGTAATACTTGATGTCTTGTAAGTTTCAGATTATTTACTGTTTTCCCACCAGAGATATTAGGTTTTAAATATTCGTAATTTTGAATAAACAGCCAAGTTTGGGGCTTCATAAAATAAAAAGGATAAAGTTCTCAGTCTTGAAATTTCCTAGGCTAAGACTATGGGAGAAAGGTTGGACATGATAAAAATTTGAAGATTTAGAGTTGCTTCCTTTACGCCTTTTAAGAGGCACAAAAACTGCATTTTTATTTAAATCGACGCTGTATTTCAGCCTAATTAGATAGCAGTTAGACAAATTTTGTTATTACATGAAATGTAGACTAATTTAGGACCAATAAAATAGTTTTTATCCCAAGTAACTAGCTCTTTTGGGTTCCAAGATATTTAAATTTACGTGAACATCGAAATTCTTCAAATTTGGAGTTCCCCCCATGTTGGAAAAAAAAAAAAAAAAAAAAAAAAAAAAAAAAAAAAAAAAGCAAGTTGAAATTTAAAAAATTGTTTTTCATCTGCTGAAATATGTAGGAACATTTGTGCACAACATAAAAATTTTCAAGAATGGCCATGCAACCAAATATTATTTTTCTTTTATTTGGGGGGAGGGGGGGGGTGCTTTAATATGAAATGATCCTCTTACCAGAATCAAGCATTAACGGACTTCAGGCAGCATTAACAGGTATTTAGAGATTACCAGCAAATGTTTTTCAACAAGTCTGACCTTTACCCTTGTGGTCAGGTGGTGGACAGTGTAAAACACTGCATCTACGAATATCAGCTGTGGGAGAAAATTGGAAAAAAAAAATTCCTAAAAACTAAGAATGTTGGCCTGCTTAATCTTACCAAGTACCCTACCGCTGAAGGCGTATTGTGTGAAGTCCTTGTGCTTTTGTTGGAAGCAGAAATGAACAAGTGAAGAATAGAAGCTGTTCCTCTTCTTTCATCTTGAGGTCTTATTTACTCATTTCTTATGTTGCATGATTTTGGTTTCGTGATATGATGGGCTTAAATAGTGTTATAAGTTGTTAAAAATTGCAAAGCGACAAAATAACACAAGACTCAGACAAGAAGACGCCAAATTTTATTATAGGACGAACAATTATTTACGATCAAGTCAATAAATGATGGCACGTAAGAACTATGGACTCTGTCGATGCTGTGGGCTCCGCCAACTCTCCAATAGAAGGCCGACCTAGGCCCCTTCCAGATACCTATGCGTCAATGAACATACAGATGCTGAAGAACCAATGGAAGCAAGGAGGAAGCTCACAGATTGCCCCAGTGCAACAAATGAAAGAGAGTCAGTTAAAATTAGAGTTTGAATTTAGTGCAGTTGAGTTCAATTTCAATTCAGTTTCAGCACAGTTTGAATTTACTGTGCAGTATGAATTCCTAGTCTAAATTGCCATTCACTTCCAATGAAGTTCAGTTTCAAAATTTCAGTTTGTGTATACAACAAATCTGTGCATAATGATGTGCATAAAAAGAGGTAACCATACTGTTTTTTCTTATCTGAGGAAGTGGCATAAATTTGACTATAAGTCAGTTACACAAATTACCACTGTATGACACCCGCAATATTTCAGACCATACGCTGTATTTATTCGTAATTGACAATTTGTACATTAATATTTTAATAAAATTTTAGTTTGTTTGATAAGTCAAATTTTAATTCATGTCTCTTCATTATGCTAAGTGTACATAATTATGTTAATCAATTTATTTTCAGATAAAAACAGGCAAAACACAATGACGGGCTATCATGACGAAAAGTACTATATAAATTCACGATCACTTTACAAAACCCTACTACACAAATGATAACTAATAATTATATAATATTAAAATTACGCCACATTTTGGTGCATGACAACCTCTCCTGACCACCTCAGTTTTTATTTATCTTCACTGTGTGGTGCAGTATATATTTTTGACCCAATAAAGTGGTTAGGCTCTTCCCATAGAGTTTGCGTCCCAACTGACCTGTATGATAGTTGCTGAGGCTGAACTAACTTTTGACATCTCGGCTGGTAGGCTCACTGCGAGTAGGTAGGTCTTCCAGATCGCGATCGGAGCTTTTGCTATTTGCTTCCCTTTTGTTTCTCTGTTCGATGTAAAGGAATAATAATTTGTCAGTAAAGCAATCAGATGTATTAAATTTGTAAGCTTAAAAGTTTCAATACAAATCGTAGATCAAACAAAGTGGAACATAAGGAAATGGTGTATTTATATTTGTTCACGAATAATTCGATAATTTATATTAAAATGGGTGATTTAAAAGATTAAAATTGCTATAAATTTCCTTAAAATAAAATTTATAATTACTCAAATTCACTCTGGGAGCAAAGATGAGTGAATTCCATTCAGTTAGTCAATTATGTTTTAATAAAAGTTTAAAAATGAATCCTGCGTATTTATTGCTTAATCAGGCATTTTATTTATATAATTTTTAGTACATTCACTTCCAGCTGAAGTATGCTGAAACTAAAACGATTACTGAATACTATCTTTTTCATTGAATATCTATATATATAAAGAAGAAAAGTATCTATGTATGTATGTATGCATGTATGAATGATCCAACATCACGGGAGAACGGCTGAGCTGAATTTGATGAAATTCAGTGGGTAGTCTTGAAATAGCCCCACTTAAAATTTAGACCATGTTTCGAGTTTCTGCGAATAATGGTTCTCGAGATATTAGTTAAAAACGACACCTTCGTTTGTCTCATCATCGCGGGAGAACGGCTGAACCGAATTTAATGAAATTTGGTGGGTAGCTTTGAAATAGCCTCCCATAAATTTACTCCGAGTTTCGAGTTTATGAGACCAGGGGTTGTTGAGATATTGATGGAAAACGAAAATTTTTCCTAGGAGTTCTATTCTCTAACTCCATGATTCAAAACGAAAATGGTTGGAAATCGTTGATTTTAACGTGAAAGTCAATTAAATCTCTGAATTTTGTGGAAGTTTATTGAACGTATTAGTCACTTTTGAAAATCACAGGTTTGAAATATAAACTTAAATGGAAACTCCATCACCATGGTTTATTTCTCACAGGCTTACTCGACAACGAAAAGTACGAGAATGGGTACGAAAAGTACGTATTAAAAAATCACAAGAAAGATCAATCATGCATAAAGTATTGATTATGAAACACTTTCCAACATTAATTTTATTTAAACATCTCTAAAATGCGATACATTCAGAGGCAATATATCACAATACTGCAATAATTAATTATATTTGAAATTTTAAAAATTCATCGAAAAAACGAACTTGATTCAAATAACGTCATCGAAATATAAATCGCCTGGCTCTCTGTGTAAAAGCAGTAAATATTTCATTCACACATTTTTATTTCATTCATCACAGTACTACAATAATTTATTCTACTTAAAAACTTAAAACCATGGAGCCCAAAGTAATTTAACTCTATGCATAAAACTTCATCGAAAAAGTCTGTCATTAAATCGTTTGCTTCTTTATGCAAAATCAATGAATGTTTCATTCATATAATCTATATTGCAGACTCCTGAGCAAAATAATTTTGCGTTAATGAAATTCAGCAATTCTTATACAACTCATCTTACAGCCTAATCAGTTTACATTCTCCATAAGTAAAAATTAGGTTTCGTTGTAGAAATAATCAAAGTTTGATAATCATTTAAACTCAAATATATTGTAATTTTGTTGTTTCAGAATACAGATGCACAGAAATTAAGCAAAAATAAGCGGTTTTAGGATAGGTACGACACTAAATATAAATTAAAAATAATTTTTAAAATCACGATTTCGACATAAGATGGATGCCATATTTTATTTTGAAGTGGATCACATGATCTCTTCATATAATGGTCAAGTGATCTCTTCATATAAAGGGTTTTATTATTATTTTAATTGTTATTTTAAAAAACTACTGAATATATTTTGCTGAACATTTTTTTATATATTTCATGGGATAATTTGAATATTTCCTAAAACTTTCGAAGCAATTTGTGAATTTTAAATTCCTTTAAAAATGTTTGAAAAATTAGGTCCCACAGGGTTCAATGTATTTCATTTCTTCAATCCGGGTTCAATCCAAAACTAATTGGATGATATTATTCATTTACATTCTCATATGTTCCACAGACCTTCTCAACAACATACTAAAATTTTTGATAAAGTCATTTTTACGGCAGTTATCGTGCTGAGGGACAGACAGACAGACAGAATGAACAAAGTCATAAACACTTTTCAACTATGTTGTAAAGTTTTAAAAATGGTTATTTAATTATCGGCATTTTATGAAGAAGATTCTTTTTTACGCAACTATGACTAATATAATTCAATGATTTATTTTTTCTTACATAATGCAATGAATTTACATCTTTCACAGTGAAAAACAATGTATAAGGTTCACGGCCCTATATGTTCCGGTGTAATTTTTATCACAGTTTTGCATGGTTAATCCCGAGCAACGCCTAGTACTTGCTGCTAGTCATAAGATAAACATAAAAAATAAACTCAGAATTTAACTTTCAATATGCTTATTTATTTATTTTTCATTTTATTTATTTATTTATTTATTACTTTCCCTGCAATACATGGTAATGTATAGGGAAAGTATTGGAATCATGTCGAAAAGCGTAACTCGAGTTTTCGACGGATCTACACGTTTCGATACCTCTACAATACGAAAAAACAATTTTTAGCGTGACGTCTGTGTGTGTGTGTCTGTCTGTGTGTCGGTATGTCTGTGCAATGTATGTATCTACTGTAACTCAAAAACTAACGGACCGAATTTCATAAAATTTGGTAGGTAAGTCACTTGGATGTGACCCTGGTGCTGATTAGTTTTTGGTACGATTCGTAAAAACAGAACCCGTCTTTTTTTTGCGAAATGGACAGTAAAAATTTCATTTATACGCTCTAGCTAAAATACTAATTTAACAAATTTCACAAAATTTGGTAGATAAGTTACTTGTTAGATACTCTGGTGCTGATTAGAATTTGGTATGATTCGAAAAAGAAGAACCCGCTTTTTTTTACAAAGCGGCCCGCAAAAATGTCATCAATTCACCCTAGCTACTAAAATACTAATTGACCAAATTTCACAATATTTGGTAGATAAGTTACTCACACTCTGGGTCTGATTAGATTAGACTCTGGGGGACATTAGATTACGGACACTCTGGGGCTGATTAGATTTTGCTACGATTCGGAAAATAACAACGTGCCTTTTTTTACGAAATGGCCCGTAAAAGCCGCCAAAATCTAAAAAAAGAAAAAAGACTATACGTATGCTGAAATGTATCAATTAAATTGTTTTATACGCAATTTTTGACGAGGAAAAGAATATAACACACTCCATTATACTTTAGGACTAACCGTTCTCAAGATATTTGAGATTTCTTGCATTTTTGTTACAGCGCTATCGGAAAAATTTCCAATTACCAAATAAAAACAAAACTTGAATTAAAAATGCAAATTTAGTGTTATTTGGTGCAATTAAGCTCAATCTAATGAATTATTAAGGAAATAAGGAAAATATGAATTTAAGTCTGCAGGGAAAGTCGTGTGCTGCCCACATCAGATTTTTTTTGTTGTTGTTGAAATTGTAAAATGATTTAGAATTAAGATAAAATACTTGTTGAATGTCATTCATTAACCTGTGCACTATAATCTACACTTGATCTTAGCTACTTGAGCCGAGAAGCGATATGCACTATAATCTATAGAAGTTCAGGTTTTCTAATATAGTACATCTTATATTCACTTCTTACTACCACACATTAACAAATAGTAAACAACTTTGCTTAATTATAAAGTTTGAAATACCTCAGGGGACATTATATCTCTGTTTGACATCAATATTTCATTTATAAGTCCATTAAATTGAAAATGTAGGAAAGATTAAATTAGCTTTGTGTTATTAAAATAACATTAACTAATATAACGAAATATGCAATGCTAACTTGAAACTGTAAGTTGGTTGCTTTACTTTTTACTTTCCTTATATACATAATGCATAAGGAAAGTATTGTGACGGTGTCGAAAATTCGAATTCAAGTTTTGGACGGGAGAACGTTTTTCAAGCATCGCTGATCACGAATCAAACATTTTTGAGGTGATGCCTGTGTGTGTGTGTGTGTGAAAGTATGTGTGTGTGTGTCAGTGAGTCTGTGGAGATGAGAACTGACGAACGAATGGACCGATTCGAACGAAATTTTGTACAATAATCACAATCTGTAAACACTGGAATCCTATTGTTTTTATACGTAATCGAATTTCAGAACCCCCCTAAATTTTCGAGTGAATTTTTTGAAAAAATCGTCCAAAAATAAAAACCGCTAATAAAGTTACGCAAATAGACACTTCTTATGTAATTTTTCATTAGAAAACGATTGATATAAATTTTAGAACGGTAACATGAACCGTTCTCGAGATATTGCACATTTTTCAAAAAAATTATCAAGAAAGTCATAAAAAATAAAAAAACAAGAAAGATCAATCATACTTACAGCATTTATTATGAAACACTTTCCAAGTTCAATGCAATTTTATTTAAACATCTCTAAAATGCAATACATTCCTCGGTAATATTTTAAAACTTATCACAATACTACATTAATTTATTATATTTGAAAACTTAAACCTTCATAGAAAAAAATGAACTTCATTCAAATGACGGCATTGAAATATAAATTGCCTGGTTTAAACATCTTTAAAATGCGATACATTCCTCGGTAATAGTTTTAAAATTATCATAATACTACAATAATTTATTATATTTAAAAACTTCATCGAAAACAACTGAAATTCATTCAAATGACGTCATAGAAAAAATAACACGCCTGGCTCTCTCTATAAAAGCAGAACTTCATTCATAAACATTTTCACATTCATGTCATTTCTCGTTAGATCACCGAAGTCAAGCAGCATCGGGCGCGGTTAGTACTTGGTGGGTGACCACCTTGGAACGCCGCGTGCTGTTGGCCATCTCGGGTGCGGTATCCCCGTGGTTTGCGCGCTAGATTTGCACGCTGCCACATATGCCGCCGTGTTCATGCGGAGTACGATCACGTTAAACATGTAGGTCCGTAAGTCCTTCCGAGAGGTTGGTGGTAGGGGAAGGAGGGTACGGTCCCTGTGGATGCCTCCCCCACTGGGTTCCGGTCTAAATTGGGTGGCACTTCCCGGCCGTCCATACAGTTACCTTACACCTTTCTGGTAGGTCGGACGGTCTGGGTCATCAACATCAACATTCATGTCATTCATCACACTACTAAAATAATATATTTTATTTAAAAATTAAGACCATGGAGCTACAAGTAATTAGACTCTATGCTTAAAACTTCATTGAAAAAAATCGTCCTTCTCTCTGTAAAATGAATGAATATTTCAATCATATCAGCTATGAAAACTCCATGAGCTAAATAATTTTGCGTTAAAGAAATACAGCAACTCTTATACAACTCATTCTACATATTTTGCTGTTTACATTTTACATAAGTGAAAAATAGGCTTCGTTGTAGAAATAATCAAATTTGGATGATCATTTAAACTCAAATATATTGTAATTGTGTTGTTTCAGCATGTAGATGCACAGAATTTAAGCAAAAATAAAGCGGTTTTAGGACGGATACAACACTCAATAAGAATTGAAAAGAACTTTAAAAATCGCGATTTTGAGACAAGATGGATGCCATATTTCGTTTTGAAGTGGGTCACGTGATCTTTTCATATCATGGTCACGTGATCGCTTCATATAAGAGATGTAATTATTATTTTAATTTTTATTTACAAAACTACTGAATATATTTTGCTGAAATTTTTTTTATATATTTTATGGAATAATTTGAATATTACCTAAAATTTTCGAAGCAATTGTGAATTTTAAATCCGCTTAAAGAATGTTTGAAAAATTAGGTCCCATAAGGTTCAATGTATTTCATTTTTTCAACCCAGGTTCAATCCAAAACTAATTGGGTGATATTATTCATTTATATTCCCATAGATCCAACAGACCGTTTGAACAACATACTAAAATTTCATTTTGATTAAGTCATTTTTACGGCAGTTATTGTGCTAACGGACAGACAGACAGAGAGGCAGACAGAATGAACAAAGTCATAAAAACTTTTCAACTTTGTTGTAAAGTGTTAAAAATATTTCCTATTGAGAAACATGTTCACTTTTCATATGTAATACCATGCGATAAATTTGGTGACATCATTCTTGTGGATCTAGCTCGTTCCATTCATGAAAAAATATATTTTGAGTAATACTTTTGTATTTGAACGCCAATAGTCATTTATCTGCTGTAAGAATAACTTATTTCTTCGTCCATAACGCTTGGCGAGATTTTTTCGACGAATTTGGTGGAATGTCGCCAACTTGGCGACTTTTTTCAATGTTGGTGAATTAATGAAAAACTCGCCAAATGGATAAAAATGACGCTAAATCAATGAAAGTGACGACTCATTGACGAAAATTCATTATCTTGGAAAAAATATAAATATCTACTATAATAATAATCTATTTTATTTTTACTTTAAAAGTAGTGAATTCATTACATTATATAAGGAAAGTCATGTGCTCCCCACATCAGATTTTTACCAATTAATTTTAACAATTTTCAATAACATAATAACAGTCTATTTGCTTCATTAAAAAAATGTTCACAACCTAAACACAAATGACTTCTAAACTCAATCTTTTAAAATCTCAGCATGCCAAAACAAATAATAAAATATCTGATGTGGGCAGCACATGACTTTCCCTGCAGACTTATATCTAGGTTCTCTTTATTTTATTTAAATTTAATTCACTTTTAATTCAATTTTCGTTTTCATTTGTTAACTGAACTTATTTTCAAAGGTGGAGTAGAGAAAATATGAAAAAACTAAAATATCTCGAGAACGGCTAGACCTAGTGTAATGGAGTTGGTCTTATTCTTTTTCTCGTTAAAAATTACGTATAAAACAAGTATTTAATGGATATGTTTCAGCATACAGTTTTTTATTTTAGATTTTGTCGATTTTTACAAAAATAGGCAGGTTGCATTTTCCGAATCGTACCAAAATGTAATCAGCACCAGGGTGACCCACAAGCGACTTCTCTACCAAATTTTGTAAAATTCGGTCCATTAGTTTTTCAGCTAGAGTGGATACAAGTTTTTGCGGGCCATTTCGCAAAAAAAAGGCGGGTTTTTTTATCCCGAATCATACCCAATACTAATCAGCACCAGATTCGCCCACAAATGACATGCCTACCAAATTTTATGTAATTTGGTCAATTAGTTTTTAGTTAGAGTGGATACAAAATCTGCACAGACAGACACACAGACAAACACACAGACACATAGATAGACAGACACACATTTCAGATTTTGGCGATTATTGTGGGCCATTTCGTAAAAAAAGGCAGGTTGTTCTTTTCCTAATCGTACCAAAATCTAATCAGCACCAGATCATCCTACAAGTAACTTATCTACCAAATTTTGTGAAATTTGGTGGTCAATTAGTATTTTAGCTAGAATGGATACATGAAATTTTTACGGGCCATATCGCAAAAAAAGGCGGGTTCTATTTTTACGAATCCTACCAAAAACTAATCAGCACCAGGGCATCACCCAAGTGACTTACATACCAAATTTTAAGAAATTCGGTCCATTAGTTTTTTAGTTAGAGTGGAAACATACATTGCGGAGACACACAGACAGACACACAGATACACAGACAGACGTCACGCTAAAAATAGGTTTTTCGTATTCTAGAGGTCTCGAAACGTGTAGATGCGTCGAAAACTCGAGTTGTGATTTTCGGCATGATTCCAATACTTTCCCTACACATTACCATGTATTGCAGGGAAAGTAAAAATCTAATGTGGGCAGCACATGACTTTCCCTGCAGACTTAAATTAATTTTTTCTTTATTTCTTTAATAATTCATTAAATTGAGTTTAATTGCACAAAATAACACTAAATTTGCATTTTTAATTCAATTTCTGTTTTTATTTGGTAATTGGACATTTTTCTAAAAGTGGCATAACTAAATGCGAAAAATCTCAAATATCTTGAGAACGGTTAGTCCTAGAGTACTAGAGTTGTTCTTATTCTTTTCCTCATCAAACATTACGCATAAAACAAGCATTTAATTGATATATTTGAACATACGTAGCTTTTTTTTAGATTTTGGCGATTTTTGAGGGCCATTTCGTAAAAAAAGGAAGGGTGTTCTTTACCGAATAATACCAAAATCTAATCAACACCAGTGTATCCCACAAATAACTTATCTACCAAATTTTGTGAAATTTGGTCAATTAGTATTTTAGCTAGAGTGGATACATGAAATTTTTAAGAGCCATTTCGCAAAAAAAGGCGGTTTCTGTTTTTACGAATAGCACCAAAAACTAATCATCACCAGGGTCATACCCAAGTGACTTACCTACTAAATTTTATGAAATTTGGTCCATAAATTTTTGAGTTAGAGTGGATACATACATTGCATAGACAGACACACAGACAGACAGACAGACACAGAGACACACACACAGCCGTCACGCTAAAAATAGTTTTTTCGTATTCTAGAGGTCTCGAAACGTGTAGATCCGTCGAAAACTCGAGTTGCGATTTTCGACATGATTCCAATGCTTTCCCTATACATTACCATGTATTGCAGGGAAAGTAAAAATCTGATGTGGGCAGCACATGACTTTCACTGCAGACTTAATTCATATATTCATTTCTTTAATAATTCATTAGATTGAGTTTAATTGCACTAAATAACACTAAATTTGCATTTTTAATTCAATTTTTGTTTTTATTTGGTAATTGGACATTTTACCGATAGCGGCTTAAAAAAATGCCAGAAATCTCAAATATCTTGAGAACAGTTAGTCCTAAAGTATAATGAGTGTGTTATATTCCTTTCCTCTTCAAAAATTGCGTATAAAACAAGAATTTAATTGATACATTTCCGCATACGTAGTCTTTATTTTTTTTTTAGATTTTTGCGGGCCATTTCGTAAAAAAGGCAGGTTGATATTTTCCGAATCATACCAAAATCTAATCAGTACCAGTGTCCCACAAGTAACTTATCTACCAAATATTGTGAAATTTGGTCAATTAGTATTTCAGCTAGGGCGGATACATGAAATTTTTGCGGGCCATTTCGTAAAAAAAGGCGTGTTCTTCTTTTCCAAATCGTACGAAATTCTAATCAGCACCAGAGTATCCAGCAAATAACTTATCTACCAAATTTTGTGAAATTTGGTCAATTAGTATTTTAGCTGGAGTGAATAAATTTTTAAGGGCAATTTCCCAAAAAAAGGCGGGTTCTGTTTTTACGAATCGTATCAAAATCTAATCAGCACCAGGGTCACGTCCAAGTGATAAACCTACCAAATTTTATGAAATTCGGTCCATTAGTTTTTTAGTTAGAGTGGATAAATACATTGCACAGACAGACACAGAGACACACACACAGCCGTCACGCTAAAAATAGTTTTTTCGTATTCTAGAGGTCTCGAAACGTGTAGATCCGTCGAAAACTCGAGTTGCGATTTTCGACATGATTCCAATGCTTTCCCTATACATTACCATGTATTGCAGGGAAAGTAAAAATCTGATGTGGGCAGCACATGACTTTCCCTGCAGACTTAATTCATATATTCATTTCTTTAATAATTCATTAGATTGAGTTTAATTGCACTAAATAACACTAAATTTGCATTTTTAATTCAATTTTTGTTTTTATTTGGTAATTGGACATTTTACCGATAGCGGCTTAAAAAAATGCCAGAAATCTCAAATATCTTGAGAACAGTTAGTCCTAAAGTATAATGAGTGTGTTATATTCCTTTCCTCTTCAAAAATTGCGTATAAAACAAGAATTTAATTGATACATTTCCGCATACGTAGTCTTTATTTTTTTTTAGATTTTTGCGGGCCATTTCGTAAAAAAGGCAGGTTGATATTTTCCGAATCATACCAAAATCTAATCAGCACCAGTGTCCCACAAGTAACTTATCTACCAAATATTGTGAAATTTGGTCAATTAGTATTTCAGCTAGGGCGGATACATGAAATTTTTGCGGACCATTTCGTAAAAAAAGGCGTGTTCTTCTTTTCCAAATCGTACGAAATTCTAATCAGCACCAGAGTATCCAGCAAATAACTTATTTACCAAATTTTGTGAAATTTGGTCAATTAGTATTTTAGCTGGAGTGAATAAATGAAATTTTTAAGGGCAATTTCCCAAAAAAAGGCGGGTTCTGTTTTTACGAATCGTATCAAAATCTAATCAGCACCAGGGTCACGTCCAAGTGATAAACCTACCAAATTTTATGAAATTCGGTCCATTAGTTTTTTAGTTAGAGTGGATAAATACATTGCACAGACAGACACACAGACAGACATCACGCTGAAAATAGTATATTCGTATTCTAGAGGTCTCGAAACGTGTAGATCCGTCGAAAACTCGAATTGCGATTTTCGACATGATTCCAATACTTTCCCTATACATTACCATATATTGCAGGGAAAGTAAAAAGCAAAAATAGGTTATTCTTATAGTAGATACTTATATTCTTTCCAAGATATTGAATTTTCGTTAATTAGTCGTTATTTTCATCGATTGAGCGTCATTTTTATCCATTTGGCGAGATTTTCGTTAATTTGGCAACATTTAAAAAAGTCGCCAAGTTGGCGACATTCCACCAAAATCTCGCCAAGAATTATGGACGGAGAAATAAGTTACTCTTAGAGCAGATAAATGACTATTGGCGTTCAAATACAAATGTATTACTCAAAGTATCTTTTCCTATGAATGGAACGAGTTAGATCCACGAGAATGATGTCACCCAATTTATCGCATGATATTACATATGAAAAGTGAACATGTTTCTCAGCAGTTAATACATATTTTTTATTTATGGGAATTTTTTATAAATTTATTCGAAAAATGTACATTATCTAGAGAACAGTTCATGCTAGCGTTCTAAAGTTTATGTCAATCGTTTTCTAAGGAAAAATTACATAAGAAATGTCTATATGCGTAACTTTATTAAAGGTTTTGAATTTTTGATGATTTTTTTTAAATTTCACTCTAAATTTAGGCGGGTTCTGAACATTCGATTGCGTTTAAAAACAATAGGCTTCCAGTATTCACGGATTGTGATTTTTGTACCAAATGTTATTCGAATCGCTCCATTCGTTCGTGAAATATTGTCTCCACAGACTCACTGACACACACACATACACACAGACACACACACACACACACAGAGAGAGATATCACCTCAAAAGTGATTGATTCGTGATCCGGGATGCTTGAAACGTGCTCTCCCGTCGAAAACTCGAATTCGAATTTTCGACCCCCTCACAATACTTTCCATATACATTATGTTGTTGTTGTTGAGACCCAGACCGTCCGACCTACCAGAAAGGTGTAAGGTAACTGTTTGGACGGCCGAGAAGTGCCACCCAATTTAGACAGGAACCCAGTGGGGGAGGCATCCACAGGGACCGTACCCTCCTTCCCCTACCACTAATCTCTCGGAAGGATTTACGGACCCACATGTTTAACGTGATCGTACTCCATATACATTATGTATATAAGGAAAGTAAAAATATACATGCAATATATTAAGATACTGAATCTTTAACATGTAATTATTTACTTGTCAAACGTTAAAAAATATGCTATATTTACATTTTACATTATTATTTTACTTTCATAACTTTATGGTAGAATTTTTATTGCTACGATTTCTTGCTATTGACAAATCTTAAAAAGGAAATGAATTTTTTTATCTATATAAATAAAATTGAAAATACATCTATCTGTCTGCCTTTGTGTTTATCAATCTCATCATCACGCTAGAACAAACAGCTGTATCGAATTTCATGAAAATTTTGCGGGTAGCCTTAGAATAGCCCCACTTAAAATTCAGTCCATGTTTCGAATTTCTAGGATCAGGGATTGTCGAGATATGAATAAAAATTGCAGAATTAAACCTCCCATAGAAATAGCATTATGCAGATGATATATTTTCCGCAAATTTATTTAAAGAATTATAACATGATGCTTAGTAACGTAATTAAATCAAATGTGCTTATTAGGCAGATGCTTATTATTAAATTTTTTCCGATTTAAATAATAAAGAAATTAATATAAAAGAAAATTTTATAAATGATTGGAATTTTAGCTAGATTACATCAATTACAGCTTTCGGGTTTAAATATTGCGGGAATATAATAACATTTTCAATTTAATACCTCATATATTTTATTTTGGCAAAAACTCATATGTGTGATGTATTTAGTCAATTAATTCATATATTGAGTTTAGTCATTGAACTCATATATTGTGCTTAGCCAAATAGTGAAACAGAATGAAAGTGATAATACAATTTTAGTCCTTTCTTTCATTTTAGTATATTTTGATCCAATTTCATATACATCTTACAATTTGCTTGCAAATGGGATCAGGATGTTTTATTCTTCAGATCTGCTTGTGAAGATAATTTTGTATAGAAAACACCGAAAAGAGAATTAAGTTTAGTATAATTAAGTGAAAGGAGAATTAAATGAAATATTTTAATAGAATGTTTTGAGTAACAATGTCATTTAGAATACTGTTTGAATTTGCGCATATTTTAAATCATGAGCAATATCGCGTATATCTGCTATTAACTGTACTTATAAAATTATAAATTGTGCATCTATGTGTCTGTTTATTATCTTAGCACTGTAGAATTCACTATTTTCTTCTTGATAGAATTATTATAAAATTTCAAAAATAAAGACTCCAAATATGAAAACTTCTCTGAAAATTCTGAATTTTAAGTTTTCCATGTTATATAATCAGTATGAAGAACGGGCATACTGTTAGTCTTTTACAACATATCACAAAACTAACAACATTATTAATATTATTTTAAAATATTTACAGGAAACTGAATAATTTATGACAACACATTAAGCACACTAGGCAAATGCAATGAATGACATAAGCTAACCTGATAAAATATACATTTTAAACATTGAATGATTTGAAATACTTCACAATTATTTAACAAAGCTTCTGCTATCAGAGGTGATGCTTCAGGTCCCTTTCCTAGTCGGCATACCACTGCAGAGAAGCTGTTGCATGGCTGGGGGTAATCCTGTTGACGTTGTTCTTGCCACTATCGTGTTCACACTTCACATGCATAGATACAGATGGGCATACAAAAAGTTTTTGACAACAACAAAATTTTAAAACTAGCCAAGAAAACTCTAAAAAGTTTACTGATGTTATAATTAGCAAAACAATTTAGAATGTAGTTAGCTTTAATTGAAAAGAAATTTAGACAAGGAAGAATAATATAATTTAAATATTTTGAATGGCATATATTTAGAGTAATAAGTGGTTTTAAATGGCATGAGAAGAAGCCAAAAATGGTAAGCACTTACTTCTAAGGAACATCTACACTCTGTAGTTGTTTATATCCACTGAATCATGATAAAAGTACTGAGGTATGCAAAATCCATATCAAATCATGGAAATAAGAAATTAAACAAAACAAAATGAAATTACACACACACACAAAAAATGATAAAGGAATAGTGTTTAAAGAAAATAATCCGTTGACCGTTACATCCATAAACCAGCTACTCAATGACTTCCTTCTTTGTGTGGGCTGGTGGAGGAGAATTTTCCAGAAAAGAGCAGGGGAAATTTGAAAGACAGTTTTTGGGCCTACGACGCGGTTCACTTTTGGGAGGTTGTGCTCTGGCTTCTGCTATCAGAAGTGATGCTTCAGGACACTTTCCTTGTCGGTATACCACAGCGGAGAAGCTGTTGCTTGGCTAGGGGTAATCCAACTGATGTTGTTCTTGCCACCACCGTGTTCACACTTCACATGCATACATACAGACAGGCGGGCATACAAAAAGTTTTCGGTTCAAACGGTCTTGAAACTTGCTAATCCTTAAAAATCTCGAATTTGAAAATTTTTAAGAAAACTCTATTTTCTGTATATAATATACAAGTATTGTTTTATATACAAGTATCGTTTTCTTGAAAATTTTCAAGATTTTGACAGCTAAGCACTCTTAAGACCCTATGAACATGCTTTAAACATGTTTTGGAAAGATATCCATCTCTGTGTGTGTTGTGACGTATGGACAAAGTCAAGAACGAATGCTTATATAGCTATGTACGTTTATTGGGATATGATATATTATATAAAAAATTAGAACTAAATAAACTATTTTGTAATTTCCACACTATTAGAACACAAATTATTTGAAATTCATGCTTTTCATAAATTATTTTTTATAGCAAGCAACTATAATTCCTGAAATGGTAGTTGGTTTACAAAGATTATTAAAATAATATATATTAACATAAATCAGCCAAATGCATTCAATTAATTGGCATAATAAACATGTTGCTAATTTGAAAAAAGTAATTTTATCTTTTATTTTTATGAAATGTTAAAAAATAATTACTTGCATATGAAATTCGATAAAATGATAATTTGATGTTAGCTGTGTGGTAAAATTAACTTAGGGTTCTGCGGTAGGTCACCGCAGAAGTCAAGGACGAATCCACGGAAAGGCGATTAAAGAGATTGCACCCCCACCACCACCACCACCACCACACACACACACACCACCACCTTGTTGTATACTATTTCCGGTGATTCGATACACCTTACAAAGTTTAATGCAACACAATAAAAATAACTGGAAATGAAATAAACTTTAATAGGGTAAGTTTGCAATGTTTCATGATTAAGCAAGAATTTCATATTAGTTTTAATAATAAATTACTAAATATACTAAGTAAATGATCAATAAAAGTTGTCAAATTACATACCCCTTTTCTGCTATCTCTGGGAGATTATCCATCCTTGACCGAAATTTGCAAAATTGTGGCATATAGTGATTTCTTATTCCCTGTGAAATATTCTATTCGCTCATGATAAATACAAACAAAGTAAGATTGATCTAGCATTGGCTAGTTGATACACTGGGGACATGATTGAAATGCAACTTTAGAATGGTTTGCTTCATATTGATCGGTTTTATGACTATGAAGACGATATCTATAAAATTCATAAAATCAAATAAGAAACCCTATTTTTCTAAATATATTTTTGTATTTGTTCACAAATAATAAAAATGATGATTACATAACTCTTTTTCAGTTAAAGGTCATTTTATATGTCTATTTTGTAGCACATAACTGAATCTGATGCTGTCTATCCTCCAAACCTCTATTTGCTTTTTAGGATACTTTTATTCAGACAAGTGAAAACTAGAGACCATTTTTAATACCTTGTAACAATAAACAGGGGAAAAAATGCATGTTATGTTTGTTCGCAGATAACAGTTATAAAATTAAAATTGCTTGACTTAAAACAAGCCATTATTCTTGGAGTAATTGATCAGTATTACAGAGCATCGCTGAAAGGTAAAGGGGCTCAAGTGAATGTCGGGGATTTATAAGGCTAAACCAACGCTGGATCTAGTCAGAAATGGAAATTTTCTTAGAACTCTACAATTTGTTATAAGATTTCAATTCATGAAGAATCATATCAAGCAGATGAGGAGGAGGCCATACTTTGATCTAAAATCTGAAGGATGTAATGTACCACTTCCCCACAATGCACCACACTATTTTATATATATATATATATATATATATTGTAGATTATAGGAAATAAAATACTCATATCTTATTAGCACAAATTTTTATTTATATTTTTTATTCAGAACACATTTGATTTGCAGGCCAGAAATATTCCTCTAATAGTTGGATCCAGCCTGCATACCACCAATTGAACAGTCTGAATTAGATACAATGATGGCTCGAAATACCAAAATTAATTTCCTAGATTTACAATAAAGGCAAAAGTTAAGACTGTCTTTGCATCCTATCCTAGAAAATGAAAATCATTTGACGTATACATGAAACTGTTACACGTTATTAATGAATGATTAAAAATGGGCATTTACTGTTTGTTTTAATTTTTACATGCCATGACAAATAGTTAATAAACAAAAATATATATGCACAATATAAAGATATTACAAATTTTACATAAAACTACTTACATGTCACACTGTACATAAAAACATATATTCTTCATATTCTGTGAGATGAAAATATTCTTGAAGATTTTCAGCCAAAAAACCACTAAAAAGATTGCTGACATTATAAAAAGCAGCA
The DNA here is from genome assembly GCA_951213105.1 of Amaurobius ferox. Classification (NCBI taxonomy): domain Eukaryota; kingdom Metazoa; phylum Arthropoda; class Arachnida; order Araneae; family Amaurobiidae; genus Amaurobius; species Amaurobius ferox. The sequence continues at coordinate 146,386,633 of OX578145.1, forward strand.
TAACTCTCTAGTGATCATTTAGCTTTAAATGGCTGCAGATGAAGAAACTGTACCATATACAATGGAAATCCTATAACACAATCTAAAAAAGTTATTATTAAAATTAAAAGAAACACAGAGTGATACTCAATAAAGACATAAAATAATTGTAGGATTGCACATTAAATCAATAAATCTCCATGACTCTTAAAAACAAAAAATGCTATTACAAAATCTTTTATTACCAAAATTATAAAATTATTGTGTGCCTTCATGCACTCAGTTAAAAGCTTGGAGTTCTATTAAGCATTTTCCCAAAACATGCAAATGTTTAGATTTCTTGCAATCTCTATCACTTCTTGAGCTCCATCTTAAACTAAAATATACACATGCAATTGATCAAAATACTACAATTTTTGCCTGCACCTATTTACATGCATCACTGTACTTAAAAATCACCCATTCTCCATATTCTGTGAAATGAGAATATCCTTGAAAGTTTTCTGCAAAAAAAAAAAACTAGAAAATTTGTTGAAATTTTAGAAATCTTTAACAATTCTGATATATTTTGTATCATAACATGCTAAGAAAGTGCCCGATTGCGTGCACTTTATTAAAACTTGCAAAATTGTTAGACTTGATGCACTCTGTTAAAAACATACCGTTCTGTCAATTTTCCAGAACATGCAAAATTGTCAGATTTCATGCAATTTATTAAAACACACCTTAATCTAAATTATGCATATGCAATAGATCAAAATACTACAATTTTTACTTGCAACTACTTACATGCCTCACTGTACTTCAAAATTACACATTCTCCATATTTTGTGAGATGAGAATATCCTTGAAATTTTCATACAAAAAAAAAATTCGCCAGGTGTTTGAACAATAGTATACTTCTAGAACTACAACTTTAAAGCGCAAGCAAAGAGGAGAAGACAAATAGGCACCATGGTACAGGATTATTCAGCTCATTTATACAGACATTGTTTCCTCCTCCCTTCCATGTTATGTACGAGGAGAACGATTTACCTTGGAACAAAGGCGTTCGTGCCTGTGACTTTTCTTGCTCTCTTTGGAATCATCAATACAGTTAGTAGTGTTTTTTTTAGGCCTAAATATGGGTCATGCGAAACGAAGCAAACGCAGTGCTGGTTTTAGAATCAAAGTGATTAAATTTGCGAAAGAGAATGGAAATCGTGCTACAGCGTGGATGTTTGGTGTTGGTGAAAGCTCTATACGCGAGTGGAGAAAAAATGAAATGACAATCATTAATATGCCAAGGAATAAATGCGCTTTACGTAAAGGAGTAATGAAATGGTCCATCCCAGAAGAAAGCGTTGCGAACTGGGTCTTAGAAAATCGCCAGAATGGATTAATCATAACAAGAAACAGTGTACGTTTGTATGCCTTAAAGTGGGCAAAAAAGAATGCAAGTGAAAGTGAAAATTTTAAAGCAACTTTGAGTCTGTGTAGGCGATTTATGGTGCGAAATAATTTAGTTCTGCGAGAAAAAACAAAAGTTTCACAAATGCTTCCTAAAGATTTGGACAACAAGATAATAAGTTTTCAGAAGTATGTCATAGACCTACGAAGGCCAAAAAATTATTTACTCTCACATATTGGTAATATGGATGAAACTCCAGTAATGTTTGATGTGATAGGAAATGAAACTTTGGATGTGAAAGAAACAAATATAATTTGCATAAAAACAACAGGCAACGAAAAATCTCACTTCACCGTAGTGCTCTCCTGTTTAGCGGACGGTACCAAATTTAAACTTATGGTTATTTTTAAAAGGAAAACGATGCTGAAGTCTAAATTCCCAAAAGGTATTATCATTTATGTGCACGAGAAAAGATGGATGAACGAAAATGGAGTAAAATTATGGATGAAAAATGTTTGGCAAAAGCATCCAGGTGACTTAAAGAATCCAGTAAGTCTTTTAGTTTGGGACATGTTCAAATCTCATCTAACGGGTAATACAAAGAAATTGCTGACAGAGAGCAACACAGACATGGCATTTATTCCAGGTGAATTAACGTCGTTAGTTCAGCCTTTAGATGTGTATATCAATAAATAAATGTTGTGAAATTACAAATCTTTAGTAGTCTTCATTATACATTAAAAATATTATATTCTTTCACACAGAAATAAAATTGAAATATTCAACGGGAAGAAAAACTGTAAATTTCTATTAACTAGAAGCACATAAAATGCCGTGAAATTTCAAATCTTTAGTAGTTTTCAGCATGCATTAAAAGCACTATATTTTTTCATACAAAATAAAAATTGAAATATTCAATGGGAAGCATATTAAATGTTATCACATTTCAGATCTTCAATAACTTTTATATGTTACAAACGTTTGCACTTTTTCTCCCCTCACACATTGTCCATTTTTACCTACAGATATACACTCATAGACATACAAATATACACTGATGTACCGTAAAAATGGTGGTTTTGTGTTCTAGAATGTTGGAAACGTGTAGACCCTTAAAAAAGTCGAGTTCGCTTTTTAATATGTTTTTAATACCCACTCCACACCTTCCCCTTATAGACAAATGTCTGATCAAAAAGAAAAAACAACTATATGTCAAAACAAGAAAACGATTTGTCAAAACACACAAAAACCTATAATTAGCTGTTTATTGAGAATGTCCTATAATGCCTAAGTAAAATTAGTGAATAATCCCTTCATTTTAGATGAGCTAGGTAATTTTGTTGCATGACCCTCCCCTCAGACATTGTCAAACTTTCCCACTTATAACCACAACATACCATTCAACAGGCTCTATTTTATCCTCATTAAACCATGCTAAGAAAAACTTAACATACATTTAAGAAGAAATCACTCCCACCTAATTTCCATGTTGAAAAAATAACTCTCTTCACACATTATCCATCAATTAACCCTGCCCTCACCATTGTCCATCTGACCCCATTTTCTCCTCCCTAATACAGTTCCCAGATTTGGTGTGAAATCTGGTCTCTGAAGGTACTGTGTGAATCCAAATCCTTACGGATTCAGAAGGTGTCAATATTTAAGTTTGGCGATGAAAGACTGCTCATAAGGCATTGTAGGTAATCCTGTGTGTTCGTACTTCTGTTGTGTAGAGAGTGAAGATTTAACATTTTAATACAGTAAGTAATTAGTATTTTTGAATAGTTCATAAGTTAGATTTTAATTTATATATTGTAACTTAACACATAGCATTCATTATAATCCAGCTGATGCCTCTTTTGTGGCTAAATGTATTATATATAATTTAGTCATTCTGAGAGTAATTTGCTGGTATGGATGATTGCTAAAAATAGTATATATATATTTTTTTAATTTACTATGAAACATGCTCAAAAATAAGAATTTTATTGTGTTTTCTATGCATTTTAAATGAAAATACTAGATTGTATGAGCATATTGACTAAGTTAAAAAAAGTACGAGATTCTAAGAACATATGTCTATGTATAAGCCTAAATGCATTTAGTTTTCTAAAAATGTCATGTGTAGCCGAATCAAGTTTGAAACTAGATTTGGCAACACATTTGTTTAATATTATTTCATGTAAAATTTAAATAGGGTTTGATTTGCCCAACAACTCAATTTAGGTTGCATTTAATAGTGATATATATATTATAGCTTGGGTTAAATAAATGATGTAATTCAAATTTTTCTAACACAATACATTGGAATTCATGCAGTTATTGTAGAAAAGTATAACAGTTACTGAATCACTTATGAAATTTCCATAAAATTTATGTATAGTACGAGTTTTGTCTGAAACAAATTTCAGAAAAGTAGCTTGTGTTTAAGATGAGTTATTTACATTAATTTTCACTACATATCCAAATTTAATAAAATTTGGTCAAAGTCAAGAGAAGTTATCTATAAATAAAGTATATCAAAAAAGAGGATGCAGCAAGAGTAATTTTTGTCCGACTACATTCAGTAATGAACTCGACTGATCTGTAAAACATTTATCTTCACCACATAATCAAAATTGTAAAATATTGATGAAGTTTTACAAGAGTTATAATAAAATATAATATCTATTGGTAAATGGGGGGGGGGGGGGGGCATAGCACATGCAATTTTTATCCGAGCATGTTCAGAAACAAATTCAGCTAGTAAAACATTGAGTAAAATATCGAGCTAGTAAAACATGTATTCAAATTTTAAAAAGTCAGTTAAGTTTTAAAAATATTTTAATTATAAGTTATTGTCGAGCAAAGCATGTACACAGAACCTCAAAACACATTCAATTCAAAAGCAAGAAGCTTAGTTACTTTGCTTCCTCACTCCAGAAAACTATAATATGGTATTTTAATTACATGCTAGATAAATCAGAAGTAAAATATAAATAATGTCAAAAAATATTTTATTATTTTCAACTATTTCTAAATGATAAAATATTTCAGAAAATTTAAGAAATATGTATTTAACAACTAAAACATAGAACTCAAGGAATAAAATATAACAGCAAAGGATGAGCTAGCCATATATCTGACAACTTTCTAACAAAAACAGCACCCTATATGTGTTACTCAAGCAATAGGCTGTAAAATTGGAAAAAAATTAATTACAAAAATGTTGGCAGTATTTATTAAAAAAAATTCATTTTGTGTGCAGAAAAGTATTGTTTTCTTAAAAGTTTTTAATTCATGAAATTAGAGGAAAAAGGATTTTAAAACTTTCTGAACACATTTTGAAAAGATGTTCAGTGAGGTGAGGAGATGATAACTCAAGATTAAGTGTACATTACAAAATGTAGGTAAACTTACATTAAATGCATGTGCTGCCTTGGCAGCCGAGAGGTTTAAGACAAGCATTTCTTCATGCTCTCTCGACTGCTGGGAGTCATAGGTGCAAATTCCACCTGCGGACATAAATATTGTAGTGTTGAAATGTAGTTGGAAAGTGTATAATGTGTTCTGCCTCCTGTGGTGCAGCGGGGCAATGTTGCTTGATAGCAAAATGGTTCGTGCTTTAACAGGTGAATCATTAACATCAAGTGTTAAGTAACACACATTGATTTCGTTATTCAAATTTTATATTTAAATTTTCTTTTCTTGTGAATTTGTTTATTTTAGTTTTGTAATAATGCTATGGCAACACTCTTGGGTTTCTGTAGACGTTGTCAGAGGAACGAGCGGTTTTGTTTACGAGTGGACGGTGGCTGTACGAATGTTAAGTTTTGAAGTAAAGTTTCTGGTTCCTGAAAAGCAGTTGTAATTATTTTCGTACATATTGAAACGTGTGAAGTTGGGTAAATTTCTACGGCGTTTCTGACATTTGGTGACCCGGACGTGACTGTGAAGATAGAAAGGTTAGTTTCGTTTGGAATTTTGTTTTAACTAAGCCTGTCGCTGTCACATTTTCATAATGGAACTGCTCATAAGAAAGCGAAAGCCGATTCGAGCGTCTTTTACAAAGTCGTATAACATTTTGACAACGGCTTTAATTGATGAGGAACCACACGATAAAATTATTCAAACACATTTGGCAAATATGGACAGATTAATGATGAATTTAGCAGAGATCGATGACGAAATCTGTAACGCTTTGCTTGCCGATGATTCAAAAGTGGAAGAATATGAAACTGAATATGGGGTAATAGAAGAATATCGCGGAAAAATGGTTACAGCTAGGGTTGGCGTCGAAATGCATTTAAATAAAACCGCAACCAAACCGAGTGCGAGGTTTTCCCATGTTCAAGAAAAAACGAAACTGAAGCTTCCTAAAATTGAATTTTTGAAATTTGGGGGTGAAATAAAAGATTGGCTAGCATTTTGGAGTCAATTCAAGAGAATACATGAAGATAAATTGATGGAAGAAGAAGATAAATTTCAATATTTAATCCAGTCTATGATCGTTGGCACAAGAGCAAGAGAAATAGTAGACAGCTTCCCTCCTACTGCAGAAAATTATTCAAAAGCTGTTGAAAGCCTTAAAAATAGATTTGGAAGGGAAGAGCTACTCATAGAGTTCTATGTCAGGGAATTGCTTGGACTGGTGATTAAAAATGCAGTGTCTTCAAAATCCAAAGCAAATACAGCTCAATTGTATGATAAGTTAGAATCGCATTTAAGGTCTCTTGAATCAATTGGTATGACTTCTGACAAATACGCAGCAATGCTTTTTCCCCTTGTTAAATCTTGCATACCGGAAGAAATACTACGAGTCTGGTTAAGAAATCCGGTGGCGGCTAAAGGTGAAGAAAGTGATACTTACATTGATAAGTTGAAAAACCTGTTATTGTTCCTAAGAACTGAAGTAGAAGGTGAAGAGCGTATCTCGCTTGCTAAAGCTGGTTTTAAGCAAAATGAGAAAAGTAGTCGAAAGGAAATTTGTAAGGAAACGGGTATGAATTTACCGACTGCTACTGATTTATTTTTAGGGATAAATTCATGTGAAAAGTCCATTTGTGTATTTTGCGGAAAATTTCATGAAAGTAAAGAATGCTTCAAAGCTCAAAAACTTTCGTTAGAAGAGAAGCACGATATGTTAAAAAGAAAGAAGGGATGCTTCACTTGTTTACGGATTGGACATCGTTCTAAACAGTGCAAATCACATGTTCGGTGTATAATTTGTTCCAAAAGGCACTGGGTAGTTATGTGTCCTGAACTAACCAATAATAAAAGGGCTTTAGTTACAGAGTTCAAAGAAGGTGGGGATCAGAATATTACTTTATCCAGCCAAGGCCACTCTGAAGTACTATTGCAAACACTGCTTGTGGTTCTTAAAGCTCACGGAAAAGACCGAAAAGTTAGGGCACTGATTGATACAGGTTCTTAGCGTTCTTATATTCTAGAAAGTACTGCAAGGCAGATGGGATTTAATCCTGTGAATACTGATATATTAACACAAGTCGTGTTTGGAGGAATCACCTCTAGGAGAGAGCACAAGTGCTGCAATGTAATTTTGAATAGTTCAGTTAATACCTATTGCTGTAAAATTAAAGTGTTAGACCAACCTGTTATATGTGGTTCAATACCAAGACTCAAGACTGGATTATGGTTGGAAGAAATGAGACAAAAGGGAATCCAGCTCACGGATATAGGAAGCAATCAGCCACCTATTGAAATACTTATTGGAGCCGATTTCACTGGTCAACTTTACACAGGACGCGTTCATCAGCTAAAGTGTGGACTGGTCGCTGTGCAAACTCATCTAGGATGCGTTGTAATGGGAAAGTCGCAAGAGGATTCAAAGTATAGCAATTATGGTTCGGTTTTAACTTCACTTTCGATTCATAGTAACAATGTTCCTGATTTATGGAAGTTAGAAGCTATTGGAATCACTGAACCATGTGAACATCAAAGCAAAGACGAAGTAGAAACAGCTGTTTCGGATCATTTCAAGAAAACAGTTAGAATTAATGAAGACGGAAGATATCAAGTTAGTCTTCCTTGGATGCATACTCAAGGAGAATTACCAACTAACAGAGAAATAGCTGAGAAGAGATTGAATTCCACAACATCTAAACTCATGAAAGAAGGAAAGTTTGAAAGCTACAATGCTGTTTTCCATGAGTGGTGGCAAGAAGGAATAATCACAGAAAGTTCAGAGAATAGTGGTCATTTTTTACCTCATCGAGGAGTATTTAAGTGCAATTCATCGACTAATGTTAGACCTGTCTTTGATGCATCCTGTAAACAGAAAGGATCTTATTCCTTAAATGAATGTTTGGCAAAGGGACCAAATCTATTGGAACTGATTCCCACAATACTTTTGAAGTTCCGAGAGAAAAAAATCGGCGTTATTTCGGACATAAAGAAGGCTTTCTTGCAAATATCTGTTGTTAAAAGTGATCAAGAATTTTTAAAATTTCTTTGGTGGCAAGGTGAAAGCCAGAATGCTATAAAGATTTTTCAACATTGCAGAGTAGTCTTTGGATTAAACTGTAGTCCTTTTCTTCTTGGAGCAGTGATACAACACCATTTGGACAAATATTCATCTTCAGCTCAACATAATGTAACACAGAAACTTAAATCAGCATTTTATGTTGATAATTGTGTGTGTTCTGTAGACTCTGAAGTGGAATTGCAAGAATTTGTTCAAATATCCACAGAGGTGATGGCGGAAGGAAAATTTGAATTAAGAGACTGGGAACATACCGAAATAACGGATACTTGTGTCAAATCTAATCCGTCAACAGTCTTGGGATTGTTATGGGACAAACAAGAAGATGTATTATTCTGTGACATCGCAGCGATAAGCAAACCTGACGGGACCATCAGTAGAAGAACTATTTTATCTATTGCACAAAGACTATTTGACCCCATAGGTTTCACTTGTCCAGTTACATTGTATCCTAAGTTGTTATTACAAAATAGTTGGAAATCTAAATTGAGTTGGGATGCTGAAGTGCCGAAAGATGTTTCACATAACTTTTTGAAATGGATCGCTGAACTACAAATGCTTAATGTCGTGAGGATTCCTAGACATGCTTTTACCAATGATAACTCAACATTGAGTCTACATGTGTTTTGTGATGCATCTGGGATTTCATATGCAGCTGTTGTATATTTGCGATGTGAAACCGATACTAATATTTCCGTGCAGCTACTCATGGCAAAATCAAGAGTTGCACCATTAAAACCCATTTCTATTCCAAGACTAGAACTTTTAGCTTGTTGTGTTGGTGCACGTCTAGCAGACTTTGTGAAGAAAAGCTTGAAATTTGATTCTGTTAGGGAATATTTCTGGACGGATTCTTCTACTGCCCTACACTGGATTAAAAGAAATGAGCAGTGGGGAGTATTTGTCAAAAATAGAGTAAATGAAATCCAGAAATTATCTAATATTGAAAATTGGAGACATGTTAATAGCCAAAATAATCCTGCTGATCTGCCCTCCAGAGGATGCTCAGTGAAAAAATTAATTGAATCCCGATGGTGGGAGGGACCTCTATGGCTGAAACAGAATGAAAAGGATTGGCCACGCTCTGAATGCACGGTTAATGAAATAGACGTGCTGCAAGAAAGAAAAAATATCTCTGCGGTTCTGTTGAGTAAAACGTTTAAAGAGACATGGTTTCTATCATATTTTTCAAAGTATACAAAAATTATAAGAATGGTAGGATGGATTTTGAGATTTCTTCAGAATGCTCGAAAGAACATTCATGATCGAAACACTGGAGAATTATCTGCTGATGAGTTGAATAAAGCTGAAAAGGCAATTATCAAAACTGTTCAAAGAGACACCTTTACCAAGGAACGGTTAAATAGTTTGAAATCCTTGTGTCTGTTGAAAGACCGTGATGGTTTAATTCGAGTGGAAACAAAGTTGACAGAACGTAAAGATGAAGGCAATTTCAAGTACCCAATACTACTGCCAAGCGAACATAAATTGGTAGAACTTATCATCCAAGAACACCATGCAACCAAACTTCATGTCGGATTACATTCCTTATTCTCAGATTTGCGTGAAAAATTCTGGATACTTAATGGAAGGAGAACAGTATGCCGTGTAATTTCGAAATGCATTAGATGCAAGAGACACAATGCAAAATGTATACAAACAACTCCAGTTCCTCTTCCAGAAGACAGAGTGAGACAAGCGTCAGTTTTTGAAATTACTGGAGTAGATCTGGCTGGACCCCTCATATTGAGGGGAGGTGTTGTTGTTGTTGAGACCCAGACCGTCCGACCTACCAGAAAGGTGTAAGGTAACAGTTTGGACGGCCGGGAAGTGCCACCCAATTTGGACCGGAACCCAGTGGGGGAAGCATCCACAGGGACCGTACCCTCCTTCCCCTACCACCAACCTCTCGGAAGGACTTACGGACCCACATGTTTAACGTGATTGTACTCCGCGTGAACACGGCGGCAGTTTTGGCAGTGGCTGGAATCGAACCCGGGTCTACCGAGTGCAACTCCAGTGCGCTAACCAATGGGCTACCGCGCCCCGAGGGGAGGTGTGAAAGCCCCAGGCCGTCCGGCTCGTCCAGAGGACTTGGAGCAACAGGACCGAGGGGAGGTGTGAAAAGTTGGGTTGTTCTTTGCACGTGTGCTGTTTATAGGGCTATTCATTTGGAGCTCATAACATCATTATCTACTAAAGCTTTTCTGCTCAGTTTCAGACGGTTCATAGCATGTCGTGGAAGACCTAATACCATCTATAGTGATAATGGAAGTAATTTTGTCGGAGCTGATAATCTTCTACAAAAAATTGATTGGAAAACCATTGAAATAGAAACAGCCGTCAAAAGAATTACTTGGAAGTTCAATCCACCCTCCGCTGCTTGGTGGGGAGGGTTTTGGGAACGTCTTGTGCAGATGGTTAAGAGACTGTTGAGACGGGTCTTGGGAACAGCTTCTTTAGACTATGAAGAAATGATGAGCATTCTCTGCGATTGCGAAGCAATAATTAATGCCAGACCACTGACTTACATTTCCGAAGATCCTGAAAACCTAACTCCTTTGACTCCGGCTGTGTTTTTGCAGGACATGCAGACGGTGGGAGTGCCAGACTTGGACCTTTTGGACAAAGTGGATCTCACAAAAAGACTGAGATATCAGCAGACATTAAAGGATCAGCTAAGGAAAAGATTTAGAGTAGAGTATCTTGGCCAATTAGTGCAACATAGGGGAAAAATGAAAATGCTGAATGTCAAAATTGGAGATATAGTTCTCATTGAATGCGAGAATAAGAAAAGAACTTTCCGGCCAATGGCAAAAATAACTGAAGTTTATCCCGGAAAAGATGGCAGCAACAGAGTTGTGAAATTAAAGACAGCAACGGGGGAACTAATTCGACCAGTTCAGAGAATTTTCCCTCTTGAAATTGAATGTCCATCCCGAGAACCAGAAACTGATACTGTAGCTAGTGATAAAAGGGTTGTGGACACTTCACCCTCTGTTCAACGAAAGACTGTTGTTACTAGAAGTGGCAGAACAATCAGACTCCCATCTAGGTTTAGATAAATGTAGAAAAGTTTAATTTCCATTTAAATGTTAATTTATCTTTAATTTATTGTAAGTTTTGATTATAATGTTTAAATCAAAAGGTGGGAGAATGTTAAGTAACACACATTGATTTCGTTATTCAAATTTTATATTTAAATTTGCATTTCTTGTGAATTTGTTTATTTTAGTTTTGTAATAATGCTATGGCAACACTCTTGGGTTTCTGTAGACGTTGTCAGAGGAACGAGCGGTTTTGTTTACGAGTGGACGGTGGCTGTACGAATGTTAAGTTTTGAAGTAAAGTTTCTGGTTCCTGAAAAGCAGTTGTAATTATTTTCGTACATATTGAAACGTGTGAAGTTGGGTAAATTTCTACAGCGTTTCTGACATCAAGAACCTGGCCATTGAAAAAACATTAAATGAAATGTAAGTTTGTTTATTCTAGAATAATTTAATTCAACACAGCCAGAAAAATTTTCTGGGAGGTAATTTTCCAACGGTTTTACCTGCAAGAATGAATGTTTACATTAAATTCTTAAAACTAAGTTTGCAATATTTAGAAAATTTTACGTTGAAAATTAAAATTTTTGTTTTCTCAGCAAAGTATGTATGTATGAACAAGAATTGCGGTTGGTGTCCGTTGAAATGCTGTTTTCATGAAAAACCATTACTAGGTCAAAATGAAAAGAAATTCGGTGGTGGCTCCAGTCCAATTGAGCTGAAATGGTTTCACATGAATAACATTTTGCAAAATAAAAGTTCAATAAGTTTATTTGATTTTTTTTCAGACTCATTTGTTTCGTTTAAAGGCTTTCATAATATGCTACAAATCACTCGTTAACTGTTTATGCCCAGTTTTAATTTTTGCCCCAATTTCATCTGGATATTCTGACTATAGACTGCACATCAAAATATCAAATTATTTTACTAACTTGCTTGGCAGTATATAACTGTCCCCATATTCACATGGAGTACAGGCACATTAAATATGTGGGCCCATAAGTCCTTCCAAGAGGTTAGTGGTAGGGGAAGGAGGGTATGATCCCTGTGGATACCGCCCCCACTGGGTTCAGGTTTAAATTGGGTGGCATTTCTCGGCCATTTAAACAGATACCTTACACCTTCGGGTAGCCGGCCACTCATACTGTTGCTCGTACCCCAGGGTGAGTGGTGTGGCCTGGGTCTTCAACACCTTCAGGTAGGTTGAATGGTCTAAGTCAAAGAAGACATTCATTTAACTTCTTAATCATTTAAAAACAACAAAATAACTTGTGCTTGTGCACTAATAATTTACCAAGGAATAGTAAACACATTGAACTGCAATATACATCACATTTTAAATATTACAGCTTTTCCACCTATTGGAAAATCTGGGTTAAAATATTAAATATCAAAATTATAACCAGCATACTTTGAAAACTAAGTGCTTGACCAAAATCCAATCATACACTTGAAGGGCTTTCAAAGAACTACAAATCCTTGTTTTTCTTTTAGTTTTTGAGATATAAGCATTACAAACTTGAAAAATGGAGAAATTTTAATCTTCTACTTAACATGGCAATTACTCGAAAACTATAAGAATTTTTTTTTAAATATATGGAGATCTAAAAACTTGGATTTCCTAATATATATTTTTGTCACTTACTATTTATATCAATATTTAATAACTTTGAAGATATTTCGAATGAAAGTAAGGAAAATGAAAAAAAGAACACTCGCTCAGACACATTTTCAATTTTTTTCAAAAGAAAAAGCAAAAAATATTAAAATTATTTGTTATATATGCATAAATTTAACAAGAAAAATTATATACATTTGTATCTATTAGGTTTGGAGATATAAGCATCCATAGTGTTTACATTTTTGTATTGCTTTGATTTCCAACACAGATACCTCAAGCATAGATGTTATTCACATCAATAAAATTATTTATTTGCAAAAAAATTTATTAAAATCAAGCCAAGAAAAGTCTTGATAAAATAATGCTCCAATTTTGCAATAAATTTGAATAGAGTAGATAAATTTCATTGTTAAATATAGAAATACAATTGGGTGTAACAGATTTAGATGCAGGTGATATTTTGAAAAAGTTCTCACCGAAGGTGGTTATTACTTTGCTTTTTAATTGGATGTGTTATTACCAATTCAGTCATAATCATTTTATATGATATTTGTCATTGATTAAAAAATGAATGGTACTCAATTTCAGAATTGAGTGCCATTGAGCACAGGTATAAAACTTTCTATAGATACTACACATTTAATAAATTTATAAACATAAAAAATCTAGAAGGAAAATTGGCTAAAAAAGGATTAGGTAAAAAGGGAAATTGGAACAATAAACTAGTTAATGAAAACAAGTAAAGAAAGAAAAAGAAAAAATAGTAAGAATAAAAAAATGGAACAGTATGAAATTTTATTGACCATGTAATTGAAAACAGAAGCCAACACATCAATTAATACATTTTATTAAATATATTTTTGGAAATAAGAACACAGTTTCCAAAATTTTCAATAGAGTGAGGATTTTTACAGATATTAGGAAATCATAAAGGTGGCAAAAATTAAGCACACATCCACAACAGAAGGTTTTTATTTACTTCCTATAAGATGTTCTGTTATGGATGTGTGCTTAATTTTTGCTATTATAACATCAGACGTGATGCCAAATTATTTATTTATTCATAAAGGTGGGTTAATAATAGAGGGTTTAATTAAATGAAAATATTTTTAGTGAATGGACATGAGAAAACATAATGATCAGCATCTCCATAATTATTACAAGGACAATTGGAAGCAGATTTAATTTTGAAGTAAAAGAAATAATCTAAAAATGAGCCATGACCTGTTAGAAAGTATACTAAATATTTATTGAAAATTTGAATTTTTGTCTTAATAAATGGTAAAAAGGATTTTTTCTGGCAGGGTCAGTATTTCAGGGAATGGGGGGGGGGGGGTGTAGTTGTCAAGATGTAAGATATAATTGCCAATTATAATAGAATTTTTGCAAAAGTTTGAAAGGTAAAAATAAGGAAAGGGAATGTTAAAAGGAATATCAGTTATAGCAGCATAGCAGCATTTTTAGCATGCCAATCGGCAGTTTCATTACACAGAATATGAGTGGGTTTTAACCAAAGAGAGATTTATTAATTCTTTTAATTGTATGATATTGTAAGAGACATTCTGTTTTCCTAAAAGTACAGTAAATGGCAGCACTTAACCTGACTTAAGAACATTCGTTTTGTTTATAGGAAAAAACATTCGAAATGGAGTTTGAGATGGTGACGGAAGCACGTAGCCAATGTGTTTGTAATATGTAACTAATCCTAGCTATGCTTTGTAAAATATGTGTAATTTTTATGTATTATTAAATGTTGTGAAGTCTTAAATGGCGAGTGAGTGTTTTCCCAACCTCATTTATTTTTTAAAGAGTTAAGAGCAAAATAGAGGAAAGACTGTCTGTGAAAATATTAATTTTAGCATTGTTATCAGAAGCCTATAATAGCCGAATTAATAGCTGTAATTTCAGCTTGAAAAACTGTGTTTTTACTATCAAGTTTAAAAGAGAGAACTTTCTCCAATGTATCATGTTTAAAAACACATAAAGCAAAACCAACATTAAGATCAATTTTTTATCTGTCGGTAAAACTTTTGAGGGGAGGGGATGAGTTTCTGAAAGGGGGATATTAAAGGGGAAAACAGAAGAAGGTAGATCTGGATCGGAAAAACTATCTGCTCTTTGCTTCCAAAAATGGTTATTTCTTTTAAGTAGGTTAATAACAATGCAGATAGGGGGAATGCCTGTAATAGAAAAAAGAATAAGAAGAAGTTTTGTAGAAGTAGTTTTTTGTTAGAAGTAGTTTTGAAACTATTAGAAATTTATAAATGGAAGACCCTTTGTAGAGAAATTAACTTCTTATTTTGTTCATTAGTAATATTCTTGCCCCAAATTTCAGAACCATAAGTAATAATTTTTTAGTAACACATAAATACCAGCTTTCTAAAAAAGCTTTATTAACTCCCCACTTATTACCAGAGACCTTATCAAAGTTAGAAAAGAACTTAAAACATTTCTCCTTCAAATAAAAAATATGAGGGATTTCAGTTTGCTATCTATTATTAGGTTGAGAAATGTTAAATGATTATTAATTTTTATGGGTTTATTTTGTAGTTTAGAAATGGGATTTCTTTAAAGTTGTGAGTTATTTTTGTCAAAAACAGTAGATTTGCATTTGCCAGTAGAAATTTGTAAATTAAGTAAAGTAAGGGTAATTAAATTTTTTTCAACAACGATGTTTGTATTCTGTTCTAACATTTTACTAGTAAAATTGAATGTTACCATAGTGAGATCATATGCAAAAGCTTGTAAAAAGTGAACATCATTATTTAAAAAAAGGATTTTGTTGAAATAAAAATTCCATAAAATATAGAAAATAATGGATCCTTGGGGAGCAACTTTGGAAATAAATTTGAAAAAAGTTATTTGTGAATCAGAAAAAGAAATGGATCTGGAATTTAGATAAGAAAAAATAAAAGATCTGCAAGAAAAAGGAAGGTTGAATTTATCAAAGGTTAAAGGTAAATAGTTCCAGTTTAGGTTGTCAAAAGCACCACTATCATCTATGGTATACATGACACAAAGGTTTAACATTCTCAATTTCACTTAAAAGATTGTGTATGGCATCTTCACAACTGTGAAGTTCACTGAAACTGAATTGTAAGTGGTGGAGAAATTTTTTAGTTTCTAACCAAAAGTTTAAAGAGACATAGATTCTTTTTAAAATTTTACCGATGGTCGGGAATAAATAAGTGGGTCTATAAGAGAAAAATAGTGAAGGATTTTTACCAGGTTTTAATAAAAAATTGACCTTAGCAATTCTAAGACACTCAGGAAAATAGAATTTGAAACATAAGTTAAGGATATTAGGGGGGGGGGGGGGAATTTGAAAAGATTTTTCCAGATAGTATCAATTTTGTTAAGACAGGAATTTTTCCATTTTTGAGATTATTGAAAATTGAAAAAAGTTCCTCCATGGATAATCCCCTTCCTTCAAATGAATCTTCAATCCAATAGAAGGAAGAAGAAAAGAAGGAAAATGGATAAAGCTACAATCATCCTGAAAAAAGTGATCAAGAAGATGATTAATTTTTTATGAATAATTAAGATTAATGTTTCCTGAAGATTGTAAGTAAATTTGATTTATCATATTTAGTTTTTGAAATATCAATCTAAATAAAGAATTGAATTAAGAGTTACAATTAGAACAGTGATTTTTCTAGGAATCTGATTTAGTTTTGTTTATTAAAAATTTACATTTTACTCTATTGACTTTATATTTAATTCTGAATTTAGTATTGTATTTAGTTTTCAGAATGTGAATTTAAATAAAGAACTGGATTTAGAGTTACAATTAGAAGAGTGATTTTTCCAGGAATCTGATTTAGCTTCGTTTATTATAAATTTAAATTTTACTCTATTGACTTTATATTTAATTCTGGCAGCAGTGACTTTCCAGGAAGGCAGAGATTTCGAGAAGAGATTTAATTCTTTAGGATAATTCAGACAAAATTTATAAAGTTCGAAAGTTTTTTAGTCCACCAGGAGAAGCCCAAAATGTTTCCTAATTTTCTTTAAGCAAATATGATTAAATGCACAAAATTGGATCTTATTAATACGAATGTTGAAAAATTATCTAGCGATTCTGTTTTATTAATTTCAAAAATAAGAATTTAAGTAATTAAAATGTAATTTAAAGCTATATAAAAATTTTCCAATACCATAATTTGTTTTAAAGAAAAGAACTTGTCAGAGGGAGTATTGATATTTATTGTAATTTTGATAAATTTATGATCACTAAAAGATTTTCTCAAAATTGAATGAAATCATAAAACCAAAACTTACTAAGGACAAATCTATGAAGCTCTTGCCAGAATGGGAGTCAAAAGTAAGTCCGCAATCAGGACCATTATAAACTTAAGGTTATTATTAGACATACAAAAGTCAATGATACTATAAGCCCGTCAATGAAATTGTAAACCTCACATCTGTGCTTCTGAGTTAAAGTCACCAAGTATTAGGTAATTAGAGATGAGAAAATTCAAAAGGGATAGTTCAGAAATTAAGGAAGTGATATTGTCGTGGGGGTTGGGTGAAATAGATACTAGCAATAAAGTTGTGGTAGGAAGAATAATATCAATAAACATGGAGGAGAGGGAACAGAATTTGAGAATAGTAATAAGATTGGTGTTACAAATAATGATTGCAGATTTTTGTGAGAGAGAACCATATTGTTTAAATCTGAAAGGAGGGGGGGTTAGAATTTTGTGGTTACTGGTATAGGGTCCTTATAAACAAATAAAATCTAAAAAAAGTTCTGTAATAATTTAGAAAAAGGGGTTATGAGCTAAAAGAGAGTTATTTGTGTTAATCTGTAACTTAATTAAAACCATTAAAGTAAATCAAAACCAGAGCACAGATGTAGGAGTAGAACAATAACAAAAAAAAAATAATAACAAGAAAGATCAATCATGCATAAAACATTGATTATGAAACACTTTCCAACTTCAATGCAATTTTATATAAACATCTCTAAAATACAATACATTTCTCGGTAATAGTTTCAAAATTATCACAATACAATACACGGCCTCTTATCCAGTGTTCCAATATCCGGACTCTCCCAAAACCGGAATGCGGCAAAATAATGCCAAATTCTGTGCCAACACTCAATTATTTGCCAAAAATTGGGCCAAATAGCAGTTTTTTGTATAAAATCCCACCAAAGGATTTTTTGCCTTAATTAGCAATATTAATATTATAAAATAATGTGTTGAAATCTACATTTTCTCACTTCAACTGTTTGCGATCCTGACATAAACAAAGGCCTGGCTGAATCCACAACTTACCACACCGGAAATGTTGCTAAAAATATTTCCGGAAGAGGAAAACTACAAGTATCATGGAGGTAAAAGTGAACTCTACCTCCATGGTGGATATATTTGTTTCAGGTCAGATAAACATAATTTCGACAAATGACAAAACAGCTTGTTTGTGAAATGATATAAAAAACTTATATTTTACAAAAAAAATTTTCAGAATAGGTGCGAGTTCGTTTGATGTCTCGATGACTTCGTAGTGGTAAAGTGACGGCATAACGTTTTTCACTGCAAAGTGACTGGGGCTTTTGGAAAAAGCTACGGAATCTAAAATTTGCAGAGACTTTTAATTTTTTTTTTTCATGTACTAGTAAGTTTATAATTTTCAATTTATGGATTTCATTTTCACATATTTTTGAAATTCTTAACATAAAAGTTAAATTTTGGCATTTCCAGTTATCTGTTTTGGGAACTGTACTCACTGATTATGAATAAATTGTAACCACGTTAAAACAGCTTGTTTTGATTTTTTTCACGGTGATCTGCTATGATAATGCTGAAGGGGTGACACAGGTGTTAAACAAGTGTTTCCAATTTACAACATATTGCTTAATTGTTTTCCTAGGATACAGGGGTTTAAAATCTGAATAATCAACTTTTTTCAGACATTTTTTTTTTCTTTCAAAAATTTTCTTAAACACTAATACATGCAATTTGCATTTTAGTTAACCAAGTATATTTTTCATATAGATTGTAAAAAATTTTATTTAATATATTTATGTTTTTAAAATGAATTACAATTTTCTATAACAACATTTGAGACCATTCCAGTAAGTTTTAGAAAAAGTGTTCCAAATTAGGGAAAAAACCCTTATCCAGAATGTCTGAAGTCCCAAGCATTCCGGATAATAGATACTGTACTGTACTACATTAATTTATTATATTTGAAAACTTAAAACTTCATAAAAAAAAAATGAACTTCATTCAAATGACGGCATTGAAATATAAATTGCCTAGTTTAAACATATCTAAAATGCATTACATTCCCCGGTAATATTTTTAAAATTATCAAAATACTACAATAATTTATTATATTTGAAAACTTCATCGAAAACAAATGAAATTTATTCAAATGACGTCACTGAAATATAACACGCCTGGCTCTCTCTATAAAAGCAGCATTTCATTCATAAAAATTTCCATTCATTTCATTCATCACAATACTACAGTACAACCTCGAAAATCCGGACTCGTCCGGACTTTGCCGATTCCGGATTATCGATTTTTCCGGATTATAGAATTTGAATAAAATTCCGATTTAATATTAACTAAATACGCTATAAAGCACTATTTTTAGTAAAAATAATGGCAAAAGTTAAGTTAATTAATTAAAACATATTATTTAATTTAAAAAATAGGGTAAAAGAAATTTCTAAGAAAAAAAAAATACATATTAATAATTTAGAATGTGTGAACGAAACGAAATGATAAAATTACATTTTATCATTTCGTTTAAATATTTGAATTAACATTTGTTATTTCATTAATTTTGGTTTATGGGAAAGCAGTTTTATTTATCCTGTAGATGGACATTATTTCTGCTCGGTTATAAAGCTTCTTTGTTCAAGACCTTTAATAGCATGATCGATTGTTTGCATAAGATTATCAATGGGTATTTTTTCTTCTCCGCATTTATCGTCGCTACTTTGATCTTTTTTTATTTAATATCATATCGCGAATTATGCCATCACTCAATTTATTTACGATTCGCGCATCATCATCACAGTGCAGAACTTCGGTTATATCGGCTTTGTCTAGAGTTAATGAAGCGCCGGAAGATTTAATGAAGTGCCGAGATTTAATAAAGATCGAGGATTAGCACTTTTGATGCATTTAAACCGTTTTCGCTATTAACGAACGAAAAACAAAAAATAAGAACTTAAAAGTTTTATTTATTTTCCAGCATCTATATAATGTTATGTTTAAAAAGGCCGATGACTCTGAAAAAAGTAAAAACTTTATTAGTAATAGTCAAATATGTAAAAAATATCGCAGTAGATAAAATAAATATCTTTTCCAAAACAGAAAAATATTTCTCCTCTCAATGATTTTTCTAAAATACGATGAGTCATTGCTAGGCTGCAGCACCGGAACGTGGTGGGGCAGGGAAAGCGAAGAAAGGAATTTGTTTAGCTCCTAATCGTAACTAATCGTAAACGCAGCCGAACCCTTTGAGAGGTCTGTGTGTTAATGACCTTGTTGCTCGGTTCTGTGCGATACGATATTATTTAGTTATTTATTTGCTATTTATAGTATGTAAATATGGCTTTCTAAACAAAAGAGGCAAAATATACAGTTGATTTCAAGCTGACACGTTCGACGAGAACCAAAAAATCGTCAGATATCGGGCGGGGGAGGAGATTCTGAAGACAAAACAGAATACATTGAAGAATGGAATTCGTACTACGAAGCGAACAAAATAAATTTCCGTGAGCGTTAATATGAATTCTCGGGATTTTTAGATTTAATTGAACAATTTGTGATAAAATGTTACGATAACGTTTTAAAGTGTTTAATATTAAAAATCACATTGTTTCAGAAAAATGTCTTTTTCAATAATGAGAAAAGGAAATTTTGATAATAAAAATTCCGTATTTAAATAACGATGTATATTTTACGCTAAATAATTCATCCGGAGTTGTGATTTGAATAAGGGGGAGGAGGGATTAACGCTAACAACGTAATTCACGCTCCAACCACGAGCGGATCTACGGCCGTCCATCTAAACTTTCGTTTCATTTCCGGGTTCAGAAAGTCGACCGGAAAAAATACAGTATTTGCTTATAAAATATAATTCCATATAAATAATTTAACCCTGTTGTTTTAAATCCGCGATTTCGTCAATCCGGGGGAAAAAAAAAAAAAACCCGAAAATTTGGAAAATGTCCGGATTTTGGAGGTTTCCGGATTTTGGATGTCCGGATTTTCGAGGTTGTACTGTATAATAATTTATTTTATTAAAAAATGCAAAATCATGGATGTACAAGTAATTTAACTCTATGCTTAAAACTTCATCAAAAAATCGTTAGGTTCTCTTTGTAAAATCAATGAATTTTTCATTCATATCACCTATATTGAGGACTCCATGAGCTAAATAATTTTGCGTTAAAGAAATGCAGCAATTCTTATACAACTCATTCTACACATTTTGCTGTTTACATTCTCCAAAAGTGAAAATTAGGCTTCGTTGTAAAAATAATCAAAGTTTGATGATCATTTAAACTCAAATACATTGTAATTGCGTTGTTTCAGTATGTAGATGCACAGAATTTAAGCAGAAATAAAGCAGTTTTAAGACGGATACAACACTAAGTATGAATTAAAAAGAATTTTAAAAATCATGATTTTGACACAAGATGGATGCCATATTTTATTTTGAAGTGGATCACGTGATCTCTTCATATAATGGTCACGAGATCTCTTCATATAAAGGGTGTAATTATTATTTTAATTTTTATTTAAAAAGCTACTGAATATATTTTGCTGAAATTTTTTTAATATATTTTATGGGATAATTTAAATATTTCCTAAAACTTTCGAAGCAATTTGTGAATTTTAAATTCGCTTAAAAAATGTTTGAAAAATTAGGTCCCATAGGGTTCAATGTATATCAATTTTTCAACCCGGGTTCAATTCAAAACTAATTGGATGATATTATTCATTTATATTCCCATAGGGTCCACAGACCGTCTGAACAACATACTAAAATTTCACTTTGGTAAAGTCATTTTTACGGTAGTTATTGTGCTAACAAACAAACAACCAGACAGAATGAACAAAGTCATAAACACGTTTCAATTATGTTGTAAAGTGTTAACTGAATAAGGAAGAGCTATGATATTAAGCTTCCTTATGGGGATTTCTAATGCGTTGAAATTCAATTTGGTAAGATTTGCATGAAAGTTTGTTATGTGTATTATGATTAGTAGGAAAGCTTAACTTTTTATCGTTGTCATTGCAAGTACAACAGTTTGTACAAGTTTTTACCTTGCAGATTTTGGTAATTATGTTTGTTATTTCCACAACTACTACAATAACTGGATAATCAATGGAAAAAAATAGTAGAATATCAAAAATCTTGGCATTTATAGCACATTTTGAGGGCAATATAATTCTTGACAAGATAGGAGAGTTAAAGTTGTAATAGATTCATTTCATCAGTATAATTTTAAGAGCATGGTTAATATCCATAAGAAACATCCAGTTATTTAGATTATTTTTAGATGTGAACATTTTGAAAGCTTTTAGATCCTCAATTTTAATATTAGGAACATTTTGAATGATTATATTTTTAACATTTTTCTCTTGAAATAAAAGTGGAAGTCAGAAAATAATGATTGGTTTTTTCCTACTCTTGCTTAGAGAACGTAATTTTTTCTGAGAGATCAGGGTTGATGAATTTAAGTAAAAATATTTCTGGATTGTTTTCTGTGCAAGTGATCTTGATAGTTCCATTGTTCAAAAAAGTAATGTTTTTAATTTGAACATCTTTGGGACAGTTAAAAACAGAAAGATATTTTCTTCATTCTAAGTTGCATTTGATTCGGTCAATACCTCTGAGAAGAATAGAAGAGTATGATTCATTTGCAGAGATTGCCGATTCTGAAATGTTGAGTGATATATTGGGAATGTTATCCTTAAGGCTCCTCATCACACAAAAAATATACAGATTCCTTTCGGTCCGAGATCGGACATACTACTTTGCTTTCCCCCACAATAGGACAGACAGCTTCCAGGAGGGTCAAATTCCCACCCCCAGAGATCTTCCCCTTACCATTGTATGTGTCTGCAGAGTACTATATCACTTTGAGCGTGTGTCTTCACCCGTCACTTCCAATAATGAGACCAACACCGGAGGCTATTTAAAGGGAAACGAAAAATGCAGTCAGCAAGGTGGGGTAATATTGAATAAAAACCATGCTTGATTATTGCTCAAAGTAGTAAAATATTTGTTTTAAAAACAACAGAGGAAACAATTATTTTTTATTACAAATATCTTAAATTTATAGTTTGTAATCCCTTTTGAACATGTAACAGAATAATGATAAATACAACAAGAATAAACAGAAAAAATAAACAGAATAACAATAACTTCTAACATTTATGCTTTCATGCATTTAAGGATTGCAATCTCGGATGTTTTTACAATCTCGAGATTAAATTTTTTAATCCCAATATTTCACGGGATTGGGAATTTAATTTTACTTTTAAAGAAAACCCTATTTTATATTCCTACAAAGTTTTATCTATAAATATTATATATATGTGAACAATAATACCATGCTGAAATTAGCGTTTAAACTATTGTACTTTTTTAAAATTTTGCTTAAAAAAATCTTGTTTTGCTAAAACATTTCAGATCATTTCATGTAAAAATCTAACATGGATAAGTCTTAGGATTCAGAATATAGCAGACTTCGAACAAAAGCAATTTTAATTGTGAATGGAAGTACAAATGATGTGATAAATTCTCCCATACTATTCTCCGTTTGCAAATTTAATAATTTGGTAAATTGGTCATGATGGAAAGTTGGTTGGTTGGTTGATTAAGGATTTTTGGCACAAGATCCAAAGAGGATAAGCTGCGCCAGACATATGGTATTAAATACAGATAAATGTAAAGAATAAAAACAAGTGTATAATCTAAAAGAGTGTATGACTAAAACAAGACAATGCAAGAAGGATAATGATGGAAACAAGATGAAAAATGTCTAAAAGGTGATAGGAAGTGAATTTAAATATGATGGTAAAAACGGATGTCTAATAAGAAAGGAAAAATCCCTGAATGAGGATTTTCTCCAATCAATTCCGTCAAAGTTAAAGTATACGTTTTAAAATGTTTAAAACGAAACTGTTTATATTCAGGACAAGTAATTAGAATATGTTTTACACTCGCTGCGGTTTGACAAACATTACAAAGGGGTTCAATTTCTCCTAAAAGTAAATGCCTGTGAGTAAAACGAGTGTGACCAATACGCAAACGAGTTAAAATTACATCCAGTTTCCTACATTGGAAACTAGTCCATTTTTGTACTAAGGGTTTTATCTCGTGCAACTTATTATCAGATTGCTGATTCCAGGACGACTGCCATTTGTCATGAATATTTTTGAGAACAAATTGTTTGATGTCAGTTAAAGGGATAGTCAGATTCAAAGTTTGAGTAGCTGATTTAGCAGCAATGTCTGCTAACTCATTTCCTTTGATGCCAACATGTCCTGGGACCCAACAGAATTTAGTATGGTATCCTTGCCCCTTCAGACGATGCTCATACTTAAGGATATCAGAGGCAATGTGGTAATTCATAGCTCTCTTCGATGACAAAAGCTGTAATGAACTCAATGAGTCAGTATATATAATGTGCTTTTTGGACTTTTGATAAGAGATGAAGATTAGGGACTGGTAAATAGCCATAATCTCAGCTGTAAAAATAGAGCAAGATGCATGTAGTTTATAAGACTTTATAGTATTGTTGCAAACATAAGCTAGACCAACGTAATCTCCTGCTTTGGAACCATCTGTAAAAACAGGAGTAAACTCCTTATACAGATTCCTATGTTCAGCAAACAATTGCACATAAATAGACGGAATGGTGTTAGTCTTCGTAAAATTACAAAAAGGGTTGAGAAAGGTGAAATTGTTAACATACCATGGAGGTGTTTCAAAAAACTTTGTTTTTCGAACATAAAGCTCTACTAAAGGGGTAGTTTCTACTATATTGCGTATCCGCTTGCCAAAAATAGGAATGCATGAAGGTTTGTGGTCATACAGTCGATCATAATGATCATCAAGGAATGCACGTTGTAACGGATGGTTATGTACGGACATGATACGAAAATAATAATTCAGTGCCAGCTGTTCACGCCTTAATTGTAAACATGGCTCATTAGAGACAGCATATATGCTTTGAACTGGAGATGTCCTAAAGGCTCCTGAGCATATACGTAATGCCTTATGGTGAATTGGATCAAGCTTTTTTAGCACTGATGTTCGTGCTGATCCATACACAGAACAACCATAATCTAGTTTTGACCGAATAACAGCTCTGTAGATGCGAAGCATGGAAGTAAGATCTGCACCCCATTTAGTATTTGAGAGGACTTTTAAGATGTTAAGAGCTTTCTCACATTTATTTCGCAGTTTCTGGATGTGGGGCAAGAAAGTAAGCTTTTTATCGAACCAAACCCCTAGAAATTTTATTTCCTCTACTACAGCAATCTTTACACCTCCCATAAAGATTTCTGGGGGTGAGTGGATACCACGTTTTCTGGTGAAATGAACACAACAAGTCTTTTGAGTGGAAAACCCGTACCCATTCACATTTGCCCATCGTAAGATGTTATTTACGGCGGCTTGACATTGTCTTTCCACAGTACGCATATCGTGAGCTTGGTAGGCAACTTGCAGATCATCCACATACAGACTTTTATGGACAGACACTGGCAAACTGTTTAAAAGACTATTTATTTTTATATTAAAGAGTGTCACACTCAAGACACTTCCTTGTGGCACACCCTCCTCTTGTACGTGTGTGCGTGAGAGTGTTGAACCAATGCGCACTTGGAATGTCCTGTGTGATAAAAAGTTTTGAATAAAAATAGGAAGATTACCTTTTAGATTAAAATCATAAATGTCCTTAATAATACCGTAGCGCCATGTTCGATCATAGGCTTTGTCAATATCAAAAAAAATTGAGACTAAATGATTTCTCCTAAGAAAGGCAGTCCTAATTTGTGATTCTAATGAGGTAAGATTATCAATGGTAGATCTACCTCGACGAAAGCCACTTTGGTGGGGTGAGAATAACTTGTTACTCTCTAAAAAGTGTACAAGCCTGGCATTAACCATTTTTTCTAGAAGTTTACATACACAGCTTGTGAGAGCTATAGGCCGATAACTTAAAGGGCTTTGAGGGTCCTTACCAGGTTTTAAAATGGGAATTGTGATGGCTCTTTGCCATGACCTAGGGAATTTATGTTCATGCCAAATTCTGTTAAACAGGTATAAGAGGTTCAATAAGGAGTAATGGGAGAGGTGTTTAAGCATGAGATAGCTAATTTTATCAGGTCCACTGCAAGTTCTGTGTGTTTGGGACAAAACAGTCACCAACTCTGACATTGTAAAGTGCATATTATAAGGTAAGTTTCTAGCTTCTGGGAAAACAATAGGTTTATTTTCAGACTGAAGTTTGTGTTTTAAAAACGATTCAGAGTAATTTGATGCATTTGAAATATTTGCAAATTCTTTGGCAATTTCATTTGCAATGTCATATGGCGAACTTATAGTCGTGCTATTATGATTTAGAATGGCTATGGAGTGATTACTATAATTCCCTGTACACTTTTTGACTTTCTCCCATAGAATTTTACTAGAAGTGGAAGATGTTATTTCACTAACATATTTTTCCCATGACTCTTTCTGCCTTCTTCTGCGTATCCTGCGAGCAAAAGCTTTTGCATGCTTAAATGCAGTTAGGTTTTCAGTGGTAGGAGACTTCCTGAAAATTGACCAAGCTTTCTTTTGCTTTTTATAAGCCTCACGACATTCTTCATTCCACCAAGGGAAGCGATGCTTAGATATATTACCTGTACGTTTTGGAATTGCAGCATCAGCAGCCTCTATAAGAACACCTGTCACATTTTCTACAGCTGTATCAATGTCAGTGCTTTGAACAGCTTCATCAGTGATCAGGGCTAGGGAAGTAAACTTCGCCCAATCAGCTTTTGAAAATATGTATTGAGATTGTTTGATAGTCGATCTGAATTGACTGTTAGAGAGAATGATAGGGTAGTGGTCACTATTGTGAAGATCTTTATCAACTGTAAAGTTCCAGTAAGGAAAGAGAGAGGGTGAACAGATGGCAAGGTCAATACTGTGAAAAGTCTTACTAGGTTGGTGAAAATAGGTGAATTCATTATTGTTAAAAATGCATAAGCTGTGATCACTAACACATTGCTCAATTTGTTGTCCTCTGCAATTTGTGTCTAGACTTCCCCAAAGGGGATTGTGGCCATTAAAGTCACCGAGTATCACAAATGGTGCAGGAAGTTGACGAATCAAATTATCAAGTTCTCTAGCATTTATGTGATCATTTGGTGGTAAGTAAATACAGCATACTGTAATCAATCTATTTACATGGATCCGAACAGCAACAGTTTGTAGATTTGTGGCGAGTTGTAATACAGAAGAAGGGTAGTCTTGTGAGACTAACAAAGCAACTCCCCCAGATACTCTACTGTTCATATTAAAATCTTTACGGATACAATTAAAATTTTTAATATTAAAATTACTGCTAGATTTTAGCATAGTCTCTTGAAGGCAAATACAAATAGGATGGAAAGTATTAATTAAATTCTTGATCTCCACCGACTTGTTCTGCAACCCTCGGCAATTCCAAGATAGTAAAAAAGCCATATTCAGGTTTTTTTCTTGGACCGATGGGAGGTGGTCTCTTTTTTCCCAGTAGACGAAGAGGAAGAGGATGACACATCTGTTATCATCCCTTCATCCTCGGAAGCACACAGTTGTACTTCGTCATCATTTTGGCTATGATTTTCTTGTATGTTTGTTTTTTTGAATGATATTTTTTCCAAAGGACTATCTTTGGTATTCTTTAATTTATGTTTTTTGTTTGACTTTGTTTTCTCTTCTAAAGTATTGACTCCTTTTTTCCCACTGGTACTTACTACTGCAGTTTTTTGTTGTGTGAAAGCAGGTCTGAAATTGGCTAATGGGATTGAAGTTTTTTGCTTTTGTTTCGTACTTGAAACAGCAGTGTTTACAGAAGGGATAGGTTTTGTTTCGTTAGTTTGTTGGTTATGGATTATTTGCATAAAGTTTAAGTCAGGTTCGGTTTGTGTGCCTACTGATGAAAATTCAGTTTGTATGCTAGCAGATTTTGTTTGTCTGTTTCTGACAACAGATGAGTATGATATTCCTATTTTTGGTGTTCTTGCTTCAATCAGTTTACGTGCTTCCGGGTAAGTAATATTACTGGATGTTTTTAAAGTTTGGATTTCTTTCTCAAAAACCCATTTTGGACATGAGCGGGCATAAGATGGATGATCAGCCTCGCAATTGACACATTTTGGAGTAGATGTACATCCCTCACTGTCATGTCCGTGTTCTGCACAGCGTGCACACACCACATTAGGAGCACGACAGGAAGTTTTTGGATGTCCAAATCTCTGACAGTTGAAGCATCTTAATGGGTTTGGCACATATGGACGTACTTGGCATCTGAGGTAAGCTACTTTTAAATGTTTAGGTAAGACTGGAGTGTCAAAAGTCAGTATAATATGTTTTGTTGGAAACATTGTTCCATCTCGTCTAACAGTGATTCGTCGCACAGAGCTAACTTTTTGGTCTTTAAGATTGTCAAGGATTTCAGTTTCTGGTACATATATAAGGTCTGGTTCGGATATAACCCCACGAGAGAAGTTCAATGTACTATGAGCAGTCACGGACACAGGAATATTTGCGAGGATTTTCATTAATAGTATATTTTTAGCTTGAGCGGTAGAGAAAACTTTAACTAACAAGTCACCAGATCTGAGCTTTTTTATTGTTTCGACTTCCCCAACAGTACCGAGTATTCCTTTTTGAATCAAAAAGGGTGAAACGTTATTAAATGATCCGTCTATTCTTTTCATAATGAAAAACTTTGCTTCAGTTGTAGTCATTTTATGATTATCCAGTTCATTAATTCTTTGTAAAGCATCTGTATTTACGTTCATAATCCTATCAGTTTTATGTCCCAAGGATACGGAAACGCTAGAGGCATCTACTCTATCCGCCCAATTAAGATCTCCTGCCTTGGAAGGCAAGGAAGCATTAGAAATTTCACTTGAAAAGCATGAAGAACCCGAGGCCAAAAGCATTCTCGAATTCTCCATGCTTGTAACCACTAATAAAAAACCACGGTTTACTTCCAGATCGATCGGAGCCCCCGCCAGACTCCGTCTCCCCACACTTTTCTAACGTGCCAAGTGTAACCGCCGGAGTCATTCGCAAAGCCAGATGATGGAGAGCGGGCCATAACGTGCACCTGGTGCACAGGGCCCATGGACCAGCAAGGATCCAAGGGGGATTTCTCGATATGAAACACTCTCCACCATCCAACCAACGCAACCAAGGGACTCACCTCTGGAACCGTTTACTGCAAACGTTTCTCGAAAGCAAAACTACTGATGCACGCAGCTCTACCCCTTTCGCATCACACCCACATGAACCCATTCCCGAGCCCAAACGGTGTACCTTACGGCAGAGGCCGAAGAGTGGTACTAGGGCCCATAGAGCAGATGTGATGTTTACTAAGGGCTCGGCATTGATGACACCAGCAGCTGAGAGGGACTAGAAACACAAAACACAAAAGGGGAACAAAAGAAAAAAGAAGGTGAAAGGAGAATAGACAAATAAAAAGAGGAGGGAAATGAAAGAGAGAGACAGAAAAAAGGAAAGAAAAAGGATTGCTAAGGTACCTCGGGATTGCAACACCCGTATTCACTAAAGAAGTGAACCCCTGAGGGGGTCATGATGGAAAGAGGAAGATATTGAGGATTAGTGCCATGTATATCGAGCTGAGAAATCATCGAATTATCATTGATTTAAAATCATCATTGCCGCAGCCAAGGGGAGTTTAGGTCTGTACACACAGCGTTTGAAATTTTTTCGATTCTTAATTAAATATTTAATTTTAGGTATGATACATACAACAGGAGAAATAAAAGGAATATTTTTATTTTGCTAATAATAGTAAAATAAATCACACCATTCTTAACTTTAACACTATTGAAATTTATTACAAACAAGGATCACATTTGATAAAAATGTGCCAAACAAATTATATATTTCTTTTTTTTTAACACTTTACAACAAAGTTGAAAAGTGTTTATGACTTTGTTCATTCTGTCTGTCTGTCTGTCCGTTAGCACGATAACCACCATAAAAATGACTTAATCAAAATGAAATTTTAGTATGTTGTTCAGACGGTCTGTAGGACCTATGGGAATATAAATGAATAATATCACCCAATTGGTTTTGGATTGAACCCGGGTTAAAAAAATGAAATACATTGAGCCCTATGGGACCTAATTTTTCAAACGCTTTTTAAGAGGATTTAAAATTCACAAATTGCTTCGAAAATTTTAGGTAATATTCAAATTGTTCCATGAAATATATATAAAAAAAAATTCAGCGAAATATATTCAGTAATTTTTTAAATAAAAATTAAATTAATAATTACACCTCTTATATGAACCGATCATGTGACCATGATATGAAAAGATCATGTGACCCACTTCAAAATGATATATGGCATCCATCTTGTCTCAAAATCGTGATTTTTTAAGTTCTTTTTAATTCATATTGAGTGTTGTATCCGTCCTAAAACCACTTTATTTTTGTTTAAATTCTGTGTATCTACATACTGAAACAACGCAATTACAATATATTTGAGTTTAAATGATCATCCAAATTTGATTATTTTTACAACAAAGCCTATTTTTCACTTATATAAAATATAAACAGCAAAATATGTAGAATGAGTTGTATTAGAATTGCTGTATTTCTTTAATACAAAATTATTTAGCCCATGGAGTCTTCATAGCTGATAAGAAAGAAATATTCATTGATTTTACAAAGAGAAGGACGATTTTTTTCGATGAAGTTTTAAGCATAGATTTTAATTACTTGTAGCTCCATGGTCTTAATTTTTAAATAAAATAAATTATTATAGTATCATACCTGCCAACCTGGGAAAATTGGAATGTGTAAAATTTTGCGTGAATGACATTTATAATGATTTTTTTTAACTACACCCGCAAACGACATTTCTAATGAATTCAACTATGTATGTACACATATCTGCATTAAATATCAGGTTTACTGGTAGAATATGAAAATTCAGGACACCAATTTTATAAAATTTCAGGACAATAAATTATAAAACAAAAAATATATAAAGATTTTATCCGGTGAGGATTACTTTATAATGAAGACAAATATTTATGTTTGGCAAAACACAGGTTTTCACTAAAGAGAGTAACAAATATTGATCTTTAATAAAAAAAAATATATATAGCACTGAATTATATTCCTGTCATAATGGTTTCCCTTTTATTTGCCTAAATCATTGCTTTAATACCACTTTTTGAAAAATATCCCTTCACAGAGTTTATACCCATTTTTTAAATAGAAAAATTTATATTATGCAAATATAATTAAAAAATTAACCTTAATAATTAGCCATAATATGAAAATAAGCTAGTTTAGTCGATCTAATATGCAACATTTAAATGATGGAGATGGAAGAAA
This sequence comes from Amaurobius ferox, assembly GCA_951213105.1. NCBI lineage: Eukaryota > Metazoa > Arthropoda > Arachnida > Araneae > Amaurobiidae > Amaurobius > Amaurobius ferox. Next base: position 146,417,778 of record OX578145.1, read on the forward strand.
AAAGATACTAACGTACTCTCGGCAATTCACGTGAAGTAACTGAATTGCGCAATCGCACTGTTTATGTGAAAATAATTAAGAAATTAACCGTAATAATTAATCAGAATATGAAAATAAGCTAGTTTAGTCGATCTAATATGCAACATTTAAATGATGGAGATGGAAGAAAAAAGATACTAACGTACTCTCGGCAATTCACGTGAAGTAACTGAATTGCGCAATCGCACTGTTTATGTGAAAATAATTAAGAAATTAACCGTAATAATTAATCAGAATATGAAAATAAGCTAGTTTAGTCGATCTAATATGCAACATTTAAATGATGGAGATGGAAGAAAAAAGATACTAACGTACTCTCGGCAATTCACACGAAGTAACTGAATTGCGTAATCGCACTGTTTATGCGAAAATAATTAAGAAATTAACAGTAATAATTAATTAGAATACGAAAATAAGTTAGTTTAGTCAATCAAAAATGCAATATTTAAAAGATTGAGATGGATGGAAAAAGATACTATTGTACTCTCGGCGATTCATGAGAACAAACTGAATTGCGCAATCGCAGTGTTTATGCGAAATTAATGAACAAAATAACATTTTAGCGATTTATGCTGAATTAGACAACCTTTGAAGAAGTATATTTATTACTTTCATAAAATAAGCGATCCAGGTCTTAATTTACGTTGCACGCGGCCGTAAATCTCCGTTAATTTGATTGGCATTACCCTGCATTTTATTATGGATTTGCTACGATCCCGGAAATGGTAGATATTAGTGCTAAAAAAGCGGAAATGTGGTGTTTCCGAGGAATTAACTATGTCTGGTTAATTGATAAATTTCAAACATAAAAAGCAGGAGAATTTCGCCGGAGATTGATTTCATATTAATGTTAAAAAATTCAAATAAAGGCAGAAATGCGTAAAATATAGCAATATATGCGTAAAATCGTAAAGAGCAGTTAAAATGCGTAAATTTTACGCATAATGCGTAAAAGTTGGCAGGTATGTAGTATTATGATGAATGAAATGAATTGGAAAATGTTATGAATGAAATGCTGCTTTTTAAGAGAGATCCAGGCGTGTTATTTTTTCTATGATGTCATTTGAATGAATTTCAGTTGTCTTCGGTGAAGTTTTCAAATATAATAAATTATCGTAGTATTACGATAGTTTTAAAAATATTACTGAGGAATGTATCTCATTTTAAAGATGTTTAAACCAGGCAATTTATATTTCAATGCCGTCATTTGAATCAAGTTCATTTTTTTCGATGAAGGTTTAAGTTTTCAAATATAATAAATTAATGTAGTATTGTGATAAGTTTTAAAATATTACCGAGGAATGTATTGCATTTTATACTTGTTTAAATAAAATTGCATTGAAGTTGGAAAGTGTTTCATAATCACACAAGTGTTTCATAATTACACAAATATAATATTTCCAACTTCAAAATTGCATTGAAGTTGGAAAGTGTTTCATAATCAATGCTTTAAGCATGATTGATCTTTTTTTCTTCTTTTTTTTTATAAATCAATCATTTATCTTCAAAGATCTTTACCACTACTTTTAAAAGTATCATAAAATAACAAAAAATTCTTTTAATTATATATTACACAAAATACAGTCTTAGACTGTTTTCTGTCTGTCTGTATGTCGGACTGTCCATTCGCACGATAACTGCCATAGAAATGACTTTACCAAAATTACATTTTTGTATGTCGATGAGACAGTCTGTGGGACATACGGGAATGTAAATGAATATCATCCCCCAATTAGTTTTGGATTGAACCCAGGTTGAAAAAATAAAATATATTGAACTCTATGGGACCTAATTTTTCAAATATTTTTTAAGCGAATTTAAAATACACAAATTGCTTCGAAAATTTTAGGAAATATTCAAAATATCCCATAAAATACATAAAAAAAAAATTCAGCAAAATATGTTCGGTAGTTTTTTTTTAAATAAAAATTAAAATAATAATTACACAAATATAATATGAAGAGATTATGTGACAAACTTCAAAATAAAATATGGTACCCATCTGTTTTTCCAGAGTAAAGATCGTGTCCTTTATAGTTCTTTTCAATTTATATTTAGTGTTGCATTAATCTCAAAACCAATTTATTTTTGCGTATGTTCTGTAAATCACATATTCTGCACAAACGCAATTACAATGTTTTTGAGTTTAAATGATCAAACTTTGATTATTTCTACAACGAAGTCTAATTTTAATGGTTGCAGAATGTAGACAAGTGATTGTAAGAGGAGTTGTATAAGAATTGTCGAAATTTTTTCACGCAAAATTATTTAACTCTGGAGTTTGGAATAAAAGTGTATGAATGAAATATTCACTGCTTTTACATAGAGAGGCAGACGATTTATATTTTGATGACGTCATTTAAATAAAGTTCATTTTTTTTTTTATGAGGATTTCATTTTAAATAAAATAAATTATTGTAATTCTGTGATAATAAAAAAATATCACCCCTGAATGTATAGCATTTTAGCGATGTTTAAATAAAATTGCATTTCAGTTGGAAAGTATTTCGTAATCAATGCTTTATGCATGATTGATCTTTGTTGTTAAATATTTCCAACATAGTTGTAACGTGTTTATGACTTTGTCCATTCTGTCTGTCTGTCTGTTTGCACGAAAACTGCCGTAAAAATGACTTTATCAAAATGAAATTTTGTTATTAAGACGATCTGTGGGACATATCGGAATGTAAAAGAATAATATCACACAATTATGTTTGGATTTAACCCAGGTTGAAAAAATGAAATACATTGAACCCTATGGGACCAAATTTTTCAAACATTTTTTAAACAGAGTTAAATTTCACATATTGCTCTGAAAATTTCAGGAAATATATAAATTATCACGTAAAATGTGCAAAAAATTTCATCGAAATACTTAAAATAGTTTTTTAAATAAAAATTGAAATAATAATTGCACCCATATTATATGAAGAGACACTCATTGCAAAATAAAATATGGCATCCATTTTTTCTTTCGCTTAGTCAAAATCGTGATTTTTAAGGAATGCTTACATTCATATTTAGTGTTGTATCCGTTCTAAAACCACTTTATTTTTGCATATTATCTGCGTATCTAAATTCTGTGCCTATGCAATTACACTATTTTTTATTTTAAATGATCATCAAACTTACTTTGATTATTTCTATAACGAAGCGGAATTTTAACGTATTCCGAATGTAAACAAACCAAGCTGTAAGATGGGTTGTATAAGAATTGCTGCATTTTTTTAGTGCAAAATTATTTAACTCTGAAATCTGGAATATAAGAGATATGAATGAAATATTCATTGATTTTACATAGAGAAGCAGATGATTTTATAGCAACTTTTGTTTGAGTAAGCAGAAAATGGAAGGGATCTTATAAGCAGAAAATGGTTGCCAAAATAGACTCCACTCCTACAATGGCTATTTTAGGTGCTTTTTAGTAGCAAAATTTTGTACACTTTTCAACATAGAATATATCAGAATACTGATATTGCTTAGTAAAGAAATAAATTATATAAATAGTGTTACGATTTGCATATCAAATAACACTATAAAAGAAAATCTGCTAATTAGTAATAGTAGTCATAAACTTCTTTTTAAACAAACACCCGGTATTGTTGTTTTTAACAGTGAGTTGAGACAAACACACTCTATCCAATAAACGGGGGTTTACAATGTTCGATTTTGAAATTTCAACAATACTTTAATTATATACAGATACATAAGCATAAACATGATCTTGAAAAAAAAAAAGGGGGGGAGGGTAATCGGGAAAAAAAAAGAAAATCGAAAAAAGTTTTAAGTTCTTTATTTTAAGGTGCTATAGCACCAATTATAATGTTTTCTCTTTGCTTCGATGCCATATTATAAAAGTAAGATCATGTCTATAGCATTCTTGGGGTGGGGGGGGGGAGATACAGATTCCTAAAATCGGGTTTCGTCACATCACGTATAATATACACTTCGCAGCTACGGATTCAGACATGACAACTTGGAGGGACACAACGCTGTGACGTTTCTAAAATAAAGGCGATGTATCAAAGATATAACATGATGAATAATTTCACATAGAAATTACTTGTTTAGCGCAACAATAAGCTATGTAATTTTACTCATGTATTAAATGTAAAATTTTGGTTATTATACCGATCATTCATTACTTCAGTCAACGGAATATTGAGTGTTTCAAGAAAATCCTTCAAAATGCACCTGCGTATCTGTAGCAATTGATTGAAAACGGACTGACGAGTTAGACGTTTTCAATCTTGGAGGGACACAACGCTGTGACGTTTCTAAAATAAAGGCGATGTATCAAAGATATAACATGATGAATAATTTCACATAGAAATTACTTGTTTAGCGCAACAATAAGCTATGTAATTTTACTCATGTATTAAATGTAAAATTTTGGTTATTATACCGATCATTCATTACTTCAGTCAACGGAATATTGAGTGTTTCAAGAAAATCCTTCAAAATGCACCTGCGTATCTGTAGCAATTGATTGAAAACGGACTGACGAGTTAGACGTAATACCATTTCATACATACAGGAGGAAGAACATTCATAATTCTATAAGACTAGCAGTATACTCGTTCTTCGTACTGAGTATATAATATAAAGAAACTTACAATTCACGATCATGTGCAAATTCCTATAGTAAATGACATTGCCAATCAAGCTATTCTATTAAAATATTTAATTTACTGCTCTTAAAATAAATTTAAGAATATCTGTTCTCGATATACAAAATTATCTTCACGGGCAGATCTGAAGAATAAAACATCCTGGTATGAAATTGAACCAATATATGCAAAACAAAAGCGCTAAAATTGTATGGAACCCGTACTACTTATATTCGCGATTATTAGAAGATATACAAGTTCATTAGTAGAAAATTGCACGTACTATAACATATGAGTTTCTAAAATCTTTTCTAAAATAAAACCGATGACGAAATAAATTGAAAATATCAATAACCCCGCAATCTTTAAACCTAAAGGCCATAATTTATTCCAATATATATGACAATATATGCCAATGTACCTGTACTACTTATATTCCCGTAGATTAGAAGATATACCCGTGCATTGTAGATGATTACCCATACTATGTACAGTATATGAGTTTCAACAATTTTTGTCTAAATAAAACAATGACGCAATAAATTGAAAATATCAATCATCACCGTATCAATAATCCCCGAAAATATCAATAATAATGTTTAAACCTGGAGACCATAATTGATATAATCCAGTCAAAAATGCAATATTGGTGAAATTTATTTTATATGCATATCTTTATTATTTAAATCCGAAAATATTTAATAAAAATAATCTGCCGCATAAACACACTGAATTTAAATCCGTTGCTAAGCGGCATGATATAATTTTCTTTAAATAAATTGGCCGAAAAAATATCGTTTGCATAATGCTATTTCTACGGAAGGTTTAATTGCTTGTTTTTAATTAATATGTAGACAATCCCTGGTGTTAGAAACTCGAAACATGTACTCAATTCTAAGTGAGGATATTTCAAGGCTACCCACAAAATTTCATTAAATTCGGTTCAGCCGTTCTTCCATGATGATGAGACAAACATACAGACAGATTTTCAATTTTATTTATATAGACTAGAAAATGCACCCGGTGTTACATGGGAGTTAAAGCAGAGTAATTATATAAAATAACAAAATATATAATTTTTATTCGTATAAATGACAGTGAAAATTGCATGCAAGCCGTGTACATTGATGCAATTGACATAATAATACCCTCTCCCCCCCCTCCAAATCGCAAAACCAATTTATATATTGGCAGTGTATCTTCTGCAAATAATGTGATTTGTATATTTCCAATAAATAGGCGTCTGCAACTAAATACCAATAACAGCACTCATTGCAGCAAAATATTATTAAATAGTGATTGGTCACACTTGCTAACTCGTGAATGAACAAACAGATGCTCTACATTGAGTAAGCATACTGAAATGAAAATGTACAGTATTTAAAGCGTTCTCCATTCGCAACTCGAAATGCCGTCTTTCTATGCAATGTGAGAACAATTTTCATGTTCTTCATCCTTCTTCCTTTCATGACAACCATAAACTACACTGCCTGTACACCATAAACAACTCCCTTCACAGGGGTCCTGTCGACCGCTGAGGGAAATTAAGAAAGAGGGGGAAAGCAAAATACAATTTTTTTCAGATCAATATTTGCTTTGGTTAAAAATTGCTGGAAATCTATTTATGATAGCGCAAAAATTTAGGCATCTATCGAAAGCTAGAACTCTATTCATGTGCCCTGTCTTTTTCAAATTCGAGTATTATGAAATACAAATTGATTAAAGTCAGTTAAACTTTTAGTTTTGGGTTTTCTTAGTGACTCTCAAATTCAATAAATTGTTAAAAATACTTAACAATAATTCAAACGAAAAATAAAAATTAAAGGCAAATTTAAATTTCTTTAGCTTTGAGACATGAAAAAAAAATTTAAATAGGTTGATTTTTGGAGGAGCTACGCTATCTAGCAACAGCACTAAAAAGGCCATACATTAACATGGAAGGTGAAGATTGAAGCTTGTGACTGATGAAGCCCCTTAACTCTTTGAGGACTGCAGACGTGTCCACGACTCAACAGTGAAACTGCATTCAAAAATGATACTCAAGCATTCACGCTCAGGAAAATGTATTCAAAAGGACAATGGATACCAATGCACATTTTCATATGGAAAGTTTTTTCACTGAATTTATTTTAATAGTTAATTTTTAGCTAACTACTAATTTAATTTAATACGTTAATTTACTAATTTAATAGCTAACATTTAGAAATTAGTGAGGTTAAAGAGGAGATTGATTTATCATCTGGAGTTGTAGATTTAGGTCTTAAAGGAGTTAGAGAGCTATTATAAACTTAAGGTACCAAGGTAAACTTATTATAAACCAAGCTATTATAAAATCCATCAGTTTAATGCATACATATTTAATGCATACATACTCTATTGCATACATTAGTAGATTCACTGGTATTGATATTACTTTCTGTTTGTTCATTAATATCTGATAGAAATGGATTTAATGGGGAGCGAGACAAAGATGGTAATGCTGGATGCAAAGAAATATTCATTATAGTAAAGGATATTATAAGGTAAATAAATAAATATTATGGTATTACCAGAGATTAGAAACTAAAGAAAAATATTATGTAAATTAATTGAGGTAGGCATAACAAAGATATTCATTCAATACAGTAAAATAAAACTTCATTTAAATAAAGCATGTGCGTAGTTGAAACTTAAAGAATCCTATACAAGAAATTTATTTTAAAAGATGGCAAGTTCTGATGATTAAAAAAAGAAATACCATCATGCCACCTAATTCGAGTCACAAATTTAAAGAATGACATTTAGAATGGTAAATACAGGTAGTACACAATGAAACTAAGGAAATTATTAAATGTATTTAAAAGAATTTTATAAAAAGGATAAAATAGTGGCACCCAGTATGAAACTTGAGTCCGAAAAATATTTCACAGATAATTTAACACAGTATTTAAAATATAATAATAGATAAGTGTGAGAACATTCTTAGGTGAATTAGGTAAATTGTATCAGAAACAAATATAAGGAATTACTAAGTATATGTTAAATAGCAATAAAGGAGTGGATTAGGAAAAATGTATAGAAAATATTAAAGCATTTTAGAGGATTAACTAAGTAATAAGAATTTAAAATTATACAGAATCATTATAGATAGGAAAAGTAAACATAAGAACATTTAGAAAATGATAAAATAAACACTGTTCCAAAGAAAACAACATAGAAAATAAGAAATACTGAAAATAAAATAAAATAAAGTACATTTACAGAAGTTTAGTACTATTGAAGAATTACAAAGTGAAAATTGACTAAGTGAAAATTGAAATAGCTGAATATTAAAAGTTTAGTTAAACTCCACCTGTACATCCCCAGACTCCATTAGTTCTTCACATTCCATCAGCAAACTCAGCATATCACAACCAGAAATATTGGCTTTACTAAGGAATATGTTCCAAGCAGGTGAAAGAGCTGGATGAATGTGATGGAGTCAGGGAGATCACCAGAATCAAGTGAAATTTCCATCATGCTGAAAAATTGTTGAAATTATAAATACATAAGTTTAATTAAAATAAACTTGTTACATAAATATTTAGAAAATTTAAAATTCTGTAAAAAGAAATAAATAATAATAATTGTAGTAATATATGCAAAAAGTTAATTTGAGGGGAAAGAATCTGAAAAATCATTTAAACACTAATATTTGGATTATATTCTTCATATTTTATTGTTACAAACTTTAAATTAAACTATTTTTTTTTTTGTTAACATAATTTCAATACCAAATGAATTTATCATAAAAATAATTATATATAACACTAAACAATTATACATAGCACTATTATAGCACTAAACCATAAGAATTTTCTTACCACAATGTTTACCCCCCGGGGACCAGTGAAAATTTTTTTGATTATTATTATTATTATCAAAGCGTAAATTAGAGTTGGTGAGAGGAGGTGATTTTCTTTTTACTGTGAATATTTATTAAGCCTGGTCCGGAAGTCGATCCTTGGCGTGGTCGGGGGGCTCCCCTCAGAAATCATATCTGAGGGGCGAATTCGACTTCAGTTTAGCGCCCATCAGGACTCACGTTACCCAAACTAGTTATCACGGACATTGGTGATAGTTGAATTATAAAGGTAGGACTTTCTTATCATGACGGGAATAGAAGAGGACTATCCAAGTACGGATGTTGAGATCGATAAATCAATCACAGATATCAATAATTATATTTCTTTAGCTTTAGAAGCCCAAGAGGGCATTACAACAACATTGGTTTCCACAAAAGTTAATGTGGGACCACAATTGAAAATTAGAGAGGAAATCAGCAAGTTGCTGAAAATAATCATTGAACAACAAAAAATAATATCAGTGCAACAAGACCGAAGAGTGGAGAAGAGAGGAAGGGCAAGAGCAACTTATGCTCAACAATTGAAAGAAGGGTTGAGAGCAAAGAGTGGCTCTAGAATTAGATCCAAAAGTAGACCTAAACCATTTTTGGCAAGTATTTATCCGAAAGAAACAAAAACTTCGGAAAATACCAAGAAGGAAATACAGGAACTTATTGATCCTAGAAAATTGGAAATAAACGTAACAGGTGTGAAAAAGATTGGACGGGGAGGCATTTTGGTTGAAACTAATAAACAGGAGGATATTGATAAGTTAATTGAAAGTTTCAAAGTAAACGACAAACTTCAGAAATGTTTCGTAATTCAGAAACCAATTAAAAGAAAGCCACAAGTTATTATTTATAATGTGGAAGAAGAATTTACAAAAGAATCGTTCAAAGAAACGATAATAGAACAAAATCCTGAAATAACGGAACAATCTGAAATTGAAATAAAATACAGTTTTAACCCTTTCAAGACGGCGACATTCCGGAGCTGTCGCGGCCCAAAGGACGACGCGCTTCGCTTCCGAACTGGTCGAAAAGGACGGTGCATTTTTTGCGCTAAGCCTAACTCTCGAAAAAAATTCACTAAAAATCACCTATTCAACACAGAAATCTACTTTTTACAGGAATAAAAGAAATATTTATGTTCTATTTGATGTATAATTTTCATACAAATCTGAATACAAAATACTCGTTAGTTGCTCCCATTCTTTTATCCGAAATAAACGAATAATTTCACTGCCTCTAAAACAAAAACAAAAAAAATACTCTCTTATATTCCTATGATTCACCAACGAAATCATAACGCTGAAATAAAAATAAAAACCGAAACTCAATTATAAAATTGTTGATGCTACGAGAATTGCTCTGTTTGTTTATGTTACAAAATGATTTTCACCGCTCCAAATGGAGAAATAATTCATTCGATCCTCTTCTGCCAAGGTCATGCCTCTGCAAAATGCATTGAAGTTAGTTCCATGGACAAGTAACGCCATTTAGTTCACAAATTAAAACGTTCTGCGTACTGGCACTTATTGCCACTATCCACTTGCGGTAAAATTTCCTCTGGCCCGAGTGAGTGCCACTCGTCCTTGAATGCATGCTCGCATCTGGCACTTGGGCGTGCCATTCGTCGCGAAAGGGTTAAGGGGAGAAGAGGACAGAATTGGATTGTGGCTTTAGACCCAGGGACTTTTAACTCATTAATTGAGAAAAAGAAACTGTATCTGGGTTGGAGCAGAGTGGACCTTAAAGAATATTTAAGGCCTACGATTTGCTATAAGTGCCTTAAATTTGGACACATAGCAAAATTTTGCAATAGTGACAGCTGTTGTAGGAAGTGCGGGGATACTACCCATAAACAAACTGATTGTGAGAAATCAGTATATTGTAAAAATTGTGCTTTGCACAATACTAAATTTGGCTCCAAATATATAACAACTCATAGTAGTACAGACTTTAATTGTCCTATATATCAGAAAGAAGTGGATTTTATTAAGACTTAAAACTGATTATGGAGAATAAAGTAAAAGATGTAATTTGTGCGTCGATTAACCTTAATCATGCAAAATCTGCAAATTTGCAACTTTCTCAGGACTTGATTCAAAATAAAGTGCACTTATGCATTATTAATGAACCATATTTTTGGGAAGGAAATGTTGTAGGATTTCCTAATCATTTTAAAGTAATTTACCAAGTAGGTAAACCGAGAACTGGAATTATTATCTGTAACCTTGATTTCAAAATTAGGAAAATTGTTATAGAGAGGGACATAGTGGCCCTACAAATTGAAAATGGAAATGAAGAATATGTAATTGTTTCGGTTTATTGTTCACCATCTGATGAAATTGAAAGAAATATTTGCGACTTAGAGTGGGTGATCAATATATTTATTGATAAGAAGATGATTATTGGAGGTGATTTTAATGCGAAGTCTCCAGCTTGGGGTCCTAGAAATTTGGATTCTAGAGGAGAAATATTAATGGAATTTATAGAAAGCTATGGCTTAAATATTGAGAACGATATAAACAGTTTACCTACTTATTCAGCTACTAAGGGCGTAAGCTGGATAGACTTAACTCTAACCAAGAATATGGAGAATAAAATTAAAAACTGGAAAGTGACAGATATGATCACGTTAAGTGACCATAATGAAATAAGGTTTATAATCAAAGAAGATATCACCAGGGCGAGGAATAAAAGTCGGAAATGGAGGATTAAAAATTTGAATTGAGAAAAGGTAAAGATTGAAATGAAAGATCTTGTAAATAAGATGGTGGAAATCGAAATAAATAGGAATAATTTAGATGAAATTATTAGTAAAGTTGAAAAAGAATTAGAAGAAATCTGTTATAAAAATCGGAAGAAGAGTAATAAGGAAAATATGAGAAATGCAATTTGGTGGAACAACGAATTGAAAGTTATGAGGAGTAAGACAAGAGCACTTAGGAGGCAGTTTCAAAAAGAAACGGATGTGAATATTAGACAGATCAAAAGATCTAGGTTTAATAATATGTTCACAATTTATAAAAGAGAGATAATAAAGGCAAAGAAAAATAGTTTTAGAGAATATTTGAATGGGATAACGAGTAGTAATACATTTGGTTCCCATTATAAAATAGCAAAAGATAAATTTAAGAGATCATATATTGACGAAAGCATTAGAAAAGAAAATGGGGAAGAAACGAAGAACCCTAAGGAACTAGAAGTCCCCTAAGGAAGCAATTGAAGAGATAATCCATTTTCATTTCAGAAGAGAGGAGTCTTCGGAAGGTGATTACCCTACTTGTTTGGAGTGCTCTTCCGGACCAGAATTGGGGTCCCGGGGAATTGGCCCAACGCTGGGCGTCACCCCCGCGACACACCCTACTGGATCTGATGGAAGTATCCCTAGGGGGGTCACAAGTCGGGAGACAAATTTCTCTGATATTGAAGAAGAGATTGATAGTTTGGATGAGAGAATATATCCTGGCTTTACTGAATTTGAAGTGTGTAGAGCGATGGATAATATGAATGTTAATAAGGCTCCTAGTCATAATGGATTAACATTAGAAATCTTTAAAGAATTATATAATATCAACAAAGATTGGTTTATAAAAGTAATGAATAAATGTATGGAATTTGCTATGTTTCCTAAATTATGGAAAATAGCAAAAGTTATATTGATTCCTAAAGAGGGAAAAGATAAGAGAGAATCAAGTTCTTACAGGCCAATATGCTTGCTCCCAGTTTGGGGCAAGATATTGGACAAGATGATTACATATAGGATGATTTACCATCTTGAAAACCAATTGAGTGATAAGCAATTTGGTTTTAGGAGGCACAAAAGCACGATTGACGCCTTAAAAGCAATTGTGGAAAGTAGGAATGAGAACAAAAATAATAACAAGATAACGTGTTTGATATCATTAGATATCAAAAATGCTTTTAATACAGTAAAGTGGAGAGATGTGAGAAGACAAATGAATAGATTTTTGTTACCAATTGAATTAAAGAACCTAGTTAACGATTTCCTTAGTGAAAGGAAGATCTTCATAGAAGATTCTGAAACCTATTGGGACTATAATACTAGAATACCACAGGGATCTAGCTTGGCTCCAATTTTGTGGTTATTAATAGCAGATGATGCGTTGAAGATTGAATTCAATGAGGAAACTAGAGTACAAGCATTTGCTGATGATATTGCAATAATCATGAGTGCAAGTGCGTCTTACCTTTTTGGTGAGAAGGGAACAATTGCTATAAAGAAACTTGTAGATTGGGCAGAGAAATATGGACTTAGGTTCAGTATGGAAAAATCGAAATTTATTATGTTTCCCTATAAGAAAAATATTACTTGTATACCTAATATAAAGATGTATGAAAGAAGGATAAGCTATGATAAGAATCTTAAATATTTAGGATTACAGTTCGATTGTAAGATGACCTGGATTCCTCATCTAAATGAAATAAAGAACAAAGTATTAAAATTCCAAAATAAATTAAATCGATTTATAAGAGCAACATGGGGTCTAAGACCGGAGATTAGGAAGGAAATCTACTTAAAAGCAGTAGAAAAATATATTTCCTATGGAGCAGAAATTTGGTACAACGATATAAGGAGAACAAATGATAAGATTCTGCAAATTCAAAGAATAGCATTATTAGCTATAACGAAAAGTTATAGAACTACATCCAATATGGATTTGCAAATATTAGCGGGGTGTCTCCCCCTTGATCTTAAGTTAAAAGGGGACACGAAGTTATATAGAAGTGTAAATGGAAGGGAGAATTTACAAATTGGAGAAGAAATTGTGGATCAGATAAGCATTGAAAAACCAAGTTTCATAAGGAAACCTCCTTGGGAAGAATTACTATTGTATTGGAATGATAAAATTCCAAATAACGAAGAAAGAGTTATTTATACGGATGGATCCAAAATTGACGGTAAAGTGGGTAGTGCATTTGTGATATATCAGGATAATGAGATTTTGTATTATGAACAACATCGATTGAATGATGAAACTACGGTTTACAATGCAGAATTATTAGCTATTTTGAAAGCATATGAATATATTCGAAATAATAATATTATAAGAGAAACTCATATTTGTACTGACTCACGATCAGTACTACAGGCACTTGGTGCCTATGAAAATAGAAATAGATATATCATCGATCTCAAGGAAAAATTGACTCATAGCAGGGATTCCATCAAACTCCATTGGGTAAAGGCCCATATTGGTATTATAGGCAATGAAAAGGCAGGCGAGCTGGCGAAAGGAGCCACCAAGAGAGCAGCAGTTGACTTCTACTTCAAGTGGAGCAAAGATCAGTTAAAGAAGAAGATCCAGAATGAGATGACTTTGGAATGGCAAGGAAGGTGGGACCAGCTATGTACAGGAAAGTGTCTTCATAATGAAATAAAGAAAGTTTCATTGAAAAGGCTATATGGAGACTTTTTCATTAACCAGGTCTTAACGGGACATGGTGCATTCAGAGACTATCAACATAGATTTTTTGGTAAAGACAAAAAGTGCTATTGTGGTAAAGCGAGTGGATCTGTATATCATACTATTTACGAATGTGAATTATGGGATAAAATTCGAAATGATACTTCCCCAAGAATTATAAAAATGTGGGATTATTTAATTTATGTATGCACTATAAGTGCAGGATTGGTGTCAAGGATATTATGAAAAATGTTTTATCTTTGGAAATGAGTTGATTGGGATTTATGTATATTGGTTGTTTTTGGATGGATTTTAAATTGTATTTGATATGGATTTATGCAATGTGAATTGAATTTAATGATTGTATATATGGTGATTGTACATATATTGGATTTTAGATTGTATTTGAAATGGATTTATGCAATGTGAATTGATTTTAAGATGATTATATATATTGTAATAAGAATCATATGTAATTGTATTGTATATTGTAATGCTGTATTATGGAATATGCTGATTGATGTTATGATATGTTGGTGATTGATAATGAGAAATGTATTTATGAGTAATGTATTATGTTGAATTTATAGTTTTTATCCAAGCGCGATATTTGCTTTTTATGATTTAATCCTTAAGAATGAAGGATATTTGGTTTTAACCCTAAATGAAGGGTTTTTGTAATTTTGTAATGATTAATAAAGTGTGAGGGATCAGTCAGAGGACGACTCTCGACAGATGGTGGTTCGTGTTTGTCCGGGCATGTTTTTGGTGTTATGTGTTGGAAATAATCAATACATCGCGATTCACGTTCCCGTGAACGGGCGTTTATGCAAATTTAATATGAACGACTCTTCCCGTTCACCGGCGTGAACCGTGACGTTTTTCAACATGAGGTTTCATGCAAATCAGTTCTCAATGCGTACGCATCTGATTTGCATATCCGGGGTCGTTTCCGGAACTGTCCATTCTCGGATATATAGGGCAGAGGTTTCTTGAAGCAATTAGAGAGGGAGTCGATCGAGATCAGACAGATCGGATCAGACGTCTGAAGAAGTCAGACAAGATAGACACTGATGGTCTGATGCAGGCAGACAGAAATGTTTTTGACAGAAGCACTGCGGAATATCTTTTGACGACGGTGAATAGTCGAAACGGATGCAGATGTGGTCAGTTTGGACCAGCATGTATTGAACGTTAAATTTACTTACAAACGTTCGGAAGCCGCTTTAAATATTTTCCTGATGTTCTATCCTTTGGTTTCCCTTTGCCAAGTGTGATATCTTCGATGGTGGCTGAAATACA
Organism: Amaurobius ferox; assembly: GCA_951213105.1. Taxonomy (NCBI): domain Eukaryota; kingdom Metazoa; phylum Arthropoda; class Arachnida; order Araneae; family Amaurobiidae; genus Amaurobius; species Amaurobius ferox. Next base: position 146,433,026 of record OX578145.1, read on the forward strand.
CGCAAGTGATAGAGGTAGTATAGTAACTTACTACCAAATGCTTCAAGGAATCTCTGTCTAGTCATTTACAACTGAAAATCTTTTGTACATAGTATATTTTGATGTTTTACGGCATGGAAAATTACCAGGTACGTGTAATATGCCGAGTTGTGTTTTTTCACCAAATAAAGTGAACGAAGTTTTTCTTTAAAACTGAACTTGTGTACTTTCATGACCCAGCCAACACTTATTGACTCTGACAGTGCGTGCTTTGCTATCTTCAAATTTTTAATCTTCCAGGAGAAACGGTTACGGGGCCAGTTCAACGCCCAATAGAGTCATAAGTACAAGTATCTTTAAAGAAATCGTTCCAGTGTTCAGATGGGGGCCGCACCTGGCACCATTTTGAAGTTCGTGTGAATAACGAAACGCAACAGTGTAAACGTAAACAGTGTACAAGAACTTTTGCTTCTGCTTCTTCAAAACTACGAGTGGCCATGGAGGCAAGTAGAACGGAGTTGCTGACGCGGGACAACTACGTCACCTGGCGTACCGACATCTCATTCGTCCTCAAGGGAGAAGGATGTTTCGGACACGTAGATGGAAGTGCTAAGCCTATCGAAGAAGACGCAACCGCGAGTCGTCGCGACTACGATGATTTTTATCGGAGGAAAGACCGAGCGCTCACCATCATTTATCAAAGTTTATCCTCGGAATACAAGGAGTTGATAAACGTCACCGACGAACCTAGTCAAGTATGGAATACCTTGAAAGAACATTTTCAAGTGCCTTCCCGAGCCAACCTGGTTAGATTACTAGATGAGTTCTTCGACGTTCGGCCGGAGCCAGACGAGCCTGTTGACATTTTTTGCTCAAGACTGCGGAAGGCCGTGACGAGGCTTAAAAACGCGAAACACCCCATTGAAGACCTGTATGTAGCATTCCAGTCGATTCGGTACCTTCCGGAAGAATTCCGAGGTATCGTTCAACTTATATATAGATGGAATGACTCGGACTTCAAGCTCAGCAAAATACAAGCAGAGCTAGCAGCGGAGGAGAGCCGGCTTAGGCAGCAAGCAAGTGACTTTTCCAAAACTGTGAGTTCAAATTCTGCATATTTTACTTCTAAGAAATTTGTAAATAGAGTAAAAGTGTCTAAATTTCCAAATGTATCTCATAATGTGTCTAATGTAAATACTTCTAGTCATAATGTAAATATTTCTAAAAGTAAAATTAAGTGTTTTAAGTGTAACAAACTAGGTCATACTAAATCTAATTGCAGTAGAAATAATGGATCTAGTATTGTGGAATTTCTTGGGTCTCCACAGATTGAGGCTAATACTGTAATCGATCCTAGCGATAGACTCAGCTGGGTAGTAGACACTGCTGCTACGCGACATTTCTGTAATAACATTAAGTTATTTTCAAAATTTAATGAGTGCAAAGGCACTTCAATGTCGCTAGCAGTAGGGGATGTCGAAAGTCCAGTTGAGGCTATCGGGACGGTGGAAATGTATGTCCAATTTAAGGATAAGCAAAGTATTATCAAATTGGAAAATGTTATGTATTCTCCTAAACTTAGGAGAAATTTATTAGCTGCATCTGTTCTTGAGGAACAAAATTTTAGTTTTTATGGAGCTAATGGGGTTCTATGGTTTTTTACACCTAAAGGGGAGAAATTCTTTTATGCAAAAAGAAAGGATGGGTTATATTTTTTAAAACCTAAGTATAGTACCCAGGAACAACATAACTTAAAAACCTGTCAATCTAAAGATAGAGATCGAGATGGAGACAAGAAACACAAAAAGGATAAGAAATCCAAGGATAGGGATCCTAGTGCTTCCAGAAAAACACCTAAAGTAAAAATAGCACCTAATCTTAAAGAAACTAAATTTAAGTCTGACAAAACAAAAACTAAGCAGAATAGAAATGTGGATAGTTCAATATCTAAGCCTAGCAGTTCAGTAACTGAACTTAACAGTACAAACTGTCTTTGGCATAAACGATATTGCCACATAAACGCTGAATATCTCCTCCAAACCAGCAAAGTTTCTGCCGTAAACGGACTTCCTAGGCTTAAATACAAAAAGTTAAATTGTAAATCATGTAAATTGGCTAAGTCTAGGAGAGTATCATATAAACCCACCGGTAGGATAAGGTCCACTAAACCATTGCAATTGTTACACATGGATGTGTGTGGTCCCTTACCCACAGCCTCATATGGTGGGAACAAGTATGTCTTAACTATAACAGATGATTATAGTAGAAAAGTTTTTGTTTACCTCATGAAACAGAAGTCAGAAGTATTTTCACATTTTAAAGAGTTTCAGGCCAGAGAAGAAAGGCAGTTAGGTACTAAAATTCTATGTATCCGGACGGATAATGGAATGGAATTCTGCCATGATAAGTTCAAAAATTACCTGAAGGATATCGGTATTAAGGCTGAGAGGACTAACACATATACCCCACAGCAAAATGGAGTATCAGAGCGATTCAACTTAACCGCATTTGACTGTGTTAGAGCCATGTTGAACGACAGCAAATTACATGACAGATTCTGGGCGGAAGCAATATTGTGTTTTGCATACACTAAAAATCGAATATGTCACAAATTTAAGACTAAAACTCCACATGAACTCTACAGTGGTAGAAAACCTTCAGTCAAACATCTTAGAACCTTTGGTTGTAAAGCATATGTAGGCAAACCCAGTCAGCTCAGAAAGAAGTTAGACTTGAAAGCTACAGAAGGGGTGATGGTAGGCTATGCTACTAAAACTAAGGGCTATAGAATATTTTTGTCAGGGGAGAAAAGAACAATTGAGACCTGCAATGTGAGGTTTGATGAGGGTGATGTAGTGGAAGGCATCCTGGACCCAATTTGTCCCAGAAATATCTCCTCAGGGATATCAAGAGATAACCTTTCAGAATACTCCGACGGGGAATATCCGAGAGGGCAGTTTGATGGGGGGGCAGGAGAGAGTGAAGACACTGGTGACGATCCGTCTGAATCCAGTGAGGAAACGGACTCTCCTGCTGACTCCAGTATGACTCCTTGCTCGGATATTGCTTGGCAGCGAAAGATGGTTCCAAGACCCGATGGGAGTAGAACCGATGTGTATTATTACGCTCAAGGAGATAACAAAAGGCTGAGGTCGCACAATGATGTTAAGAAATATTGTGATAAAAGGAATATACAATTTGATCAGCAACTGTTTAATTTTCGGGAAAATAAAGGTCTTAAAAGGGTCAGAGGCAGACCAGAAGCAAGCAATATTGAAATAAATATACCAAAAGGGTACAACGCTGCTATTAAATCTTCCCAGTCCGAAAAATGGTGTAATGCTATGGATGACATAATTCTCTTCTCAAAGTATCAAAGGGACATAGACCACATTGTTTCATTACTTAGCATAGAATTTGATATCAAGGTATTAGGAAAAATTAGAAAACTTTTAGGCGTGGAATTTAAAGAGTGTGACAATAAATTTTTTATACATCAAAGTCAGTATATAGATAAAGTATGTCAAATGTTTCAACAGTATAAATATCCAGTTACTTCACTTCCCATTTCTAAAGGGAATATTCTAAGTAAAATAGATTGTCCAAAGACAAGTGAAGAAATAAAGCAAATGCAAAGTTTTCCTTACAGGAGCTTAATTGGGTGTTTGGCTTTTATATCTAGTAGGACTAGACCTGATATTTGTTACGCCATCAATATATTATCTCAATTTCAAGAAAACCCTGGAATTAAGCATTGGGATGCATTGTTAAGACTTTTAGGATATGTTGAAAAGACTAAAAACTATATGTTGAATTTATCTAACATTCAGGAGTTAAAATTAAATTGTTACTCAGATTCTGACTTTGCTGCAAACAGAGATGACCGTGTTTCACTTGGAGGCATGATACTCTTTATTGACAATGTACCTATTTCTTGGCGTACCTTTAAACATAAGTGTGTCAGCTTATCAACCATGGAAGCTGAATACGTATCACTAACTGAAGCCGCTAAGGAAATGGTATGGGTACAAAACATAATTGAAGAATGTCATTTACTTGGGTTAAACTTTAATAAAAGTAACAGTGTTATTTTTAGCGACAACCAAGCAGCCATTAATTTTTCTAACTCTCCAATTGAAAACAATAGAACTAAGCATATTGATGTTAGATATCATTTCCTAAGAAATTTAATAGTCAATGAATCTTTTAATGTTAAATTTGTAAATAGTAAAGATAACTTAGCAGATCACTTTACTAAACCAATGACTAAGGAAATAATACTTAAATTTTGTAATAAAATTTTTAAAAACTAAATCAAAACTTTTTGAGATTAAATGTTTAGTCTAAAGAAAATTTTAAATACTAAATTGAATTTACAACTTGGGAATTTTTTTTAAAAGATGTCATATATATACATTATTGTTTATCTTAAACCTCATTGATATAAGATAGTATATCTTGAGTATAAATTTTTGTGATATTGAATCTTTTTCACTTTACACCTTTTATATACATCCATTTTCCATGACCCGCATGATGCTAAATAATAGCTTATGTGTATAAAATTTTGTATTTTTCAACTTGGTAAAAAGTATGTGTTGAAAGTTTTGATAAAGGAATTTTATTATCTAATTACTTGCATCATGTATTTTTAAATATTTGGTATATCAATGCAGTCTAATAGTATTAATTATGTATACTTATATTGTGTTAATAGACTAAATTTTTTTTAAGCTTTTTGAATTATAGTGTTTATACTCAAATTTAAAGTAAACTTAAATTCTATGCTTATACAAAATCTTAATCTTTTAAAGTTGACTTGTTTAATATGATAATGTGCTTATACTTAAATTTTGGATACTTATAATTAAATTTAAACTAAAATTTCAATTTTTGAATGCTGATACTTAAGCATTGAAGTTGTGTTGTATATAAATTTCTACTTGATGTGAAATGTTGTTGTTACAATATTGTCGACAATACTTAACTATTTTTCAGATGCTATAAGTACTTATGCATTTTATTTTAAATTTAATAATGATATAATACTTTAAATTTTTTTTCCTTCATTATATGTTTGATAGGATACTGGGGGCCTTGGTGTTTATTGATATACCTTGGTTTCTCAGAGTAAGTTTTCTTTTGCATATGCATTGAGACTTAAGGATTTGCATGAGGGGGCCGATTGTTGGAAATAATCAATACATCGCGATTCACGTTCCCGTGAACGGGCGTTTATGCAAATTTAATATGAACGACTCTTCCCGTTCACCGGCGTGAACCGTGACGTTTTTCAACATGAGGTTTCATGCAAATCAGTTCTCAATGCGTACGCATCTGATTTGCATATCCGGGGGCGTTTCCGGAACTGTCCATTCTCGGATATATAGGGCAGAGGTTTCTTGAAGCAATTAGAGAGGGAGTCGATCGAGATCAGACAGATCGGATCAGACGTCTGAAGAAGTCAGACAAGATAGACACTGATGGTCTGATGCAGGCAGACAGAAATGTTTTTGACAGAAGCACTGCGGAATATCTTTTGACGACGGTGAATAGTCGAAACGGATGCAGATGTGGTCAGTTTGGACCAGCATGTATTGAACGTTAAATTTACTTACAAACGTTCGGAAGCCGCTTTAAATATTTTCCTGATGTTCTATCCTTTGGTTTCCCTTTACCAAGTGTGATATCTTCGATGGTGGCTGAAATACACGCAAGTGATAGAGGTAGTATAGTAACTTACTACCAAATGCTTCAAGGAATCTCTGTCTAGTCATTTACAACTGAAAATCTTTTGTACATAGTATATTTTGATGTTTTACGGCATGGAAAATTACCAGGTACGTGTAATATGCCGAGTTGTGTTTTTTCACCAAATAAAGTGAACGAAGTTTTTCTTTAAAACTGGACTTGTGTACTTTCATGACCCAGCCAACACTTAGTGACTCTGACAGTGCGTGCTTTGCTATCTTCAAATTTTAAATCTTCCAAGATTATGTACCTCCTGCCCGCGCGTTTGGTCTTTTGGGCGGCGCGCGGATGGGGTGGAGCGCCGTGGTTTGGACCACGGCCTGGTGTCCTGGGAGAGCTATTGCAGCGGCTGTGCATCTTTCCCGTGTACCTTCGGGTGGGTCGGTGTTCTTGTTAGAGTTACCACAATGTTTAAGGAAACGGAAAAAACGGACAATTTTATAAAATATTTTTCGGACATCACAAAATACATTTTTGTCTCATTTGGACATGACTGGTAAAATACTAGTGAATCTTCTGGAAATATTTAAAGGCCATGTGCAGTGCATCGAGAAGGAATTAGAAAGAGGTGCCATGACATCACAAAGTTGTCTGCAAGATCATAAGATAGGAAATCACATTACTATTATACACTTCGCTCTTTGCTTACAGTAAAGCTTGTATTATAAATGCTAATTTCTGTTGGAAAATCTTTTGTGTAGTTGTAATTTTTTCATACTTACTGATAGATTGCTTGTAGATGAGTCCATTACACATTTGAAATGTACTAATTTGCTGCACGAATGTATTAACCAATACATAAAAGTGAGATTGAATCATCTAGGAAAATGTTTAAATGTGATATTCATTGAATAAAAATTAGAAACAAAAATGCAAAATAAATATTTATAGTTGTTGATTGTAAAAATAAATATATTTTGCTGCATTTGCGTGTATTTTGATTTAACAGTTAAAAATGTAATTATTGTGTGTAGTAACTCAAAACTGAATCTTTCTCCAATCTTAAGATATCTGAACTAAAAGCTTAAGATTAACCTTTTCCTCAAAAAGCCTTTGTTTTTAACACATCATAGAATACCCTTTGATTATTTCCATGTTTTTGTTTTTAATATTATATTTATGAAAAATGAATTCTACATTCTAAGACAAAAAAATCGATGCACCAAGAAAGAATTATCCAGATGAAACAGAACTTGGTACGTGTAATGTGGATGTATAGAAATTGAAATTATTAGAATTTCAGAACAATTGGATGATTTATTGTACTGAAAGTTCTACACAAAATGAGCACATCAATATGGTGTCGGTACACCTCTGGCCTTGATACAAGCTGTTACCCAATGTGGCATTGATGCATAATGTTGCTGGATAGTGTTCTGAGGGATATCGTTCCAAATGGCCTCTAATTGATGAGCTAATTCATCTACATTCTGGGATGGTTGCAGGCGAAGCCCCATTTCAGTCCAAATGTGCTCAATAGGCAAGAGATCTAGGGATCGGGGTGATCGTGTGTTGTAAGAACGCAGACAATCAATAGAGAGGCGTGCTATATGTGGCTTGGCATTACCTTGCTGAAAAGTTAGTCTGGAGTGTCACGAAATGAATGGTAATACAACGGGTCGTATAATGTCAGCAACATACCTCTGTGCTATGATGGTGCCACAGAGGACTATCAAAGGGGTCCGGCTATCAAACAAAATGATACCCCAGACCATAAAACCATGTTATTGGGCCGTGCAGCATGTGACAGTAAGAGCATGATCCTGATGATGTCCGGGCTATCTCCAGACATGTCTGCGCTGGTCATCGGACTCAGTTTGAAAAGGAACTACTCATCACTGAAGACAATTCGTTCCCAATCCAAACAATTCCACATTGATTGGGTCTGGCACCATTGCAATCGCTGTTGACGGTGCATACTGGTCAGTGGTAGGCTACGTAATGGGAGCCGCGAGTATAGATTCCGCTCCCGTAGACTTCTATTAATGATCCGGGTGGTCACTTTCGTGTTTGTCACACATTGGGTGGTTGATAACGACGAATCTAATGCTGTCACAGCTGCTCTGACAATCGCTCTATCTTCTCTTTCTGCCACGGAGGACTATCAAAGGGGTTCGGCTATCAAACGAAATAGCACCGCAGGTCATAACTCATTGTCGGGCTGTGTGGCGTGTGGCAATAAGAGCAGGATCCTGACGATGTCCGGGCTGTCTCCAGACAAGTCTGCGCTGATCGTTGGGACTCAGCTAGAAATGGGACTCTTCATCAGTGAAGACAATTCGTTTCCAATCCAAACAATTCCATGTTGATTGGGTCCGGCACCATTTCAATCGCTGTTGAAGGTGCATACGTGCATACTAGTCAGTGGTAGGTGGCATAATGGGTGCCGCGAGTATAAATTCCACTCCCGTAGTTTTCTATTAATGGTCCGGGTTGTCACTTCCATTTTTGTCACACGTTGGATGGATGATAACGATGAATCGAGTTATGTCACATGTTAGAAAACTTAAATGTAAACAAGCAATACGTACATCGGTAGACGTACGGTCAAAATCCCAAAAGTTACTGTGTGCTGATTGGCTAATCACTCTAGGATAGCTTGTCAATAAGTTTTAATCCCATGTTTCGTATTCCTGCAAATTGAGACATCAGCATCCCGAATATGCTAATTTCTACTTCATACAATTAGAGATTGGCATACTCCAGAAACATTAACTTCTACTTCTATGACGCAGCACTATTTAAACTTGTGGATGTGTCAGTTGAGTATCTTTAATGACCATAATCTGTATTAAGTATCGTCTTTATCGATCATTGTAATTTGATTCTAAGATGTTCATACGATGTTAAACTGTGTATATTAGAGTTGCTGCTATTGCTATTTTCTGCATTGTATTAGCGCTATGCATAATGTTATGTAAGCCTTTTTTTTTGCATGTTTGCCAGTAAGCGGCAAAGTACATGGCCAGTCTTGTTTAGGCCTAATTTCTGTTTGATGTAAATTTTCAAGACAATGTTGTTTCAAACGTTATGCAAATGCCATATCGAAGAACAGGATATGAGTATTATTTGTGTTACCTTTGATGTTGCTTTCATGAAAATAAGAAATGGTTATTTCACATAAAGTCTATTTTTTCCAAGAAGTCACGACTTAAGAATCCACAACCATGCTCAGCTTCATCTTTTATACATATGGCACATGTGCAATATGTTTAGATTTTAAATTGCTTTTAAATTTTTGTAAGCCAACAAGTGGTTAAGGGCCCAGAAAAACGCTGATCTTATTGAGTGACTTTTGGAAGTGTGAACGAGCTCCGAAACGGGGGCTGCAGCAAAGCAACTGAGTAGAATCATCTGGAAAGGCTTAGTAGGGATAATTTCTCAACATGGATTACTGATATAAAATTTGCGTTAATGAATGACAGACTATATGGCTTCATCACAGGAACTGAGGAAAAACTGGGAGAGGACGCGACAAGGAAGGAAAAACTGGAATATCAGAGACGTAAGGAAAAAACTTTGTCAACACCTTACTATAGGCTAGAAATTGAGTACCATGACCTGATTTCTTCAGTGGACAAACAGTTAATGGCAAGGGAAATTTTGAAAGAACATTTCGAGCTAAAGTCCAGGGCTGGACTGATGAGATTGTTTGACAATTATTTTAATGAAAAACCAGTATTGGGTGAACCCATTGGACTCTTCATTTCCAGACTAAAAGTGTCCAAGTTAAAGGATGCCAGCCACCCAATGGCCGAGATCTTAGTTTCGTTCCAGACCATACGTCATCTTGTTGAGGAATATAAAGGAATAGTACAAAATCTCTATAGACTGCCTGATGACAAGTTTACTCTAAAGTACATAGGGACTGAATTGATAGCGGAGGAGGACTGAATTGCTCAGCAAAAACACGATGAGCAACAAAATGGAAGCAAGACTTTAGCTTACTGTATATCTAAACCTAAATACTCTAAAAATGTCTCTAAAAATGCTAAAATATATAATTCTAAAAATGCAAATTATAGAAATGTAAATTTAAATAAACGAGTAGGCCCTTGCCATATATGCAAGGCATATGGTCACCTTGTAAATTGTAAATTGTATCAGGCAAAACTAAGTGAAATTCAATCATGTATTGAAAATTGTAATATTGAATCGACCAACAAATTTGGTTCGGTTGTTGACACGGCAGCAACTAGGCATTTCTGCAACAATTTGAAATTGTTTGACAAATTTAAAGAGCTTGAAGGGACAACAATGTCCTTAGCTGCCGGTGATCAAGAAAGCCCAATCGAAGGTGTCGGATCGATCAGTATGTATGTCAAAATGAATAATGTCAAAAATTTAATTAACTTAACTGAGTTTATGTATTCACCTAAATTGAGGAGAAACTTAATTACTGCTTCAATTTTAGAAGAACAAAATTGCAATTTCACTGGTACAAATGGTACAATTACTTTTTACAAACCAGATGGTAGCAAATGGTTTTATGCCAAAAGGCAGAATGGCTTGTATTTCCTCAGACCTCAATATGAGAGAAAAGCCAAGAATTTCAATATTGAAAAGTCAACAGGCAGAAAAATTATTAAGCCTAAAGCAAAAAATGTTAAGTCTAAAAATTCTAGCGATTTTAAAAGTAAATGTAAAAGTAATGATCCATATGCTTGTAAAACTAAAAATATTAATCATGATTTTAAAAATTCTAATACTTCTTTTAAAAATCCAAATGTGAATAGTAATTTTAAGACTTGTAAACCTGTGAATAGTAATTTTAAGACATGTAAACCTGTGAATAGTAATTTTAAGACTTGTAAACCTGTAAAAAGTAATGACAATTGCTGTAATGTTAAAAGTCAAAGTGTAAATAGAAATGCCAGTAAAGTTTTTAAAAGTAAAGTTATAAATTTTAGTGCTAGTGTTTTTAAACCTAAAAAGCCTTGCAAATATGATGTATTTAAAAGTTCTAATCATGTAAAATTACCCATTGAAGTCGGGGGAAATACAAGGCTATGGCATAAAAGGTACTGTCACATTAACTTTGACTATTTACACCATACATATAAAGTATCTGCTGTTAAAGGATAGCCAAACATCAATGTTAGAAAAATCAATTGCAAATGCTGTAAATTAGCAAAAATGAGAAGAATTTCTTTTTAAACCCATAGGAACAGGGCCGGCTCAAGGATAATTTCATGTGTGGGCAAAACTGTTTGGGGCCGCTCTCTCTCTCTCTCTCTCTATATATATATATATATATATATATATATATATATATATATGTATATATGTATATATATATATATATATATATATATATATATATATGTATATATGTATATATATATATATATATATATATATATATATATATATATGTGTGTGTGTGTGTGTGTGTGTAATATATATATAAATTTAGCTACAGCCACGAAACTGGGCATGCAAATTTCGTTTTAAGAGTGTTATGCAAATGATCAAACTGTCAATGCCAATGACGTTATAGGGCTCACGCAATGCGCATAAGAACAATGTATCGTGCAGCATTTAAAACAACCGATATTCTTACAGGCAATTGGAACTGGATTTTCAGATTTAATACTGAAAATTGTGTACAAAGATGCCTTTGAGACGTACTCGACAGCACTACGAACAATTGTCTGATTTAGAGAGAAGTCGCATCATTGGTCCAAGGGAAACTGGTTGGTCCAATAGACGTATCAGTCGCCATTTCTGTCGGAGTGATATGGTAGTTGCTCGGTGATGGAAATAGTGTATCAGAGAAGATCTATGTAACAGTAACAGAGGCTCAGAATGTCCCAGACAGACAACTGCTCAAGAGGATTGTGCAGTCAGGAGAGGAGTCACGTCTATACCAATGGTGTCGCTATCAGCCATTCGAAGGCATTTGCCATCTCCCGTGCATCCTGTATCAATGTATATTATTCAGATACGACTGGCAGAAGGTGGGATTAAGTGTCGATGTCCATTAACGCATCTACCACTGACCCCTTAACATAGGCAGAGCCGCCTGGATTGGTGTTTAGCTCGGTCAGCCTAGACAGTGTCCAATTGGAGACATGTTTAGAAACGAATCCCGCATCTCTCTCAGTACTGATGACTGCCGCATAAGTGTGTGGATGAGGACTGAACTTTTTCATGATATATGAGAAAGCTATTAAGAGCAAAGCATTTTAGACAGGCAAGAGCAGGATGGGATTAATCCTCCTTAGAAACAGGATAACCATCACTTTAAGGAAATTATTATATTTCAATGACCTATCAAATTTTATTCTCATCTAAATTTAGAGTTCAAATTAGCGGTTTAGAAAATGTAACTAGCCGAATACCCGTTGAAAATCAACGGTCTCACAATAAGCAACCCCTAAATAATGTAAATTTTTTAATAATTCGCGTTTCACATTTATTCGGCAATTGGTATTATTTTGGTGTGCAGAACCCCCTAAAGAAGAAATATTGGGAAACTAAATTTGAGCATTTCTTCCTTTCGAATTATCTACCCTTACACCACATTAAAGTCTATCTTATCCCGAAGCACCCCTATATTATTATTTCTCCTTTGGAACTTTTTTCTGTGAAGCACATCCATAAATGAACATTTTTGAAAAACTCTGTTTGTATCGTGTTTTTTATTAGATGATTGGCCCAAATACCAAGCCTCTATCATATTTAAAAAGAAGCGTGCCTCATTTATTCGGAAAATCGAACATATTTGTGTGCGCACCCCTTAAAGTAGCAAATATTGGAAATCTGAAATTTCACACTCTCTTCCTTTCAAACTATCTACCCATTCACCAAATTTGAAGTCGCTATCCTATCGAGAAGCATGTTTTTCTATCACTTCACCTCTTGAACGTTTTTCTGTGTAGCACCCCGTTAAAGAAAATTTTTGTCAAACTATATTCATCTTTGGTTTTTTTTGTCAAATGGTTAGCCCATATACTAAATTTCAAGTCTATCACATTGTAAAAGACGCGTTTTTCATTTGTTCGATAAATCGAACATTTTAGTGAGCGGCACCCCCTACAATAGCGAATGTTGGAAAACTGCAATTGCACACTTTCTACCTTTCCAACTATTTACCCCTACACCATATTTGAAGTCTTTATCTCATTGCAAAGCATTCTTTTTCTATCAATTCACCTTTCGAATGTTTTTGTGTACAGTACCCACCTCTTAAATATGCATTTTTGAAATAAATTTGATTTCGCCCATATAACAAATATCAAGCCTCTATCAAATTTTAATGTAGTCGTTTCTCATTTATTCGGTAAATCGAACATTTTGGTGTGCAGCACCCCCTAAAGTAGAAAATATTGGTAAACTGAAATTGTACACTTTCTTCCTTTCGAACTATCTACCCTTACACCAAATTTGATATATCTATCTCATTCCAATACATGGTTTTTTTATCAATTAACTTTTCGAACGTTTTACTCTGGAGCACCCTCTTAAACGAACATTTTTGAAAAACCGTATTCGTCTTGGGCGTTTTCGTCAAATTATTAGCCCATATACCAAATTTTAAGCCTCCATCAAATTCTAAAGGCATCTTTTCTCATTTATTCGTTAAATCGAACATTTTGGTGTGCGACACCCCCATAAGTAGAAAATATTGGAAATCTAAAATTGCACGTTTTCCTCTTTTCGAACGATTTACCCATACACCGAATTTGAAGTCTCTATCTCATCGCAAAGCATGCTTTCCTATCATTTCACTTTTCGAAAGTTTTGGTGTGCGGCACCCCCTGAAGTAGAAAATATTGGAAATCTGAAATTGTACACTTTCTTTGTTTCAAACGATTTACCCATACACTGAATTTGAAGTCTCTATCTCATCGCAAAGCATGCTTTCCTATCATTTCACTTTTCGAACATTTTGGTGTGCGGCACCCCCTTTAATTAGGAAATATTGGAAATATGAAATTGCACACTTTCTTCCTTTCGAATGATTTACCCATACACCAAATTTGAAGTTTATATCTCATCGCAAAGCATGCTTTCCTATCATTTCACTTTTCGAAAGTTTTGGTGTGCGGCACCCCCTGAGGTAGAAAATATTGGAAATCTGAAATTGTACACTTTCTTCGTTTCAAACGATTTACCCATACACTGAATTTGAAGTCTCTATCTCATCGCAAAGCATGCTTTCCTATCATTTCGTTTTCGAAAGTTTTGGTGTGCGGCACCCCCTTAAGTAGAAAATATTGGAAATCTGAAATTGTACACTTTCTTTGTTTCAAACGATTTACCCATACACCGAATTTGAAGTCTCTATCTCATCGCAAAGCATGCTTTCCTATCATTTTACTTTTCGAACGTTTTGGTGTGCGGCACCCCCTTAAGTAGAAAATATTGAAAATCTGAAATTGCACACTTTCTTCCTTTCAAACTATCTACCCTTACACCAAATTTGATATCTCTATCTCATTTCGAAGCATGGTTTTTTATCAATTCTCTTTTCGAACGATTCTTCGAACGAATAGATAGAGAGACATCGGCACCCCCTACAATAGCAAATGTTGGAAGACTGAAATTGCACACTTTCTTCCTTTCCAACTTTTTACCCGTACACCAAATTTGAAGTCTCTATCTCATCGTGAAGCATGCTTTTCTAGCATTTCTTCTTTCGAATGCTTTTGTGTGGAGTAGCCACCCCTTTAACTATACATTTTTTAAAAACTCTATTCTTTTTGTGATTTCTATGAGATGTTTCGCCCATATACCAAATATAAAGCCTCTATCACGTTTTTAAAGGAGCGTTTCTCCTTTATTCCGAAAATCGAACATTTTGGTGTGCTGCACCCCTTAAAGCAGAAAATATTGGTAAACTGAAATTGTACACTTTCGCCCTTTCAAACTATCTATCCTTACACCAAATCTGATATCTCTATCTCATTCCAAAGCATGGTTTTTTTTATCAATTGACTTTTCGAACGTTTTACTCTGGAGCACCCCCTTAAACGAACATTTTTGAAAAACTGTATTCGTCTTGGGCGTTTTCGTCAAATTATTAGCCCATATACCATATTTTAAGCCTCTATCAAATTTTAAAGGCGTATTTTCTCATTTATTCGGTAAATCGAACGTTTTGGTGTGCGACACCCCCTTAAGTAGAAAATATTGGAAATCTGAAATTGCACACTTTCTTCCTTTCGAACGATTTACCCATACACCGAATTTGAAGTCTATCTCATCGCAAAGCATGCTTTCCTATCATTTCACTTTTCAAACGTTTTGGTGTGCGACACCCCCTTAAGTAGAAAATATTGGAAATCTGAAATTCCACACTTTCTTTGTTTCAAACGGTTTACCCATACTCCAAACTTGAAGTCTCTTTCTCATCGCAAAGCATGCTCTCCTATCATATCACTTTTCGAACGTTTTGGTGTGCTGCACCCCCCCTTAAGGATAAAATATTGGAAATCTGAAATTGCACACTTTCTTCCTTTCGAGTGATTTACCCATATACCAAATTTGAAGTCTCTATCTCATCGCAAAGCATGCTTTCCCGTCATTTCACTTTTCGAACGTTTTGGTGTGGGGCACCCCCTCTATAGAACGTTTTCGAAAAATTCGATTTTTCCAGGGGGTTTTATCGAACGATCGAGCCGTGTACCAAATTGCAAGTCTCTATCTATTCGGGAAGTGCCTAAAAAAGTCGTGACAGACAGACAGACAGACAGACAGACGGACACTTCCGAATACCCGTTGAAAAACAACGGTCTCGCAATAAGCAATCCCTGAATAATGTAAATTTTATAATAATTCGCGTTTCACATTTATTCGACAAATCGAATATTTTGGTGTGCAGAACCCCTTAAAGGAGAAAATATTGGAAAACTAAATTTTCGCACTTCTTCCTCTGTTTGTATTGTGTTTTTTATCAGATGATTGGCCCATATACCAAATATCAAGCCTCTATCACATTTAAAAGGAAGCGTGCCTCATTTATTCAGAAAATCGAACATATTAGTGTGCGCACCCCATAAAGTAGCACATATTGGAAATCTGAAATTTCACACTCTCTTCCTTTCAAACTATCTACCCTTACACCAAATTTGATATCTCTATCTCATTTCGAAGCATGGTTTTTTATCAATTCTCTTTTCGAACGTTTCGAACAAATAGATAGAGAGATATCGGTACCCCCTACAATAGCAAATGTTGGAAGACTGAAATTGCACACTTTCTTCCTTTCCAACTTTTTACCCGTACACCAAATTTGAAGTCTCTATCTCATCGCAAAGCATGCTTTCCCATCATTTCACTTTTCGAACGTTTTGATGTGGGGCACCCCCTCTATAGAACGTTTTCGAAAAATTCGATTTTTCCAGGGGGTTTTATCGAACGACCGAGCCGTGTACAAAATTGCAAGTCTCTATCTATTCGGGAAGTGCCTAAAAAAGGCGTGACAGACAGACAGACGGACAGACACTTGGCAATTAGTATATACTAGCCGAATACCCATTGAAAATCAACGGTCTCGCAATAAGCAATTCCTGAATAATGTAAATTTTATAATAATTCGCGTTTCACATTTATTCGACAAATCGAATATTTTGGTGTGCAGAACCCCCTAAAGGAGAAAATATTGGAAAACTAAATTTTCGCACTTCTTCCTCTGTTTGTATTGTGTTTTTTATCAGATGATTGGCCCATATACCAAATATCAAGCCTCTATCACATTTAAAAGGAAGCTTGCCTCATTTATTCAGAAAATCGAACATATTAGTGTGCGCACCCCTTAAAGTAGCAAATATTGGAAATCTGAAATTTCACACTTTCTTCCTTTCAAACTATCTACCCTTACACCAAATTTGATATCTCTATCTCATTTCGAAGCATGGTTTTTTATCAATTCTCTTTTCGAACGTTTCGAACGAATAGATAGAGAGACATCGGCACCCCCTACAATAGCAAATGTTGGAAGACTGAAATTGCACACTTTCTTCCTTTCCAACTTTTTACCCGTACACCAAATTTGAAGTCTCTATCTCATCGTGAAGCATGCTTTTCTAGCATTTCATCTTTCGAATGCTTTTGTGTGGAGTAGCCACCCCTTTAACTATACATTTTTAAAAAACTCTATTCTTTTTGTGATTTCTATGAGATGTTTCGCCCATATACCAAATATAAAGCCTCTATCACGTTTTTAAAGGAGCGTTTCTCCTTTATTCCGAAAATCGAACATTTTGGTGTGCTGCACCCCTTAAAGCAGAAAATATTGGTAAACTGAAATTGTACACTTTCGCCCTTTCAAACTATCTATCCTTACACCAAATCTGATATCTCTATCTCATTCCAAAGCATGGTTTTTTTTATCAATTGACTTTTCGAACGTTTTACTCTGGAGCACCCCCTTAAACGAACATTTTTGAAAAACTGTATTCGTCTTGGGCGTTTTCGTCAAATTATTAGCCCATATACCATATTTTAAGCCTCTATCAAATTTTAAAGGCGTATTTTCTCATTTATTCGGTAAATCGAACGTTTTGGTGTGCGACACCCCCTTAAGTAGAAAATATTGGAAATCTGAAATTGCACACTTTCTTCCTTTCGAACGATTTACCCATACACCGAATTTGAAGTCTATCTCATCGCAAAGCATGCTTTCCTATCATTTCACTTTTCAAACGTTTTGGTGTGCGACACCCCCTTAAGTAGAAAATATTGGAAATCTGAAATTCCACACTTTCTTTGTTTCAAACGGTTTACCCATACTCCAAACTTGAAGTCTCTTTCTCATCGCAAAGCATGCTCTCCTATCATATCACTGTTCGAACGTTTTGGTGTGCTGCACCCCCCCTTAAGGATAAAATATTGGAAATCTGAAATTGCACACTTTCTTCCTTTCGAGTGATTTACCCATATACCAAATTTGAAGTCTCTATCTCATCGCAAAGCATGCTTTCCCGTCATTTCACTTTTCGAACGTTTTGGTGTGGGGCACCCCCTCTATAGAACGTTTTCGAAAAATTCGATTTTTCCAGGGGGTTTTATCGAACAATCGAGCCGTGTACCAAATTGCAAGTCTCTATCTATTCGGGAAGTGCCTAAAAAAGTCGTGACAGACAGACAGACAGACAGACGGACACTTCCGAATACCCGTTGAAAATCAACGGTCTCGCAATAAGCAATCCCTGAATAATGTAAATTTTATAATAATTCGCGTTTCACATTTATTCGACAAATCGAATATTTTGGTGTGCAGAACCCCTTAAAGGAGAAAATATTGGAAAACTAAATTTTCGCACTTCTTCCTCTGTTTGTATTGTGTTTTTTATCAGATGATTGGCCCATATACCAAATATCAAGCCTCTATCACATTTAAAAGGAAGCGTGCCTCATTTATTCAGAAAATCGAACATATTAGTGTGCGCACCCCATAAAGTAGCACATATTGGAAATCTGAAATTTCACACTCTCTTCCTTTCAAACTATCTACCCTTACACCAAATTTGATATCTCTATCTCATTTCGAAGCATGGTTTTTTATCAATTCTCATTTCGAACGTTTCGAACAAATAGATAGAGAGATATCGGTACCCCCTACAATAGCAAATGTTGGAAGACTGAAATTGCACACTTTCTTCCTTTCCAACTTTTTACCCGTACACCAAATTTGAAGTCTCTATCTCATCGCAAAGCATGCTTTCCCATCATTTCACTTTTCGAACGTTTTGGTGTGGGGCACCCCCTCTATAGAACGTTTTCGAAAAATTCGATTTTTCCAGGGGGTTTTATCGAACGACCGAGCCGTGTACAAAATTGCAAGTCTCTATCTATTCGGGAAGTGCCTAAAAAAGGCGTGACAGACAGACAGACGGACAGACACTTGGCAATTAGTATATACTAGCCGAATACCCGTTGAAAATCAACGGTCTCGCAATAAGCAATTCCTGAATAATGTAAATTTTATAATAATTCGCGTTTCACATTTATTCGACAAATCGAATATTTTGGTGTGCAGAACCCCCCTAAAGGAGAAAATATTGGAAAACTAAATTTTCGCACTTCTTCCTCTGTTTGTATTGTGTTTTTTATCAGATGATTGGCCCATATACCAAATATCAAGCCTCTATCACATTTAAAAGGAAGCTTGCCTCATTTATTCAGAAAATCGAACATATTAGTGTGCGCACCCCTTAAAGTAGCAAATATTGGAAATCTGAAATTTCACACTTTCTTCCTTTCAAACTATCTACCCTTACACCAAATTTGATACTCTATCTCATTTCGAAGCATGGTTTTTTATCAATTCTCTTTTCGAACGTTTCGAACGAATAGATAGAGAGACATCGGCACCCCCTACAATAGCAAATGTTGGAAGACTGAAATTGCACACTTTCTTCCTTTCCAACTTTTTACCCGTACACCAAATTTGAAGTCTCTATCTCATCGTGAAGCATGCTTTTCTAGCATTTCATCTTTCGAATGCTTTTGTGTGGAGTAGCCACCCCTTTAACTATACATTTTTAAAAAACTCTATTCTTTTTGTGATTTCTATGAGATGTTTCGCCCATATACCAAATATAAAGCCTCTATCACGTTTTTAAAGGAGCGTTTCTCCTTTATTCCGAAAATCGAACATTTTGGTGTGCGGCACCCCCTAAAGCAGAAAATATTGGTAAACTGAAATTGTACACTTTCGCCCTTTCAAACTATCTATCCTTACACCAAATCTGATATCTCTATCTCATTCCAAAGCATGGTTTTTTTTATCAATTGACTTTTCGAACGTTTTACTCTGGAGCACCCCCTTAAACGAACATTTTTGAAAAACTGTATTCGTCTTGGGCGTTTTCGTCAAATTATTAGCCCATATACCATATTTTAAGCCTCTATCAAATTTTAAAGGCGTATTTTCTCATTTATTCGGTAAATCGAACGTTTTGGTGTGCGACACCCCCTTAAGTAGAAAATATTGGAAATCTGAAATTGCACACTTTCTTCCTTTCGAACGATTTACCCATACACCGAATTTGAAGTCTATCTCATCGCAAAGCATGCTTTCCTATCATTTCACTTTTCAAACGTTTTGGTGTGCGACACCCCCTTAAGTAGAAAATATTGGAAATCTGAAATTCCACACTTTCTTTGTTTCAAACGGTTTACCCATACTCCAAACTTGAAGTCTCTTTCTCATCGCAAAGCATGCTCTCCTATCATATCACTGTTCGAACGTTTTGGTGTGCTGCACCCCCCCTTAAGGATAAAATATTGGAAATCTGAAATTGCACACTTTCTTCCTTTCGAGTGATTTACCCATATACCAAATTTGAAGTCTCTATCTCATCGCAAAGCATGCTTTCCCGTCATTTCACTTTTCGAACGTTTTGGTGTGGGGCACCCCCTCTATAGAACGTTTTCGAAAAATTCGATTTTTCCAGGGGGTTTTATCGAACAATCGAGCCGTGTACCAAATTGCAAGTCTCTATCTATTCGGGAAGTGCCTAAAAAAGTCGTGACAGACAGACAGACAGACAGACGGACACTTCCGAATACCCGTTGAAAATCAACGGTCTCGCAATAAGCAATCCCTGAATAATGTAAATTTTATAATAATTCGCGTTTCACATTTATTCGACAAATCGAATATTTTGGTGTGCAGAACCCCTTAAAGGAGAAAATATTGGAAAACTAAATTTTCGCACTTCTTCCTCTGTTTGTATTGTGTTTTTTATCAGATGATTGGCCCATATACCAAATATCAAGCCTCTATCACATTTAAAAGGAAGCGTGCCTCATTTATTCAGAAAATCGAACATATTAGTGTGCGCACCCCATAAAGTAGCACATATTGGAAATCTGAAATTTCACACTCTCTTCCTTTCAAACTATCTACCCTTACACCAAATTTGATATCTCTATCTCATTTCGAAGCATGGTTTTTTATCAATTCTCTTTTCGAACGTTTCGAACAAATAGATAGAGAGATATCGGTACCCCCTACAATAGCAAATGTTGGAAGACTGAAATTGCACACTTTCTTCCTTTCCAACTTTTTACCCGTACACCAAATTTGAAGTCTCTATCTCATCGCAAAGCATGCTTTCCCATCATTTCACTTTTCGAACGTTTTGGTGTGGGGCACCCCCTCTATAGAACGTTTTCGAAAAATTCGATTTTTCCAGGGGGTTTTATCGAACGACCGAGCCGTGTACAAAATTGCAAGTCTCTATCTATTCGGGAAGTGCCTAAAAAAGGCGTGACAGACAGACAGACGGACAGACACTTGGCAATTAGTATATACTAGCCGAATACCCGTTGAAAATCAACGGTCTCGCAATAAGCAATTCCTGAATAATGTAAATTTTATAATAATTCGCGTTTCACATTTATTCGACAAATCGAATATTTTGGTGTGCAGAACCCCCTAAAGGAGAAAATATTGGAAAACTAAATTTTCGCACTTCTTCCTCTGTTTGTATTGTGTTTTTTATCAGATGATTGGCCCATATACCAAATATCAAGCCTCTATCACATTTAAAAGGAAGCTTGCCTCATTTATTCAGAAAATCGAACATATTAGTGTGCGCACCCCTTAAAGTAGCAAATATTGGAAATCTGAAATTTCACACTTTCTTCCTTTCAAACTATCTACCCTTACACCAAATTTGATATCTCTATCTCATTTCGAAGCATGGTTTTTTATCAATTCTCTTTTCGAACGTTTCGAACGAATAGATAGAGAGACATCGGCACCCCCTACAATAGCAAATGTTGGAAGACTGAAATTGCACACTTTCTTCCTTTCCAACTTTTTACCCGTACACCAAATTTGAAGTCTCTATCTCATCGTGAAGCATGCTTTTCTAGCATTTCATCTTTCGAATGCTTTTGTGTGGAGTAGCCACCCCTTTAACTATACATTTTTAAAAAACTCTATTCTTTTTGTGATTTCTATGAGATGTTTCGCCCATATACCAAATATAAAGCCTCTATCACGTTTTTAAAGGAGCGTTTCTCCTTTATTCCGAAAATCGAACATTTTGGTGTGCGGCACCCCCTAAAGTAGAAAATATTGGTAAACTGAAATTGCACACTTTCGCCCTTTCAAACTATCTATACTTACACCAAATCTGATATCTCTATCTCATTCCAAAGCATGGTTTTTTTTATCAATTGACTTTCGAACGTTTTACTCTGGAGCACCCCCTTAAACGAACATTTTTGAAAAACTGTATTCGTCTTGGGCGTTTTCGTCAAATTATTAGCCCATATACCATATTTTAAGCCTCTATCAAATTTTAAAGGCGTATTTTCTCATTTATTCGGTAAATCGAACGTTTTGGTGTGCGACACCTCCTTAAGTAGAAAATATTGGAAATCTGAAATTGCACGCTTTCTTCCTTTCGAACGATTTACCCATACACCGAATTTGAAGTCTCTATCTCATCGCAAAGCATGCTTTTCTATCATTTCACTTTTCGAACATTTTGGTGTGCGGCACCCCCTTAAGTAGAAAATATTGGAAATCTGAAATTCCACACTTTCTTTGTTTCAAACGGTTTACCCATACTCCAAACTTGAAGTCTCTTTCTCATCGCAAAGCATGCTCTCCTATCATATCACTTTTCGAACGTTTTGGTGTGCTGCAACCCCCCTTAAGGATAAAATATTGGAAATCTGAAATTGCACACTTTCTTCCTTTCGAGTGATTTACCCATATACCAAATTTGAAGTCTCTATCTCATCGCAAAGCATGCTTTCCCGTCATTTCACTTTTCGAACGTTTTGGTGTGGGGCACCCCCTCTATAGAACGTTTTCGAAAAATTCGATTTTTCCAGGGGGTTTTATCGAACGACCGAGCCGTGTACCAAATTGCAAGTCTCTATCTATTCGGGAAGTGCCTAAAAAAGGCGTGACAGACAGACAGACAGACGGACACTTGGCAATTAGTATATATAATAATAGATGCTTTACATTTCTTTCTACATACATACATATACAATGCAGCAATAATTTATAATACATAACTGAATTTTGGACTGGATATGTAATTTCCCTGCACACAAATAATGTATAGGAAAAATATTGATGGAGTTGAAAATTTGAATTTTCAATGGATCAATATACATTTTGGACATCCTTTAACCCGAATCAATTATTTTTTAAAGGGATGTCTGTGTGTATGTGAGTGTAATGTATAAGTGCGTATAGGAGTCCAGAGAGACAAAATTTCTAGAACGAATGGAATGAAGCGAATAAAATTTATGATTTTAAAGGAAAATGAACATTCGGAAGGTCGCAAATTTTCAAACTTCTTTTAAATTATAAAAAAAATGGCATCCAAAAATATTAAATAAACAATCATGTTATATGTAAATTTTCATTAGAAATCAAATGGAACTTACTTTAGAAAGACAGCATGGACTGTTCTCGTGCTATTGTACGTTTTTCAAATATATGGATAAAAAATGATGCATAAAATTAATAAAAGAGTATACAATAAATCTATTATCGTATATATAGCGTCTTTCATTCACAAGAAAAGACAAGTTGATTTTGTTTTGTTCAATAATGCTATAAATTTCTGTTTACGCTAATTAATACACTGCTAATATTATTGTGAAATAAATTCTAGAATATGAATATAAGTTTTACGTAAATAACATTTATATTTGGGGGGTTTTGTGGAGAATAAAACTAAATGTTACAAAAAATGTAAACTCTTTTGGAGCTAATAGTAATAATTTCAATATTTTAATATTTAGAACTTTTTTTTTAGAAAACAAAAAAAGTATCTGCCTGAGCGAGTGTTTTTTTTTCTTGTTTTCATTTTAAACTATAAAATATAGATATAAATAGTAAATAGTTAAATGACAAAAATACGTACTAGGAAATTTAGCATCAAAATCTATATTTTTTATTGCAAAAAGCTTTTATAGTTCTCGAGTAATCGTCTTGCCAAATTAAAGCAGATTGAAAATTTTCCAATTTTCAAGTTTGTAACATTTCAAAAACTAAAAGATCTAGCCTTGAACAAGAAGCATGAATTTGAAGTTGTTTTGTTTGAAAGCCCTACAAGTGTATATAACTGGATTTTGGATCGAGCATTTTTTTTCCTAGAGGGGGTAGAAAAACTTAAACTTTGAAACTTAAAAATGAGTTATTTTTTCCATGTTTCAGACTTTCACTCGAAATATCTTTGAAAATATAAATGATCGATATAATTAGTAAGCGACAAAAATATGTATGAGGAAATTTAGTTTCTAAATATATATGTATATTTAAAAAAGCTTTTATAGTTTTCGAGTAATCGTCTTGTCAAGTGGAGTTTGAAATTTTGACGTTTTTTCAAGCTTGTAATGCTGATATCTTAAAAACTAAAAGTGAGTGGAATTTTGGATCACTTTCTTGGTTTTTGAAGAACAGTAGTTATAATTTCGATATTTTAACATATCGAAATTATAATCACTAAATCCAAGTTTTCCAATGGGTGGGAAAGCTGTAATATTTGAAATGCCACGATTGTTGCAGCTCAGTTTGGTTACTTACTCTTTTGTGAAATATTCGTACACAAGCACGAGATATTTTGTTTTGTTTAAAAAAAATTAGGAAGTTAAATAAACTTGGGGATTCTAAAGATGTTTAATGATTGGTGAGGTTTGAACAGAATATGTGGAAATATACATATTTAAGTACGTATTTATGCATTAATAGGCAAGTTTATAGATTAGCTAGAATGTAAAATCTTTCAAAAAGTTTAATCTTTATACCGTAAATCAAGTTAATAAAATAATCGAAGACATGGAATCTCTATGGTCAAAGTTTTTAGATTAAATCGGGGTGGAAACTAAAAGCGCTACCTATAATAGTTAGCGAGTAATTTGTATTGCTTTGAAAGTCTGTAAACGAAACAAATAAAGCTGAAGAAATCGAATACTTATTGAACTTTACTGGAATTTTCAAAATATTATTTACGCCAAACAATTTCAGCTCCATTGAACTGGAGCCACCGCTGATTATATTTTTCTGAATTTATCAGGAGTCAGAAGTAACTTACGTCATGTAGTGTCATGAAAGTTGCCCTCATTATTTTTTAAATAAAATTTGCAATTGTAATTGCATAACTCTTATGAATTATTTGTACATCTTAGCAGTAAAACATTATAAACAAATCAAACAAATGCTCTCATGAATAAATTAGGAAAGAGGAGAGATGAAAGCATTTCAATCCCTTAAAAGCTAAGATATAACAGGACAATTCAGAATTTTGCAGATTATTATTAGCAATTTATTTAAATAGCTAATATTTAAATATTAAATTAAAAACGAAAAAATATTTAAATTTATTGCATTTTGAATTTAGCAGATAGAAACCTGGAATCCTATTTCGAAGCTGTTTGTTACTGTCCATTGTAGCCTCTGTAAAATCTGATTCAAATACTGCAGGGACATAGATACAGAATAATGGAATACTAGGCAAATTACAAGAAAGTTTTACACCTTGAAGAATTTAACATTTGCTTTTTGTATCACTGAAACGAATTACCCGATGTTGACCGGGACGTAAATAAACCCCTGCTACTTAAATAATACATTTACAGATAACACTACTCAATTTTCTTGAAATCCTAAAGCGACGCCAAATAACCAGTACGCTATCCACAAATTAAAAAGAAAATACACGCTATCCATAATGTAAAGAATAAATGAATGAAAGATTAATAACCTCTAGGAGATGAACATGGCATTAGATCGTTACGGTAGCTGTTAAATCGTAAGGGTAGCTGTTAGATCATATCGATGGCTAGAATTCTGTAACTGTTAAATCGTGAATACAGCTGCTAGGACATATCAGTAGCTAGAGATTAACTGATTTTGGAATTTAAAAATTTATTAAAAAAATATAATTTAAATTTTGGGCCTTCGAGACGCATTAGTTCAGGTATAGATGCAACTGTGTTGTTGTTGAGACCCAGACCGTCCGACCTACCAGAAAGGTCTAAGGTAACTATTTGAACGGCCAGGAAGTGCCACCCAATTTAGACCGGAACCCAGTGGGGGAGGCATCCACAGGGACCGTATCCTCCTCCCTTACCACCAACCTTTCGGAAGGACTTACGGACCCACATGTTTAATGTGATCGTACTCCGCATGAACATGGAAGCAGTTGTGGCAGCGTGCAAATCCAGCGCGCAAATCACCGGGCTACCGCACCCGAGATGTGCCAACAGCAAGCGGTGTTCCCAGGTGGTCACCCACCCAAGTACTAACCGCGCCTGATGCTGCTTGACTTCGATGATCTAACGAGAACCGGTGTTTTCAGCACGGTAGGGCCGTTGGCCTAGATGCGACTGTGTTGAAAGCCCAGACCACACGACCAACCCGAAGGCTTCTGGCAGCATATTGTGTGGCCGGGAGATGCGACTGTGTGAAAAAATTCAGTGTGGTAGATATCGAGGGGGACTGTGGACAAACAAACAGACAGATTATTCTTTTTATTATTATAAATTCACTGGGGGTGAAGATGATAGAAATGTAATGTTTAAAATGTCCCTGAGTTTGTGCCAAGTGAATTATTATTATAAATTCACTGGGGGTGAAGACGATAAAAAAGTAATGTTTTAAATGTCCCCGAGTTTGTGACAAGTGAATGAAAATATATAAAAATGTTAGAAGATACAAAACCTAATCTAAAGGCACAAAAAATACATAAAATAGAAAAGGGAAAAACAATTAGGAAGGAAAGGGAGTAAAAATTAAAAATATTCTAATTTTCTGCTAAAAGTGCATCACAAAACTAAGAGGGGGGGGGAATCACATTTGCAATTATTGGAGGACGAGGTGGTAAAAAACACATTATTTTGTTTAGTAATTTTGGAAAAAGTAATAAACGAAAACATCTGAAAAGAATTTAGAGACACATGGGTCCAACAGAAACACGGGGAAATACCCAAATGTTTCCAAATTAATTCAAAAAGGGGGGAGGGGTAGAAATTAAAAAATATGACTTTGAATGGGGTAATAAAAATTAGACGTATTAAAAATAAATAAATTTCCATTCGTTGGAAAAGAGGAACGTCAATTTTTCATTTTTTCTTGATTTTGAAATAAAAAGGACAAAAAAATATCACATATCATACAATACAACTTTATATAAGAAGAATAATAACTTGAATGTTTTAAGTTGACTAGAACATGGGGATAGGGGTAATGAATTGTTTGAGTAGAAATAAAAAAAATCAAAATATCAAAATGTATATTACATATTTTAAAATTTCTTACTTAACATTTTACCTAAAAGTGTATTACATTGTAATTATAATTAAAAGTGTAATTATGTAAAAATAAAATAATATTTACGTATTATTGAACATATAGCTAGACAGAAATTTGTATGCATGAGCAAAATAATCTGTCAAATTCGTAGATTGGGTCTATACAATAAATTTATTAATTTATAAAACAGCTCTAACAATTTAGAAACAACTTTTGAACTTTTATACAAATATTCATAAAGGAATACTTTGCTATACAAAAATCTTTTGTACCATTTTCTTTTTTTTTTGTAAGCATTATTCTGGGGCTAATGCCATAGACTAAATTCAGCATCAAATTTATTAACACTTTACAACATAGTTGAAAAGTGTTTATGACTTTGTTCATTCTGTCTGTCTGTCCGTTAGTACGATAACTACCGTAAAAATGACTTTATCAAAATGAAATTTTAGTATGTTGTTCAGAGGGTCTGTGGGACCTATGGGAATATAAATAAATAATATCACCCAATTAGTTTTTTATTGAACCCGGGTTGAAAAAATGAAATACATTGAACCTTATGGGACCTAATTTTTCAAACATTTTTTAAGCACATTTAAAATTCACAAATTGCTTCAAAATTTTTAGGAAATATTCACATTATCCCATAAAATATATAAAAAAAATGTCAGTAAAATATGTTAGTTAATTTTTTAATTAAAAATTATTTAATATAGGGAGAAAAACAAATTTAATTAAATTCTGACTTTTGGGATATCCTCCAAAAAGAAAAGAGAGATATATTATATAATAAATATCTTTCCAAAAGTTTAATTACTTTGTATATGAGAGAGGCTTCACATGTTAAAATAAATTTGGTAGATAACAATGTTTCAATTTTTTTTTAATTTTATATAACTCTTCATAATATACTTATTTGATGGCATTTTTAATGCACTTTCCTACGTCCTAGAGAGTTAAAATTTGGTACACAACTTAAATTTGTTGAACATTTTATTCTACAAAAATTTGGTGGATCTTTAAATATAGATCCTACATTTTTTTCAAAATAGCCTGCAAATAATTCCCGTTCACTTCTATAAATCATTGTTGTAATATTGTTAAAAATTCTGATGTGGGCAGCACATGTCTTTCCCTGCAGACTCATATTCACGTTCTCTTTATTTCTTCAATAACAATTTGAGTTTATCTGCACAAAATAACAGCCATAAGTATTTTAAATGACATTGAATTAGCACGTTAAACTTAAATTTGGTTCCCATTTGATAACTGAACTTATTGTCAAAGGTGGCGTAGCGAAAACGCGAAAAAACTAGAATATCTCAAGAACGCCTAGTCCTAGGGTAATGGGGTTAGTCTTATTCTTTTTGTTGTCAAAACTCATGTATAAAATAGGAATTTAATTGATATAATTGAGCACACGTAGTCTTTTATTCCTATATTTAACGATTTTTGCGGGCCATTTCGCAAAAATAGCACATTCCTTTTTCCCGAATCGTACTAGAATAAACTACAAATGATTTATATACCAAATTTAACAAAATTTGGTATATAAATCACTTGTAGGTTATTGAAATATTATACCAAATTTTGTCGGCCATCCAAATTGCTACTCTAAGTCCACGGACGAGTCGGATGGTCTGGGCTTTCGACACCAAATTTTGTTAAATTTGTTCCATTAGTTTTTAGCTAGAGTGGATAAAGGCAATTTCTGCCGGCCATTTCACAAAGAAGGCAGATTCTTTTATTACGAATCGTACTATAATCTAATGGTACTATAACATCAAGGTTTCCTACAAAAAACATACCTACCAAATTTTATGAAATTCGGTCCATTAGTTTTTCAATTAGAGTGGATGTAATATCCTCACAGATGCACAGAAACATACACAGATATACCCTTACACACACAGACGTCTTCCTAAAAATAGTTTTATCGTGTTCTAGAAGTCCCAAACATGTAGATCCTTCAAAAATTCGAGTTCCGATCTTCGGGCGATTCCAATACTTTGAATACATACACACACACACATATATTATCTGTGTATCTGTGTAATATCTGTGTATCTAAATTCCGTGTCTAGGCAATTACAATAGTTATGATTTTAAATGATCCCTAAACTTTTATTATTTCTTCAATGAAGCCCAATTTTAATTTATTCAGAATGCAAATATCTCAAGCGATTTTAAGGTGAGTTACATAAGAATTGCTGATTTTTTTCACACAAAATTATTTAGCTCTGGAGTCTGGAATACAAGTTATATGAATGAAATATTCATTGATTTTGCATAGAGAATCAGATGATTTATATTTCGATACAGTTTTAAATATTTAAGTAAAATAAATTACTGTAGTACTGTGATAATGTAAAAGATATCACCACTGAATATATCACATTTTAGAAATTTTTAAATAAAATTGAACTTTAGTTGGAAAGTGTTTCATAATCAATGCTTATGCATGATTGATCTTTCTTGTTTTATTTGTTTAAACACATTAAAAATCAACAAAAGACATAGTCAATTAAGAAATGTTACTAAAATATTTTAAATAATTGAAAAAAGTTACTCGACAACTGTTTCCGACAAAGCAATAGGTTGCCGTTGGGTATAAACAGTCAAAAGAGATGAAAGGGGTGAAATTAACAGGTATAAGGGTAGACTTGTAGCACAGGGGTTTAACCAGGAAAAAGGGCAAACTTATGAAAAGGTGTTTAGCCTGGTGATTAATTTTACAATTGATTAATTTTGTATTACACTATTTTTGTATGTTTCCATATATAACTTGATATCAAATGTGCATATTTATATGCCAATCTAAGTGACAAAATTTTCATGAATCAACCACCAGGATTTTTTGACAAAAACAAAAGTAAATATGTATGTCATTTAAATAAAGCAATCTATGACCTGCACCAAAGTGGCAGAGAATGGTATCTTGAGTTAGACCAGGTTCTCAGAAAACTAAATTTCATAAAATTTAGGTGGGGCAATTGTGTATATAATCTTAACAATAAAGCTTTATTAATTGTTTATGTGGATGACATAATATTATTTGCCAAAATCAAAATGATCTAAATTCTATAACTTCTCTTCTAAAGTCTATATTTGATATTAAAATGTTAAGCAAAACAAAAATGCTATTAGATATTGAATTTGAGGAAAAACATGATAAACATATCATACATCAAAATCAATACATTACAAAAATTTGTGATAAATTCTCAAAGTTTAAATATCCTGTTTCAAGTTTACCCATAGCAAAGGGTGTAGTTTTAAACAAAGCAGATTGTCTGGCAAATCATTCTGAAATTGAACAGATGAAAAATAGTTACAGAAACTTATTAGGTTGTTTATCATTTCTTGCCAGCAGAACTAGACCCGATATAAGCTATGCTATAAATATCTTATCCCAATTTCAGGGAAACCCAGGCATTAAACACTGGGATATTCTACTTAGACTTCTAGGGTATGTAGATAAAACAAGGGATTTTAAATTAAAACTTATCTAACATTCAATCTGTAAATTTAAATTGCTTTACTGATTCTAATTTTGCAGCAAATAGGGATGATAGAGTATCAATGGGAGGCATGATTTTTTTGTAGATAGGGTACCTATTTCATGGAGGACATTTAAACATAAATGTGTGAGTTTATCTACAATAGAAGCAGAATATATCTCATTGACTGAATCTGCAAAGGAAATGGTGTGGGTACAAAACATATTACTGGAATGTAATAAGCTTGGCGCTCAGTTAGGAAACAGTATAATATTCTGTGACAATCAAGCAGCCATTAACTTTTCCAATTTACCCATTGAGAATCATAGAACAAAACACATTGATGTTAAATATCATTTTTTGAGAAATCTAGTTGAAAAGAAACTTTTTGAAATTAAATTTGTAAACAGCAAAAATAACAAAGTTGACGGTTTTACAAAACCTCTTACCAAGGAAGCAATTTTTAAATTCTGTGTAATCTTTAAAACTTCTTAAAAATTTTAAAAATGTAATTTGAAATCAAAATTTAACTTGTCTAAATTATATAGTTGTATTTTCAAATAAACTGCAACATTTTTTTTTCAAAACCCACATTGTATAGTTTAGTTACCAATGTGTTTATACTGCGTGGCAAAGAATTTTAAAGGTTTTTTGATATACACTAAATTAACTTATACCATTTTTCTAATCCCTCATTTAGTAGTTTAATACTAATGAGTTTAAACTGTGTGGTGAAGGTTTAAAAGTTTAAATTTTTTTCAATATGATATACAAACTTTTTGACATTCCCTCAACATGTAGTTTAGGTACTGTTGAGTTTATACTGTGTGGCAATGGTTTAAGAGTTTTTGAATTTAAAAATGTTATCTCCTGTCCTTAACACAGAGATATTTTAACTTTGTGTTTCCATGTAAAATGTATCATGACGTGTTTATACTTTTTAAAACTTCGTCTTGAAATGTAAATATACACTAAAATTTATACATGACATTTGAAACTCTATAAAGCAGTGTATGTTCAACATGAATATGAATTTAAACTTGGATGTACATTGTATTATATGGCTAAGCAACTTAATCTACAGGAGGGGGCCGATTGTTAGAAAACTTAAATGTAAACAAGCAATAAGTACATCGGTAGACGTACGGTCAAAATTCCAAAAGTTACTGTGTGCTGATTGGCTAATCAGTCTAGGATCGCTTGTCAATAAGTTTTAACCTCATGTTCCATATTCCTGCAAATTGAGACGACAGCATCCGGAATATGCTAATTTCTGCTTCATCCAATTAGAGATTGGCATACTCTGGAAACATTAACTTCTACTTCTATAACGTAGTACTATTTAAACTTGTGTATGTATCAGTTGAGTATCTTTAATGATCATAATATTTATTGAGTATCGTCTTTATCGATCATTGTAATGTGATTCTAAGATGTTTCAATGATATTAAACTGTGTATATTAGAGTTGCTGCTATTGCGATTTTCTGCATCGTATTAGCACTATGCATAATGTTATGTAAGCCTTTTTTTTGTATGTTTGCCGGTAAGCGGCAAAATAAATGGCCAGTCTTGTTTAGACCTAATTTCTGTCTGATATAAATTTTCAAGACAATGTTGTTTCAAACACTTTATACCAAATACCAAATTTCAAGCCTCTATCAAATTTTAACGAAGCGTTTTCTCATTTATTCTCTAAATCGAACATTTTGGTATGCGGCACCCCCTTAAATAGAAAATATTGAAAATCTGAAATTGCACACTTTCTTCCTTTTGAACGATTTACCCATACACCAAATTTGAAGTCTCTACCTCATCGCAAAGCATGCTTTCCTATCATTTCACTTTTCGAACGTTTTAGTGTGAAGCATCCCCTTAAGTAGAAAATATTAGAAATCTGAAATTGCACACTTTCTTCCTTTCAAACGATTTACCCATACACCAAATTTAAAGTCTCTATCTCATCCCAAAGCATGCTTTCCTATCATTTCACTTTTCGAGCATTTTGTTTGGTGTGCGGCACCCCCTTAAGTAGAAAATATTGGAAATCTGAAATTGCACGCTTTCTTTATTTCAAATGATTTACCAAAACCCGAAATTTGAAGTCTGTATCTCATCGCAAAGTATGCTTTCCCATCATTTCACTTTTCGAACATTTTGGTGAGGGGACACTCCCTTTATAGAACGTTTTCGAAAAATTCGATTTTTCCAGGGGGTTTTATCGAACGACCGAGCCATGTACCAAATTGCAAGTCTCTATCTATTCGGGAAGTGCCTAAAAAAAGCATGACAGAGCAGACGGACACTTGGCAATTAGTATATACTAGCCGAATACCCATTGAAAATCAACAGTCTCGTAATAAGCAACCCCTGAATAATGTAAATTTGTGAATAATTCGCATTTCATGTTTTTACGGCAAATCGAATATTTTGGTGTGCAGAACCCCCTAAAGAAGAAAATATTGGGAAACTTAATTTGTGCATTTTTGATTTTCGAGCTATCTGTTGGAAATAATCAATACATCGCGATTCACGTTCCTGTGAACGGGCGTTTATGCAAATTTAATATGAACGACTCTTCCCGTTCACCGGCATGAACCGTGACGTTTTTCAACATGAGGTTTCATGCAAATCAGTTCTCAATGCGTACGCATCTGATTTGCATATCCGGGGGCGTTTCCGGAACTGTCCATTCTCGGATATATAGGGCAGAGGTTTCTTGAAGCAAATGAGAAGGTCGAAAGGTTCGATCGAGATCAGACGTCTGAAGAAGTCAGACGAGATAGACACTGATGGTCTGATGCAGGCAGACAGAAATGTTTTTGACTGAAGTACTGCGGAATATCGTTTGACGACGGTGAATAGTCGAAACGGATGCAGAAGTGGTCAGTTTGGACCAGCATGTATTGAACGTTAAATTTACTTACAAACGTTCGGAAGCCGCTTTAAATATTTTCCTGATGTTCTATCCTTTGGTTTCCCTTTGCCAAGTGTGATATCTTCGATGGTGGCTGAAATACACGCAAGTGATAGAGGTAGTATAGTAACTTACTACCAAATGCTTCAAGGAATCTCTGTCTAGTCATTTACAACTGAAAATCTTTTGTACATAGTATATTTTTGATGTTTTACGGCATGGAAAATTACCAGGTACGTGTAATATGCCGAGTTGTGTTTTTCACCAAACAAAGTGAACGAAGTTTTTCTTTAAAACTGGACTTGTGTACTTTCATAACCCAGCCAACACTTATTGACTCTGACAGTGCGTGCTTTGCTATCTTCAAATTTTAAATTTTCCAACAGAAACGGTTACGGGGCCAGTTCAACGCCCAATAGAGTCATAAGTACAAGTATCTTTAAAGAAATCGTTCCAGTGTTCAGATGGGGGCCGCACATGGCACCATTTTGAAGTTCGTGTGAATAACGAAACGCAACAGAGTAAACGTAAACAGTGTACAAGAACTTTTACTTCTGCTTCTTCAAAACTACGAGTGGCCATGGAGGCAAGTAGAACGGAGTTGCTGACGCGGGACAACTACGTCACCTGGCGTACCGACATCTCATTCGTCCTCAAGGGAGAAGGATGTTTCGGACACGTAGATGGAAGTGCTAAGCCTATCGAGGAAGATGCAAGTCGCCGCGACTACGATGATTTTTATCGCCGGAAAGACCGAGCATTAGCCATCATTTATCAAAGTTTATCCTCGGAATACAAGGAGTTGATAAACGTCACCGACGAACCTAGTCAAGTATGGAATACCTTGAAAGAACATTTTCAAGCGCCTTCCCGAGCCAACCTGGTTAGATTACTAGATGAGTTCTTCGACGTTCGGCCGGAGCCAGACGAGCCTGTTGACATTTTTTGCTCAAGACTGCGGAAGGCCGTGACAAGGCTTAAAGACGCGAAACACCCCATTGAAGACCTATATGTAGCATTCCAGTCGATTCGGTACCTTCCGGAAGAATTCCGAGGTATCGTTCAACTTATATATCGATGGAATGACTCGGACTTCAAGCTCAGCAAAATACAAGCAGAGCTAGCAGCGGAGGAGAGCCGGCTTAGGCAGCAAGCAAGTGACTTTTCCAAAACTGTGAGTTCAAATTCTGCATATTTTACTTCTAAGAAATTTGTAAATAGAGTAAAAGTGTCTAAACTTAAATTTCCAAATGTATCTCATAATGTGTCTAATGTAAATACTTCTAGTCATAATGTAAATATTTCTAAAAGTAAAATTAAGTGTTTTAAGTGTAACAAACTAGGTCATACTAAATCTAATTGCAGTAGAAATAATGGATCTAGTATTGTGGAATTTCTTGGGTCTCCACAGATTGAGGCTAATACTGTAATCGATCCTAGCGATAGACTCAGCTGGGTAGTAGACACTGCTGCTACGCGACATTTCTGTAATAACATTAAGTTATTTTCAAAATTTAATGAGTGCAAAGGCACTTCAATGTCGCTAGCAGTAGGGGATGTCGAAAGTCCAGTTGAGGCTATCGGGACGGTGGAAATGTATGTCCAATTTAAGGATAAGCAAAGTATTATCAAATTGGAAAATGTTATGTATTCTCCTAAACTTAGGAGAAATTTATTAGCTGCATCTGTTCTTGAGGAACAAAATTTTAGTTTTAATGGAGCTAATGGGGTTCTATGGTTTTTTACACCTAAAGGGGAGAAATTCTTTTATGCAAAAAGAAAGGATGGGTTGTATTTTTTAAAACCTAAGTATAGTACCCAGGAACAACATAACTTAGAAAACCGTCAATCTAAAGATAGGGATCGAGATGGAGACAAGAAACACAAAAAGGATAAGAAATCCAAGGATAGGGATCCTAGTGCTTCCAGAAAAATAGACAAAGTAAAAATAGCACCTAATCTTAAAGAAACTAAATTTAAATCTGACAAAACAAAAACTAAGCAGAATAAAAATGTGAATAGTTCAATATCTAAGCCTAGCAGTTCAGTAACTGAACTTAATAGTACAAACTGTCTTTGGCATAAACGATATTGCCACATAAACGCTGAATATCTTCTCCAAACCAGCAAAGTTTCTGCCGTAAACGGACTTCCTAGGCTTAAATACAAAAAGTTAAATTGTAAATCGTGTAAATTGGCTAAGTCTAGGAGAGTATCATATAAACCCACCGGTAGGATAAGGTCCACTAAACCATTGCAATTGTTACACATGGATGTGTGTGGTCCCTTACCCACAGCCTCATATGGTGGGAACAAGTATGTCTTAACTATAACAGATGATTATAGTAGAAAAGTTTTTGTTTACCTCATGAAACAGAAGTCAGAAGTATTTTCACATTTTAAAGAGTTTCAGGCCAGAGAAGAAAGGCAGTTAGGTACTAAAATTCTATGTATCCGGACGGATAATGGGATGGAATTCTGCCATGATAAGTTCAAAAATTACCTGAGGGATATCGGTATTAAGGCTGAGAGGACTAACACATATACCCCACAGCAAAATGGAGTATCAGAGCGATTCAACTTAACCGCATTTGACTGTGTTAGAGCCATGTTGAACGACTGCAAATTGCATGACAGATTCTGGGCGGAAGCTATATTGTGTTTTGCATACACTAAAAATCGAATATGTCACAAATTTAAGACTAAAACACCACATGAACTCTACAGTGGTAGAAAACCTTCAGTCAAACATCTTAGAACCTTTGGTTGTAGAGCATATGTAGGCAAACCCAGTCAGCTCAGAAAGAAGTTAGACATGAAAGCTACAGAAGGGGTGATGGTAGGCTATGCTACTAAAACTAAGGGCTATAGGATATTTTTGTCAGGAGAGAAACGAACAATTGAGACCTGCAATGTGAGGTTTGATGAGGGTGATGTAGTGGAAGGCATCCTGGACCCAATTTGTCCCAGAAATATCTCCTCAGGGATATCAAGAGATAACCTTTCAGAATACTCCGACGGGGAATATCCGAGAGAGCAGTCTGATCTGGGGGCAGGAGAGAGTGAAGACACTGGTGACGATCCGTCTGAATCCAGTGAGGAAACGGACTCTCCTGCTGACTCCAGTATGACTCCTTGCTCGGATATTGCTTGGCAGCGAAAGACGGTTCCAAGACCCGATGGGAGTAGAACCGATGTGTATTATTACGCTCAAGGAGATAATAAAAGGCTGAGGTCGCACAATGATGTTAAGAAATATTGTGATAAGAGGAATATACAATTTGATCAGCAACTGTTTAATTTTCGGGAAAATAAAGGTCTTAAAAGGGTCAGAGGCAGACCAGAAGCAAGCAATATTGAAATAAATATACCAAAAGGGTACAACGCTGCTATTAAATCTTCCCAGTCCGAAAAATGGTGTAAAGCTATGGATGAAGAAATGGCCGTAATGCAAGAGAGGGGTGTCTGGGAACTAGTTCCTGCATCCACCTCACAAAAGCATATAGGCAATAGATGGGTCTACACTATTAAGAAAGACGAGAAAGGGAAAATCAAGAGATTTAAAGCTCGTTTGGTAGCCCAGGGGTATGGTCAGAAAAAGGGAGAATCATACGATGAAGTTTTTAGCCCTGTTGTTAACTTCAACTTAATTAGAGCATTCTTCTCAATTTTCGTATGCATGCTTGGCTGGATGCATTTCCAATTAGATATCAAATCTGCCTATCTCTATGCTAACTTGAGTCAAAAGGTATATATGAAACAGCCTCAAGGTTATGTCAATCAGGAACAGCCTGATTATGTTTGTTTGTTGAAGAAAGCCATTTACGGTCTTCATCAAAGTGGAAGAGAATGGTTTAATGAACTTGACACCAAATTAAAAGAATTAAATTTTTTAAAACTTCAATGGTGTAATTGTGCATATATTTACAATAGCAAAGTTCTTATGCTAGTCTATGTGGATGACATAATTCTCTTCTCAAAGTATCAAAGGGACATAGACCACATTGTTTCATTACTTAGCATAGAATTTGATATCAAGGTATTAGGAAAAATTAGAAAACTTTTAGGCGTGGAATTTAAAGAGTGTGACAATAAATTTTTTATACATCAAAGTCAGTATATAGATAAAGTATGTCAAATGTTTCAACAGTATAAATATCCAGCTACTTCACTTCCCATTTCTAAAGGGAATATTCTAAGTAAAATAGATTGTCCAAAGACAAGTGAAGAAATAAAGCAAATGCAAAGTTTTCCTTACAGGAGCTTAATTGGGTGTTTGGCTTTTATATCTAGTAGGACTAGACCTGATATTTGTTACGCCATCAATATATTATCTCAATTTCAAGAAAACCCTGGAATTAAGCATTGGGATGCATTGTTAAGACTTTTAGGATATGTTGAAAAGACTAAAAACTATATGTTGAATTTATCTAACATTCAGGAGTTAAAATTGAATTGTTATTCAGATTCTGACTTTGCTGCAAACAGAGATGACCGTGTTTCACTTGGAGGCATGATACTCTTTATTGACAATGTACCTATTTCTTGGCGTACCTTTAAACATAAGTGTGTCAGCTTATCAACCATGGAAGCTGAATACGTATCACTAACTGAAGCCGCTAAGGAAATGGTATGGGTACAAAACATAATAGAAGAATGTCATTTACTTGGGTTAAACTTTAATAAAAGTAACAGTGTTATTTTTAGCGACAACCAAGCAGCCATTAATTTTTCTAACTCTCCAATTGAAAACAACAGAACTAAGCATATTGATGTTAGATATCATTTCCTAAGAAATTTAATAGTCAATGAATCTTTTAATGTTAAATTTGTAAATAGTAAAGATAACTTAGCAGATCACTTTACTAAACCAATGACTAAGGAAATAATACTTAAATTTTGTAATAAAATTTTTAAAAACTAAATCAAAACTTTTTGAGATTAAATGTTTAGTCTAAAGAAAATTTTAAATACTAAATTGAATTTACAACTTGGGAATTTTTTTTAAAGATGTCATATATATACATTATTGTTTATCTTAAACCTCATTGATATAAGATAGTATATCTTGAGTATAAATTTTTGTGATATTGAATCTTTTTCACTTTACACCTTTGTATATACATCCATTTTCCATGACCCGCATGATGCTAAATAATAGCTTATGTGTATAAAATTTTGTATTTTTCAACTTGGTAAAAAGTATGTGTTGAAAGTTTTGATAAAGGAATTTTATTATCTAATTACTTGCATCATGTATTTTTAAATATTTGGTATATCAATGCAGTCTAATAGTATTAATTATGTATACTTATATTGTGTTAATAGACTAAATTTTTTTAAGCTTTTTGAATTATAGTGTTTATACTCAAATTTAAAGTAAACTTAAATTCTATGCTTATACAAAATCTTAATCTTTTAAAGTTGACTTGTTTAATATGATAATGTGCTTATACTTAAATTTTGGATACTTATAATTAAATTTAAACTAAAATTTCAATTTTTGAATGCTGATACTTAAGCATTGAAGTTGTGTTGTATATAAATTTCTACTTGATGGGAAATGTTGTTGTTACAATATTGTCGACAATACTTGACTATTTTTCAGATGCTATAAGTACTTATGCATTTTATTTTAAATTTAATAATGATATAATACTTTAAATTTTTTCCTTCATTATATGTTTGATAGGATACTGGGGGCCTTGGTGTTTATTGATATACCTTGGTTTCTCAGAGTAAGTTTTCTTTTGCATATGCATTGAGACTTAAGGATTTGCATGAGGGGGCCGATTGTTGGAAATAATCAATACATCGCGATTCACGTTCCTGTGAACGGGCGTTTATGCAAATTTAATATGAACGACTCTTCCCGTTCACCGGCGTGAACCGTGACGTTTTTCAACATGAGGTTTCATGCAAATCAGTTCTCAATGCGTACGCATCTGATTTGCATATCCGGGGGCGTTTCCGGAACTGTCCATTCTCGGATATATAGGGCAGAGGTTTCTTGAAGCAAATGAGAAGGTCGAAAGGTTCGATCGAGATCAGACGTCTGAAGAAGTCAGACGAGATAGACACTGATGGTCTGATGCAGGCAGACAGAAATGTTTTTGACTGAAGTACTGCGGAATATCGTTTGACGACGGTGAATAGTCGAAACGGATGCAGAAGTGGTCAGTTTGGACCAGCATGTATTGAACGTTAAATTTACTTACAAACGTTCGGAAGCCGCTTTAAATATTTTCCTGATGTTCTATCCTTTGGTTTCCCTTTGCCAAGTGTGATATCTTCGATGGTGGCTGAAATACACGCAAGTGATAGAGGTAGTATAGTAACTTACTACCAAATGCTTCAAGGAATCTCTGTCTAGTCATTTACAACTGAAAATCTTTTGTACATAGTATATTTTTGATGTTTTACGGCATGGAAAATTACCAGGTACGTGTAATATGCCGAGTTATGTTTTTCACCAAATAAAGTGAACGAAGTTTTTCTTTAAAACTGGACTTGTGTACTTTCATAACCCAGCCAACACTTATTGACTCTGACAGTGCGTGCTTTGCTATCTTCAAATTTTAAATTTTCCAACACTATCTACCCGTACACCACATTAACATCTATCTCATTCCGAAGCATGCCATTTTATTATTTCTCCTTTCGAACGTTTTTCTGTGAAGCACACCCATAAATGAACATTTTTGAAAAACTCTGTTTGTCTTGGGTTTTTTATTAAATGATTGACCTATATACCAAATATCAAGCCTCTATCATATTTAAAAGGAAGCGTGGCTCATTTATTCAGAAAATCGAACATATTAGAGTGCCGTACCCCTTAAAATAGCAAATATTGGAAATCTGAAATTTCACACTTTCTTCTTTTCAAACAATCTACCTTTTCACCAAATTTGAAGTCTCTATCCTATCGCAAAGCATGTTTTTTCTATCACTTCACCTTTCGAACGTTTTTCTGTGTAGCACCCCATTAATGAACATTTTTGTCAAACCATATTCATCTTTGGTTTTTTTGTCAAATGGTTAGCCATATACAGTACGCGATCTCTTATCCGGCATTCCAATATACGGACTCTCCCAAAACCGGAATACGGCAAAATAATGCCAAATTCTGCGCCAACAAGCGATTATTTGCTAAATATTGCGCCAAATAGCGATTTTTTGTTTAAAATCCTGCCAAATGCTTTTTTGCTTTAATTAACAATATCAATAAAAAAAAATGCATTGAAACCTACTATTTTAGAGGATTTTGAAATAGGACACGCAAATCGCGCACGAAGTTCAAAATTCCCGCGCAGAAAAAAATGCCGCACGCACTCGCAGCCACTGATTCTTCATAAATTTCGAAAACAAACGCGAGGAAATCTCGCGATAGCGAATGAAAATATTCCGTGGATCATGTTTTTTTCGAGAAGTTCCACAATTCCTCTTTTCCGGAAAACATCCGAAGTAGAACCGTTTTTCCCAAAAATTTACTAAGCGGCTGCATCCGGCCGTCACGCCCGATATTAGCTCTCGGAGGTGACGATCCGGCACGGGCGATACCGTCACATTGATGGCGAGACGCGTCATTCCATTCTTCACTAGTTTCGGATAAGTCTCCGACTTGTCCGTAACTAACTCCTGTATAGTATAATACAGGAGTTAGTTACGGATAAGTCGCGGCAAGGAGCATTTTTAATGGCGTTTCATTTTTTTCTCGGTGTATAGGGCAGAGCACACTAGGCACAAAGGTTTCGATTTTTCCGGATGCGTTACATTTTCTTTTCTGCGCTGGATAAGTCTCCGACTTGTCCGTAACTAACTCCTGTATAGTATAATACAGGAGTTAGTTACGGACAAGTCGCGGCAAGGTGCATTTTTAATGGCGTTTCATTTTTTTCTCGGTGTATAGGGCAGAGCACACTAGGCACAAAGGTTTCGATTTTTCCGAATGCGTTACATTTTCTTTTCTGCACTTTGCTCCGGGACTTTGATTTTCGGTAAAAGCATTCCAACTTTTTCATTAGAAATATCCCGATATCGCTAAACAAATCCTACGCTCTTCAAACGCAATGTGCCGCGCAGAATTCACACTATTTTGCACAATTTAATAAACATTTATTAGAAAAG
Organism: Amaurobius ferox; assembly: GCA_951213105.1. Taxonomy (NCBI): domain Eukaryota; kingdom Metazoa; phylum Arthropoda; class Arachnida; order Araneae; family Amaurobiidae; genus Amaurobius; species Amaurobius ferox. The sequence continues at coordinate 146,474,546 of OX578145.1, forward strand.
ATGAAAAAAAGAGAGTCATCGGCGCATTTACGAGATGATAGAAAGTACGTTAAGTAAGGAATTTCCGAAATTAATGAGAGTTACTTTTGCCGAAATGCAAAGAAAAGTATAGCAGCTATAAAATGTCATTCAGGGCCTTCTGATTGATCTCTTTAAATACTTAACTTAAGCAATAAACTTGTCATTTTCTCGGGAAAATCTTTTTTTTTTTTCATCTCCGTGGAAATATACACATCTTCAATATTTTAAAAAACGTTGATGGAATTCCAAGATCAAAATTATTTTCAATTAAATCCTATTATTTGGATGAAAATGGCTATTTTGGACCGAAAATTGATTCTAGCAAAAAGTTCCATTGCTGTATATTCATGGGTTTACGTGTTTCTTTTATTAATTAGTAATTTATAGAAAACAGTTTAACAATATCGCGAATTAAACACGATCGCCGGTATATTTCGTTTTATTTTTAAAAATTTTCCATTTTTTCAATCTGCTTCCATCCACTAATATTTTTATATTTTTTGTACTTTTTATGCTGGGATATTATCTTTTAAACATATTATTGGTGAAAAGGAGATATATGTTTAGGATAACGAAATTAAATTTTTTTTTATTTATGCAAGCATTTAGAATTATAAGGCTTATTAGAAACATTTGAAGACATACATTACATTTGAAGAGCATAAATTAGAATTTGATATATTTGCACCCATAGTTGAATAATCTCATTTCAATTAAAAATGAACATCTTTCTCATCTTAATTTTATTAAAAGTACTTTAAAATATTTTGAAACATATGAACAAAAGTGCTTCTGCCAAAATATTAGATGAATATGGTGAGGGCCCACTTTAGTTGAAATGTTAAAAAAAAAAAAAGACTTCTAATAACTACCCTGAATAATCAACTTTTTTCAGACATTTTTTTCTTTCAAAATTTTTCTTAATCACTAAATTTGATACTATAATTACATGTAATTTGCATTTTAGTTAACCCATATAGATTGTAAAACAGCTTTGTTTAATACATTTATGTTTTTAAAATGAATTATAATTTTCTATAACGACATTTGAGACCATTCCAGTAAGTTTTAGAAAAAGTGTTCCGAATTACGGAAAAACCCCTTATCCAGAAAGCCTGAAGTCCCAAGCATTCCGGATAATAGATCCTGTACTGTACTAAATTTCAAGGCTCTATCAAATTGTAAAGGAGGTGTTTTCATTTGTTCGGCAAATCGAACATTTTAGTGAGCACCCCGTACAATAGTAAATGTTGGAAATCTGAAATTGCGCACTTTCTTCCTTTCCAACTTTTTACCTGTACACCAAATTTGAAGTCTCTATCTCATCATGGAGCATGCATTTCTAGCATTTTACCTTTCGAATGTTTTTGTGTGGAGTACCCACCCTCTTAAATATATTTTTAAAAAATTCTATTATTCTTGCAATTTCTATCAGATGATTTGCCCATATATCAAATACCAAGCCTCTATCACGTTTTAAAAGGGACGTTTCTCCTTTCTTCCGAAAATCAAGATTTTGGTGTGCGGCATCCCCTAAAGAGGTAAATATTGGTAAACTGAAATAGTACACATTCTTCCTTCCAAACTGTCTACCCTTACACCAAATGTGATATCTCTATGTCAACCCAAAGCATGGTTCATTTTGTGCAATTAAACTGACTTTAATGAGTAATTGAAGAAATAAAACGAACATGAATATGAGTCTGCAGAGTAAGTCATGTGCTGCTCACATCAGATTTTTAACACTTTACAGCAGAGTTGAAAAGTGTTTATGACTTTGTTCATTCATTCTGTCTGTCTGTCTGTCTGTCTGTCTGTCCGTTAGCACGATAACTGCCGTAAAAATGACTTAATCAAAATGAAATTTTAGTATGTTGTTCAGACGGTCTGCAGAACCTATGGGAATATAAATGAATAATATTACCCAATTAGTTTTGGATTGAACCCGGGTCGAAAAAATGAAATACATTGAGCCCTATGGGACCTAATTTTTCAAACATTTTTTAAGCGGATTTAAAATTCACAAATTGCTTCGAAAATTTTAGGTAATATTCAAATTGTTCCATAAAATATATAAAAGAAAATTCAGCGAAATATATTCAGTAGTTTTTTAAATAAAATTAAAATAATAATAACACCTCTTATATGAAGCGATCACGTGACCATGATATGAAAAGATCACGTGACCCACTTCAAAATGATATATGGCATCTATCTTGTCTCAAAATCGTGATTTTTAAAGTTCTTTTTAATTCATGTTGAGTGTTGTATCCGCCCTAAAACTACTTTATTTTTGCTTAAATTCTGTGCATCTACATTCTGAAACAACGCAATGACAATATATTTGAGTTTAAATGCTCATCTAAATTTGATTATTTCTACAACTAAGCCTATTTTTCACCTATGTAAAATGTAAACAGCAAAATATATAGAATGAGTTGTATTAGAATTCCTGTATTTTTTTAACACAAAATAATTTAGTCCATGGAGTCTGCATGGCTGATATGAATGAAATATTAATTGATTTCATAAAGAGAAGGACGATTTTTTTCGATGAAGTTTCAAGCATAGAGTTTAATTTTTTGTAGCCCCATGGTCTTAAACAAAATGTTTAAATAAAATAAATTATTATAGTATTGTGATGAATGAAATGAATGGGAGAAAGTTATGAATGAAATCCTGTTTTTATAGAGAGATCCAGGAGTGTTATTTTTTCTATGACGTCATTTGAATTAATTTCAGTTGTTTTCGATGAAGTTTTCAAATATAATAAATTATCGTAGTATTATGATAATTCTAAAACTATTACCGAGGAATGTATAACATTTTAGATATGTTTAAACCAGGCAATTTATATTTCAATGCCGTCATTTGAATGAAGTTCATTTTTTTCGATGAAGGTTTAAGTTTTCAAATATAATAAATTAATGCAGTATTGTGATAAGTTTCAAAATATTACTGAGGAATGTATTGCATTTTAGACTTGTTTAAATAAAATTGCATTGAAGTTGGAAAGTGTTTCATAATCAATGCTTTAAGCATGATTGATCTTTCTTGTTTTATTTTAAAGAGAATGACATAACTTTCAGAACGATAAAATGTGCCGTTCTTAAGATATGGTATGTTTTTTTAACACTTTACAACAAAGTTGAAAAGTGTTTATGACTTTGTTCATTCTGTCTGTCTGTCTGTCTGTCCGTTAGCACGATAACTGCCGTAAAAATGACTTAATCAAAATGAAATTTTAGTATGTTGTTCAGACGGTCTGCAGAACCTATGGGAATATAAATGAATAAAAGAACCCAATTAGTTTTGGATTGAACCCGGGTTGAAAAAATGAAATACATTGAGCCCTATGGGACCTAATTTTTCAAACATTTTTTAAGCGTATTTAAAATCCACAAATTGCTTCGAAAATTTTAGGTAATATTCAAATTGTTCCATAAAATATATAAAAAAAAAAATTCAGCGAAATATATTCAGTAGTTTTTTAAATAAAAATTAAAATGATAATAACACCTCTTATATGAAGCGATCACGTGACCATGATATGAAAAGATCACGTGACCCACTTCAAAATGATATATGGCATCCATCTTGTCTCAAAATCGTGATTTTTAAAGTTCTTTTTAATTCATATTGAGTGTTGTATCCCTCCTAAAACCACTTTATTTTTGCCTAAATTCTGTGCATCTACATACTGAAACAATGCAATGACAATATATTTGAGTTTAAATGCTCATCCAAATTTGATTATTTCTGCAACGAAGCCTATTTTTCACCTATGTAAATTGTACACAGCAAAATATGTAGAGTTGTATTAGAATTGCTGTATTTTTTTAACACATTTAGTTCATGGAGTCTGCATAGCTGATATGAATGAAATATTCATTGATTTTACAAAGAGCAGGACGATTTTTTTCGATGAAGTTTTAAGCATAGAGTTTAATTACTTGTTGCTCCATGGTCTTAATTTTTAAATAAAATAAATTATTATAGTATTGTGATGAATGACATGAATGGGAAATTATTTATGAATGAAATGCTGCTTTTATAGAGAGAGCCAGGCGTGTTATTTTTTATATGACGTCATTTGAATGAATTTCAGTTGTTTTTGATGAAGTTTTCAAATATAATAAATTATCGTAGTATTATGATAATTCTAAAATTATTACCGAGGAATGTATCACATTTTAGAGATGTTTAAACTAGGCAATTTATATTTCAATGCCGTCATTTGAATGAAGTTCATTTTTTTCGATGAAGGTTTAAGTTTTCAAATATAATAAATTAATGTAGTATTGTGATAAGTTTTAAAACATTACCGAGGAATGTATTGCATTTTAGACATGTTTAAATAAAATTGCATTAAAGTTGGAAAGTGTTTCATAATCAATGATTTAAGCATGATTGATCTTTCTTGTCTTCTTTATTATTATTATTATCTAATATCTGGTTTAATATTTATCACCTAATCAGTAGCACCAATAAGCCTGTTGATTTTCAGAGAGATCTAATCTATATAAATTAAATTGAAAACCTGTCTGTGTGTTTATTTGTATATTTGTCCCATCATCAAGGGAGAACGACTGCACTGAATTGGATGAAATTTTTGAGTTAGACTTGGGATAGCCCCACTTACAATTTACTCCATGTTTGGAGCTTCTAGGACTAATGGTTGTCGAGGCATTAATAAAACAAACCAGAAGAGAACTTTCCATAGAAACCTTCCATGCTTTAAATCCAATGGGTTTATGCTACAGATGATTTTTCTCAAATTTTTTCAGATTTAAATAATAAAGATATGTATATACAATAAATTTATCGATATTGCGTTTTTGACAGGATAATATCAATTACAGTCTTCACGTTTAAATATTATTATTGATATTTTCCGGATTATTGATTCGGGGATTATATAGTTATTTTGACAAAGATTTTAAAAACTCGTGTGTTGTAGTACGGGTTATCTTTACAAGATTTTTTTTTATATTTTCAATTTATTACGTCATCTGGTTAATTTTGGCAAACATTTTTTAAACATATATTGGAACACCGGTAATCTTCTAACATACAGGCATATCTTCTAATCTTCAACAATATAAGTAGTACATGTATATCTTTTCATACAATTTTAGCACTTTCATTTTGGCATATATTGGAATCAATTATGGCCTTCAGGTTTAAAGATTACAGGATTATTGATATTTTCAATTTATTATGTTATCTGTTTTATTTTCGCAAAGATGTTAGAAATTCATATGTTGTAGTATGTGTAATATTCTAATATACAGGTATTTCTTCTGATATTCATGAATATAAGTAATATACTGAAAATAAACTAAATTCACACTTTTTATTCAGTTTTCATTTTCAGTTGATAACCGGACGTGTTTCCAAAACTGGAGAAGCAAAACTGCAAAAAACAGCTTAAATATCCTAGAATGCCTAATCCTTGAATAATGAGGTAGATCTTATTCTTTTCATCGTCAAAATTACGTATAAAACAAGTATTTGTTGTTGTTGTTGTCATGCAAAAAAAAACAAGTATTTAATTGATACATTTGAGCACACGGAGATATTTATTTTGGATTTTTACAATTTTTGCAGGCCATTTCTTAAAGAAAGGCAGGTTCTTTTCTTTCGAATAAAACTAAAATGTTATACCAGCACCAGGATCACACATAAGTTATTTCATTAAATTTTTAGCTAGAGTGGATACATTCTATTTTTGCAGCCCATTTTGTAAAAAAAGGTGGGATCCTTTATTCTGAATCGCACCAAAATCTAATCAGCACCAGGGTCACCCACAAGGGACTCACCTATAACATTTTATGAAATTTGATTCATCAGTTTTTGAGTTAGACTGGATACATACATTGCACAGACAGACACATACACAGACGTCATGCTAAAAATAGTTTTTTCGTGTTCTAGAGATCCCAAAACATGTAAATCCATTGAAAACTTGAATTACGATTTTCAACACGATTCCAATATTTTCCCTATACATTACTATGTATTGGTGGGAATAAAATACTTCATTATTAGTTACAGTATAAATATTTGGTTGAATATATCAATGAGTTTCCGAGGCCTCCTTTGTCAAAATAAAAAGAGCAAACACACTAGTAAAGAACTTCTTGCCTGAGAAGGATGATGTTTTTTGCTTCTGAAACGATTGATATATTTAATCAACTATTTATGCTGTAACTAATGAATTACATTTCATTTTAGACTGCAGAAATGTTTTTTACTTTCCCTGCAATACATGGTAATGTATAGGGAAAGTATTGGAATCATGCCGAAAATCGCAACTAGAGTTAGCGACGGATCTACACCTTTCAAGACCTCTAGAATACGAAAAAACTATTTTTAGAGTGACATCTGTGTGTGTGTCTCTGTCTGTCTGTGCAATGTATGTATCCACACTAACTTAAAAACCAATGAATCGAATTTCATAAAATTTGATAGGTAAGTCACTTGGGTGTGACCCTGGTGCTGATTAATTTTTAGTACGATCTGGGATAAAAGAACCCGCCTTTTTTTTGTGAAATGGCCTGCAAAAATTGCTTGTATCCGCTGTAGCTGAAAAACCAATGGACCGAATTTCACAAAATTCGGTAGATAACTGGCTTGTGGGTTACCCTGGTTCTGATTAGATTTTAGTACGATTCGGAAAAATATAAACTAGACTTTTTTGCAAAATTGCATGCAAATCGTCAAAATCTTAAATAAAAAACTATGTATGCTCAAATAGATCCATTAAATGCTTATTTTATACGTAATTTTTAACGAAGAAAAGAATAAGACCAACCCCATTACTCTAGGACCAGCCGTTCTCGAGATATTTTAGTTTTTTCATATTTTCTCTATGCCATCTTTGAAAATAAGTCCAGTTACCAAATGAGAATGAAAATTGAATTAAAAGTGAATTAAATTTAATTAAAATAAAGAGAACGTTGATATAAGTCTGTAGGGAAAGTCATGTGCTGCACACATCAGATTTTTACTTTCCCTGCAATAACTGGTAATGTATAGGAAAATTATTGGAAACATGTCGAAAATCGCAACTCAAGTTTTTGACGGATCTACACGTTTTGAGACCTCTAGAACACGATGAAACTATTTTCAGCCTGAGGTCTGTGTGTGTTTGTGTCTGTATGTGCAATGTATGTATCTAATCTAACTAAAAATCTAATTAACAGAATTTCATAAAATTTGGTATGTAAGTCCCTTGTAGGTGACCCTGGTGCTGATTAGATTTTGGTTTGACTCGGGATAAAATAACTTTTTTTTTTAGAAATGGCCCGCAAAAATTGTCTGTATTCACTCTAGCTGAAAAATTAATAGTGGTAGAACACAAAATTTGGTAGATATTTAAGTTGTAGCTGACCCTAGTGTTGATTAGATTTTTGTGCGATTTGGAGAAAAGAACCTGTTTTTTTTTTCTTTTGTAAAATTGCCCACAAAAATCATCAAAATCTGAAATAAAAGAATACGTATGATCAAATGCATTAATTAAATGCTTGTTTCATACGTAATTTTTGATGATGGGAACAATAAGACCAACGCCATTACTCTAGGACTAGCCATTCTCGAGACATTTTAGATTTTTCAAATTTTTGCTACGCCGGTTTTGAGAATAAGTGCAGTTATCAAATGAAAACAAAAGTTTAATTAAATGTGTAAATTCAGTGTAATTTCAATTTTTTATGCGTGTTATTAAGTGCAATTAAATGCAATTTAATGAATTAATAGTGAAATACAGAGAAAATGAATTTGAGTCTGCAGGGAAAATCGTATGATCAGATTTTTTAATCAGTAAAAATATGAAGGTTCTTTCTGTATAGAAAGTTTGCTATAAGTAGAATTCTATCGTGTTATTATCATTTAAAAAAATACCCAATTCCGCAGGCTAGTGCAAGACCATGCCCCCCCCCCCCCCCCCCCAGATACCACAGAAAGCAGAAAAACAAGTCCCTTGCAGCTGAAGAACTCCCATGTGCAGAAGGCGAAAATGACCCGACTCTTCCTACCATACTGATTACCTCAGGATGGAATGAACTCGCCGTTGAATTCCTGCATTGATGGGCTAGTGGGCTGCCATACGTCATTGGCGATTTCTAAAATGCAGTTACTCATTTTAAACATAGATGGCACCACCACACAACACCCACTCAAATATAAAAGAAGCCCTTTTTAATACTTTACAACAAAGTGAAAGAGTGCTTATGACTTTGTTCATTCTGTCTGTCTGTCCGTTAGCACGATAACTGCGATAACTAAATATTCAAATTATCCCATGAAATATATAAAAAAAATTCAGCGAAATATATTCAGTAGTTTTTTAAATAAAAATTAAAATAATAATTACACCTCTTAATAATTACACCACTTAATAATTTTACAAAATGAAATATGGCATCCATCTTGTGTCGAAATCATGATTTTTATAATTATTTTTAATTTATATTTAGTGTCGTACCCATCCTAAAACCGCTTATTTTTGCTTAAATTCTGTGCATCTACATACTGAAACAATGCAATTACAATATATTTGAGTTTAAATGATCATCCAAATTTGATTATTTCTACATCGAAGCCTATTTTTCACTTATGTAAAATGTAAATAGCAAAATATATAGAATGAGTTGTATACGAATTACTGCATTTCTTTAACTCATGAAGTCTGCATAGCTGATATGAATGAAATATTCATTGATGTTTCAGAGAGTAGAATGATTTTTTTCGATGAAGGTTTAAGCATAGAGTTTAATTACTTGTTGCTCCATGGTCTTAATTCTTATATAAAATAAATTATTATAGTATTGTGATGAATGAAATGAATGAGAAAATGTTATGAATGAAATGCTGTTTTTATAGAGAGAGCCAGGCATGTTATATTTCGATGGCGTCATTTGAATAAATTGCAGTTGTTTTTAATGAAGTTTTCAAAGAAGTTATGATAATGTTAAAAACATTACCGAGGAGCCAGGCAATTTATATTTAATTGACTTCATTAGAATGAAGTTCATTTATTTCGACGAATTTTTAAGTTTTCAAATATAATAAATAAATGTAGTATTGTGATAATTTTTAAAATATTACCGAGGAATGTATCGCATTTTAGAGATGTTTAAATGAAATTGAATTGAAGTTGGAAAGTGTTTCATAATCAATGTTTTATGCATGATTGATCTTTCTTGTTAAAGTTCTTTTTAATTCATATTGAGTGTTGTATCCCTCCTAAAACCGCTTTATTTTTGCCTAAATTCTGTGCATCTACAAACTGAAACAACGCAATTACAATATATTTGAGTTTAAATGATCATCCAAATTTTATTATTTCTACAACGAAGCCTATTTTTCAGTTATGTAAAATGTAAACAGCAAAATATGTAGAATGAGTTGTATAAGAATTGCTGTATTTCTTTAACGCAAAATTATTTAGCTTATGGAGTCTGCATAGCTGATATAAATGAAATATTCATTGATTTTACAGAGAGAAGGATGATTTTTTTCGATGAAGTTTTAAGCATAGTTTAATTACTAGTATCTCCATGGTCTTTTATATAAAATAAAGTTTTTAAATAAAATAAATTATTATAGTATTGTGATGAATGAAATGAATGGGAAAACGTTTATGAATGAAATGCTGTTTTTATAGAGAGAGCCAGGCATTTTATATTTCGATGGCGTCATTTGAATAAATTTCAGTTGTTTTGTTGAAGTTTTCAAATATAATAAATTATTGCAGTATTATGATAATGTTAAAAACATTACCTAGGAGCCAGGCAATTTATATTTATTGACGTCATTTGAACAAAGTTCATTTTTATCGATGAACTTTTAAGTTTTCAAATATTATAAATTAATGTCGTATTGTGATAATTTTTAAAATATTACCGAGGAATGTATCGCATTTTAGAGATTTTTAAATGAAATTGCATTGAAGTTGGAAAGTATTTCATAATCTATGTTTTATGCATGATTGATCTTTCTTGTTTTTAATTAATTTGATATATTTACTGACTATAATGAGTGTTCTAATTGTATTAGAAGTAAAGTGTATTAGAGTGTTGTAATTGTATTCAAAGTAAATTCCAGACTTTCATATGCAGTATCTTTTTATTAATACTTATTTTTAACACTTTACAACAAAGTTGAAAAGTGTTTATAACTTTGTTCATTCTGTCTGTCTGTCTGTCCGTTAGCACGATAACTGCCGTAAAAACTAACTTTATCAAAATGAAATTTTTGTATGTTGTTCAGACGGTCTGTGGTACCTATGGGAATATAAATGACGAATATCACCCAATTAGTTTTGGATTCAACCCGGGTTGAAAAAATTAAATACATTGAACCCTATGGGACCAATTTTTCAAACATTTTTTAAGTGGATTTAAAACTCACAAATTGCTTCGAAAGTTTTAGGAAATATTCAAATTATCCCATAAAATATATCAAAAAAATTTCAGTATGTTTTTAAATAAAAATTAAAATAATAATTGCACCTTTTATATGAAGACATCACATGACAGTTATATGAAGAGATCACGTGACCCATTTCAAAATAAAATATGGCATCCATCTTGTGTCATAAAGTTCTTTTTAAATCATATTTAGTATTGTATTAATCCTTAAACCGCTTTATTTTTGCTTAAATTCTCTTCATCTACATACTGAAACAATGCAATTACAATATATTTGAGTTTAAATGATTATCAAACTTTGAAAATATCGTCTGGGAAATAATCAATGAAGTTTTAAGCCTTGTACCTCTATGGTTTTAAGGTTTAAAATAAAATAAATTATTATAGTACTGTGATGAATGAAAGGATTGGAAGAATGTTTATGAATGAAATGGTGCTTTTATATAGAGGCGATTTATATTTCGATGACGTTATTTGAATAAAGTTCATTTGTTGAATAAAGTTCATCCTGAAACAACGCAATTACAATATATTTGAGTTTAAATGATCATCAAAGTTTGATTATTTCTACAATGAAACCTAATTTTCACTTAATGAAAATGTAAACAGCAAAATATGTAGAATGAGTTGTATAAGAATTGCTGCATTTCTTTAACACAAAATTACTTAGCTCATGGAGTCTGCAATATAGCTGATATGAATGAAATATTCATCGATTTTACAAAGAGAAGGACAATTTTTTTCGATGAAGTTTTAAGCATAGAGTTTAATTACTTGTACCTCCATGGTTTTAAGTTTTTACATAAAATAAATTATTATAGTATTATGATACATAAAATGAATGAAAAAATGTTTATGAATGAAATGCTGCTTTTATAGAAAGAGGCAGGCATGTTAAATTTCGATGACATCATTTGAATAAATTTCATTTGTTTTCGATGAAGTTTTCAAATATAATAAATTATTGTAGTATTATGATAATTTTAAAAATATTATTGAGGAATGTATCACATTTTAGAAATGTTTAAACCAGGCAATTTATATTTCAATGCAGTCATTTGAATGAAGTTCATTTTTTTCGATGAAGTTTTAAGTTTTCAAATATAATAAATCAATGTAGTATTGTGATAATTTTTAAAATATTACCAAGGAATGTATCGCATTTTAGAGATGTTTAAATAAAATTGCATTGAAGTTGGAAAGAGTTTTTTAATCAATGCTTTATGCATAATTGATCTTTCTTGTTATAAAATTACATTGATGGTATAGAGAGTGTCACATAGTGTTTTCCAAAAGTATGTGACATTGCGAAATATTGGAGAGGAAGGCGACCTGCAAAAGACGGTCCCTAGACCTGTTACAAATATGTATAAGGTTCCCCTCTGGCCACTTGCAAAGGAAACGGTCAATGGATTCGGACGGCAAGCCAGCGGGTGGCGCATACAAGATGGAGGAAAGCTACGCGGGTGCTAAGGGGCGCACCCAGACCCATGTGTCACGCCGGAGCGTGGGATATTGACCAGCTGCACCGATAAATTCAGGGGCTTATGAACAAGTCCCCTGTCATGGTCTAGCCACTGGTAAAACAGTAACATTACACCTTCCAATAATATTAAAGGAGCTTTAATCCTTGGAGCGAATGAAAATTTAAGAGGGAGGAGAGATCGACTTAGTAGATTTTTCAAGAGAGAGAATTTTGAGTTGGAAAGTGGAGAGTGCCGTTTACGAGCTGATAGAGTGAGGTTGTATAACCGTTTCCCGAAAGAGATGATGTGTCGCCGGTCTTCGTCATGTCATCGCACTCGAGCCATTGCTGGACTCAGAACAGAAGGTAGGCCTTTGGATTTATACATTACTCTAAATTGATTTTCTCTTCTCTCTCTTTTAATTATCGCTTCCTGAAGGGATTAATGACCTTGCATTGTGGCCCCAAGCCAAATGAGTTGTTTTAAAAGCCACCAAGTCCGACTGTTGAAATATGTATTTTCGTGCTAAATAATTCTCTTTAATTTGAAGGAGAGATAACCTTTTGAAGTGTGTGACTATTTTTAATATTTGAGAATTGTGAGTAAGAATATGGTGAGAATTGTGAGTATGGTAAAATTAATGGATAATGATTTACGATGTAATAGTGATTTACGGTGTGTTAATACTTTAAGGGAGCAACTTTTAAGCTCAAATCTTTTCATATTTTAATGTTAAATTGTATAAATAAACTTGTTTTTGTTATTTTAAATCTAATCCGTGTCCTCATTTCCAAATTTATTAATTACTTCTTAATTTCAGTTTAAACCATTTACGATCACGACAGCTTTTAACTTAATGTTCTATGAACATATTAAGTATTTATAGCGTTCTGACCGAACGTGTGGGATTTATCAAGCAGCAGAGAGTATGTGACTGAAACATCCCCTTAACCCTTTCGCGACGGTTGGCACGCCTGCATGTCGGCTGCGAACTTGCATTCAAGGATGGACGGCACGCACTCGTGACGGAGGAAACTTTACCGTAAACGGCGAGTGGCATGTATGCGTGTTTTCACATGGAATGTTTTAATTTGTCTACTAGATGGCGTTAAATGTCCGTGGAAACAACTTCAATGTATTTTGCAGATAGTTGACCTCCGCATAAGCAGGATCCAATGAAATATTTCTCCATTTGGAGCGGTAAAACATGGTTTTGTAATATAAACAAATAGAGCACTTCTCGCAGCATCAACAATTTTATAATTGAGTTTCTGGTCTTGTTTCGATTTAAGCTTCATGATTTCATTGGTGAATCATAGGAATATAAGAGAGTATTGTTCTTTTGTTTGGGTTTTAGAGGCAGTGAAATTATTCGTTTATTTCGGATAAAAGAATGGGAGCAACTAACGAGTATTTTGTATTCAGATTTGTATCAAAAATATACATCAAATAGAAAATAAATATTTCTTTTATTCCTGAAAAAGGTAGATTTCTGTGTTGAATAGATGATTTTTAGTGAATTTTTTTCGAGAGTTAGGCTCAGCACAAAAAAATTGCTGTCAGCTGGGAACAGTTCGGAAGCGAAGCGCTCCGTCCTTTGAGCTGCGGCAGTTCCGGAATGCCGCCGTCGCGAAAGGGTTAAGTAATAATATGCCTTTTTTTAAATAATCTATGCACTTTAAAATATTTTAATCAAAAGGCATTCTTATAAAATAAAATATATATTACTTATCATCTCCTGCACAGATTCTGCAACTTTCAATCAGCTTAAGTATTGTTGAAACATCTTTCACACATTCAATTTTCTGCAGATATCTACTTTTTTTATCATTTATTAAAATCTAAAGAAACCAATAAAACTAATCAAAAATAATAAACATTTGAAACATACAAATACATCTAAATATTAGTTTATTTTACATTATAATATTATTTATATGTACCTATTATTTCACATATTTACTACTTGTGTTAAAGTTCAGTGGTATTAGTTATTTATTACACTAAGACTTACTAGCAATAAAACAAGTTAAGTCAATGAGAAATGGAATGACTACTAATGAGCAAAATCATGATTTAAGCTATGCATGATATACACCTAAGCAGAACATGTTTACTTTGATACTTGGATTCTTTTGTATTATTATTCGTTTCTCTGGTGTAAAGGCTGAATCTCCCATCAAAAATTTGGTTTCTCGACAAAACAGATATTACTCAACAATTTGTCAAATATAAAATAATCTTCAGTTAGATAACTCATTATCTACACAAATAATTAGTTCAGATGATTTGATCTTTTTTTTTTTACTTTCTACTCACACAGCAGGCAATTTTGTTTCAGAAATATTTAGAAATGTACAGCCAGATTTGGAAATAATTTTGGAACTGCATTGTTTTTTATGGTAAACTTTTTAATTTATAGATGCTCCCATCTAGTAACATATAATTTTTCAACATCATCCTCTGAAAAATGCCGTTCACAAACTCTGTTTTTTCTAGTTAATTCCCTGTCTGCTCTGAGTATTGCAATTTTTCACTTGTTAAATAGCTCTGCATCCTAAAAAATTGTATCTAAATTATTAGACTTTTTATATTAGCATAAATACACCTTTAGTTTTCCATATAAAAACTTGCAAACAGCTACAAAATTAAATTTATTGGATACATACTTCAAAAAACAATACAGAATTTAAAAAGTTATCAGTAAATACCTGAAGTGTAAAACTTCATTAAAACTCGGGGCAAAATTTACATTTTTAAAGCACAACAAATACAATAAGCACATTTTATCAGATGTTATGCAAAACAAACATTTAACTAGTCAAATATTTTCTTACCAGAATGTATTACGACACGATTAAATGAATATATAAGACAGCATTCAGAAAGTCTTGCATTTCATTTATAAATGGAGGTGAAAACATACAAAAATCAACTGTTCAATTAAAATACCTTCCCTTAAAAAGTATACTTTTCTTTCAAAAATAAACAACTTTATTACAATATCCAGTGAAAATGAAAAGAGGTATTAAATGTTAGTGAAATATTGAAATGCAACCTTACACAAGGAGGATAAAATAAGGATGGGTTCCTTTTCCCTTCAATTTTGTATTTTTTGCATTTGGTAGAATAACCTGATTTACAACTTGGAACAAAGAAAACACTATTTCCACTTATACTGTGTAGAAACAAAAAATCAGACAATAAAAATATTAATTAATAAAAAAAAATATAGCAATTTGCTCTAACACCAATGTTATTGAATGGAAGGAGCCATTAAAAGCTTCGACCTTGAGAACAAGAGCGCCACTAAATACAAAACATATTGTGTACAGATTGTGACTGCCAATTTTCTGAAAAATAGTCCTTTCAGTTTCTTCTAAATCTATTTCCTTTAAATCTATAAAAATATTCAATTTCCTTTACATCTATAGAAATCTGCATATCTACTAAAAATTTGAGTAAATTGTTAATGTATATGAATTACTAGGAATGTTTCAAATATTTATTAAAAAAAGTTTGTAGAAACAAATCTTTGCAAAAACGATCGAAAAAGATCTGTAAAAATAAGAGTTCGATCGAAAAAGGTCTGATGAAATACATAGAAGACTATTGAAATACTTCCTGCCTATTAAAATGCAGATTCCCAAAAAGTCGAGCGCTGATTGGATGCCCGTTCGTTACCAGAAGTTGTGGGCTACCAGATTGGCGAAGTATACGGAATGAAATTGTAACCCGAAGAATCACGCCAACTTGGCGCTAGATCATACGTTGAAAAATGAGTGGGGTCTATTCTAAGAATTAACCCAATGAATGTTTCATTCATATCAGCTATATTGCAGACTCCGGAGCTAAATAATTTTGCATTAACGAAATTCAGCAAATCTTATACAACTCATCTTACAGCTTGATGTGTTTACATTCTCCATACATGAAAATTAGGCTTCGTTTTAGATATAAACAAAGTTTGATGATCATTTAAACTCTAAAATATTGTAATTGTACTAGATCAGTATATAGATGCACCGCAAAAAAAAAATAATAAAGGGGTTTTAGGATGCATGCAACACTTAAATATCAATTAAAAAGAACTTTAAAAATCATGATTTGGACATAAGATGGATGCCATATTTTATTTTGAAGTTGGTCACGTGATCTCTTCCTATAATATGGGTGCAATTATTATTTTAATTTTTATTTAAAAAACTACCAAACATATTTTGCTGAATTTTTTTTATATATATTTTACAAGATAATTTGAATATTTCCTAAAATTTTTGAAGCAATTTGTGAATTTTAAATTTGTTTAAAAAATGTTTGAAAAACTAGGTCGCATAGGGTTCAATGTATTTTATTTTTTCAACCCGGGCTCAATCTAAAACTAATTGGGTGATATTCATTTACATTCCCATATGTCCCACAAACCATCTCAACAACATACTAAAATTTCATTTTGATAAAGTCGTTTTAACGGCAGTTATCGTGCAAATGGACAGACAGACAGACAGAATGAACAAAGTCACAAACACTTTTCAATTATGTTGTAAAGTGTTAAAAGTATATCTATATGCACTGAACTGACTGAGTGAGTGAGTGGATGATGTATGAAAACTATCAAGAACTTCCACTATAATTAGAATCTTGGTTTTGATGTGATCCAATCCGTCTCAGCTTCAAGACTAAAGGGAAAATCTAAATTTCCAAAATTTTGAATTAGGGGTAACAGTGCGAAGAAATAATTAAAAGACTTAAAACCTCTTTGCCAAATTATTGATCACTTCCACTCTAGTTAGAATTCTGACTTTGATCTCAGGTCAACAGAAAACTCTTAAATATTTTGAAAAATTCGAATTAGGACTGGCGATTTAAAGGAATAATTAAACAATTCAAAACAACTGTTCAAACTGAACAAGTACTTTCACTTGAGCCAAAACCTTGGCTTTGGGCATATTCGATCCATCTCAGTTTCTATATCAATGAAAAAATTGAAATTAGGTGAGGCGATACAAAAGGATCTAAAAAAAACTTGCATCATTTTAGCTCTCAAAATATGCACCAATCATTTCTTAACACGTTCCAATATAGTTGTAAAGTGTTTATGACTTTGTTCATTCTGATAAAATGATTTAAATTGATAAAATGATACTAAATTAATGAAATTGACACTTAATTGATGAAAATTCAATATTTTGCAAAATTAAGTTCAATTTTCTTGATAATCCCTGTCATTTTGTGGGAATTAAATAATAGTTTTTGTAAATTTGTTTACAAACGGGACCAGGATGTTTTTTCATTCAGATCTGCCTGTGAAGATAATTTTGTATAGCGAAAACAGATATTCTTATACATCTTTTAAAGACAAATTAAATATTTTAATAAAATGTTTAGAACAATGTTATTTAAAATATTATATGAATTTGCACATAATTGAAGTTTTAAAGGTACAAGAGAATTATATCTCTATATCTGCTTATAGCGCTGCATGATATCTCAATGTCGCACTAACCTATATTATATATTCCGTGCGAAGAATGTGGGTATAGTGACAGTAAGTGATGTGAATGAAATATTCATTCACTTACTAGCACTAAGTAAATAACATTAAGTAACTTGATTCGAGATTTTGTGTATATTTATAACTCATGTTTTTCAGGTTCTTTTGAAATGCTGGAGGAAAGGTATATTTTCCAGGTGTCTTTCCAAGACTGGAAGAAACTTGCCAACCCTGACATAACTCTTGAATTTTTTCAAACACTATGCACTTAAATAAATGTCTAATTTTTGTGTCTATTTTGATAGTTTATTTTTTATTTATCTGCCTATTTCAGTATTTTTTT
The DNA here is from genome assembly GCA_951213105.1 of Amaurobius ferox. Lineage (NCBI taxonomy): Eukaryota > Metazoa > Arthropoda > Arachnida > Araneae > Amaurobiidae > Amaurobius > Amaurobius ferox. Next base: position 146,492,306 of record OX578145.1, read on the forward strand.
ACTCCTGAACTTCCAGGTTTTAATTATGATCTTTATTTTAAAATCCTTTCAATGCCAGCTGTGAATGTCAGAATTTGATTAGTAATAATTTAAAATAATTTTCCTGCACAAAAAAATTTGAAGTCTATGCAGAAATTGCAAAAATGAAAAATATCTTCACAAAGAAATGAAATACATGAAAGATTGGGCATTTCTTTCTAAATTCTTTAAATGTCAGCAGAATTTCATTAATATGTTCAAAAAATAATTATCCTGTATAGAAAGATTTGAAGTCTCTGCAGAAATTATAAAAATGGAAAATATTTATACAATTAAATGGAAGATTGTGCAATTATACCAAAATTCTGAATGAGTCTTTAAAAAAAATTTAACTAATAAATGAAACACACTGAAAATCATTTCTTATTTTTATTACTAGATGACAAATTTTCAGGGTGAGAGTAAATTTTCCAGGCTTTTTCATAGTGATAAATTTCCCAGATTTTCCATATTTTTAAGGTTTTACAGAATGATACCTATCTTGAATCTAGTATTTGGGTAACACTAAATTACATGTAAATAAATAGTCATTAAGACTAATTACTAAACATATAAATTATCACTAATAATATAGAAAACAACTCATCTATACTTTTTTCCAACTGAAAATATTCTTGATGTGGATTTTCCAGCTTTTCAACTCTGCAATAAAGAATATGAAAAATAATTGTTAAAATAGCATTTAGATTGTACGAATACAATACTAAGAGAAAACACATGGATAATAAGCACACAAATTCTAAAATTTGAGAATTGAATACAATGATGGAATAATACTGTTGAGGCTCCCCGGGGACAAATTTACCTATGCTCAAACCAGGGCCTCAGCAGCTGAATTGCAAAAAAATAGAACAAATTTGCAAAAAAATCACAAAAAATAATGCATAAAAGGGTAGCCGTTGGGGTAAATTGTCAAATTTGGTATCAATCACTTGTTGCCATTCATTTTAAAAGACTTGAAAAATATTCCGACTGATATTAAGTTTAACAATATACCAACTAGGGGTGGGGGGATGACTTGAACCATGAAAGGAGCTAATGAAGTCACAAATGCAAAAATTGTATCGGTGATATTTATCACTACAATAATTGAAACCGTTAAGTTTCATGATCACTGAGCCATAAACAATCTCTTTTAAACACAATTATGTGAAATTTTGAAGAGGGGGAAATGAATGGGCATTCTAGATAAAAGTGGCTATAGACAGAGTTAGAGAATATAGACGAATGCACGAATGCCATTCGCAGAAAGTTTTTTGAACTACAGAAATTTTAAAGAATTATAAAAAAAAATTTTTTGTTGTTGTTATGAGCAATGCATATGCACTGTTACTTTCATTTTCAAAAAACTATATTATATATCTAACTCTGGTAAATCATGTTTTACCCCCCCCCCCTTTTTTCCATTTACTGGTGGTACCCTGAAAATATTACCTGAATAAATTAGGTAACCAGAAAATAAATAATTTTGTGTGAAATGTGTGCGCATATACCGTATATGACTGTGCAGATTTTTGCAGAAAAATTTTAGACAAATACTTTTATTCGCAGACAGTTTTCAATTTTATAACAATCTGGCTATACATAAATAACTTGAACGGGGATTTTGTATATATCTATAACTCATGTTTTTCAGTTTCTTCTGAAATGGTGGAAGAAAGGTATTTCTTCAGGGCAGTTTTTCCAGACTAGAAGAAACTTGCCAACCCTGAACCACCTCTATTATAATTTGAATTTCTTAAAATACTATGCACTTAAAAAAATGCCTAATTTTTGTGTCTACTTTGATGATTTATTTTGCTTATTTGCCTGTCTATTTCAGTATTTTTTACTCCTCAACTTCCAGGCTTTAACTATGATCTAAATATTTTAAAATTCTTTCAATGGGTGCTGTGAATGTCAGAATTTTGTTAGTAATAACTTAAAATAATTTTCCTGCATAAAAAAAAGTGAAGTCTATGCAAAAATTGCAAAATATTTTTACCAATAAATGAAATACATGAAAGATTGGGCATTTCTTTTTAAATTTTTTAAATGTCAGCAGCATTTCATTAATATGTTTAAAAAATAATTTTCCTGTTAAAAAAATTTGAAGTCTCTACAGAAATTATAAAAATGAAAAATATTTATAGAATTAAATGGAAGATTGTGGAAATCAAGAGAGTAAATTTTGCAGGCTTTTTCATAGTGATAAATTTCCAAGATTTTTCATGTTTTCAAGGTTTTACAGAAAGATACCTACCTTGCATCTAGTATTTGGGAAAAGCTAGATTAAATGTAAATGAATATCCATTAAGACTAATTACTAAACACAAATAAATTGTCACTAATAATATAGAAAACTACTCACCTTTAAATTTTTCCAACTGAAAATATTTTTGATGTGGAATTTCCAGATTTTCAACTCTGCAATAATGAATATAAAAAAATAATTGTTAAAATAGCATTTAGATTGTACGGATACAATACTTGGAGAAAATACATGGTTAATCAGCATACAAATTCTAAAATTTGAGAATTGTATACAATGATGGCATAATAATTTTGAGGCTCCCTGGGGACAAATTTACCTATGCTCAAACCAGGACTTCAGCGGATAAAAGGGACACCTGATTAATTAACAGTATTAACAATACATATTGAGAGCAAATTGCAAACAAATCAAATAAATTTGCAAAAAATCACAAAAAATAATGCATAAAATGGATTATTTATGGCTCAATAATCACGAAACTACAGTTTTAATAATTGTGAAAAATGGCAACAATGCAATTTTAGCGTTCATAACATCATAGCTTCCCTTCGGGAGAGGGGGGAGCTACCCCCCGAATATCAATCGCATGATGTTACCCTTCATTTTAAGAATTGAAGATATCAAGTTTGGAAATGTGCCAACACGGGAGGGGGTGGGGGGACTTAAAATTATATATCATCAGTACGGGGGGTATAGGAATTTGCACATGATTGTGAATTTTATGTTTCTTTATATTATATATTCCGTACGAAGAATGGGTATGCAGTACAGATAATCTTCTTCTAATACAAGGGTATACTTTCTAATCTACGAGAATGCAAGTAGCACAGCTATATCTTCCCACACAATTTTAGTGCTTTCACCTTGATATTGGCATTTTTTACAGCGTTTGGGTTTAAAGATTAAAACGTTATTAATATTTTCAATTTATCACGTTGTTTGTTTTATTTTAGCAACATTTTTGAAATTCATATATTGTAGTACAGGTAGTCTTTTACTACGAGGTATTATAGTTCAGGTGGTCTTTTACTATGGTAGTCTTTTACACGGGTATATATTCTAATCTATGAGAATATAAGTAGTAGGGGTATATAATCTTAGTACATTATTTTGACATATATTGGAATTTAATTACGGCCTTCAGTTTTAAAGATTATGGGGATTATTGATATTTTCAATTTATTATGTTATCTATTATTTTTTGGCAAAGTTTTGTGAAGCTCATATACTGTAGACGGGTAATATTCTACTAATACACGGGTATGTCTTCTAGTATTCTAGAAAATAAGTAATATGGGTATATCTTCCCATACAATTTTAGAGCTTTTAGTTTGGCATATATTGATTTAATATAATTTTTTTTATAAATTTGATAGGAGCAGAACCAGGATATTTCATTCTTCAGATCTTCCTGTGAAGATAATTTTGTATAGCAAGAACAGAGATTATTAAACTTCATTTAAGAAGCATTAATTTAAATATTTTAATAGAATGTTTTGAATAACAATGTCATTTAGAATGTTATAGGAATTGCTCATGATTATGAATTTTAAGTTTTTTTATATTATATATCAGCACGGGGCGGTGGGGGGGGGGGGGGGGGGGGGGGGTGACTTGAACCACCAAAGGGTCTAATGACGTTATAAAAGCAAAAACTGTATCAGCGTTATTTTTCACTACAATAATTGAAACTGTTAATTTTCATGATAACTGAGTCATAAATATCCTCTTTTATACAGATGTATGTCAAATTTTGTCCTATGCTACTATGTTATTAAAATATAAAATTTCAAAATTTTCACTCAAATTTCAAGAAATTCTAACTAGTTCTAGATTCTTAGTGAATAAAGTTGATTATAATATTTCATGAAAATCCATTAATATTTGTAGCAGCTATTGTGTACACAAAAATTGACCACAGACAGATATCACTCCAAATATAGCCAAAACATACTTAGGAGGTCCTCACACATATATTGGCTTCAAAATCTTGAAATCGAAAAAAAATACTTATACATGAAAAAATACATGAAAAAATACTTTTTCAATCTATATAAATAAAATTGAAAATTAATCTGTCTATTTGTCTCAACAGTACGGGAGAATGGCAGAACTGAATTACATGAAATTTTGTGGGTAGACTTGGAATAGCCCCACTTGAAATTTAGTCCCTGTTTCGAGTTTCTAGGACCATGGGTTGTCTAGATATTAATTAGAAATGCACAGTTAAACCTTCCACAGACATAGCTTTATGTAGACAATATTTTTTCCAGTAAGTTTATTTGAGGAAAATGATATCATGTCGCTTAGCAACGTGTTTCAATCCAATGTGTTTATGCGGAACATGATTTTTATTACATATTTTTCGATTTAAATAAGGAAATGTATGTAAAATAAATTTTATGGAAATTGCATTTTTGACTACTGGATTATATCTATTAAGGCGTAAGGTTTAAAAATGACTAGGATTATTGATATTTTCAATTTATTACGTGATCTGTTTTATTTTGGCAAAAACAGGTTGAAACTCATATATTGTAGTATGATTATTTTTCTATTAGTACATGGGTATATCTTTTAATCTACGAAAATATAAGAAGTACGGTTATATCTTACCATACAATTTTAGCACTTTCGTTTTGGCATATATTGACTTACTTTCATATTTTTTTATAAATTTGTTTACAAGAGACCAGGATGTTTTATTCTTCAGATCTGCCTGTGCAGATAAATTTTGTATAGTGAGAACAGTGATTCTTAAACTTCTTTTTAGGAGCATTAATTTAACTATTTTAATAGAATGTTTTGAATAAATAGTATAGGAATTTGCACATGATTGTGAATTTTATGTTTCTTTATATTATATATTTCGTACGAAGAATGGGTATGCAGTACAGGTAATCTTCTACTAATACAAGGGTATACTTTCTAATCTACGAGAATGCAAGTAGCACAGGTATATCATCCCACACAATTTTAGTGCTTTCACTTTAACAATGGCATTTATTACAGCCTTTGGGTTTAAAGATTAACAAGTTATTGATATTTTCAATTTATCACGTTATCTGATAATGAATTGCAAGGACTCATAGCTGGAGCTAAAAGACCGGAAGCGTATCAATTGAGAATGCGCAATACAGTGGATGGACTGTTGAAAATTATCATAACACAGCAAAATATTATTGCGCATGCAATAGGAAGTAAATCGTTTAATGAAGAAAGGGGAAGAGAAAAAAAGACATATGCACAAGCCATATACACTAAGAAGAGTGGTTTTAGATCTAGATCGAAAAGTAAACAACGTTCTAGTTACGTGGTTACTATTTATCCTAAACAGGAGAATACCTCAGATCATACAAAAGCAGAAGTTCAAAATAAGGTTGATCCCAGAAAATTAAATGTAGCAATTAAAAATGTAAAGAAAATCAGAAAAGGTGGAATACTTGTTGAAACTGAGACGGCGGAAGATACTGATAAATTGATAGCGGAATTTAAAGATAGGGACGATCTAAAACAAAGGTATGAAATAAATAAACCGAAGAAGAAGTTGCCACAGATAATTTTGTATAATGTTGAGGAAGCATATACCAATGAGGAAATGAAGCAAAAATTGGTAGAACAAAATGAGGAATTTATAGAGGGAAGCACTCTGGAAATGAGAAGGAAATATAAAACTAAAAGGGGAGAAAATTGGATTATAGCTGTGGATCCGGAATCATTTCAGGCAATAATGAATAAAAGAAAAATTAACTTGGGATGGTCTAGAATTGACCACAAAGAATATTTAAGACCAAACATTTGCTATAAATGTGGACTATATGGTCATATAAGCAAATACTGCAAAACAGAGAAACAGATTTGTTTTAACTGTGGAAATGAAAATCATAATACTTCAGAATGTATAGAAAATAAAAGCTGCAAAAATTGTAGAGCGCACAATGATAAATTTGGCTCGGCATTCGATATAAAACATAACATGATAGACCGTGAGTGTCAAATATATCAGAAAGAAATCGCATTTATGGCCACTAAAATCGATTATGGTTCTCCGAGACAGTTTTAAATCTATTTATTGTATTGAAATTAATTTAAATCATGCCAGGTCAGCTAATTACCAATTGGCACAAGAAATTTGCAATTCTAATATAGATATTGCTTTGGTTAATGAACCTTATTATTTTAATAATAAAATTATAGGATTCCAGAACAAATGGAGGATAGTACAGTATGACACTAATCCGAGAGCAGCTATAATAATAATGGATCCCCAATTCAATATGGTAGAGCTCTATAATTCTAGAGACATTGTCTGTGTTAGGATTGATTTTATGAATGAAAGCGTTATATTTTGTGCTATCTACTGTCCGCCATCGGAAGATATAGAAAACAAATTGAACATTCTTGACGCTCTTATTGTAAAATACGGTGAAAGTCAGTGGATTTGTGCTGGGGACTTTAATTCCAAATCGGATGTCTGGAGCCCAAGATCTACAGATAGTAGAGGGTTTATCTTACTCGAATTTTTGAATAAACACGAGATGGGAGTAGTCAATGACCCGATGAGTAAACCCACCTATGATAGCATACTGGGAACTAGCTGGATAGATCTATGTTTAGTTAAAAACATGCTGGAATCTAGAATTACAGAGTGGGAAATTGTGGACAAAGAATCATTAAGTGATCACAGATATATGAAATTTACCTTGAGTGAAACATATAAAAGTAAAAATCCTTACAGTAGGTGGAAACTTTCGGAACTTTACTGGATGGATGCTAAAGTTGAAATCTTAGAATTGGTGTCGAAATTTGAAGCCAAATGGAACGATAATTTGAATATTAATACTTATATTGAGGAACTAGAAGAACAACTAGTATGTATATGTCGGAAACACAATAGAAAACGTCAAATAGGTGGAGCTTCAAGAAAAAATAATGCAATATGGTGGAACTGGAAGCTTCAAATATTTAGAAGTAGAGTCCGAGCGCTAAGAAGGTTATATCAATCTACAAGAGACCAAAATTTGAGAGAAACTAGAAAAGTAGAATTCAGGAAGCAGAGAGCAGTCTATATGAAAACTATTGCAAAAGAAAAGGCTAAGTGCTTTAAAATGCACTTAGACGAAATTGTTATAAACAACTCATTTGGTAATCATTATTAAATAGCAAAAAACTGAAACAAACTTGGTAAAATCCACAATTTAGTGGAAAAAGAAAACGGAGAAATGACTACTAGTTACTCTGAATCCATTGTTGAAATCTTGAATTATCACTTTACGAAAACGCCGGAACTGGAGTATCAAGGCCCAAATTCGGGAAGTATTGATTGCCCGTTTTCAATACAAGAAGTTAAAGCGGTGTTAAATGAAATGAAGGACAACAAGACGCCGGGACTTAATGGCCTTATGGCAAGCATCATTAAAGAACTGTATATCGCTAACCCAGTTTGGTTTGTGAAAATCCTCAATTACTGCTATGCAAAAGGCCTTTTTCCAGATACGTGGAAAATTGCAAGAATCATCTTGATCCCTAAAGAAGGGAAGGATTTGTCCAAAAGGAAAACCCATAGACCGATTTGTCTCCTATCTATTTGGGGTAAAGTTCTGGACAAACTTATAACCAAAAGACTAGTATTTTACTTAGAAAGTAATCGACTCATTATGAATAACCAGTTTGGCTTTAGAAGAGGAATTAGTACTGTCGACGCAATAAAGTCCATAATGGACTTCGTTGATAAACAGAAATCGGAGAATAAAGTTAGCTGCGCCATCGCATTGGATATACATAACGCCTTCAATAGCGTTTCATGGAATAAACTTATTAAACTGATGATTAAGTATGGAATACCTGAACAACTCATCAGGATATTTCGAAGTTTCCTTAGTAATAGAAAAATATATGTTGAAAGCAACGAAACGTACAAAGACTATAATTGTGGTATCCCACAAGGATCAAGTTGTGGCCCGATCCTTTGGCTAATGGTGGCCAATGAAGCATTAAAGATAGGTCATAATGAAAACAATGTCCAGATTCAAGCATTTGCAGATCATTTTATGGTTCTCATGGGTTCCACCGCAGTAACCCACTTTGAGAGAAAAGGAACTACTATTCTGAAAGAATTGGAGAATTGGGCAATTAATTACGAACTCAAATTCAGTGTTGATAAGTCTTATTATATTATGTTCCCTGCCAAGAAGAAAATCACTTTCTGTCCTGCAATCAAACTCTACGACAGAAGAATCAAATGTAGAAAACCCAGACCACACGACCAACCCATAGGCTAATGGTAGCTTTCTGTGTAGCCGGAGAAGAATCAAATGTGTCAAAGTACTTAAGTACTTAGGTATTTGGATTGATACAGGCAGAACTTTTATTCCGCATTTAACTCAACTTAAAAATCAAGTCGGAAATTTTCACCATAAATTAATGAGAGTGGCAAAGGCCACATGGGGACTTAGACCTACTATCGTTAAAGAAATCTATCTTAGAGCAACGGAAAAACTGATAAGTTATGGTGCAGCCATTTGGTTCAAAGACCACGAGCGACAAAAGGTAAAAATTCGACAAATTGAAAGAATAGCGTTACTTAGCATTACTAAATGTTACAAAACGGTCGCAAATGACGCTCTATATGTATTATCGGGTTGCATCCCGCTGGAATTCAAAATTAGGGAAGAATCCAACATTTACAAGTTGCTCCACTGGAAACAAAATGTGGTTATTGGTGATAAGCACATAAATGCTAATATGGTCGAGAATATAAGGGTCTATTATAGAGAGCCGTGGTTGAACCTAGCCCAGACGTGGGATAGGAATAGCGGAAATAGAAGTGAGTTGTCGATTTACACGGACGGTTCCAAAATAATGGATAAAGTGGGTTGTGTGATATTAGTATACAACAATGATGATAGAGTGCATCATGCGAAATATAGAATTAACGACGAGTCAAGTGTTTACAACGCTGAACTTTATGCAATTTATAAAGCAGTACACTATATTATTAAATACAAAATTGAGATGGCACATATCTTTAGTGACTCTATGTCAGTTTTGCAGGCTCTTAGCGATATAAATTGTAAAAATGAAATGGTGAGAAATTTACAACTAGAAATCTATGATTATAATGGAAGAATATCATTCCACTGGATCAAAGCACATATTGGACTGGAGAGAAACGAGGAAGTGGACTTACTTGCGAAGGAAGCTACGAAAGAAAATCAAGTGGATTTCACATTTCCGCTTTCCAGGATACAACTTAATACGACGGTAAAGAAAGAATTGGAAAAAGAATGGCAAACCCATTGGGATTCATCGACCAAAGCAAGATGCCTCCACAGCCTGATTCCGAGAATAACAACGGATAGAGTTTTGGGAGATTTTTACATCAATCAGACCCTCACCAAACATGGGGCTTTTGGACCTTACCAAAAACGTTTCTTCAATAAAAGTGATATGTGTCAATGTGGTGATGGAGCGAGCACGATGAGACACGTTGTGTACGATTATCTGTTTTGGAAAGATATAAGAACAAAATACTTTCCTCATAATTTTGTGTCCATAAATGTTTTAAATCTCAGCTATGGCAAATATGCCAAAAAAGGTATTCAATCTATTATGAACAATGTACTTGCTCTTGCATTAGACTCGTAGAGTTGTATTATATTGTGTCCTTGCAGATTCCATATTGGGAATTTTCTGTATGTGTTATATCTTGCAAATAGTTGTACATATTGTAAATAGAATTTTGATTTTAAGTACATAAGTATTGTACTTTAGCTTGTATCTTAATAAATTGCTTGTATGTATTGGAAGTTTGTGTATTTCAAGAATGTTCTGAAATGTTCCTTGTTATTATGTTTGGATTCTTTGGTAATTTTCTCTACTTGTGCCGGATATGTCGATACAAAAATTTATGTAAATTTGTTGTACTTCATTATAGTATAGTGGTAATGTGAAACGTTTATCTCTTGTAATGTTTTATACATGTTTCTTGTGTCCTTATTTCACAGTCATTTGTTATTTGTGTGTTGTTGTTCAATCAGAGGATGAGGCCTCGGTTTTGGCGTGGTCTTCGGTCTGGCTTTTCTGTTTGTGCCCGTTGGCTTTGTGCCCTGTGGCGTTGGTCGGCTCGGGATGGTGGCGTCGTACTGCTGGCAGTATAGCTGGCATGTATGTTTGTGAGGGCAGGATTACTGCCGCGAGGATAGGTGATCTGTTCCGTATACCTTTTGGTGGGACGGGTGTCATTATGCTTATCACGTTATCTGTTTTATTTTGGCAACATTTCTGAAATTCATATATTGTAGTACAGGTAGTCTTTTACTAATACACGGGTATACATTCTAATCTATGAGAATATAAGTAGTAGGGGTATATAATCTTAGCACATTCATTTTGGCATATATTGGAATTTAATTACGGCCTTCAGGTTTAAAAATTATGGGGATTATTGATATTTTCAATTTATTATGTTATCTATTATTTTTTGGCAAAGTTTTGTGAAACTCATATACTGTAGACGGGTAATATTCTACTAATACACGGGTATGTCTTCTAGTATTCTAGAAGATAAGTAATATGGGTATATATTCCCATACAATTTTAGAGCTTTTAGTTTGGCATATATTGATTTAATATAATTTTTTTTATAAATTTGTTTGGAGCAGAACCAGGATATTTCATTCTTCAGACCTTCCTGTGAAGATAATTTTGTATAGCAAGAACAGAGCATTTTAGAAGCATTAATTTAAATATTTTAATAGAATGCTTTGAATAACAATGTCATTTAGAATGTTATAAGAATTGCTCATGATTATGAATTTTTTTTTATATTATATATTCTATATGAAGAACAGGTATACTGCTAGTACTGCATATAAGAAAAGTAATCTATAGAAATAAAATTGAAAACCTGCTTGTCTGTATGTTTGTCTCATTATCACAAGAGAACGGCTAAACCGAATTTCATGAAATTTTGAAGGTAGCCTTAGAATAGCCCCACTTAAAATTTAGTCCATGTTTTGAGTTTCTAGAATCAGGGGTTGCCTGAAAATTAATTAAAAATACACTGTTAAACTTTCCATAGACATAGCATTATACAGACAATATTTTTCCCATAAATGTATTCAAAGAAAACGATATCATGTCACTTAGCAAAAGTTTTAAACCCAATATGTTTATGCAGCAGACAACTTTTATTATATCTTTTCAGATTTAAATAATAAAGACATGTATATAAAATAAATTTTATCGAAACTGCATTTTTGAATGGATTATATCAATTACAGGCTCCAGACTAGGATTATTGATATTTTCAATTTATAACATTATTTGTTTCATTTTAGCAAAACCGGCTAAAACTCATATATTGTACTATAGGTAATCTTCTATTAGTACACTGGTATATCTTCTAATCTGAGACTATAAGTAGTACAGTTATATCTTCCTATACAATGTTAGTGCTTTCATTTTAGCATACATTGGAATCAATTACAGCCAAGTTTAAAGATTGTGGGGATAACTGATATTTGTACTTTATTACGTTATCTGTTTTATTTCAAGATTTTTGAAATTCATATATTATGGGTACATCTTCTAATTCATATATATATGGGTACATCTTCTAATATTCAGGAATATATATCTTCCCATACAATTTTAGCATTTTTATTTTGGCACATATTGATTCAATTTCATACTTTTTGTAAATTTGTTTACAAACGGAACCAGGCTGTTTTATTCTGCAGATCTGCCTGTGAAGATAATTTTTGTATAGCAAGAACAGAGACTTTTTTTAGGAGCATTAACTTAAATATTTTAATAGAATGTTTTGAATAACAATGTCATTTAGAATAGTATAGAAATTTGCACGATTGTGAATTTCGTGTTTCTTAATCTTATATAATCCTTATTAAGAATGGCTATTTAGTAAGGGTAATCTTCTACTAATACATGAGAATGTCTTCTAATCTATGAGAATGTAAGTAGTACGGGTATATCTTCCTATACAACTTTAGCGCTTTCATGTTGACATTTAATACCATCAATTACAGCCTTCAGGTTTAAAGATTACAGAGATTATTTTTTTTTAATTTATTGCATTACCTGTTTAATATTGACAAATATTTTTAAAACTCATATTAAGGGTAATCTTCCACTAATACAAGGGTATATCTTCTAGTCTACAAGAATATAAGAGTAGTAGGGGTATTTATTTAGCACTTTCATTTTGGCATATATTGGAATCGATTATGGCTTTAAGGTTTAAAAATTACGGAGATTATTGATATTTTAAATTTATTATGTTATCTGTTATTGTTTAGCAAGTATTTTTAACTCATATATGGTAGACGGATAGTCTTCTACTAATACATCTTTTAATATTCAAGAATATGAGTAGTATGGGTTCACTAATGGGTACTTTCCATACAATTTTAGTGCATTTATTTTGGCACATATAGATTTAATTTCATATTTTTGTGTGTTTGCAAGTGGGACTAAGATATTTCATTCTACAGATCTTCCTGTGAAGATAATTTTTGTATAACCAGAACAGCGATTCTTAAACTTCTTTTCAGGAACAATAATTTAAATATTTTAATAGACTGCTTTGAGTAAGATTCTCATTTAGAATATTATACGAATTTACGCATGATTGTGAATTTTCAGTTTTTTTTATAGTATTATACATTCCGTATGAAGAATGCGTATACTGCTAATAACTTAAATACGCTATTATAAGTATACAAATATATCCCAGATCTACAATATAATATCTATACAAATATATACCCTTTTAACGGTGACAGGGAAGAACCATAAAATATTTTAATAATATACAGGAAAGATCAATCAAGCATAAAACATTGAATATAAAACACTTTCTCACTGAAATGCGATTTTATATAAACATTTCTAAAATGCCATACATTCAAAACTGATATGCTTTAAATTAAGACAGTACTGCAATAATTTATTTTATTTGGAAACCTAAAATGTCATCAAAAAAGGCAATGTTATAAATTGTCTGCTTCTCTATGTAAAATCAATGAATGTCACTTATATTCCAGACTCCAGAGCTAAATAATTTTGAGTGAAAAAAATTCAGGAATTCTTATACAAAATCGCTTGATTTGTTTACATTCTGCATGCTATAGAAATTAAGCTTTGTTGTAGGAATAATCAAAGTTTAGTGATCATTTAACATAAAAAATATTGTAATTACGTTGGTACAGTATTTAGATACACAGATAATATAAAAAAATAAAGCAGTTATATGATGGATGCAACATTAAATATAAATTTAAACAAACTTTAAATATCATGATTTTTACACAAGGGGAAAATATGGATGTTATATTTTATTTTGAAAGGAGTCACGTGATCTTTTCATATAATATGGGTGTAATTATTATTTCAATTTTTATTTACAAAACTGCCTAACATATTTTGGTGAAATTTTTTTTTACACATTTTAGTTGATAATGTGAATATTTCTTAAAATTTTCGAAACAATTAGTGAATTTAAAGTCTACTAAAAAAATGTTTGAAAAATTATGTATCATGGGGTTCAATGTATTTCATTTTTTCAACCCGGGTTAAATCCGAAATAAATTTGGCGATATTCATTTTTATTCCCATATGTCTCACAGACTGTCTCAACATACTAAAATTCCATTTTGATAAAGTCATTTTTACGGCAGTTATTGTGTGAAAGGACAATACAGGCAGAATGAACAAAGCCATAAACACTTTACAACTTTGTTAGTGTTTATGGCTTTGTTTATTCTGTCAAATAAAACAAAACAGAATTTATTCTATAAATTTTTAATTTCTCATACTAAAGAATGTACTATAGATAAAGTATTGTTCTCAGGAAAATTTTTGATTTCGAGATTTTGATGCAAATATATGCTTTATGACATGAACACGTTTCAACTATTTGTAGAGTGATGTCCTATATTCTGTGATCAATTTCTTGTGTACACAATATCTGTTATAAATATTAATGCATTTTCGCAAAACTTTATATCCAGCTTTGTTAACGCAAAATCTAGAATAAGATAGATTTTTTTTTAATTTGAGTGAAAAATGCCAAAATTTTATATTTTTTTAACATGCCAATGTAGGACAAAATCTGACTTAATTAAACATAAAAGAGATTATTTTGGGCTCAATGATCATGAAACTTAACCTTTTCAATCATTATAGTAAAAAATAGCTGTGATAAAATTTTTGTATTTGTGACATCATCAGTCTCTTTCAAAAGTTGGAGGGGTAGAGGGCAAATTTAATTACTCCTGCTCCCAAGGTGTTCATTACTAAACTTGGCATCAATCGAAGATACAATTTTTTTGTACATGACGTTATTAACTCCCTCGAAGCGTCAAGTTACCTAAATGGGAGATACATTATTAAATCACCAAGTATCAATCAAAAGATTTTTTCAAGCCCTTTAAAATAAAGGGTAATATGCTATCTTTTGGACCAGGGATTGGCAACTGACAGCTCACAAGAGGCCTCTCACATTGTATTTTGCGGCCCGTGACTTCTTCCCATTTTTACATTACTTGGGGCCCATGGATCTTAATAATAATAAAATATTCTATTTTAAAATTAAATTTTAAAATAAAGTTATTATAAAATTTTTAAAAATTATTATACTGATTTTAAAATAAAATAAACACAACTACGAATTGTGTTTTTATAGCCAATAAGAATATTGCACAAGTCACTTTTTGAGGGAAAGTTATATAATCTTTTACTTACATAAAATGAGAGCTATTTTACCTTACTATTATCTAATTTATGGTAGCACATAAAATCTTTCAATATATGTGTTTTAGAGAGTCATTTCCAAATTTCAAAAATGAATAATTTGAAAATGTCAATAAATTAATATTTGAAGATGTCAGCCTTTCTACTTGAGCTTACATAAGGCATGTTGAAGACCCAGACCACACGGCTGATGCATAAGGCGTGTAAAATAATTGGAGATAAAACCTATTTGAGAAATCAAATAAATTTTATTATTATGCTTTGGTAATGGACGAGAGTAATGACACTGAACAGCTATTAATATTTATTCAGGGAATTAATAATGAATTTCATACTATTGACAAGTTGGCTAATATGTGTAGATACTATAATGAGAAAAAATATATATAGAAGTTACTCTTATTGGTTGGGGATTAGACTGGGAAAAATTAGTAAGTGTAACAATGGATGGCGGCAAGAACATATGTAATTCTGAGACTGGTTTAATAGGACTAATTGGTTCCAAAAATTAAAAGTTAGAAAGTGATACACTAATGATATTTAATTACATAATTTACCAAGAAGCACTCTACTGCAAAATTTTTCTACTATGAAAAATGTTATAGATACAGTCATATCAACAATTAACAATGTTCGACGTAATGTATGGAAGCACCATCAATTCCTACAATTTCTGAAAGAATTGTATTCAAAGTTCGATGACATTTTATATTTCTCAAATGTGAGATGGCTAAATAGAGAAGCTGTGCTGGGCAGATTTTTCACTTTCAAGAAGAAAGCCCTTTTATTGCAGAAAAGGGAACACTGTGTCCCAATTGTCTGAGGAAAAGTGGATCATGTCTTAAAAGTGAATCATGTCTGTGGATCACTTATGGTAGATATGACTGCCTACAGAAATGCACTTAATACCAAACTATAACTCTGACAAATTTCAGTCATGAAAACATTTGAAACAAAGTTGCATCTACTTAATAAGCACACAAAAAAAGGAGTTATGCACCATTTTTTAAATGCACCATTCTATAGACATTTCAGCAGACCAATGAATGTCGTAAAATACATATTTACTTGAAATTATGCGAACCCTTCAAAATGAATTTTCAATGAGAATTGTAGATTTTCACAAAAAAAAAAAATGTGATCTGCAACTATGTTTTAACTTTTTTGATGCTGATAATGGTAATTTCTACTTTCATGTTAAATAGAAGTTTTTGATATTCTGAATAAGGATACTCTGAAACATGCTTCTCAAGTAGAAAATTTTATCCAGTTCTGCAAATGATTACGAACCAATTTTTCTGCAATTTAAAGTTTTGCAAAAAAGATACAAAACTGCATTTGGCAGTACTTCCATATGCAAACAAACCTTTTCTGGAATGTATCACAGAAAAAATAAATTTCGAAATTGACTAACTGATGAGCACACACAGTTCTATACAAATTTGCACTTCACAAAGAAAATTAGACATAGAAAAATTAGAGAAGACTGTATAACCGAAATATCACTAATGTAAAGAAATTTAATATTTGTGTTGTTTTATATTTGGTTTAATTTCTAAAATGCTTATTACTTTATCAAGATAATTTTTCATTTAGCAGTTGTATTTTAGAAAATATTTTTGTGTTCTATCTTATTTTATATTGTATTTTCCTTTTTAATATTATTGAATATATATGTTTGTCAGAGAATGGCATTAATATGTAAGAAAAAAAAAGGTTTTTCCACATTACTAATTGCATTTTTCTTATTTAACCAATATGAATTTCTTTGTTCAACATCTTTGTTTTAGTTTTCTGCATCTAGAAATAGTATTTAATTGCAATACAAAATATTTTTATGAATTATTCGCAAAAAACATTATTTGCATTCTAAAAATAAACATTTGACTCAAGTTTCCATGATAGTTTAAAAAAATTTCCCAGTATTATACAATTGTCCTTTTATATTTTCTGTATATTGATAATGGAATATCTTAATCTGAAGATTTATATTTATTTCTCATTGAATCACTCATAACACAATTGTTGGTAAAAAATGTTTATACGTATGGCTATAGTATAATATAGATCATATGGAATAAATCCGAGTGTGAACTTAATTTTTATGACTTCAGAAATTTCAAGATTTTTTTTTTCTAACTTCATATTTTACTAAATACCAAAAAATGAAATTTTTTTAAACATAAAAATAATTGAAGGAAAATCCTATCAACATAAATGTCACATTTTATCTCAGTCTTGTTCACATCTTCCTTACCATAGCTCCCTAAACTATCTCGCACACAAACCAAGCTCCTCCTTACTCCCAGGAAACATGTTTACGCTAATGATAAAAACAATTGGTTATCAGAATTTTCTCAACTGACTACCTAATTCAAAGAGAAATGGAATATTTACAGCCAAGTTATTGGCATTTCCAAAAAATAGCTGTTTCCCTCCAGTAATAACTATAAATTATTACCACGAAGTAGAGATGACTTATTTTGTCTACCTAAAGAGATCTTATCTGTAATTACTCCTCGATTCTGTATACCAGTGCTGTCTTTACAGGCGGTATCCATTCCATTTCAAGATGCAAACCCCGTGGGTAACATCCATTCCGTTTGAGGTTGCAAATCCAGCAGGTAGCTTTATTCCTGGTGAGCACCAGATATTTGGCACAGCAGCGTAGTCAGGCAAGGACCAGAGGGAGCTTGGCGCCTATGACTGACAGTATAAAGTATAATGTATTGACAGTCAAAATCAATTTTAATCATATTCAAATTTGTATTATTTTCATTTTAAAAATGCCAGATATTATTTTACATTTAGAATTATGGTTTTATGTAAACAGTAATTATTCTTTATTTCCAGGCACGAGGATATTATTAAATGCAAACAATGATAACTAGAAAATCATACATGAAAGGCATTCCCAGTTAGCATCATTACTTCCACCAGGGCCGTAGACAAAATTCAAGAGGGGCTGGCTGAAATGAAATGCAAGGGGGGCTCAACAATCTTGAAGGAGAGACTCGCCCAAAACACAGTTAATCATTAGCATTTATTAACCATAATAGTTACTACTTATATATATTAATCCACATAAATCATTAACAAATAATTGCATATTTATATTTGCAAGCTAAGAGTAGATTAGGAAAATCCATATAGTTACTATACACCAATATTATAATATATAATAATAACAATGGGTTTTAATATAAGCATTAAGCAGTAGCAAAGCTGTTAACTAATCAAAAAAAAAATCTGAAAGTTAATACAAGTTAATGCTTAATATTAACTCTTAACTACCTATCAATTTATTTTGACACTATAATGTAAAACAGTGAACCCCGCAATAATACAAAGGTATCCAAATACTATTGCCTTAATTTTTTTAAATAAATATGTGAATAAATTGATCATGAGTATTTCCATAAATTCAGGCAAATTTAAAAATCTTTAAAACAAAGTAATTTATAAAAAAAAAATTTCATAAATAATTTTGTATATAAAATTTGGATGACATGTTGGTTGAAATTTTTTATCACTACTAAAATTTTAATATTTTTATCGGGGTGGGGGGAGTGTACTTCTTTGGAGGACTTAGTCCCCTCTGGCCTCTGCCTGGCTATGGCCCCGACTTCCTTCTCAAACTCTTGCCTAATAAAATATCAATCATTCCTACATTTTGCTAAATAAGAAATTAAAAAAAAAAAAAGTTAGAATTAAAAATACCCGTAAGTTTCGGAAAAAGCATTACAATCTTGGTGAACTATAAGAAAATATAAGTATACAATAAAACCCTATAACAGTTACAGTACACAAAAACCACATAACAACGTGCACAAAAACCGAGTGGGGGGGGGGGGCTTTTTCAATTTAAAAACGCCAGATATTATTTTAGATTTAAAATCATGGTTTTATGTAAACAATTGTTCTTTAATTCCAGTCATGATGGTATAACAAATACAAAGTTATACATGACAGGCATTTCCTTTTAGCATCATTACCTGCTCCTCAAACTCTTGCCTAATAAAATATCAATCATTCCCACATGTTGCTAAATGAAAAAAAAAAAAAATATGAATGGTTAAAATTTCAAACATTTGTAAGTTTTCGAAAGAAAACATTACAATCTTGGTGTATAGGTATAAAAAATCAAAGTACAATAAAACCCTATAACAGTTATAGTACATAAAAAAAAATCCCATAACATCGTGTACAAGAGTATTATTGGGAGTACAAAAAC
This sequence comes from Amaurobius ferox, assembly GCA_951213105.1. Lineage (NCBI taxonomy): Eukaryota > Metazoa > Arthropoda > Arachnida > Araneae > Amaurobiidae > Amaurobius > Amaurobius ferox. The sequence continues at coordinate 146,511,607 of OX578145.1, forward strand.
GCGTTATTTAATACATTTAAATTATATAAAATCAAATTTCAAGTCATACTACTTTTCCAATCTCTGAAATTCACAGGGAAAATACTAATCTAAATAATGATGTATTGCACAACACGTCACGTCACGTGTTACCTTGGCACACTTCCGAAATTTTAGACGCTATTTTGGTGCTTTATCGCTCTTTGACAGCATTGCAGTATTTATCGTCTTTTTGGCTACGATTTGGCGATATGGATTGATCCAAGGAATTGATTTGGAATGCGGAAGTTGAAAAGTTTCACTTACTCGTAATTTCGGCACGGTTGAAGTTTAAAAATACAATAGGGACTTATGATCTTTACTACGGCTAGATTCAAGTCACATCCAGTATTGATATCATATCTTCTAGCAAAAATCACATATTGCTTCATATTACATTTGTATGAAAATATGTTCTAATTTTATTTTTTATTACGCTTGTAATTTCGATTTATTCAACTTTATCATTATAACGTTTAACTCCATATTTTCATTACTTTACAATTATCTCAAACCTACGTTTTAAAATTACAAAAAAAGACATTTAAGTTACACGATTTTAATAACATTTACTAAAAAGTAAAAAAAAATATTTTTAGCTATCATATGAGGGGGGGGGGGGGGGGGCGCCCATAAAGAAATTGTATTTAGGCATTCTGAAGATTTCAATATCGTGATAGATTCCCTTTCTCAATTGCTAAAATAACAGTTTTTCTTTTTAATGAAGACTAAATTAGAATGTCATAATTCATTATATGTTTAAAACTTTAAAACTATGCATTCATATATAAGTAATTCAGTGGGTAACTGAGTTTATTCGACATTCTTAGATTTATTTGTATTATCGCAAACAGTTGAATTAATTGATAGAAGATGGCAGCACCAGAATTTGAATTTCATAAATACGATTTGTGGTTTACAGGTCGAAACCGTCTAGGGGTACGGTCCGAGAACCAGCAACGATTTTACCACAGACTGACAGACTACGGTTAGAAATTCTTTGCAGACTACTATATAGCCAGGGCTATACCGAAAGGGTACGCGCTGTATGCGCCGCGTACTCTCAAGGTCTCAAGGAAGTTTTTGTATTTGCTGGTTTTGGGGCAACTTTCAACAAAGTTCAGCTTTTGTAGCCTTTTTCAGCCGTGTAAGGTATCAATTCTATTCCCTCTCCCTTCTAAAGAAGCTGCCTGCCCCAAATATTTATTTCTGGTAATATTTTATATTAGTTACTAGATTACTACAGTTACAGGTTATTAGCTAAAAAGTGAACGTGTAAAAGAATTGACAGCGAAGAAATTATAATTTTTTAACCACTCCTCTCTATATTGTAAATATTTTTTTTCTCAATGTTTTAATAAAAGTATAAACTGATATTGCTATATGATGGACATAACTTTTTAATAATATTAGTGGGTATTAAAGAAGGAATGAGAATTATGTATGTAGGTAATATTAAAGTAAGCGAGTAAGTGTGAAAAATTTCAAGAAAACAAAAGTAAGTGCAGGAAATAAATAATAGAAAACGTCCCAAGTTATAAAATGACCCATATCTGCTAATCTATTAATATATATATATATATATATATATAAAGCATATATATATATAAAGCATATATATATATATAAAGAATATATATATATATATAAAGCATATGCATATACATATACATATTTTGGGCATAGCAACGGCTGTATTAAAAATATAAACGACAGATGTATTCAGTAAAATAACGTACCTCCCCCTGCTCGTTCGTACATAGAAATCCTGGACACATGGAACGTATCCTTCCTAGTGGAAAAACATAGCATAGTCCTAATTTACATTAAAGTAAAATTGTAGGGGCTAGTTAAATTAAAGTTATGCCCAGGAAGTTGACTAAAAAATATGCCTATTCTGGTGATACATACTGATGGTTCAGAGACTATAGCCACCAGTAAAATTAGAATCGGTGGATTAGGAGGCGAGAAGGAAAATTGAGGGGGGGGGGGGGGGTGACCAAAGTACGCTCAGGGATTTGTCACGTTAAAGTTGCATATCCCGGTGACATGTACAAATGGTGGATAGACTATAGCCACAAGCCGAACCAAAATCGCTCAATTAGGAGCAAATATGTAAAATTCTGGGGACTTGTTAAACTAAGAGCTACAACCAGGGGTTGACACAAAAATATGTGTATCCAAGTGAAATGTACAAATGTTGCTCAAACTATATAGTCACTAGCAGAGTCCAAATCGCTGAAATAGGAACTGAGATGTAAAATTGTGGGGGCTAGTTAAACTAAAAGTTACGCCCAGGGAATTGACACAAAAAACGCATGTATATTATATATCCATCAAATATGTGTATCAAACTGAGATGTACGGATGGTGCAGATGCAACCATCAGCATAAGCAAAGTCGTTCAATTAGGAGGTGAGATGGGAAATTTGGGGATGGGGACAAATTGAAGTAAAAGTTAGACTCAGAGAGCTGTCACAACAATGATGCATAACCAGATGACATAATGGTGCAGAAACTATAGCCACTAGTAAAACTAAATTCGCTCAATTAGGAAAAATGCTCTCTAAAAATGTAAAATTTTGGGGCTAGTTAAACTAAAAGTTACGACCAGGGGGCTGACACAAAAAATATATATTCAGATGATACGTACAGAAGGTGCAGAGACTATAACCATAGGCGCCGACTACGGGGGGGCAGAGGGGCACGAGCCCCCGCTGAACTTTTCCAGAGGGGGCTTTGCCCCCTCTGGGAAATTTCAAGATTTTTTTCTAACTTCATATTTTACTAAATACCAAAAAATGAAGTTTTTTAAACATAAAAATAATTGAAAGAAAATCCTATCAATGTAAATGTCACGTTTCAGTTCCGTCTTGCTCACATTTTCCTTACCATGGCTCCCTGAACTATCTCGCACACAAACCAAGCTGATCTTTACTCCCAGAAAACATGTTTACGCTAATGACAAAAACACCTGGTTACCAGAACTTTTTCGACTGACCACATAATTCAAAGAGAAATGGAATATTTACAGCCATGTTATCGGCATTTCTAAAAAATAGCTGTTTCCCTCCAGTAATAACTATAAACGATTACCACGAAGTAGAGATGACTTATTTTGTCTACCTAAAGAGATCTCATCTGTAATTACTCCTGGATTCTATATATCAGTGCTGTCTTTACAGGTGGCATCCATTCCGTTTGAAGCTGCAAACCCCGCGGGTAAATTCCTTGTGAGCACCGTACGTTTGACGCAGTACCGTAGTTAGGCAAGGGCCAGAGGGAGCTTAGCCTCCCCCCCCACACACACACTAGGTATACTCAGCCCACCCCCCTGATAAAAATATTAAAGTTTTAGTTGTGATAAGAATTGTCAACCAACATGTCATCCAAATTTTGCATAAAAATATTATTTATAATATTTTTTTATACATTGCTTTGTTTTAAAGATTTTTTAATTTAGCTGAATGTATGGTTATAGTGATGATCAATTTATTTACATATTTAATTTAAAAATATTTAAATATAGACAATAGTATTTAGATACTTTTGTATTATTGCTGGGTTCATTGTTTTAATTTGTGTCAAAATCACCTGATAGGTAGTTAAGAGTTGATATTACGCGTTAACGTGTATTAACGTTCAGATTTTTTTTATTAATTAACAGCTTTGCTACTAGTTAATTCTTATAGTAAAAACCATTGTAATTACTATATATTTTAATATTGATGCATAGTAACTATATGGATTTTCCTAATCAACTCTTAGCTTACAAATATAAATAGGCCTAAAAAGATTAAAAATATTTATCGTACAATAAATAAAACTGCTGATATCTTTCTTTCGACCCAGCCCGTCCAACCTACACGAAGGTGTAAGATATCTGTTTAGACCGCCGAGACAATGCCATCTATTCGCTCGGAAGGACTTTCAAACCCACAAATTTAACGTGCTCGTACACGGGAACAGTTTAGGCAAAGCCGAAAACTGAACTCGGGTCCTCCGAGTACAATCCCCGTGACTTAACCACTCGGTTATCTCACTCCAAAACTGCTGCTTGCAAGACAATAACTTACAAAACTTCCTTAAGGAAAGCATATATATGTCAGTTAGGTGACTACAGTTGCTTCGATGGCATTATAACCCCCCCTTTTCAGAACAAAATAACCGTATGAGCTTTTAACAACCACTACTGCCGTTCGTTCTTGGCAGTTGCTAAGGGCGGATACTGTTCTTTTGGCCTGAATGAAGAAGGGGCTTAAAATGACCACGAACCAATTGTAGTCACCTAACTGACATATGCTTGCTTTCTTGAAGGCGGCCTTGTAAGTTGTTATATCTTTATCGACTTTGTGAATCTTTTATATATCTTTATCGGATTGTGCCCCCCCTGAGATTTTGAAAACTCGGCGCCTATGACTATAACCATCGTTAAAATCAAAGTCACTAAATTAGAAGCCGAGATAAGAAATTTAGGGGCTATCTCAAGTAAAATTTACGCCGAGGGGGTATCTGAGCAATATAGTTGCTAGCCCGGGGTCAAAATTTCGAGGGAAACGAAGCAGATAAAAGGAATATGATTAAAATTTAATATTAATGTTTTTTACTAAATATTTAAATTTTCTTTAATTTTTAGGTATTTTTTAATGTTAAATAGCTGAAAAGTAAGACAGCTGGGTAAGTCAAGTGACCCTTCAAACTAAATATCCGAAACAACATATTTCTGAAGCGTCACTAAAAATAGCCTATCGATCACGGATATGCCAAAAATAGGAAACTCCAGACGTTTAAATAATTAATTTGAAGTCAAGCATATTGGAATTCGTCACCAGCAGATTAACCAGAGCACAGAACTGCGCAAAATCAGAAATAACCCCCTTCCCATAGGACAGAACCACACTACATCAGAAATGACGAAACCACTTCAATAATTAAGAAAGCCGGGTGGGTAAATGATCCCTTAAAGTGGGTGTCCTAAACCCTAAACAACACATTTTATTCACGATGGCCAATTTTATTCACGATGGAAGTTCCTTTCTGTAAACCTTGGATGAAAGGGACGCGGCTTTAACAAATATCCCTGTATTTGCCCTTATGAGTTGAAAATTCTATGCACAGTTTTCGTGAGCCTCCTTTCTCTGAAGAAAGCTGTAGTGCTGCCATCTAGTGACATTTTTCATAACTTATTTTTAATAATTCTCGATTTAATTGAATCAAAAATTCAGGTTTTTTCAATAAAAATTGTAATAAATCTGTATAACTAAAAAAATAATTTGGGGTGTTTACTCAATGGCCGCCCCTGATATATTAATATATGTCCTGTTAAGCATTAAGCTATTAATATTGTGAAAAGTGATTTATGGGCTTAAAAATGGCAATTATATGGCCTAAATGATTAAGAAATTTTCAAGGGGGGCAGTGCCCCCCCTTTCACACTCCACCAAGGGCTCCGTCCCTTGGAACCCCGCAATGTCAATACTCTTTAAATAAGACAGCACCATATACTCTCAATAATTTTCTTCAGGATAGGCCTGTGTGTATCCTGTATGTACCACAGACTAATATAGTATACTGTAGATTTTACCGACTCATTGGGTTTGCATTACATGTGGTAGAACTTTGGGGTGTCAACGGAGATCCGTGTGTGGCAATCAGTGTTTCTTTCAGGCATGCATCCATGGGGGGGGGGGGGGGGGAGAGAAGCCCCTCCGCTCCGGTGTCATTTTCTGTTAACCTAGTTTCTTTTTTATGTGATAGCATTTAGATATATTTATGTAGGGCAAATAGAAAACGTGTCCCCTTAAATTTCCAATCGCCCCTCGGCCAAAACGTCCTGAAAGAAACGCTGCTGACAATTCCTCTCAGTTGTCCTTGGGCGTAGTTTTTAAATAGGCTAAAATTGACATCTACTTACTGCATGGAGTACATGGATGAAATTGATGTCAAATGATTTTGTTTTAATGTCACATTTCCGAATTTATGATTCTGGCAGTCATTGCAAGTGGCAGACAGGCTGCATGTCAGTAGCCTCAAAAGTTTAAATTTTGAAACTTTAAACAATCTGTACTTTAACATTTTCGGATAGAATTCAACAAAATTTTATATTTGGAGGTTTTAAAATGTGTGCATCAAGATTATGTGACAAAAAAAAAATAGCATGTTATAATCCGCTTTTTTTCCCGACCAAAATTTTTTTTTTTTTTTTTAATTTAAAATATCAAAATGTAAACTTTTAAATAAAAATGTTCGTTTTAGTTATCCTACTACTTTAGAAGTAAAAACGATATCAATCAGTGCATATATTAGTGAGATATAGCTGAAAATCTCGGGACAAATTAACATGGAAAAGTCCAAATTTCTGTTGCCAACTGTTAGAAAATTTTCCACAAAAAATGAAACTTTTTTTTAGTATTGCTTAATATAAAAAATTAATTGGTGTACAAAAATATAAGTTTAACTCAACTTATTTTGTATTTTTTGTCCCAACTTAGCCCATCCACCCACTGAGTACCTAAATGAAACTTATATCATTCGTTAGCTTTTTACAAAAGAAATGCGAATTTACAAGTCTTGCATTCATCCGTGGAGGCATATTTGATGCCAAGTGACAGAAATATCTAATTTTCCAAAGTGCACATAAACGGTGAAATAGCATCTTTAGATCCTGATTAATTGCGTGGTAATATGCTTTTCGTATGCACTTTTTATAACCTTTTATTTATTTTCAAACGGGGTATATATTGTATATATGTATATTTATCGAGTTTCAAATCTTTGAAGCCCTAATTAACCAGCTTCCACCATTGATAGCGACATAAAATTTGGTATGTCGTTGTTTTTGTATGGTAAATATTAATTCTTCAGAATTTTAACATTATCAGGCCAGGCCGTTTAGGGCCGGCCATAGAATGTACTCGTTTTTCCAATCTCTGCAAGCCCTCTTAGTTGGGTTCACTGATGTATAGATCAAGATTGGGTGATAGTTTGTTTGCAATAATGGCCAGATGAAACCACCTTTTGTTGCAAGATAGTTAAATATCTGATGTGGGCAGCACATGACTTTTTCTACAGATTCAAATTCATTTTCTCTTTATTTTTTTAATAAATTCATTAAATTAAGTTTATTGCACAAATTAGTTCGCATAATTATTTGCAATTACACTGAATTCGCAATTTTAATTGAATTTTCGTTTTCATTTGGTAACTGGACGTAATTTAAAAGTCGGCTTAGCAAAGAGTAGAAAAACTATCATATCTCGAGAACGGCTTGTTCTAAAGTAAAGGGATTTGTCTTACTCTTTTCAGCGTCAAAAATTACATATAAAACAAGAATTTAATTGATACATTTGGGTATATGTAATCTTTTACTTTAGATTTTGGCGATTTTTACAGGCCATTTCACAAGGGGAAAAAAAAAAGTCAGATTCTTTTTTCCGAAAAGGAATACATAAAAAATATAATCAGCACCATAGTAACCCAAAAGTGACAAAACTACCAAATTTTGAGAAATTTGGTCCGTTAGTTTTTTTTATCTAGAATGGATACATGCGATTTCCAATACAAATTGACTACAAATTGACCTATACATCACTATGTACTGCAGGGAAATTAAAGAATCTGACGTCGGCAACACACGACTTACCCTGTAGACTCATATTCACGTTCTCATTATATGTTCAATTCATTAAATTGAGTTTAATGGCACAAAATAACAGGCATAATTATTTTAAATGACACTGAATTTGCATTTTTAATTCAGCTTTCTTTTTCATTTGGTAACTGGACAAAGGTGGCGTAACGAAAATGCGAAAAAACTAAAATATCTTGAGAACGGTTAGACGTAAAATGATGGAGTTGGTCTTATTCATTTCATCGTCAAAAATTACGTATAAAATAAGCATATAACTGATAGATTTATGCATACGTAGAATTTTATTTTTATATTTAAAGATTTTTGCGGACCATTTCGCAAAAAAAAGCAGGTTCCTTTTTTCCGAATCGTACCAAAATCTAATCAGCACCAAGGCAACCTAAAAGGGATCTATCTACCAAATTCTGTGAAGTTTGCTCTATTTTAGGAAACTCGAAAAATTAGTTTTTGAGATAGAGTGGATACATATACAAACAGACGCACACACAAACGTTAGAATAATAATAATTTTTTTTGTATGTTTTGTTCTTCCATTCTTTTCATCGTCAAAAATTACGTATAAAACGAGCATTTAATTGATACAATTGAGCATACAGTCTTTTATTTCAGATTTTGACAATTTTTGAGGTCCATTTCACAAAAACTTCACAGGTTCCTTCATTCCGATTCGTATTAAAATGTAATCAGCACCAGGGACACCCATAAGTGACTTAATCTACTAAGTTTTGTGAAACTAACTTGATCAATTAGTTTTATAGCTAGAGCAGGCAATTTTTTCGTGCCATTTCGCAAAAAAACCAGATTCTTTTATCCTGAATCGTACTAAAATCTAATTATCACTAGGGAAACCCACATGTGACATATTGAATTCGGTCCATAAGGTTTTGAATTAGAGTTGAACCATACATTTCATAGACACATAGATACACACCAACACATACACACACACATACACACACAGACACACATACACACACAGACACACATACACACACACACGCAAAAAGACACGCGCAGACACATGCACAGTAGATAGAGAGTGAGGGTTCATCAACAAAGGCGGTGCATACGGTACACTCCGACTCTGCTTAGCCACCACAAGCGACCATCTTGGATTTTTTAGAAAACCAGAGGGAATAATTTTGGAATTTTTTTCTTTTCTTATTTCTAGGTATCAATGCTAATGTACATTTCAAAAATTAACAAATGTGATTATTTGTTATGAAAAATCCAACAGATATCACTTTGCACCAAGTAATATTTAACAAATGTGAATTTCAACTTTTCCAAAATAACAAATGTGTCTATCTTCCTATGGAAAATAACATTGGTTTTTAAAAAGGTTTTATTTTCTTTCAAAATTCAACAAATGTGAATTTCAACTTTTCAAAATTTAATAAATGCAATTTTTGCTGTTTCAAAAATTAACATATGCGATTTTTTATTACACAAAAATTGACAATATGATTTTTGCTTTCCTTATATACATAATGTATAAGGAAAGTATTGTGACGGGGTCGAAAATTCGAATTCGAGTTTTCAACGGGAGAGCATGTTTCAAGCATCCCTGATCACGAATCAAACATTTTTGGAGTGATGTCTGTGTGTGTGAAAGTATGTGTGTGTTAAAGTATGTGCATGTGTTTGAAAGTATATGTGTGCGTGTCTGTGTGTCAGTGAGTCTTTGGAGACGATAACTGACGAACGAATGGACCGATTCGAATGAAATTTGGTACAAAAATCACATTCTATAAATACTGGAAGCCTATTGTTTTTATACCCAATCGAATGTTCAGAACCTCCCTAAATTTTTGAGTGAAATTTTGAAAAAATCGTCAAAAAATCAAAACCGCTAATAAAGTTGCGCAAATATACATTTATCATATAATTTTTCATTAGAAAACATTTGACATAAATCTTAGAACGCTAACATGAACCGTTCTTGAGATATTGCACATTTTTCAAAAAAATTATCAAAAAGTTATATAAAATAAAAATAAAAATATTTCTCTATTGAGAAACATGTTCACTTATCATATGTAATACCATGCGATAAATTGGGTGACATCATTCTCGTGGACCTAGCTCGTTCCATTCATGAAAGAAGATACTTTGAGTAATACTTTTGTATTTGAACGCCAATAGTCATTTATCTGCTGTAAGAATAACTTATTTCTCCATCCATAACGCTTGGCGAGATTTTGGCGACGAATTTAGCGAAATGTGCCAACTTGGCGACATTTTTAATTGTTGCCAAATTAACAAAAATCTCGCTAAATTGATAAAAATGACGCTAAATCAATGAAAATGACGACTAATTGAAGAAAATTCAATATATTGGAAAAAATATGTCTACTATGAGAATAACATTTTTTTTAACTGTAAAAGTAGTAAATTCATTGCATTATATAAGGAAAGTCATGTGTTGCCCACATCAGATTACCCACATCTAGGAAATGCAATCAATTTTAAGAATAACAACAAGAGGGCATAGAAACTTTTTTTTTGTTTTTAATTTTCTGAAGACTTCACAATTTCAATACGACTCTTAGTGGATATTTTTTATAAAAGACAATAAACTCTCACCTTCTCCAACCCATAGGGTGAAAACGTGTTTAAATTATATATTTCATAGGAGGAAGGTTTAAATATCCCTTGAAAGGGATCCCTCATGTACAAGAAGATAGCTTTGAAGACTTTACTCAAGTACAGACATGACTCCATAGTTAAAGACCCAGACCGTCCGACTCATTCTGAGGACTTGAGCAACTATTTGAACGGCCGGGAAAGAGACATGACTCCAGAGTGTAAAAGTAAGCTAAAACATATATTCCAAGGAAGTTTAATGTTGTATGATTAGATGGTTCTCAAGTGTTGAAAAAGCCACACACACTGGTTTAAGCAACACCCTCTAGCTGCAGAAACTAGTACGCTTTTTTTTAACACTTTACAACATAGTTGAAAATTCAGTAGTTTTTTAAATAAAAATTAAAATAATAATTATACCATTTATATGAAAAGATTACGTGACCATTATAGAAGAGATCACGTGACCCACTTCAAAGTACAATATACCATCCATCTTGTGTCAAAATCGTGATTTTTAAAGTTCATTTTAATTCATATTTAGTGTTGTATCCGTCCTAAAACCGCTTTATTTTTGCGTAAATTCTGTGCATCTACATATTGAAACAACGCAATTACAATATATTTGAGTTTAAATGATTCAAACTTTGATTATTTCTACAACGAAGCCTAATTTTCACTTATGGAGAATGTAAACACCAAAAGATGTAGAATGAGTTGTATAAGAATTGCTGCATTTCTTTAACGCAAAATTATTCAGCTCATGGAGTCTGCAATATAGCTAGCTGATATGAATGAAACATTCATAGATTTTACACAGAGAAGCAAACGATGTTTTCGATGAAGTTTTAAGCATACAGTTAAATTACTTGTACCTCCATAGTTTTATGTTTTTAAATAAAATAAATTATTATAGTATTGTGATGAATGAAAGGAACGGAAAAAGTTATGAATGAAATGCTGCTTTATAAAGAGTTTATAAAGAGCCAGGCGAGTTATATTTCGATGACGTCCTTTGAATAAAGTTCATTTGTTTTCGTTGAAATTTTCAAATATAATAAATTATTGTAGTATTATGATAATTTAAAAAATATTACCGAGGAATGTATCGCAATTTAGAAATGTCTAATCCAGGTAATTTATATTTCAATGCCTTCATTTGAATGAAGTTCATTTTTTTTCGTTGAAGTTTCAAGTTTTCAAATATAATAAATTAATATAGTGTTGCGATAGTTATAAAAATATTACCGAGGAATGTATCGCGTTTTAGAGATGTTTAAATAAAATTGCATTGAAGTTGGAAAGTGTTTCATAATCAATACTTTATGTATGATTGGTCTTTCTTGTTATTCTAAGCCCAGCATCAGTAAAGTAATCTAACATGCATAAATTTACCATTATTTCTTGTGCCCTTCCTTTATACTTTTTAATATCCTTTCACCGTTTTGATACATAGGTTTTCCTGAAACTACATACGCGAAAAGTTCGCGAAATGTGTAATAAAATTTCGTTTTTACCCTAATGTTCCCAAGACTTTCATTGCTTTTTCTTAACAACTCCATACTTTTCAATACTTTATTTGATTTGAGGTAGATGAATACTCAATGTTCTCGCATGCGTAGTATGTATTTTCATATTGCACAACTCACATACTCATTTTCTATAGTGACCGCAGAATTTTTACATTATATTTTTAAACTAGTTAGAATAGTGCATGTGGTTAAGATGTACCATATAATCGCACAATTATTACATCATTCACTTAATTCCTCACATAGTATTTACTGTATAATAGAATTTTAGATAGGATCCAAGGATTATAATCCATATTTAATATTTAATAGTAGATTAGTATTAATCAACTTCTATGGGTTTCAGTCATCCGCTAAAATACGATATTTATAACATTAACTGAGGTTCCAACTTTTCACTTTCCTTATATACATAATGTATAAGGAAAGTATTGTCACGGGGACGAAAATTCGAATTCGAGTTTTCGAAGGGAGAGCACGTTTCAAGCATCCCTGATCACGAATCAAACATTTTTGAGGTGATGTCTGTGTGTGTGTGTGTGTGTGTGTGTGTGTGTGTCAGTGAATCTGTGGAGGCGATATCTGGAGACGAATGGAGCGATTCGAATGAAATTTGGTACAAAAATCACAATCCATGAATACTGGAAGCCTATTCTTTTCAAACGTAATCGAATGTTCAGAACCCACCTAAATTTTCAAGTGAAATTTTGAAAAAAATCATCAAAAATTCAAAATCTTTAATAAAGTTACACAAATAGCCATTTAATATGTAATTTTTCCTTAAAAAACGATTGACATAATCTTCAGAACGCTAGTATGGACCGTTCTCGAGATATTGCACATTTTTCTAATAAATTTATCAAATATCCCATAAATTAAAAAAATATATTAATTGTTGAGAAACATGTTCACTTTTCATATGTAATATCATGCGATGAATTGGTTGACATCATTCTCGTGGATCTAGCTCGTTCCATTCATGAGAAAAGATACTTTGAGTAATACTTTTGTATTTAAACGCCAATAGTTATTTATCTGCTATAAGAATAACTTATTTCTCCGTCCATACCGCTTGGCGAGATTTTGACGCTGAATTTGGCGGAATGTCGCCAACTTGGCGACTTTTTTATTATTGCCAAATTAACGAAAATCTCGTCAAATGGATAAAAATGACACTAAATCAATGAAAATGACGACTCATTGACGAAAATTCAATATCTTGGAAAAAATATAAATATCTACTGTAAGAAAAACCTATTTTTTTATTGTAAAAGTAGTAAATCCATTGCATTATATAAGGAAAGTCATGTGTTGCCCACATCAAATTTTTTCAGTAACAGTTAAGTTGTATTTATTCAAAGTAGAGGATCACACAGCCAATTTGATTCTTTCAAAGACGTTCGAAAGAAAATTTATACATACTTACACAGGATAAGAACTTATTTTATACTAAATAGTCTATTATAATAGGTACTAAATAGTATGTTATATAGAAAAGTCACTGTTCGTTAGACTCTACTTGTATTTTACATTAAATAATTAAGGAACAAAAATCGTTTCTTGATAGACCATCTTTATTCTACACGCACATATACAAAGCATAAACAACGCACTTCCCTCCGGCAGATAAAAATCGTACAATACTGTTTCTTCGCTTCCGACATCAGATGTTGCCATGGTAACTTATAGGGAAAGGAATTATCATAGAGAACGTGTAGACTGTATTATGAAGTAGCATGGGACTTAATTATGAAGTATCATGGGAATTATTAATTGAGCGGTATAAAAACAAAAGGTATTAGTTAATTTTCAATTAAAAGTACTTCTCGCACAGCCGAAGATAGCTAGAGAAAGTGCTCATTGTATTAAGAGCTTATTGTATACTATGGTATTATGGTTTATATCATGACACAAAAACTTATAGAACCTATTCAGTTATGTAGGCAAAGTTTAAACTCAAAAACAGATTTGATAAAATTTGAAGAATTGAAATCATTTCTCAAATACCTCTTTAGGACACTAAAAGCTATTTTAAATTCTACACGAGTGACTCGACTCCAAAGAAAGTCATGAAAAAGAAATTCCAAGAGAATCGAACTAGAACGTACAATGTGACTAACAAAGAAAATTGTATATTATGCTCAGGAAAACATGCTCTAGGACAATATGAAATGTTTACGAAATGCACAATTCTTAAACATTAGAAACAGTTAAAGGCACAAAGGTTTGTGCTTTCAATTGCTTATCTGTAACGTCATTGTACGTCATTGTCTTAGCAAGCTAAATTGCCGATTTTGCGGTCGACGACATCATAGTGTTTTGCATAAAGCAATTGTTAATAATAATCAGAATAATGGGATCGAATCCAGGGATCAGAGGAATTCAGAGTCGAGGTCGAAGAAAATATCAAAATATGAAAATTCTAAAGAGACAACTACTCAGACTTGTACTCATTTTTCTCCTGAAGTTTAAAAATTCAGTGAAATTTTATTGGTAACTGCGCTTATCCGAATCATATCACATTCGGGAACAGAAATAACAGTCAAGGCATTATTAGACCAAGGATCACAATCAAGTTTCATAACCGAATAAGCTGTCCAAAAAAAAAAAAGAAAAAGGAAAACTCAAAGAACCGGTCGTTACTCAAATTCTTCGAATGGGAAATTCTGAAATTAGAATATCTCACAGTCAAGTTATATTTATCATAAAATCCAGATTGAAGCAAGAATTATTGGTAACTACTAACGCTTTAGTACTTTGAAATCTCACAGATTATACACCCCTACGATGTTCAATATCGGATTCTTGGAAACATTTAAGAAACCCATATCTTGCCGATCCAAACTTTGGCAAGAAAAGTTTATTGATATCATATTTCTCACCTGATGTACAGCTGCGGAAAAAAACAACGCCCCACTCTCTGTTAATCGAGCGTTCATCGTAGAGAAAATTGAAAGATGCCATTCGATTAAGAATAACACCCTCTACAAATTAATGTCTGTAAAATTTGCATAATGGGCCGTCTTCATATCTAAACACGCATAACCGTTGAAATTTTCAATGGCAACACCCAAGTTTGACGCAATATTTCGAATATAACACTAAAATTAACCTCGGATATTAAGTTTCAAGTTATTTGGATGAAGTGTTTCCGAATTATGAGTATGTACAGTTTTGAGCTCATAAAGTTAAATTAGTTTCCAAGACTTCCATTCATATCTTCTGTAGTAATTTTTTGTTCACGCTGATTATTTGTATGACGTTACTACTAAACAACTCAAACACATTTACGTGATTTTTGTTTTTGTGGAAATAATTGTTTGTATGAAATATCAATTATGAAATCAATAATCGAAAAAATATGAATACAAACCTGGACATGTTTTGATAAAAATCGATTCACAAAGACTTTTTATATGTTTATGTAAAATTCCATGTGTTTTCTCCCTCTAGTTCTTTCGAAGTGTTTAAATATTCAGCATCAAGATGAATTTAGGGGTCGTATATTAGTTTAAAAAAATGACTAATTTAAAAAAGTTATATTAATTGTAAGTTAATCTTTATTTAAAAAAACGGGCATTTATTTTTACCCACTTTTAATAAAAACTTTGTATAAACAGTGTTGTATAGATGCAGCCTAATCAACGTAATTCTGCTACTGTATTGAGGGGTGAAAACTTGTATTGTTATAGATTGGATCTACTTATGTTACTGTCGGTTAATAGTTCCGGAGCTACTGCGAGTTGAAATCGCCCACAAAATGTGATAATTTATAATAAAAAATATTTATATAAAACAATAACAAATTATAAAATTATGTGATACTAAACACCATAACTCGTAGCTTTACATCAAAAGACGAATTTGCATAATTGTGGTTTAGTATGATAGTTATTACAACAATCTAAGAACCTCTTATTCAAAGGTAAAATGATTCTATAATTTTATTCTCAATTTATTTTCGCTTATTTGACAGTATTACAAAGCAGAGTTAACACACCTAATAACATTCTTATTTAAAGTTTTACTGCGGTATATATGTTTGAAAGTCGGGTTTGTTATAAATACGTATGCTTTGACTATATATTGTGCGTATGCTTCGGCACTTGACGCGAGTTCCGGCATTATAAAATAACAAATATTTTTGAAACAGCATTATAAAAAAATCTGATGTGCGCAACACATGACTTTCCTTGTATAATGCAATGAATTTACTACTTTTACAGTAAAAAATAGGTTTTTCTTATAGTAGATACTTATATGGTTTCCAAGATATTGAAGTTTCGACGATTAGTCGTCATTTTTATTGATTTAGCGTTATTTTTTTCCATTTGGCGAGTTTTTCGTTAATTTAGCAATATTTAAAAAAGTCGCCAAGTTGGCAGCATTCCGCCAAATTCCTCGCCAAAATCTCGCCAAGCGTTATGGACGGAGAAATAAGTTATTCTTCCAGCAGATAAATGACTATTGGCGTTCAAATACAAAAGTATTACTCAAAGTATCTTTTCTCATGAATGGAACTAGCCAGATCCACGAAAATGATGTCACCAAATTTATCGCATGATATTACATAAGAAAAGTGAACATGTTTCTCAACAGTTAATATTTTTTTTTAATTTTTGGGGTTTTTTTGATAAATTTGTTTGAAAAATGTGCAATATCTCAAGAACGGTTCATGCTAGCGTTTTAAAGCTTATGTCAATCGTTTTCTAAGGAAAAATTACACAAGAAATTTCTATTTGTGTAACTTTTTTAAAGGTTTTGATTTTTTGATAATTTTTTCGAAATATCACTTGAAAATTTAGGGGGGTTCTGAACATTCGATTACGTTTAAAAATAAGAGGCTTCCAGTATTCACGGATTGTGATTTTTGTACCAAATGTCATGCGAATCGCTCCATTCGTTCGTGAGATATCGCCTCCACAGACTCACTGACACACACACACAGACATCACCTCAAAAATGTTTGATTCGTGATCAGGGATGCTTGAAACGTGCTCTCACGTCGAAAACTCGAATTCGAATTGTCGACACCGTCACAATACTTTCCTTATACATTATGTATATAAGGAAAGTAATAACATTTGAAAATAAACATTTCATTCTTCTTTATTATTTCTTGCTTTTATTGACCCTGGCACGAATGCCCCATTAGTTTTTAGTAACGTTCCCAGTACGGCTTTTTATCCCTAATAATCATGCTCTATTTGAGGCTCACATAGTTCTACCCATTACAGGCCCACTGACTTAGTAACACACACACACACAAGATATCACCACACGCAGCTATGAAAATGCTCACCCTCTCATGCAGGGGTGGAACCCTTAGAGCAGGAATAAGAAGAACTTCGTATCACTCCTCTAAGGTGGAACCTGAGACCCTTTGGCTACAGTGTCTAGAAGGAATAGTGTGCCGACCGAGGCGAAAAACAGGTTCCCTAAAAACGCCTCCGCCAGACGGCGTTGATCTCGAATAAGCTGTTAAAAGCGGAGGAGTTAACATTGAAACTAATGGGAATTTAATGCAAATGAAATGACCGATATCTTTGAAAATAATTGATGAATTTGTGTGAAATTTGGAGTATTATTGCAAGTGGTTTACAGAAAAAGTCATTTCATTTTCAGAGAGATTGAGCTAGGGATATATTCGTATTTTTAAGTTTTATTTAACTTTATCTGTGGTCGTTCAAACACTTGAGATCCAAAATAATCAAGTTCATTCATCACAGTAACGTGAAATTCGGTATGACGTTTTCTCTTGTGGTACATTTCAGTTCTTTCGATTTTGAAGCTTATCGGGCTAGCCCGTCCTGGGCCCGCCATAGGACTTTACTTGTTTTATGTATAACTCGAGAACAGGTGTATCTAAAAATTCGAAATTTAGCATATCCTTGTCATTTGCTGTATATTTTAACTCTTTGGATTAAAAATCTTATCGATTTTGCCCGTCCTAAGCCCAACAAGAGGAATATATCGGTTTTTCGAAAATAACTCAAAATTAAGAGCATCTACAATGTCTAAATTTAATATACAATTGTCTTTTGTGGTATATTATATTTCATCGCATTTCGAACCTTAGCGGGCTAGCCCGTCTTGGCCCGCCATAGAAATTTACTCGCTTTTTGAACAACTCGATCAAACCGAGTAGCTAAAAAATGTAAATTTAGTATATCATTTCCTTTTGGATGGATTTTAATTTAGATTTTGAACCCCCTCGGTGTAGCCCGTCCTGAGCCCACCAAGAGGGATATATAGTTTTTTGAGAATAATTTACAATTCGGAGCATCTAGAATGTTTAAATTTAATATATCATTGTCCTTTGTGGTATATTATATTTCATCGCATTTCGAACCTTATCGGGCTAGCCCGTCTTGGCCGCCAATGAAATTTACTCGCTTTTCAAGAATAACTCGATCAAACGGAGTAAAAACTAAAAAATGTAAATTTAGTATATCATTTCTTTTTGGATGGATTTTAACTTAGATTTTGAACCCCATCGGGCTAGCCCGTTTTGCGTCCGCTGAAGAATGCATTCGTTTTTTAAGAATAACTCGAGAATCGCAATAACTAAAAATTCCAGTTTAACATGTTGTTGGCTTTTGTGGTATATATAAGTTTCTTCGGATTTGAACTGTATCGGAGGTAGCCCGTCCTGGGACCGACATAGGAATGGACCCGTTTTTTTAGAATAACTTAAAAATCGGGATAACTAGAAAATATAAATTTAATACATCCTTATCTTTTGGGGAATATTTTAATTCCTCCGATTTTGAACCGTATCGGGCGAACTCGTTTTGGGCCCGCCTTAGAAATTCACTTTTTGGGGGAATAACTCTATAATCGGAGTATCTAAAAGTTCCAAGTTTAGAATGTCGTTGTCATTTGCGGTATATCTTAGATCACTGGATTTAAAACCTTAACGGGCTAGCCCGATCTGTGTAAACCCACATTCGATCGTCGATCTCCCTTATCCTAGATCTTGACTACGCTTATATGCAAGAGAATTAAATAATTCAAAACCCGTCATTAGCAAAATGCAACTCACAAACCACAGAGTTTTTGTTTAGAACTTTATCTGCACGAGGAATTAACTTTGTCCATTTAGCTCTCAGTTCATCGTTGTCAGGAGCTTTCAATAGAGAATATTTGCCTCTGAAATTTTTGTAACCTGTTTTACATTCAGGTACGAAGCAGTGTCTGTCATTCACTTTCTTTTTAGAATTTGAGGACATGCTTCATCGACTATAAAAACTATTAAATATGTTGATAGATCTATTAGAAAACTGATATAATATGGCTATAAAAACAGCCCTTTTTAATCCAAATATAGAAACAAAAATATAAATTTTCAACGTCAATTACAACGTCAAACATCAAATGAGTGAAAGCTTGCTGCTTATAGTTTCAAAAAATATTTCCTTCTGAGTATTGTCCATCATGTCCAATCTTAGAACGAAAAAGAATAGTGTACATGTGACGGTTCTTAGTAAAAACAGATTCGATCTCAGATAACCAATGTGCTAATGAGATACTTCCTATTGTATCTAGAGGTCACCCTGAAGGCAGTAAAAAATGTCCTTTTCTGATGTTCTATTCATTTCCAGAACCCCCGCTGATTTGCGGATCTTTTGAGCATTGTTCGTGTAAGAGATGTGGCAATTTGCGGAAACGTATGTAAAGGAGACGTGCCTGTCGAAATAAAATAGCGGTCGATTACATGTCCACTCTCAATCGAAACTCTTATCAGCGCTATCTTTCACCGTACAAAGAGACAGCACTTGTAGGCAGCCCCCACCTTGTTCTAATGTTCAAGCGGCAATGGTGTTTCATGTTTTTCTTCCAAATTCAGAAGGCCACCCACAGGCATTTTTCCTAGTAGCCGAACATATCAGATAAAACAAAATGTCTGCTAGACATTCTCATACATTCTTTTTTTAGGTTTACATGGTAATATGTATCAAAATGCAAAACAAAAGTTTGCTTTTAAAGCATTCGTTCAAGTTATTCATATAATGATTTTAAAAATTATTGAAAATTTTCAATTTCAAGTAAACAAAATCAATACGTGCGGTCCAAATTTCTGCTAAAGAAATAAAATTATCTTCGTAAAAAGCAGAATACAACTCAAAATACTAATATCGACCGGTTTCGAGGGCATAAAACCTTCATCGTCAGATCACACAGAACCGCAACCTTCACTCGTACTCGCAGTGCACCGACCCAACATATGTGGACAAATTTCGCACTTCTTAGCTCATCTGCATATGGATGTAACTATGTATCTAGGAAAAAAGGGGGTCGACGATCGAATGGAGCTTGAAGTACAAAATTCATTTTTATTAACACTTTACAACATACTTGAAAAGTGTTTATGACTTTGTTCATTCTGTCTGTCTGTCTGTCTGTCCGTTAGCACGATAACTGCCGTAAAAATGACTTAATCAAAATGAAATTTTAGTATGTTGTTCAGACGGTCTGTAGGACCTATGGGAATATAAATGAATAATATCACCCAATTAGTTTTGGATTGAACCCGGGTTGAAAAAATGAAATACATTGAGCCCTATGGGACCTAATTTTTCAAACATTTTTTAAGCGGATTTAAAATTCACAAATTGCTTCGAAAATTTTAGATAATATTCAAATTGTTCCATAAAATATATAAAAAAAAAAAAAATCAGCGAAATATATTCAGTAGTTTTTTAAATAAAAATTAAAATAATAATTACACCTCTTATATGAAACGATCACGTGACCTTGATATGAAACGATCACATGACCCACTTCAAAATGATATATGGCATCCATCTTGTTTCAAAATCGTGATTCTTTAAAGTTCTTTTTAATTCATATTGAGTGTTGTATCCGTCCTAAAACTACTTTATTTTTGCTTAAATTCTGTGCATCTACATACTGAAACAACGCAATGACAATATATTTGAGTTTAAATGCTCATCTAAATTTGATTATTTCTACAACTAAGCCTATTTTTCATCTATGCAAAATGTAAACAGCAAAATATGTAGAATGAGTTGTATTAGAATTCCTGTATTTTTTTAACACAAAATAATTTAGTCCATGGAGTCTGCATGGCTGATATGAATGAAATATTAATTGATTTTATAAAGAGAAGGACGATTTTTTTCGATGAAGTTTTAAGCATAGAGTTTAATTATTTGTAGCTCCATGGTCTTAAATAAAATGTTTAAATAAAATAAATTATTATAGTATTGTGATGAATGAAATGAATGGGAGAAAGTTATGAATGAAATCCTGTTTTTATAGAGAGATCCAGGCGTGTTATTTTTTATATGACGTCATTTGAATTAATTTCAGTTGTTTTCGATGAAGTTTTCAAATATAATAAATTATCGTAGTATTATGATAGTTTTTAAAATATTACCGTGGAATGTATTGCATTTTAGAGATATTTAAACCAGGCAATTTATATTTCAATGCCGTCATTTGTATGAAGTTAATTTTTTTCAATGAAGGTTTAAGTTTTCAAATATAATAAATCAATGTAGTATTGTGATAAGTTTTAAAATATTACCGAGGAATGTATTGCATTTTCGACTTTTTTTAAATAAAATTGCATTGAAGTTGGAAAGTGTTTCATAATCAATGCTTTAAGCATGATTGATCTTTCTTGTTAACACTTTACAACATAGTTGAAAAGTGCTTAATACTTTGTTCATTCTGTCTGTCTGTCTGTCCGTTAGCACGATAATTGCCGTAAAAATGACTTAATCAAAATGAAAGTTTAGTATGTTGTTCAGACGATCTGTGGTATCTATGCGAATATAAATGAATAATATCACCCAATTAGTTTTGAATTAAACTCAGGTTGAGAAATGAATTACATTAAATACTATGGGACCTAATTTTTCAAACATTTTTTAAGCACATTTAAAATTCACAAATTACTTCGAAAGTTTTAGGAAATATTCAAATTATCCCATAAAAAATATAAAAAAATTTCAGCAAAATATATTCGGTAGTTTTTTAAATAAAAATTAAAATAATAAGTATACCCATATCATATGAAGAGATGATGTGACCCACTTCAAAATGAAATATGGTATCCATCTTGTGCCAAAATCGTTATTTTTCAAGTTCTTTTTAATTTATATTTAGCGCTGTATCCGTCCTAAAACCGCTTTATTTTTACATAATTTCTGTGCATCTATATTCTGAAACAGTGCAATTACAATATATTTGAGTTTAAATGATCAATGCTATCCATCTTGTTGTTGTTCAGCCCCAGACCTTCCGACCTATCAGAAAGGTGTTGAAAACCCAGGCCGTCCGGCTCGTCAACAAGGACTTGAGCATCCATTTGGACGGCCGGGAAGGAGTTAGCCGAAACCAACTCCCAACTTCCCTGGCTTTCGTCCGACGGTCCAGCAACGTTTATTTTGAGAATCAAAAATTTACAGGAGAGTTTACATAATATGTTTCACATTTTGAAACAATATAAAGTTTAAACAGTGAAAGACACATTAAAACGGATTACAATAATTCTTGAACAATTGTTACTTCAACTGGTGCACAATGAGAAATAATACAACAAAAACAACAACGAAGACAAAAACAAAAACTAAACCAAACCAACTAAAACTAAACCAACCAAAAACAAAAACTAAACCAAGACAAACAGCAACAAACGGGGCACAAAGGTGTAAGAAAGGTATCAGAAAGGTGTAAGGTAACCGTTTGGACGGCCGGGAATGCCACCCAATTTCGACCGGAACCCAGTGGGGGAGGCATCCACAGGGACTGTACCCTCCTTCCCCTACCACCAACCTCTCGGAAGGACTTACAGACCCACATATTTAACATGATCGTACTCCGCATGAACACGGCGGCAGCGTGCAAACCCAGCGCGCAGACCACCGGGCCACCGCGCCCGAAATGTACCAACAGCACTCGGTGTTCCCAGGTGGTCACCCACCCAAGTACTAACCGCGTCCGATGCTGCTTGACTTCGGTGATCTAACGAGAACCGGTGTTTTCAGCACGGTAGGGCCGTTGGCTGCTATCCATCTTGTGTCAAAATCGTGCTTTTAAAATTCTTTTCAATTTATATTTAGTGTTGTATCCGTCTTAAAACCGCTTTATTTTTGCTTAATGTCTGTGCATCTATATTTCGAAACAACGCAATTACAATATATCTGAGTATAAGTGATCATCAAACTTCATTATTTCTACCACGAAGCCTAATTCTCACTAATAAAGAATGTAAACACATTATGCTGTAAGATGAGTTGTATAAGAATTGCTGAATTTCATTAACGTGAAATTATTTAGCTCTGGAGTCTGTAATATAGCTGATATGAATGAAACATTCTTTGATTTTACATGGCGAAGCAGACGATTTCATAGCAGATTTTTTCGAAGAAGTTTTAATCATTGAGTTAAATAACTTGTACCTCCATGGTTTTAAGTTTTTAAGTAAAATTAATTATTGTAGCATTTTGATGAATAAAATAAATGGACAAAAATGTATGAATGGAATTCTTACTGCTTTTTCATAGAAGAGTGCCAAGCGATTTATATTTCAATGACGTCATTTAAATAAAGTTAATTTTTTTTGATGAAATTTTGAGTTTTCAGATATAACAAATTATTGTAGTAATACGATAATTTTTAAAATATCACCGCTGAATGTATCGCATTTTAGAGATAAAATTGCATTGCAGTTGGAAAGTGTTTCATAATCAATGCTGTATGCATGATTGATCGTTCTTGTTTTTTTTTACATATGGACAAGTTTGAAAACTAATGTAATTGTTCGGCAAATGAGGTTTTTTACCACACATCCTATCTCCCATGCCTACGCCACTAATTATAATTATATATACGCCAAAAATATTAAATTCTACCCGAAATGGAATTAATATACTAAATTTGGATTTTATATCTGCTCCAGTTTTCGTGTTATTCTAAAAAAATGAGTATATTCCTATGGCAGGCCCAGCACGAGCTAGCTGAATGAAGTTTAAAGTCGAAAAAATGAAATATATCACAAAAGACAATAACATGCTAAACCTGGAATTTTTAGCTACTCCGGTTCTCGAGTTATTCATCAAACACGATCGCATTCCTAAGACGGACTCAAGACGGGCTAGCCCGATGAGGTTCAAATTATAAATTATGATAAACCCCAAAAGAAATTGATATACTAAATTTAGAATTTTTAGCTGCTGCGATTTACGAGTTATTCTCGAAAAATGAGTACATTATTACTATGTCGCGCCCAAGACGGGCGAATCTGATAAGGTTCAAAATCCAAAGAAATAAAATATACCCTAAAAAACAATGATATACTAAATTTAGATATTCTAGCTGCTACAGTTTTGGAGTCATTTTTAAAAAACGAGTACATTTTTTTGTTGGGACCGGAACGGGCTAGCCCGATTAGGTTTTAAATCCAATGAGCTTAGATATACCGCAAATGACAACGACATTCTAAACTTGAAACTTTTTGATACTCCGGCTTTAGAGTTATTCCACCAAAAAAGTGAATTTCTAAGGCGGGCCCAAAACGGGTTGGCCTGATACGGTTCAAAAACAAAGGAATTAAAATAATCCCCAAAAGATAAGGATGTACTAAATTTATATTTTCTAGTTTCCCTGATTTTCCAGGTATTCTAAAAAACGGGTCCATTCCTATGTCGGGTCCAGGACGGACTACTCCGATAAAGTCCAAATCCGGAGAAACTTAGATATATCCCAAAAGCCAACGACATGTTAAATTTGGAATTTTTAGCTACTTCGGTTCTCGAGTTATTTTTTCAAAAACGAATGCATTCTTCAGCGGATCCAAGACGGGCTAGCCCGACGAGGTTCAAAATCTAAATTAAAATTCATCCAAACGGAAATGATATACTAAATTTACATTTTTTAGCTACTCCTATTGATCGAGTTATTTTTTAAAAGCGAGTACATTTCTATGACGGGCCCAAGACGGGCTAATCCGATACGGTTCGAAATGCGATGAAATGTAATATACCCCAAAGGACAATGACATATTAAATTCATACATTCTAGATGCTCCGAATTTTTAGTTATTCTCAAAAAACGATATATTCCTTTTGTTGGGCTCAGAACGGGCTAGCCCGATAAGATTTTTTATTCAAAGAGTTAAAATATACAGCAAATGGCAAGGATATTCTAAACTTCGAAGTTTTAGATACACCTGCTCTTGAGTTATACTGCGAAAACGGGTGAGTTTCTAAGGCGGACCTAAGACGGGCTAACCCGGTATGGTTCAAAATTGAAAGAATTAAAATACACCCCAAAAGAAAACGATATATTAAATTTAGATTTCCAACGTTCTCTGATTTTCGAGTTATTTTTTAAAACCAGGTAAAGTCCTATGGCTGACCCAGGACGGGCTAGCCCGATAAGCTTCAAAATCGAAAGAATTGAAATGTACCACAAGAGGAAACGTCAGAACGAATTTCACTTTACTGTGATAAATGAACCTGATTATTTTGGACCTCAAAAGTTTGAACGATCACCAGATCAAGTTAAAAAAAATTTTAAAAATACGAATATATCCCTAGCTCAATCTCTCTGAAAATCAAATGACATTTTGTGTATACTACTTACAGTAATCACACCCAATTTCACACAAATTCTTCAGTTATTTCGAGAGATATAAGTTATTTCATTTGCAATAAATTCCCATTAGCTTCAATGTTAACTCCTCCGCTTTTAACCGCTTATTCGAGACCAGAGCCATCTGGCGGAGGCGGCTTTTCAGGAACATCTCCCAGCATTGGGAGGTATAGGCGGTCGGCACACTATTAGTTCTAGACACTGTACTTTGGCTGTAAGGTAAGCCGTAATGATGAATGTCAAGAGGATAGTTCTATAATTCACAACAATGATATGGTAAATCAACAAAACATCGCCCTTCAAATTGCGGTTTTCAATATGGAGCTGATTCCCGAAAATTGCACAATCCGGAATATTGAATATCTTCGCATGTAAAGATAGAAACGTCGTGAAAATTTGAATTTGGACTAATTTAGGGGTCTAGAATTTGTGGGTGACGTCAAAATTGGGTGTTACCATTGAAAATTTCAAAATTTGTGCGCGTTTAGATATGAAGACGGTCCCTTATGTAAATTTTACGCACATTAATTTGTAGAGGATGTTATTCCTAATCGAATGGTATCTTTCAATTTTCTCTACGAGGAACGATGCCCGATTAACAGAGAGTGGGTCGTTTTTTCTTTTTCCGCAGCTGTACATTCACAAATGCTACTAAATGGTATCCTAAAAGGACCTAAAACTACTCCGATCACTCAAAATACTTCAACGGATTAGATTTTGACAGGACCTATTTCGAACAACTGCCAGGAGAGTTATTCCAAATAACAAATAACCAAAATTATGAATCTTCACAGCATGTCGAAAATACACGATCAGCTGCAAAAATTCAGAGAAATTGAAGAAACTGCACCAACTCGGACATTCACTACTGAAAAATAAATGTGCAAAGATATTTTAAAGAAAACACATAGAAAGGGCAAAGGACGTTACGTAGTCAATTTGCCATTTAAAGACGCATCTACGATTATTTGTGAATCAAGAGATATAGAGGTTTTGAGATTTAAACAAGTTGAAAGAAAATTCTCAAGAAATTCGAAGTTTAGTGCAGAATAGTCAAGATGTATAAATGAATATATCAAACTGAATCATATGGAAGAAATCAAAAATACCCAAGAGGATTTCAAAAATCATGGAAATGATTATAAACCAAATTATCTTCCTGGTCATGTAGTGATTAAAGAAAATTATTCATCTACGAAACTTCCTGTGGTATTTGGTGCCTCCCAGAAAACTTCGACAGGAGTATCATTAAATCAGGCCCGGCTCTAGGTTTTTTACCGCCCCAAGCAGAAAGCAATTTGGCCGCCCCCTCCAATATTAATAAATTTTGTTATTAAAAACTTTTATTTAACTGGTCCTGAATGATGCGTGCGTGCGTGTGTGTCTGTCTGTTCCAACTTCTTTGATGGCATTTTAACATACTTTCCTACGTCCTAAAGAGCTGAAATTTGGTACACAGTGCAGTCTAGTAGAACATTTTAATTTATTAACGTTTGTTACATCATCAAAAATCGAAATAAGAAAATCGAAATTATCGAAATAAGAAAATTGAAGATCTTGGCCTTCGAGAAAATTAAGAGGCCCTCTGACAGTTATTGGTTTGTACACCAAATATATTTTGATTTGACTAATTTTTTTATACATATACCGTAGCATATGGAAAAGTAAAATGCTCAATGAGAACTTTTAAACAATGGTATTCATTCATTTCCTGTTAAAAGTAATTTCAAAATGGGTACTAACTAAGATTGTAGTACTAAGATTGAGTGTATTTAATTTTTTTATGATTTTTTTTTGATTCAAATAAAAAATGCAAATTATCTCGAAACGTCCTATATAAATGATGATATTCGCTTGAAAATGCAATTAAAATATGTAATTTTGCAACATTTTTAAACTTTATACTTTTCATGTTCATCCTAGTTTTGATTTTAAATGTTCAAAAATTGATGGCTTTCTTCTATCCCATTTACCCTTAAATTAATGAGTCTCTGATATTTATTGATTGAATTAGTATTATCGAATTGTATTCTATTTTATTGATTTGTTATAGAGATATCATTACCAAAGACAAAGGTGATTCTTTCAGGAATCTATCTGGTTGGGGGGGGGGGGGGCGAAGTTCCTTCTGGAAACATCCTCCCATCCACCTCCGGAGAGATTTTATGTCACCGTACCAAATGCTAATAAATTCAGAAACTCACAGAATACTTTTTGTGGAAAAATTTGCCGCATTTTAACCTAGTTTCCACTTCTTAGGTGGACAGCATTTAGATCATTATTAGAATTTTATTTTGTGATTGATAATTTTCAGAATGAAATTTTGTAGCTATAATTCAATTTACATTATTTTTAAAGTTTTTCAACTTTTTGTTTAGCCGAAGCAAGTTTTTCTTGCAATATTTGAATAGGTATTTGCTATATATCAGAAGTACCACAGTACTAGGGGTAGATATATTTTCATTTTATTTTCATTATATTCTTTTGATATTACTTTATAATACTTTGCATCCTCATTTCAATAATTAGCCACAAGCTGGTGTAACAGAATATTTTATATTCATGTTTGATTTTTTTGTGTTTTTGATCCACTTTGTCTTTTCTTCTACGTCGGGCCATTTACATTATTTCTGTAATACACTTTACAGTTATGTAAACAGAAACGTAGAATCAGCATTAATGAAACATGTATGGCCCTTGATAACGTACATGGTTTCAGAAATGCTTTTCATATTCATTTTATTCCTTTTATAATCACTAGATTCCATTTATTCAATTTCCAAACTTCTTGCATAGCTCATCGTGCTACACTAGGCATCTGATTTGCAAAAACCTTCAGTTTACAAGCAATTTTCATTGGTATTTCTCGGGTAAATATATTACAAGTAATCATAAAAATCTTCAATTAAATAGTAATTACTTCTATATATGTGTATATATAATAATTACTACTATTAGTAGTTAAAATTATATTAGATAACTTGTTCCCTTTGAGGTTCCATTTCTCTCCCCCCCCCCCCCCAGACAAAAGTTCCTGAAAAAAAAAACCACTGCGCAGATCATTAAAAAAATGGTTGATTAGTATTCAAGGACGCTCAACATTGGTAAATTTATCAAAATCCGAGCGTCCGGTTTTTACCCCATCACAATACTTCTTTTCCTTTCCTATGTGTTGCAGAAAAAGAAATTATATATGTAAAGGATATTTTTGTAATTCTTGTTATCATATTTATTTTACTTCCCTCGCTAAATAGAAGTAAGCATTCGAACATATCTTTTTCAGAGATCTATAAGTTTTGAAGGGACTGGTTACAAAACTCAAAATAAATACTCTTTAGTTTTTTGTTGTTAATCGGTCTTTCAGTTAGTTTATTGCTAAATCGAGGTACCCTGCTGTTCTCAGAAACTAATGAATAAATGAAGTCAGATTTTGAACATAGTTAGGCTGTTACTCGATCCAGTGAATAACGTCACGATTTTTTTTTTTTTTTTTGCACTAGTCATTCACAATTTGAGCATATGTCGTTTTAGCAACATTATAATACGACTACTCAACGGATTGAAATAAAATTTTGTGCGAATATGTCGTGTTATATGCTTGAAAAAATATTCTGCGAGAACATTTCTGTGCATCACACTGCAAGCATTAAAATTAAATATATAAAAAATATTATAAGGAAAGTGCATGCTTAAAATGCAAAATTTAAAAGTTTCAATTAAATAGTAACATAATTTCAATTATACTCAACAGTTGAAATAATTTAGAAAGTTCAAGAAATTTACAATATTTGTTTTTCATTTTTATTTACCAGAAAGAATGAAAATTCTTTGAGAGTTCATAATTTTTTTTCTATGATTTAAAATGGAAAAATAAAAATTAGAAAGATTAGAGCTCTGCATGTGAGACAGTTGGTTTAGAAAATAAATTTTGATTGATTTCCAATTAATTTTAAAAACTAAGTTATTTCTTATTAACTTTTATTGTAAGTACTCAAATACCAAACAATGTTATATTCTATAGGATTCTTACTCCGTAACTTAAACGCAAAATATAATGTATGTAATAATGATATTTTTATGATCCAATATAATTCGTTTATAGTTTTCGAGTTTATAAGTTAACGAGGGTTTTAAAGCGGCAAGATGTCGATATAATTCGTTTATAGTTTTCGAATTTATAAGATAGCAAGGGTTTTAAAGCGGCAAGATGTGAATCTGTTGAATATGGTCATTGTTTAAAAAAATTTCCTCATTCAAATCACATTAGTTACTTTTCAAATTAAACGAAGCTTTAGCTGAAATCCTGATAACTAAAAATTTGAATAATTCGAAAAAGTAAAAATTTCCCGTAAATTGCATAATTAATATTAGTACATACTTTTATTTTAAGAAAGAATAAATACAGTATTAGGTAGGGAAAACGCACACAGAAAAAGAAATCTAAAAATTGAGCAAAACGAGGAAACAATTTCTAAGAACTTTCAAGGAGCTAAATTTAGTATAACACCCTAAGAGCAAACAAACAGTATTACACTGATCCGTGTGAAAAATTTAAAATACCTTTTAGCTAAAAGGTGACTCAACTAGATGCTGTATATAAATTGTTATAATTAAAACTATTACGATCTTTAAATTAAAGACTATACCGATTTTACACCTGGGATTTAGAATAATCTGGATCCGCATGATGAGGATCTACTATGTTATAGATACGTTAATAGAAACAAATTTAAACAATCATAAAATAATTATATCTTATTTACCTTACATTTTATAATTACACAAAATACTAGATGGATATTTTAGATAATGTCAAGTTCAACTGTATAACATTTAGAAAGAAATACGAATGCGGCAAGAAAAATGACATTTGACTTTCTCACCGAAACGTACGACTAAACTGATGCAACCCAGAACAAAATGATTAATAAACACATGTTTCATAGCCGATGGGATTGTTTGGGGTGTGTATGTACCATAAATCCTACAATGGTTCACCGATGTTTCAAAGATGTCTTTTGAGACCTGTCCTTGTCCAGTTTTCTAATTACTTCCAATGCGGACACCTGTTTTGGCATATATGTGAAAGAAGTCCTTTATTTATGAGTCTGAGTGATGGGGGAGATGATTTCCGGATTTGGAGAGTAGAAGAGTGATTAACAAGGATGGGTATCCTGGCACGGCAATTCTTGGATTAACCAAAGAGCTAGAATTACACCTCGAAGGGAGGAACCCCATCGTTTCAAGCAATGTGCCCTCTCTCATCGGATTTTTTCATGGAATATTTAACAAAAACCAGTTTCACATAAAAGCTTTTTCACTTCACAGATAATGGTTAATATGCCGCCCTAGACGTGCTGTTGATAGTTGTACTGGACTCCCGGTGCTCTAAAGTAATTAGCGGTTACTTGCGTTGCAAGATAAACGATTGGGGTGACATACTAAGCCATCCAATTTTTGCCCTCTGGTCCTCTTTTTCCAAGGGGAGAATGAATGATAGCCGTTTTCACTCTTTTATCTGGGAACAAATTTTTAACATTTATTCAGTGTTTTGTTATACTTTTTATCTCACACAACTGTATTTGTAAATGCGGTTGCACGCGCCCCAGAATTTTTTTTCATGTAATACCTTGTTGACTAAAATGCCGCCCTTAAAATGTGCCGCCCCAAGCATGTGCTTGTTTTGCTGGTGCCTTAAGCCGGCCCTGCATTAAATGATTATCCAAATTTGATTATTTCTGCAACGAAGCCTATTTTTCACTTATGTAAAATGTAAACAGCAAAATATGTAGAATGAGTTGTATTAGAATTGCTGTATTTCTTTAACACAAAATAATTTAGCTCATGGAGTCTGCATTCCTAACAGCATTTATTTTCACAGTGACGTAAAATTTAAGTCACACTGTGACTTTGGGACGTCGCAGTACGTCTCGGCAATGTCATATTGAGGTCACAGCGAAGTCATTTTGGTCATTTTCATGGTCGTTTGTGACGTCGCATATTAACTTGTTTGTGACGTCATATTGTAATTGCCGTTGTAATGTCGTCGCATTGTTACGTGTTAATTAAATTGTGGAAACGTTACAGAATATAGTCACAATGAAGTTACAAAGTTACTAATACGTAACGTCGCATAGAAGTCGCAAATATGATGTCACAATATGACTCAGGTGTCACGTGTCTACAACGTCACTGTCACACATGTGACGATCTTTGCTGTGAGGGATGGCTGATATGAATGCAATATTAATTGATTTTATAAAGAGAAGGACGATTTTTTTCGATGAAGTTTTAAACATAGAGTTTAATTACTTGTAGCTCCATGGTCTTAATTTTTAAATAAAATAAATTATTTTAGTATTGTGATGAATGAAATGAATGGGAGAAAGTTAAGAATGAAATGCTGTTTTTATAGAGAGATCCAGGCGTGTTATTTTTTCTATGACGTCATTTGAATTAATTTCAGTTGCTTTCAATGAAGTTTTCAAATATAATAAATTATCGTAGTATTATGATAGTTTTAAAAATATTACCGTGGAATGTATCGCATTTTAGAGATATTTAAACCAGGCAATTTATATTTCAATGCCGTCATTTGAATGAAGTTCATTTTTTTCAATGAAGGTTTAAGTTTTCAAATATAATAAATTAATGTAGTATTGTGATAAGTTTTAAAATATTACCGAGAAATGTATTGCATTTCAGACTTTTTTAAATAAAATTGCATTGAAGTTGGAAAGTGTTTCATAATCAATGCTTTAAGCATGATTGATCTTTCTTGTTGAATTTTAAATTCGCTTAAATATTTGAAAAATTAGGTCCCATAGGGTTCAATGTATTTCATTTTTTCAACCCGGGTTCAATCCAAAAGTAACCGAGTGATATTATTCATTTATATTTCCATAGGTTCCACAGACCGTCTGAACAACATACTAAAATTTAATTTTGATAAAGTCATTTTTGCGGCAGGTATCATGCTAACGGACAGACAGACAGACAGAATGAACAAAGTTATAAACACTTTTCAACTATGTTGTAAAGTGTTAAAAATGTGGTTTACAAGCAAGCACTGCGGTGTCATTTAATTTGTTACCATTTGCATTGTTGCCTAGCGTTTACGACAAATTTTAGTTTTCTTTTCAAACTGTACATACTTCAAACTGTACATATTAACTGTACATCAATTGTGGACACCTAATAATCACATTCCGAGACGCTGCCCACCAGGGCCTACTAGCTGCGAAAGGCGAACAATGTATAAGATTCACGGCCCTATATGTTCCGGTGTAATTTTTACCAGAGTTTTGCATTGTAAATCCCGAGAAACGTCGGGTAATCGCTGCTAGTGTACTATATAATATAACGCTTCAAAGCAATTTTCTTTAGCACTACTTGTTTTATCTCAATTGTATGAGAATCCAAAAATTTAAAATTTTCAGGATTACCAGTAATTTTATAAGCAGTCGCGGTATTGTTAAAGGCTTGTTTGCACGGTTTTTGGGTAACTTTCTTCTTTTTTTTTATTCATGCTAAAAGCATCTGAAGTTTTTCTTTCAACACTTAGTATAGGACAGGATCCAATGAATGTAGCAGGACATTGAGTACAAGAAACTTTACTCGAAGAGTCATGCATCTTTACATGTGGCACTAAACTTCGCTTCTTCGTAAAACTTCTCGTGCAAGTAAGGCACACCCAAGAATGATAAAATATGAGACTTTTGTATAAACACACTATTTTCCTTAGCAATATAATACATTTCCATCACTTATTTAAAGTAATCATAGGTTCCTTATGCCATTCCGATAGAAATCATACCAAAACTGTTAATAAATACTAAGTAATAACTCTTCATAAATACTATGAGCACGTTTCACAGGCCCTAATCTCTTTAGCATACATCCCCATGCCACACATAAGTGTTAAATCAGGTTTCCGACATAGTGAAAGCCAGCACTATGTCTAATATTTACTCCATTAACTCATATACATACCCTTCACTTTCTTGCATAACAGATATATTTCAGCCTAGATAATCCCATTTTGTCACTATAACAGATATAAATTTATAATTTTTGATTCAAAAACCTTACAAAAAGCATTTAACACAATAATTACGATCAAGAGTTACATGCATTTTGAAGATTCAGATTAATTTCCAGAGTCCTTATGTCACTAAAATTATGGCTACTATTCTATTTATTTCTGCGGCAGAGGCGGAGCAATACGGAGCAAGGAGCAAAATCGCCACCGGGAGGGATTTCGTAATCCTGGACGGGGGGGTATTTTTGCAAAATGGGAAATTTTTTTGCGTTTTCATGGTTTAGAAACATTTTTGATGGTGGTAACGATATCGTGATCTTGTACGAGGGTGTTGTTTTTTCGCTGAATGAGTTTTTTAATGAGGTAAAGGGGTATATAGAAACATAGAAATAGAGCAGAACCACCAGCCCCACCTAGCGGCCAAAAGGGGGACTACACAAGATGATACTTGTTTAGTGCGACATAGGAAGATGTATGACTCTTCGAGTCATTCATCGAGTCATTCAAAGGACATTCATTATCTGATTACTTATGCCATGTATTTTAAAATTTTTAGTATTTCTGTACAATTTAATAGTATTAATCATATATACTTATCTTGTATTAATAGACAAAATTTTAAGCTTTTGAACCATAATGTTTATACTCAAATTACATGTAAACTTAAACTCTGTGCTTATACTAAAATTTTAATCTTTTAAAGCTAATGTGTTAAATATAAAATATGCTTATACTTAAAATTTAAATTTGACTTGAATTTCATGATTATACCAATATTTAAAATTCATATGATAACTTGACAGTTATGCTCAATCTCAAAAATTTTTAAACATTACTGTCTTTAGTATTTTCCCTTAAATAATTATCCAATTTTTATGGAAATTTAAATTTAAACTTTTTAATCCCTATACTTAAATATTGAAATGATATTGTATGTGAATTTCTACTTGAAGTAACTGTTGATCTTGCAATGTAGTTTACTATACATAATTGTTTTTCAATGTTGTGAGTATTTATGCCTTTAACTTAAAATTTTGTAATGATGTGAATTTTTAATTTTTCTTCACTATGTTTTGGTAGGATACTGGGGCCATGGCATTTATTAACATACCTTGGTTTCTCAGAGTAAGTTTTGTTGCATATGCATTGAGACTTAGGGATTGGCATGCGGGAGCCGATTGTTGGAAAAACGAATGTAAATATCGCGATTTACGTTTCCCTTGAACGGGAGTTCATGCAAATTTCTTGAGAATGACTCTTTTCGTTCTCGGGCGTGAACCGTGACGTTTTTTCCGCAAGCTGTTTCTTGCAAATCTAATTCTCAATGCGTGCGCATCTCATTTGCATATCCGGGGGCGTTTCCAGAACGATCCCATTTTCGGATATATAAAGCAGAACTTTCTTGAAGCAAATCGAATCATTCATAAATTAAAGTACAAAAAATCCCCTGGAATTGATAAGATCTCTAATAGGGCCCTTAAGGCCCTCCCCCTTAACATTATTTTTTATATAGTTTTAATGATTAACGCTATTCTTAAATTCTGCCACTTTCCCTCCTGCTGGAAGACTGCTGTTGTTATACCGTGTTTAAAGCCCGGTGCTGACCCCTCTAACCCTGTGTCCTACCGCCCCATCTCCCTCCTCCCTTCTCTCAGTAAAATCACCGAAAGGATAATTCAAACTAGGCTTTACAAATTCATCAGCGACAAAGATATTATTATCCCGGAGCAATTTGGATTCCGTCCCTTGCATTCCACCACCCATCAGCTCCTCAGAGTAGTTGAATTCACTGCAAATGCAATCAAAAATAAAAATCAAGTAGGTGCCCTTCTGCTGGATGTCGAAAAAGCATTCGACAAGACGTGGACCGCCGGAATTATCTATAAATTAATCCAACTTAACTTCCCCCCCCCCCTTCATAAAAATTTTAAACTCTTATCTTCTAAACAGGTCATTCCACGTACGTACCCTTAATACCCTCTCAGATATCAAACCCATCCAGGCAGGAGTACCTCAAGGATCCATCCTAGGGCCCCTTCTTTTTAATCTTTATGTAAACGATATCCCCCGCTCCCCCAACACCGCCATTTGCTTATATGCAGATGACACCTGCATAATTTCCTCCAATAAAAACATAAATTATCTTCACTCCCAGTTGCAAAGTCATATAAACATACTTCTCTAAAGAACTTGATGTCAGTAATAAAATTCTTCTATACAAGACCATAATGCAGCCGATTCTTTTATATGCATGCCCAATTTGGGGGTATGCATGTAAAACGAATATTCAAAAACTTCAAACTGAGCAAAACCGCATCCTTCGTATCATCCGTAAAGCTCCTCGTTACCTGCGCAATGATATCATCCACAAAGATTACAAAATTAAAACTATTAAACAGGCTATCAAAAAACAAACAAAAAAATTTTTTAGAGACATACCAAAAATCCCTAATGAATCCTTGTTTAATCTTCAGGATTATGACCCTCGGGCGAACAGAAAGCGTCCCCGTGCAGTCTTGTATGAACCTCCTTAGGCTTTGTTTTTAACTCTCGCATTCCCAGTCTGCTTATTGTGCAAACCTCTTGTAAAAATTTTTCATATTCATGCATCTATTTCACAATCTCTTCCCCCCCCCCCCTTAATTATATATTCTCTTAACGCAGCTTGTTGTATCTCAACTAGCAGCTAGATGGCAGCACTGCTGCAACCTTGTTTTCACTCCCCTTCCAACAAGGAAGGACTGGACAATGCTGTCCTTTTTTGAACGAATCAGATTACTTTGCTCAAATGATTATAAGTGTACATACATTATCCACAGATTGGAGGTGGAAGCCCTCGGGCTAGGTACTCCTGCACGTGATCAACATCTCCTCGACAAGCAAATCTGACCAAGACCAGATCGGCAGATTGAAGGATCTCAGGTAGATCGCAGATACGATCGATTGGCAGACGATCGCTTACATACATACATACGATAATGATAAGACGGTGACGTTCTTAGTCGGTATGTACGTTACGCGTGTTAAAGTCAGATGTATTTAGTTAAATAACATAGACTTGTCTTCTTTAATATGACGGCTATTTGTAACGAGTTTTAAGTTACGTGCAGATTCATAGTGTTAAGTCATTAAATTTTACTTACGCTGAATTGTGTGGAGTCACAATAGAGTTTACCGGTGCTTTGACCAATGGAATTTTTGGTCAAGTGTGATACCGACAATAGTGGCTTCAAATGCAGGCAAGTGATTGAGGTAGTATGAGTATTTTATTACTACAAATGCTTCAGGAAAGTTCTGCTGATTACTAAAATTCTATACGAGCTTATGAGCTCCATTGTACAAAGTATTGTTTATTACCGGCATAGTATTTAACAATATGCGTAATTTGCCTGACGTGATTTATTATTCACAAAATAAAGTGAACTGAGTTTTCCTTTTAATCTGCTTCGCACTTATTTCATTGCGCAACAACGTTTATCAAGGTTTTTCTCTGCATTATCTTTGCTATGCTAAATTGTTCTATTTGGGTTTGAATTCCAAAATGTTGATATATTTTGATATAGTCGAACACGATTGAACAGGGTTGGAAGACTTGAAACGCGGAGAGAGAATTCATCGCATGCTCATTAAAACGTACAGCGCATGCGCGTGGATGGCTCTTACAACATACGCGTATTATAGTTTTTACAGCGCATGTGCGTAGCAGTTCTAACAGGGCATGCGCGAAGAGCGATCTTACAGCCATGCGCGAGGATCTATTTTACAGCGCATGCGCGTGGAGTGCTCTTACAGAACATACACGTGGTGGTTCTTCTAACAAGGCATGTGCGTAGAGGCTCTTATAGTGTATGAACATAAGTATACTTTTGGAGCATCTTCATTTCACATCTTCGTCCCGTACGTGACCTCCTGCTGCACGGTTGGATTTTCTCTCCCTCCTGCATACGAGCACTCTCCCACGTGGACCGTTCTTCTACAGCGTGGCACCGTTTCTCACCGCGTGTTCACTCTTCTTGACTGCTTTGGACTACACTCCTGCCGGACATGGCGTCCACCGCCTCTGTTCATACCACTGGTTTGGCGATACCACCTGATATTAATATCTTAATTGACAAATTTCGAACTTTGCCACTTCCATCTACCTCTGAGCATGGTGACCTTGCCCTGATGACGAACTACAGACAGATTGGTGACTTCCTCCTTTATGAGTACCGCAAGATCTCCGGCGGCCTCTCTCAGCTCTCCATGGACGAATACCTGGGTATGTGTAACTCTTTATCCTCTCATTTTGAGCTCTCAGGATCATTTGACGAAAATACCCCCTTTAAATATGAAATTGACCAGTTTATTGAGCGCTCGAGCCTAACTCAGCGCAAGGTTAAAGATTATAGAGAAAACTGTAATACTGTTAGTAACACCAATGATAACTTATTTAACTCTAATTGTGAGATTAATTCAACTCTTAATAATAATAGTAGCAAAGATTGCAGTAACAGAAATGACAATAATAACCTTAATGTTAATGCTAACTGTATTGATAACAGCAACCTTAATGTCAATGCTTACTCCAATGTAAACAATAAGCCAAATACTAATTCAAATCTCAATGATAATAATAATAAAAATTACCTGAAAGTAAATAATGTTAATGAAGCACAAGTAGATTTGGAAGAATTCAGACAACCCAAAAAATTCTGTCGTATGGCCACAATTCAGAGCAACCATACAAATGTTATCGAAACTGCACGGAATCCCTTCGACTTGCCCGACATGGACACCTCGCCCCCCCCCCCCCCCGGAAAATATTTCCACTGCCGAAAGCGGCTCTAATTTAAACATTAACTTAAACAACGCTGAGGAAACCCCTTTAATCAATTCATATAAGCCTGAGCCCTTTTTTGTGAACTGCCCTAACAACTGGAGGGAATTAATTAAACTCCTTAACACCAAAACTTCTACCAACGTCAAAGCGCAGTTGGCTGGCGAGCTAATCAAAATCCTTCCCCTCAATCTCGATGACTACAGGATAGTTCAACGATTTTTATCAGACAGCAACCTCGAATTCCATTCAATCAATATCAAGGCTGAGCGCCCCATCAAAATTCTTCTAAAAGGTCTCCCCACAAATTCATCAATCGACGAAATTAGAGCAGAGTTACAATTATTAGGTTACAGTGTCCACCGAATTACGCAGCTCCGTGACCTCAAAAATCAGGCCCCCCTCCCCATCTTTCTTACATACTTGAACCCAACCAATAATTGGGAAACGATCAGAGATAGGACTACGCTATTAGATATGACAATTAGAGTCACCAGCTTCGAATCTCGAAGCATAAAGATGTGCTACCGCTGTCAGCGCTTTGGACATTCAAGTGAGTGCTGTCGGCTTCCTGCCAGATGCCTGAAATGTGGCTTAGGACATTTGACTAGGGAGTGCGTTAAATCGCGTGACACCCCGGCACAGTGCGCCAACTGCAAAGGACCTCACCCAGCAAACTTTAGACTCTGCCCTGCAAACCCCCAAAACAAATACCTCAACCTAAATACTAATACCCAACCTGCTCCCCCCCCCCCGTTACAATCAAAATGCTTATCAGCCCTCAAACTTTCCCCGCCTCCCCACCGTCGAGCCTAACAAAAATGATGCCACTCTAAATCAATCCAACCCAACCCTAAACCAAAATCCCAAACCCATTAACCATACTGACAAAAGAACGTTTGCCGAAATCACCACGGATAAGGAACCTGTTAAAAATAGCGATAACTCAACTCCCCCCCCCCCCCCGCGCTCATCCCCCGAACCCAACTCATAGCCAACGCACGCAAGCAGACTCAACAGCAAATCTCAGTACATTCATACATCACTCCTGCCCCCCCCCCCAAAGCGTCGAGTCCCAAGAATCACCCGCTTCCTCAATGCCACAAATCTCAGACTTTGTCAAACTTGTACAGGAAATTAACAAAATGTTCACAGATCTCAATATTAATTTTTCTAAAATCAAAACCTTCATCAATCAGATTGTAGATACCATTAACAAACCGATCAACCCCTTGGACAAGTTACTGAACTTAATAACTGCCCTCGGAGAGGTGTTTAGCACAGCCCCCCCCCCCCATCATGGGGAGTAAAAACTTCGATTCCCTTCGGATCTTGTCTTGGAACGCCAATGGCCTCCGCGGCAAGATCACCGAGCTTCGTCACTTTGCGCACAAACATCAAATAGACATCATCTTAATCCAAGAAATTAGACCTGGTCCTCGCCCCCCCCCCCTCAAAATTGCAAATTATTATAAATACTCCGCCCTTCGCTCCCATTCTTCCTCCCAGTCCACCTCTGGTGGTGTCTCTGTGTACATTAAAAATAACTTACCGCACTACGAACTTAACCCCATCAACACCACTGTTATCGAGAACAAAATGATTCAGCTTACCCTCCCTAACTATCCTCCCATTACTATAGGCTCCATTTATATTAAACCTAGCCAAAGAACTGACATCACCCCTGATCTTAGCAGCATCTGTAGTGTTAACCATAGAACGATTTTGCTCGGGGACTTCAATGCCCATAGCCCTAACTGGAACTGCCGACATCGGAACAGGTACGGAATTGCTCTACAAAACTTCATCAACTCCAGTGGTATTCACCTGACTGTGCCCTCTGCCCCGACCCATTACTCCCATTCTCCTTACCCCTCCACCATCGACCTCGGGCTTCTCAAAAATATTCATCTACCCTATTCCCTGGAAACTATAAACGACCTAAATTCTGACCACCTTCCCATCCTCCTCACCTTACAGCTAAACTCCCTCCTCCCTATCTCTAGTCTCCCCTCTGTAATTAATTGGGAAAATTTTAAAGCCAACCTTCGGAACACCACCCACCTCATCCCTAAAATTAACTGTACTACTGACATCGATGCATCCGCCCTTAATATCACAGAAGAAATCCAAAGATCCCTCTCCAAAGCTTCCTCCTACCGCCCCCCCCCCCGCTTTAACTCTCTCCCTGTTAACATTCAAAACCAAATTACCCACCGTAACTTTGTCCGCCGGCTCTGGCAAGCCACTAGAGACCCTCGTATGAAAATCCAGCTAAACGCCATTAATAGAAAACTCAGAAATAATATCTATAAACACTCCCAGAACAATTGGAAAGCATATATCGAGTCCCTTTCTCCCACGGATCGCACTCTTTGGAAAGAGATCAAAAGAGTTAAGAAACCGTATGCACAGCTCCCCCCCCCTCCAGTTGCCCGCCGGTCCTGCCTATTCAGAAAGGGACAAAGCAAATGCAATCGCGAATTGCTATGAGAAGCAATTCGCGATTGATATCCCTAACAATACCTTTCACGAAGATGTTATCCAAACTGTTAACAGCTTTCTCTCCTCCCCCCCCCCCCAGCCTGTCCCACCCACTTCCGTCGACGAAATCATCGCTATCATCCACAAACTCCGTAACAAAAAAAGCCCCCGGTATTGACAAGATATCTAACAAGGCCCTTAAATCCCTCCCTCTTAACATCGTATTTTATATTGTCCTTCTGATTAATTCCATTCTGTCGCATCGCCACTTCCCCGCCTGTTGGAAAACCGCCATTGTTATCCCCATCCTCAAACCCGGTTCTGACCCGACCAACCCTGTTTCGTATCGCCCCATCTCCCTCCTCCCCTCTCTTAGTAAAATCGCTGAAAAAGTAATTCAAAACCGCCTTTGCAATTTCATCAACAACCACGATACCATAATCCCCGAGCAACATGGTTTCCGGCCGCAGCACTCCACTACCCACCAACTGCTTCGTCTGGTCGAATTTACCGCGGATGGTCTCAATAATAAAACATCGGTAGGAGCTCTGCTACTGGACATAGAGAAAGCATTTGACAAGACGTGGATTCCTGGGATCATTTATAAACTAATTCAATATAAAATCCCCCCCCCCTATATCCAAATCATCCATTCATACCTCAAAAATAGAAAATTTCAAGTCCGCACGTTAAACACCCTTTCTGACATCAAAAATATTCAAGCCGGAGTACCACAAGGCTCCATCCTTGGCCCCTTACTCTTTAACTTATACATTAACGACATCCCCCGCTCCCCCAATACCACCATTTGTCTTTACGCAGATGACACGTGCATAATTTCCAAACATAAAAATACAAATTTCCTTCACGCTCAGCTGCAAACCCATATCAACTCTTTAGAAGACTACTACAAAAACTGGAAAATTAGAATTAACACCGCGAAATCC
Source organism: Amaurobius ferox (assembly GCA_951213105.1). Lineage (NCBI taxonomy): Eukaryota > Metazoa > Arthropoda > Arachnida > Araneae > Amaurobiidae > Amaurobius > Amaurobius ferox. The sequence goes on from OX578145.1 coordinate 146,553,311, forward strand.
CAAGCTGTTTTCCTTTCTGGCACTCGTATCCCCCCCCCCCCTTTAATGATCAATAATCAGCCTGTTCCCTTCACACGTACTGCCAAGTACCTCGGCGTCCACTTGGATAGCCGACTTACTTGGAGTACGCACTTGAACTATGTGGTCAAAAAATCAAGAAAACTCATCGGCACACTCAACCATCTCCTCTTTTCGGAACACCTTGATTTAAATAATAAAATTTTACTGTACAAAAGCATCATCCAACCTATCCTCTTGTACGCATGTCCCATCTGGGGCTATGCATGCAAGACCAACATTCAAAAAATACAAATCGAACAAAACAGAGTTTTAAGAATTATTCGTAAAGCCCCCCGTTATCTCCGCAACGACATTATAAGGAAAGATTTCAAAATAAAAACGATTAAACAAATTATTAAAAAGCAGTCTTCCAAATTTTTCAATAATATTCACAGCATTAAAAATGAATCCCTTTTCAACCTCACTGACTACGACCCACGGGCCAATCGGAAGAGACCCCGTGCAGTTCTTTTTGACCCGCCTTAAGCGTTGTAAATTCACTTTCTTCCAGATCTGCTTATTGTGCGCCTATACTTAGATATTTTATCACATCCCACACCTTGTCAATTTCTCATTCTCCCACCTCTCATAGATGGCAGCACTGCTGCACTTAAATTTTCTCTCCCTTCCACTAAGGAAGGCATGGACAATGCTGTCCAACGTCAATTATGCTCAGATCCTATTGCTCAAATGATGATAATGATTACATACCAAATCCACAGATCGGAGGTTAAAGCCCCAGGGCTAGGAACTCCTGCACGGCTACAACATTCCTCGACCATATACTTTTGGAGTGCATGGAAGCTCTTACAGAGAATGCGCGTTGAAAATTGAATTGCGCGTGGGAGGTCTAACAGCATAAGCATATGGTTGAAAAGTGCATCTTAGCGAATGCGCATTGCAGCTCAAAATCTTTACAGCAGACGCACGTTGTAGCTCAGAGCATGCGTATAAACGGCTCTTGCAACGCATGCGTGTGGAGGTTCTTCCTGTACAAAAGCATTAAGGATTGAACTTCAAACGCGCGTGGAGGGTCCTACAGCGCATGCGCGCGGCATTTCTTACTGAACATGCGCGTGAATGCTAACAGAGGATACGCGTTAAACATATTACATCGCAAGCTGGTTGTGAGTCTAACTGTGCATGTGCGTGGTAGTCAGTAGCGGCTCGTCAATAAGTGCTGCAGAGCTGCAGCACCCCCTGTAATTTATTTCAAAATATATAGTTTTATTTATTCAACGCACTTGTATAATTTTACCGCATCGAGTTGGCACTTGGCAGCGAACGAATGCAGAGCGATGTTCATAAACAAATTTTTACGACCGCAACGTAAGTGGGAAGATCAATTTCCGTACGAATGTTCTCAAAGCGTGTGGGAAAAGTGTCTTTCGAGCTGCAAAACTCACAGCTCATTTTCTCCGCTAAAAGGGTTGGTGCGCATGCTCAGAGTGGTGCGTACGGGGGCAGGGATTATCCGTCGTCATGATCGCGGCGTGCTGCATCCGATGCAGCTCAATCTAGAGCTTTATTTGTAAGGCACGTGTTTGAATTCCTGTTTACGAGTCAGAAACTGTTCGCTTATGTTGTTTGTTTGTGTCTTTTGGAATAAATGACCGTTTAATTAATGTCTGTGTGTTTAAAAGATAATTCAACGATGAGTGTGTTGTCTTTGCAGAAAATTGTTTTTTCAAGATTATCTTTGACTGAGAAAATTTGCATTAAAAGTAATGGTCGTCCTCTGCCGGACTTAAAAATTATTCAGACATCGTCAAGCAGAAAGTGTGCGTACCAAAGAAAATTTAATCGAGACATTTATGCTAAATACGACTGGTTATGCGGTTGTGACTCAAGAAATACGCTGTTTTGTTTCCCATGCTTGCTTTACGGTGGGGATTCTGCTTGGACAAAACAGGGGGTAAAGGACTTATGTCACCTACCTGAAAAACTGAAAAGCAGCTCTGTGAGACATATAAGAAATGTCATTGATTTGGCTATGCTTGGGAAAATAAATATCGCTACCCAATTAAGCGAAGGATATAGGTTAAGCATAGTCAAGTACAACGAGGAAGTGAAAAAAAACAGAGAGATACTCTCAAAAATAATAGACTGCATTAAGTTTTGTGGAAAGTTTGAACTACCATTACGTGGCCACGACGAAAGTTCTGAATCTGCTAACCCTGGAGTTTTTCGAGGATTACTAGAATTTGCTGGCAAGCTTGATGGAAACTTGAAATCTCATTTTGAAACAGCCTCTGTGTTCAAAGGAAACTCAAAGACAATTCAAAATGAGTTATTGGATTGTATTTTTAAAGTTTGCCAAACTGAAATAATGGATGAAATCAGTCGTGCAAAATTTCTAGCTGTCATGGCAGATGACACGACAGATGTTTCTGAGAAAACTCAGGAAGTAATTGTGTTTCGCTACGAAAACGAAGGCGAAGTGTATGAAAGATTTTGGGGATTTTACAACCCCCAATCACAAGATGCAAAGGGTTTGTCACAGTATATTTTGGAACAACTGAATGTGGTATTGAAAGATGACTTTGAGAAGCTTATAGCTCAAACTTATGATGGTGCTGCTGTAATGAGTGGAGAAAAGAGTGGATTACAAACCATAATTAAAGAAATTTACAGTAATGCCCACTTTATTCACTGTTATGCACATCAGCTGAATTTAATTATGGAAAAAGCAACATCTCAAAATTCACAAGTGCGTATATTTTTCAGTAGTTTAAACGCTATACCAACTTTTTTTTCTCGATCACCACAACGCCTTTCTGTACTAGACTTAGTTTGCAAAAGAATCCCACGAGGTTCCAACACCAGATGGAATTTTAATTCTAGGGTAGTCAGTACAGTTTACGAAAATGTTAACGAGTTAAAAGAATGTTTTGAAGAACTACAGAAATCAAAGAACGCTACTACAGTCCAGGCAGCTTCGGGACTTCTACGTATGCTGAATGACCAAACTTTCCTCTTTTGGCTTTCATTCTTCCACCGTATCATGCCACATGTTGACCTGCTGTATGATCAACTTCAAAATCGCAATGCGAAATCTTCCACTGTTCATTCTGCGTTAGAGCATTTCTATCGTGCAATTTTATTAATAAGGGATCAATTCACTTTATCCCCATCAGAAATATTAAGAGGATCAACTGAAGTTAAAAAGCGAAAACGAAATGAAGATCTCACCATTATGGCTAAAGAAGTCTGTGACACAGTTTGTGTCCAGGCAAAAGAACGATTTAAATTCACTGGGCATCTTTCAGCTGCAAAATTGTTGGCGTCCGAAAATTTTTCTCATTTTTCTGAAGAATTTCCTTTAAAGGAATTAGATGAAACAGTATTAGCATATCCTATGTTGAAAAAAGAGAAACTGAGAACGGAGCTTTCTGTTCTTTATGAACGAAAAGAATTTTCAAGTTCTGCAATTTTAAACATTCACAAATTAATTGTAAGCAGCGGGCTTCAGAATTCACTTGGTGAAGTGAGCTGTTTACTAAAAATTGTCCTGACAACACCAATGACAACATCGGAACCAGAACGATGTTTCTCTACGCTGAAGAGAATAAAGACCTTTTTAAGAAACACCATGTCTGAAGATCGACTATCAGCGCTAGCTATGCTCAGTGCAGGGAAGAGCTTAATGGACAAAATTATAAACTTCAATGAAAAAGTTATTGAAGAGTTCGTTCGTCGAAAAGACAGGAGAATGTCCTTTGTATATAAATAAATAAAATATGTATCAGTATGTTGTTATGTAAATTATATTATATTACTGCATTAAAAAGCTAGTTCAGTATAAGATACAATTTATTTGCAGCCCTACCACAAACTCAACTCACGAGCCGCTACTGGTGGTAGTTCAGACAGCATACGTTGTGATATTTTTAATAGAGTTCAAACCCTTGGTAGTTCAGACAGCGCATGCGTGTGGAGGATAATTTCCTCCAATAAAAACATAAATTATCTTCACTCCCAGTTGCAAAGTCATATAAACATACTTATAAATTTTTATGATAAATGGAAAATAAAAATTAATGCAAACAAATCTCAAGCTGTTTTTCTGTCCGGTGCCCGTATCCCCCCCCCTTAATGTTTAAAAATCAGCCTATTCCTTTCTCGCGTGCAGCCAAGTACCTCGGCGTCCATTTGGACAGCCGACTTACTTGGCGTACGCACTTTGAGTACGTTATTAAAAAGTCTAGAAAACTCGTTGGATCTTTAAACCATCTTCTATTCTCTAAAGAACTTGATGTCAGTAATAAAATTCTTCTATACAAGACCATAATGCAGCCGATTCTTTTATATGCATGCCCAATTTGGGGGTATGCATGTAAAACGAATATTCAAAAACTTCAAACTGAGCAAAACCGCATCCTTCGTATCATCCGTAAAGCTCCTCGTTACCTGCGCAATGATATCATCCACAAAGATTACAAAATTAAAACTATTAAACAGGCTATCAAAAAACAAACAAAAAAATTTTTTAGAGACATACCAAAAATCCCTAATGAATCCTTGTTTAATCTTCAGGATTATGACCCTCGGGCGAACAGAAAGCGTCCCCGTGCAGTCTTGTATGAACCTCCTTAGGCTTTGTTTTTAACTCTCGCATTCCCAGTCTGCTTATTGTGCAAACCTCTTGTAAAAATTTTTCATATTCATGCATCTATTTCACAATCTCTTCCCCCCCCCCCCTTAATTATATATTCTCTTAACGCAGCTTGTTGTATCTCAACTAGCAGCTAGATGGCAGCACTGCTGCAACCTTGTTTTCACTCCCCTTCCAATAAGGAAGGACTGGACAATGCTGTCCTTTTTTGAACGAATCAGATTACTTTGCTCAAATGATTATAAGTGTACATACATTATCCACAGATTGGAGGTGAAAGCTCTCGGGCTAGGTACTCCTGCACGTGATCAACATCTCCTCGACAAGCAAATCTGACCAAGACCAGATCGGCAGATTGAAGGATCTCAGGTAGATCGCAGATACGATCGATTGGCAGACGATCGCTTACATACATACATACGATAATGATAAGACGGTGACGTTCTTAGTCGGTATGTACGTTACGCGTGTTAAAGTCAGATGTATTTAGTTAAATAACATAGACTTGTCTTCTTTAATATGACGGCTATTTGTAACGAGTTTTAAGTTACGTGCAGATTCATAGTGTTAAGTCATTAAATTTTACTTACGTTGAATTGTGTGGAGTCGCAATAGAGTTTACCGGTGCTTTGACCAATGGAATTTTTGGTCAAGTGTGATACCGACAATAGTGGCTTCAAATGCAGGCAAGTGATTGAGGTAGTATGAGTATTTTATTACTACAAATGCTTCAGGAAAGTTCTGCTGATTACTAAAATTCTATACGAGCTTATGAGCTCCATTGTACAAAGTATTGTTTATTACCGGCATAGTATTTAACAAGATGCGTAATTTGCCTGACGTGATTTATTATTCACAAAATAAAGTGAACTGAGTTTTCCTTTTAATCTGCTTCGCACTTATTTCATTGCGCAACAACGTTTATCAAGGTTTTTCTCTGCATTATCTTTGCTATGCTAAATTGTTCTATTTGGGTTTGAATTCCAAAATGTTGATATATTTTGATATAGTCGAACACGATTGAACAGGGTTGGAAGACTTGAAACGCGGAGAGAGAATTCATCGCATGCTCACTAAAACGTACAGCGCATGCGCGTGGATGGCTCTTACAACATACGCGTATTATAGTTTTTACAGCGCATGTGCGTAGCAGTTCTAACAGGGCATGCGCGAAGAGCGATCTTACAGCCATGCGCGAGGATCTATTTTGCAGCGCATGCGCGTGGAGTGCTCTTACAGAACATACACGTGGTGGTTCTTCTAACAAGGCATGTGCGTAGAGGCTCTTATAGTGTATGAACATAAGTATACTTTTGGAGTGCATGGAAGCTCTTACAGAGAATGCGCGTGGGAGGTCTAACAGCATAAGCATATGGTTGAAAAGTGCATCTTAGCGAATGCGCATTGCAGCTCAAAATCTTTACAGCAGACGCACGTTGTAGCTCAGAGCATGCGTATAAACGGCTCTTGCAACGCATGCGTGTGGAGGTTCTTCCTGTACAAAAGCATTAAGGATTGAACTTCGAACGCGCGTGGAGGGTCCTACAGCGCATGCGCGCGGCATTTCTTACTGAACATGCGCGTGAATGCTAACAGAGGATACGCGTTAAACATATTACATCGCAAGCTGGTTGTGAGTCTAACTGTGCATGTGCGTGGTAGGTAGTTCAGACAGCATACGTTGTGATATTTTTAATAGAGTTCAAACCCTTGGTAGTTCAGACAGCGCATGCGTGTGGAGGCTCTTCCGTGCAAACGCGTTAAATATTGGAAAAGCGCATGCGCGTGGAGAATCTTACACCGCACGCGCGCGATAGGACCATTAATGGGGTTTAAGAAATATTACAATAAAATTCAAAATTCCATTGCACGTTCTGCGCCCAATATGTGCAAAAAAGAAATAAATAATCGCTGCGTTGTTTTCACTGTCATGAGGTAACATACCACTTCATATAATGTGGTTTCTGTCGGTTTGTAAATACTTTTAACTGGAAATACATGGACAAAATTTTTTATAGAGTCTTTCTCGAGATATTTTAAACTCTATTTTTTCATAAGGACGGCTATATAGATCTAAATAATGAAGCGAATTGTTCGAAGATTGATATGCTGAATTTTCTAGATATGACCAAAAATTCTCTTGATCTTCAACGATATCTATTCTTCGGCGATCTAATTTGTGTTATTGTTTCCTAAAAATAACGAAATTTGTTAATCTGCAATGTCATGCATTGGACACATCAAATTTTATATTATTTAAAGTCGACTGCCATCAATTATATGGCGTTCTCGTGTTTCGTTCGTGCTTAAGATGTTGCACATTTTTTGTTTAAAGCTGAAAGTTAAAGAAAGAAGTTAAATCCCCCCCCCCCCACCTCATAAAAAATAGATCCATTCTTCCGATTTATTCGTTCGTGAAATATCGTCTCCATAGACTCACTGACAAACACACACACACAGACATCACCTCAAAAACGTCTGCTTCGTGTTCAGGGATGCTTGAAACGTGCTCTTCCGTCGAAAATTCGAATTTCCGACCCACGTCACAATACTTTCCTTATACATTATACTATGAATATAAGGAAAGTAATAATCACATTGTTAAACTTTTCCGTATTACTTAAAAGTGTAAATGAATTTTTGGGTATAAAATATCCAAAACAGGAGTTATGAAGCTTTTACATAGGGCAAGAATAATCAAGTAATGTTATGTAAGACACCATTCTCTAAACTGGAGCTAATATCGCAATAAATACAATATTTAAGTACGAGTACTATAGATTGGTATATGGATTAAGTTTGTGCATACTTTGTGTAAAATAAATTATTCACAGAACGTAATCACTAAAATGTCATAAAAATTACTATATCTATTTTAATTTTATTATTTAAAAATATGGGACATTGGATGTGATGTCTTTGTGAGAGAGGCGGGGTCTTTGTGAGAGATGCACACCTACTTCTGTTTACTATTAACATTTCAAACACTGAGAACAAGACCGTCTAATAACCTTTACAATGGAAAATTAATCTTCTATAAAAGTACTTCGTTAATAACAGCATAAAATGTTGATTAAAAGCAACAATTGGCTTCAGAAGCAAAAAAAGTAACCTCCTTCAAGATATACGGACAGAACAACCGCAACAGCAAAGACAAGAACGCTTCTTCAGTTTAAAAGTTTATCTCACAGATGGACACATTCTTACCTTTGCTGGTGCAGTTGCTATCTGTCTACCCTGACGATGAGAATATTTTTACCTTTGAAACTGGTTGTTAAGTTTTACCAACTTTTAATAGTGTTTACGTCAGAAACCGGTCTGAAGAGAATTGATTATTAAATTTCTCTTAAAGTCGGGATATCAGAGCATGGGTTCGTTTCTCCAGTAGTATGGATTTTAAGAGTTCAATATTTTGTAATGTCAATTTTCGCTAGTTGTAGTTACAGTAGTGGCCAAAATTGTACGTAGCAACCTTTTGGAAAACGTGTATTTTTTAGGTTTGATGGCTCATAACACCACTTTTTTTTTTTACCAATACCATAAAATTATATATCAATGGAAAGATAATTTAATCAAGATTGTAATGCAATAACATTTATGAATTATTTTGTAATAGAACAGCATTTATAATGAAGAAAAGTGAAATGCATAGAAAAAATGAGATATACGAAAATTCTCACCATGGCAGTTAATACTTAGTTGGGTAACCTTTAACCTTAATTACGGCCTTACAGCGCTTTCCCATGGAATGAATCAAGTTTTTTAGTTCTGCAGCTGTTATAATGTGAAACTAAGATAGTTAATTGGGTTTTATTGCTGGGTTGCTTCTGACTAACAAGTTTCTTTAGTCGGCTCCATAGAGTTTTGATGTGGTTAAGGCCTGGGCTATTCCCAGACCATTCCAGCAGTTGAATATAATGATCTTTTAGCTACATTTTGCACACACGAGCAACATGGCATGGAGCTGAATCCTGTTGAAATATAAATGCTTCATTACCTTGGAAAAGATCACGTGCAGAAGGCTGCAGTTTGGGCTCAAGTATTTCATTTGCGTATATTTGGACATTTATATTCCCATTGATTACGCAAATTCTGCCCACACTTCTTGATGTCATACAACCCCCAGATCATAACAGTAATTGGGTGTTTCACGGTAGGTGTAATGCAATCAGGATGCAAATCTTCACCGATTCTTCTTCTTTCGTATTTTACGCCATCAGTACTAAAGAGGGAGATTTTGGTCTCACCACTCCAAATTACACTGTCCCAGTGTTCCGTTGTCCAGTTAACATGGATTTTAGCCCAGTCTCATCTTTTCAACCTTTGTTTGAGAGATAAAAATGGCTTTTTTCGTGGAATTCTAGCATTTAGACTAAATTCATGCACTCTGCGCTGAAAAGTCCTTTCACTAAACTTCACATTACATTTCGCCATTTCACCTTGCATACACCGAGATGGTTGGCAGACTTACCTGAATGAATACATTTCTCCCCGTTTCCATGACCCAGCAAGAATCTCAAAATTCCTCCCCATTGTTGATACAAACCTTCTAATTTCCAACAAATTTTTAACATACTTTCTTATGGGCCACGGACCCTTCTTGAACTACCTCCACTTTTTCAAGCATAAAAATTCCTCAAACTGTGTCTGAAACAGCTATGGTGATGACGACCAATTTATTTTTTCCTGCCCGGTTACCAAACCCTTCCACCTTTCCCGTCCCTCTGATGCTAACTCTGCAGCCTTGTTCGCCAACGTTTGCAAAAATTAATCCTCGATTCTTAGAATTAAAAATTGTATTCTCGCCGCTCGGGAAATCTCTAACAAAGTCTCTTGATCGACCTGTGAGTTCTCCGGTTCTCCTCGGTCTGTGTTTCTCACACTGTTCCCCTCTCTGTATATAATTGTATATTACTGTATATTCCTACTCACTTTTTGTACATATTTACATTCCTACGGTTTTAACTCGTCCCCCTTCTCCCTTGGAGTCTACGGTGTACATACATTTGTATATTCCTACTGTACTATCTTCCTACTGTACTATATCCTCTCCCTGGGAGTTCACGCGATATTTACCCTGTGTTTTGTGTAATGTGTTATGTTTTTTGTTTTGTCTTCTCTGTTTGCGTACTTAAATAAGTTATATCTCCTGGAACTCAGTAATATCTCCTAAAGTAATATCTCCTCTAACTACTCAATCCTTAGTCTTATCACCTGTAATGTAAATCCAGCTTATTTTTCAATAAACGCTCTGAACACCGCTCGGTGACCGTGGGGGGGGGGGGGGGTTGGTCTCTGCTAACTCCTTCTCCCGGCCACACAAACTGCTGCCAATAGCCTTCGGGTTGGCCGTGTGGTCTGGGTCTTCAACACTCCTTAGTCCTTGATAGCTTAATCTATTTTCAAACCTTGTTTGCCCTTTCGGTACTTATTATTTGCATTTATTCTCTTTTGTACTCCTGCCCAGCTTTGCGGTTCCCGGAACTATTATTATTATTATTTTTTTTCTTTCCCGGAGCGCTTCTCTTCTGGTATGTCTTCTGGGTGAGGGTGTGTGCGTGTGCTCGTGGATGTCTTTTCTCGGATTCCTGGTTTGCAACCGTCCGCTTTTCGGCTTAATTTTTTTTTTTTGCTCTTGGATTCCTGGTATTCAGCCGTCCGCTTTCGGTTTATAATCCTTTGTTTTCAGTCCTTTTATTTTTTATTAGTATTTTTATCCTTTTATTTTTGCATTTTTGTTCTCTCTTCACGGATTCCTGTTCTGCAGCCTTCCGCTTTTTGGCTTTTAAATTTTCTCTTGGATTCCTGGTTTACAGCCGTCTGTTTTTAGCCCCTAAATTTCTTGCTTTCTGTTGTAATAAACTTTATTGTCTTATTGTAATAAATATAATGTCTTGTTGTAATAAATTTTATTAAATTTGCACTCATGGATTTTTTGAATATGTCACTATAACTTTTTTTTTTTTTTTTTTTTTGTCTCAATAGAAAAATTCAGATAAATCCTGGTATTTTAAACTATATCTTAACCCTTTTGTTTTCTATCCTTGACCCTTTTCTTTTTCTGTATTCCCTTCTTTGTTTTTTGTGTTAGGGTTTTTTCCCTTCGGGGTTTTCCCCTCTTTACAATTTTCTGTTTTATGTCTCTCTTGTATTGTATTGTATTGTATTGTATTGTACTGCATTGTATTGCAATGTATTGTATTGTATTGTTTTATGTTTTGTTTTGTCGTTGCCAATCTTTTGCTTGTTTTGATGTAACTACTTGTGTTGTGATTCAATTTTAACCTGTAATGTAATTTTTTGAATCTAAATAAAGTTCCCCGCCACACACTTAGCAACAGTAAGCCTTCGGGTCTGTCGGGTAGTCTGGGTTTTCAACACTTCAACACTGAGATGGTTCTCTTCTGTCACCTAGGTACAGTCCCTTAATTCTTCTATCATCACTTGCTGTTGTGCACCTTTTCCTGTCTTTACCAGTTTAGTTTTGTAGAGACTGAGTCTCCTTATACCTTTTCAAAAATTTAGAAATGCCACCTTTGGTTAGGTTTCCCCCAATATTTCTTCTAATTACGTCATAACTATAGCTTATTCAGTTAATAGTATTATTTTATATCGCTTTCTGGGTACCCAGTCAACTCTTTGAGCCATTTATTTAATTTTATTACGTTTTACAAGCTCATTAAATTAAATAACACAAAAAAGACCAACCAACTTGATAGCAATCATATAACACACTGATAAATGTCCTGTAGCCTGTTGGCTCATTGCCGAAACAAGATGACACCTGATTGGCTCTCTAAACACTCATGCTCATTGGCTACATTCAAATGAAGAGAAGCTACTTCATATAAACCTAAGCAAGGTGTGCTTCTTTTTTTTTTGGTTATTTAACTATAACTTTTGACAGAATACAAATTATTAAACAAATATTATTGCATTACAATCTTGATTAAATTATCTTTTCATTCATATATAATTTTATGGTATTGGTAAAAAAAGTGGTATTATGAGCCATCAAACCTAAAAAATACACTTTTTCCAAAAGGTTTCCACGATTTTGGCCACTACTGTATTTTTTTCTTATTAAACATTATGTCATTTATGCATTACACAATTTGTGTTAGGACCAAATTGCACAGGACAAATATTTTTCAATTCAATTTTACTTTCCCTGCTATTCATAGTAATGTGAGGGGGGGGGGGAAGAAGTATTGTGATGTGGTAAAATATCCGACCCTCAAATTTTGGTGGAACTACATGTTTTGAACATCCTTGAATACAAGTCAAAGTTCAAATAACTAGAAATCGAGTATTTGTGTTTGTGACATGAACTAAACATCAGCAATATCACAAATCATTATTCTTTCAGTATTCATGATTATTATTCTTTCACATTGGATATTTTTACATTTAGTGAAAACGCAGTCGAGGTTTGAAAATTCACTTTTCTGTCTTTAAACATGCAATAAATATTAACAATTTTTTAAAGTTCATAAAAATGATACATTATAGGAAAGGTAATTATTAAATCTTTCAATTATCTTACATAATAAATATGTTTTTATAAATATATAACTTTGTTTTTTTAATTCGAATTCATTTTTAGTTATTTTATGTTTTAGCACTAATATGAGCGTTATTCTTCCTCTTCACACAAATTAGTTAGTTCTTTAACGACTGAAAATATTATCACTGTTTTTGTGTTGACACCATCAGAAAGATGTTTCCAATTCTTTCTTTCCAATAATGTTTGAAACAAATCCGTAGGATAATTCCTTCATATTTCTTTTTTTTTTTTAATTCATCGGAATTTGCATTTTTTAGGTAATCAAATTTTTAAAAGCTTACAAAACTTCCTTGAATAAAGCAGGCATATGTCAGTAAGGTGACTAGAATTGTCTCCATGGCGTTATAAGTCCCCTTCATTACTCATTAGGCAAAACAGAATAGTTAGAACAGTATTCGCTCTCAACAAAGCAAAGAGCGAACTGCGAATAGGCAAACAATGAGCAATTCAAAAGAGTTAGGACTCATATAGAAAAAAAATTCGCAGAACGGCACTTTAAAAACATCCATAAACACATCCATACGAACATATCATTACGGAACGGTAAAATGTCCCTCTTCCATCTAGGAAGACAGAGGCGGGGATGGGGGGGGGGGGGGGGGTCTGGCACTGAGAATGAAATCTTAAGCATTGAAATGAATATTTAAAATCAGAGAAGAAATATAGCAAACGTTAAATTATTGGTAAAAAATGAAAAAGTTTAGAGGAAGGAAAAAATAGCCAAAGCCTTGTAAAGGGAAAAAGATAGAAAATTACAGGGGTATGAGGCAGTAATTAAAATAACAAAATGAAGTTATCGGTTTCTAAAGTTAAATTCATCAATTAAACTACTAAATTATTAACAGTGATTGAGACTAGGTCAAGAATATAACACGGAAAATAAAGAATAAAAAAATAATTTCAGAAGCTATATTAACTCTAACTTCATTCATTAACTAAAAATATCAATCGATTAGTTCACTTAAAATATTCGTGAATGAGACTGGAATTAAGGATGAAACATAGGATTAAGAAGGATATAACAAAATTGAAAGAAAATGGGCTTTTAAAGTTAAAAACGAGTATACAAACCACTGTTTACAAACCACTGTTGAATGAGATTGGAATTGAGAAGGAACTAATTAAATAAATGACCAAAAGACAAACAAAAAACTGTTTCGGCAGCTATATGAGCTGATAACTGAAGGAATAAATAAATGAAGCTGATAAATGAATTCCATGCCAGTTGGATATTTTTTACTTCATTACAAGGTCATTCATTTAATAAATTTTCTACCTTTTTAACATAAGTAGAATCATTAAACAAAAGTATTTCGCCCCTTTGCCTGGCAAGGGGTGGGGTGGGGATCAAATAGTCTTGTCAAAGAGGCTCTCAAGAAATGTATCAAAGAACATTTTAGAATGATCGTTAATCAAAAGACATCATTCTAAGTCATCTATTTCCCAACAGTCTGAAAATAGTCTGAAAATTCCGCACTATATCTGAACTTGATTTTTTGGAAGTCTTTCACTTACTTGGACTCTGATAATCTTATTAATGATAAATCAGCAGTTCTCTACAACTCCTTAGCATGGAAAAAATGTCTTCCATCCTTAATTTCATTTACAGCTCATATAGTTTCAGAAACACTTTTCTGTTTTTGTTTTGTTTTGCTTTTTGGTCATTTTTAAATTAGTTCCTTCTTAATTCCAATCTCATCCAATAGTACTTTAAAGTTGTTTATATGCTTGTCTTTGATTTTAAAAGTTGACTCATTTAGATTTTCTTTATCAATTTTGTTATATCCCTCTTAATTCCGGTCCTATTCACTCATATTTTTGAGTAAACTAATTGATTGATATTTTTATATAGTTGATGAAGTTAACTCATATAGCGCATCTGAAACCTTTTTTTCTTTTTTTTTTCTTATTTTCTGTGTTATATCCTTTTTTAACCTAGTCTGAACCACTTTTAATGATTTAGTAGTTTGAGTGATGAATGCTTCCAGAAACAAAAATTTGCTAATTATGATGCAAAAGTATCCATTCAAGACGTCTTAGATCAAAATCAAAACATTTGCATAATTTTATTTTTCTTTTAAATAAATTTAAAATTTAATTACATTTTTAATTTTAAATAATTTATTTTTTGTAAACTTTAATTAAGCAAATGTTTTGATTTTGATCTAAGACTTCTTGAATGGATACTTTTGCATCATAGTCAGCAATATTTTTGTTTCTGAAAGCAATAGTTTTGTTGCAATCATGCGCGCAAGCAACCTATATAAAAATAAAATTTTAATACATACATGCAAATTGTACAATTTTTAAAAATATTATTATAAGATTCACCTTATTGAAAAAATATCACATATTCTACAAGTATTCACATATTAGTCATAAAATTTTTAGGTATTATATCGATGTATATTAGAAGAAGTATAGAATAAAACGTGAAATACGGACATTTACTCTGTTTATGACACTTTTAAAATCCCTATGCCCTCTTAAATGATTAGTCCATATATCAAATTTCAAGCCTTTATCATGATTTAAAGGAGGAATTTCTCATTTATTCGGAAAATCGAACAGTTGGGTTTGCGGCACCCCCTAAATTAGAAAATATTGGAAAACTGAAATTGCACATACTCTTCCTTTCGAACTATTTACCCATACACCAAATTTGAAGTTTCAATCCCAACCCGAAGCATAGTTTTTCGTCATTTCACCTTTCGAACGTTTTTCTCTGGTACACCCTCTTAAATGAACATTTTTTAAAAACTCTTTTATCTCGGGTGTTTTCATCAAATGATTCTCCCATATACCAAATATCAAGCCTCTATCACGTTTTAAAAGTGACGTTTCTCTTTTATTTCGAAAATCAAATATTTTTGTGTGCGGTACCTCCTTAAGTAGAAAATATTGGAAAACTGAAATTGTACGCTTTCTTCCTTTCAAACTATCTACCCGTACACCAAATTTAAAATCTCTATCTCATTCCGGAGTATGTTTTTTTATCAATCCACCTTTTTTGTATCAATCTACCGATATATTGTGAGAGATAATCTCGAAATATAGAGCATTTTTTTTTATCAATCCATGTTTTTTTATCAATCCACTGTTTTCCTCTGGAGCACCCCCTTAAACGAACATTTTTGAAAAACTATATTCGTCTTGGGTGTTTTCATCAAATGATTAGTCCATATACCAAATTTCAAGCCTCTATCAAATTTTAAAAGAGCCGTTTCTCGTTTAATCGGAAAATCGAACATTTTGGTGTGCGACACCCCCTTAGGTGGAAAATATTGGAAATCTGAAATTGCACACTTTCTTCCTTTCGAACGGTTTACCCATACACCACATATGAAGTCTCTATCTTATCGCAAAGCATACTTTTCTATCATTTCTCTTTTCGAACGTTTTGGTGTGGAGTACTCCCTCTAGAGAACGTTTTCAAAAATTCGACTTTTCCAGGGGAGTTTATCAAACGATCGAGCCGTGTACCAAATTGTATGTCTCTAACTAATCGGGAAGTGCCTAAAAAAAGCGTGGCAGACGGACAGACAGACGGTCAGACGGAGACGGACACGTGGCAATTAGTATATACTAGCCGAATACTCGTTGAAAATGAACGGTGTCGCATTAAGCACCCCCCTGAATAATGTAAATTTCTGAATAATTCGCGTTTCACATTTATTCAACGAATCGAACATTTTGGTGTGCAGAACCCCCTAAAGAAGAAAATATGGGAAAACTTAAATTGCGCACTTCTTCCTTTCGAACTATCTACACGTACAACAAATTTAATTCTCTATCTCATCCCGAAGCATACTGTTTTATCATTTCCCCTTTCGAACGGTTTTCTGTGGAACACATCCATAAATGAACATTTTTGAAAAACTCCGTTCGTCTTTAGTTTTTTATCAGGTGATTGGCCCATATTCTAAATATCTAGCCTCTATCACATTTAAAAGAAGCGTGTCTCATTTATTCCGAAAATCGAACATATTGATGTCCGGCACTCCCATAAAGTAGCAAATATTGGAAATCTGAAATTCACACTTTCTGCCTTTCAAAACCGTACACCTAATTTGAAATCTCTATCCTATCGCGATGCATGTTTTTTCTATCACTTCACTTTTCAAATATTTTTCTGTGTAGCACCCCCTTCAATGAACATTTTTTAAAAACCGTATTCATCTTGGGTTTTGTTATTAAATAAATAGCCCACACACTAAATTTCAGGCCTCTATCACATTGTATATAGGAGGCGGTTTTCATTTGTTCGTCAAATAGAACATTTTAGTGTACGGCACCCCCTTCAATAGTAAATGCTGAAGAACTGAAATTGCATTCTTTCTTCCTTTCCAACTATCTACCAGTACGCCAAATTTGAAGTCTCTAACTCATCGCGAAGCATGCTTTTTCTATCATTTCACCTTTGAATGTTTTTGTGTGAAAAACCCAGACAGACCACACGACAGGCAGGAAGGCTTACTGTAGTTATATATGTGGCCGGGAATGTTTTTTTGTGGAGTACTTGTCCCCTTAAATATACATTTTTGAAAAATCCCATTCTTCTTTGGTTTTCTATCAGATGATTCGCCCATATACCAAATATCAAGCCTCTATCACGTTTTAAAAGGGGCGTTTCCACTTTATTCCGAAAATCGAACATTTTTGTATGCGGCACTCCCTAAAGTAGAAAATATTGGGAAACTGAAATGGTACACTTTCTTCCTTCCAAACTATCTACTCATAGGCCAAATTTGAAATCTCTATCTCATTCCGAAGCATGTCTTCTTTATCAATTCACTTTTCGAACGTTTTTCCCTGAAACACCCCGTTAAATGAACATTTTTGAAAAACTATATTCCTCTTGGGTGTTTTCATCAAATGATTAGTCCACATACCAAATTTCAAGCCTCCCTCAAATTTTAAAGGAGCCGTTTCTCATTTATTTGGCAAATCGAACATTTTGGTGTGCGGCACCCCCTTAAGTTGAAAGTATTGGATACCTGAAATTGCACTTTTTTCCTTTCAAACGATGTACCTATACATCAAATTTGAAGTCTCTATATACTAATATATAAGTGTAACTAAAATATAAGTGTAACCCAGATCCTTTATCAGTCTGCAAAGGAAAAGATAAGCGGTGAGTGTATCACAATCAGAAAATGCTTTATGATGACTAAAACTCTATCACTCTAAGTGCATAGAGTAAAATTTAATACGCCCTCGTCAGACAGGAGAGTAATTAAAATGTATATAATTATTATTTGTATATAGATTTATAGTAACAATTTGGTTGCTAAATGTATAAGTCCATACTAACCTAGGTCTAAGAATACTATAATGAATTTTGTACAATTTGGTTGCTAAATGTATGTATACAAGTCCATACTAACCTAGGTCTAAGAATACTATAATGAATTTCGTAATGAGAATTTACCAATTGCATTGCTATAACACAATTTTGCTATGATATATGCCAGACAGGACTGATCTTAAGGAATGGAAGACATTACACAATACTTAGATAATTAAAAGTGGAATCTTTACACATATTAATAGGTAGGTAAAAATGAACAAGTTAACAAGAAAGATCAATCATGCATAAGCATTGATTATGAAACACTTTCCAACTGGAATGCAATTTCATTTAAAAATTTCTAAAATGTGATACATTCAGTAGTGATATCTTTTACATTATCACAGTACTACAGTAATTTATTATACTTAAATATTTAAAACTGTATCGAAATATAAATCATCTGATACTCTATGCAAAATCAATGAATATTTCATTCATATAACTTGTATTCCAGACTAGAGCTAAATAATTTTGTGGGAAAAAAATTCGATTCTTATGTAACTCACCTTACAATCGCTTGAGATATTTGCATTCTGCATATGTTAAAATTAGGCTTCCTTGAAGAAATAATAAAAGTTTAGGGATCATTTAAAATCACAACTATTGCAATCGCATAGGCACGGAATTTAGATACACAGATAATACACAGATACACAGATAATATATGTGTGTGTATGTATTCAAAGTTTTGGAATCATGCTGAAGATCGGAACTCGAATTTTCGAAGGAACTGCACGTTTTGGGACTTCTAGAACACGAAAAAACTATTTTTAGGTAGACGTCTGTGTGTGTAAGGGTGTATCTGTGTATGTTTCTGTGTGTCTGTGAGGATATTACATCCACTCTAATTGAAAAACTAATGGACCGAATTTCATAAAATTTGGTATGTATGATTTTTGTGGGAAATCCTGATGTTCATTAGATTATAGTACGATTCGTAATAAAAGAATCTGCCTTCTTTGCGAAGTGGTCAGTAGAAATTGCCTTTATCCACTCTAGCTAAAAACTAATGGAACAAATTTAACAAAATTTGGTGTATAATATTTCAATAACCTACAAGTGATTTATATACCAAATTTAACAAAATTTGGTATATAAATCATTTGTAGTTTATTCTAGTACGATTCGGGGAAAAGGGACAGGCTATTTTTGCGAAATGGCCCGCAAAAATCGTTAAATATAAAAATAAAAGACTACGTGTGCTCAATTATATAAATTAAATTCCTATTTTATACGTGATTTTTGACAACAAAAAGAATAAGACTAACCCCATTACTCTAGGACTAGCCTTTCTTGAGATATTCTAGTTTTTTCGCGTTTTCGCTACGCCACCTTTGACAATATAAGTCCAGCTATCAAATGAGAACCAAATTTAAGTTTAACCTGCAAATTCAATGTCATTTAAAATACTTATGGCTGTTATTTTGTGCAGATAAACTCAAATTATTATTGAAAAAATAAAGAGAACGTGAATATGAGTCGGCAGAGAAAGACATGTGCTGCCCACATCAAAATTTTTAAAAATATTACAACAATGATTTATAGAAGTGAACAGGGATTATTTGCAGGCCATTTCGAAAAAAATGTATGATCTATATTTAAAATCCACCAAATTTTTGTGGAATAAAATGTTCAACAAATTTAAGCTGTGTACCAAATTTTAACTCTCTAGGACGTAGGAAAGTGCATTAAAAATGCCATCAAATAAGTAAATATATCATGAAGAGTTTTATAAAATTTAAAAAAAAATTTGAAAAATTGTTATCTACCAAATTTATTTTAAAATGTGAAGCCTCTCTCATATACAAAATGATTAAACTCTTGGAAGCATATTTATTATATAATATACCTCTTTTTATTTCTGGAGGTTATTCCAAAAGTCAGAATTTAATTGAATTTTTTTCCCTATATCAAATAATTTTTAATTAAAAAACTACTTAACATATTTTACTGAAATTTTTTTTTATATATCCTATGGGATAATGTGAATATGTCCTAAAAATTTCGAAGCAATTTGAGAATTTTAAATTTGCTTAAAAAATGTTTGAAGAATTAGGTCCCATAGGGTTCAATGTATTTCATTTTTTCAACCCGGGTTCAATAAAAAACTAATTGGGTGATATTATTTATTTATATTCCCATAAGTCCCACAGACCGTCTGAAAAACATACTAAAATTTCATTTTGATAAAGTCATTTTTACGGCAGTCATCGCGCTAACGGCAGACAGACAGACAGACAGAATGAACAAAGTCATAAACACCTTTCAACTATGTTGTAAAGTGTTAAAAAATGGATAGCACATAATATGAGAATTGAATTAAAACCAATCAATGCAGTATGGTCCTAATAATCAATTTTGTATGAGTGAGATTTTAGCATACTGATATACTGGAATTTTGGAATATGGTTAATTCATTTTTAACACTTTACAACAAAGTTGAAAAGTGTTTATGACTTTGTTCATTCTGTCTGTCTGTCTGTCTGTCTGTCTGTCCGTTAGCACGATAACTGCCGTAAAAATGATTTAATCAAAATGAAATTTTAGTATGTTGTTCAGACGGTCTGTAGAACCTATGGGAATATAAATGAATAATATCACCCAATTAGTTTTGGATTGAACCCGGGTCGAAAAAATGAAATACATTGAGCCCTATGGGACCTAATTTTTCGAACATTTTTAAGCGGATTTAAAATTCACAAATTGCTTCGAAAATTTTAGGTAATATTCAAATTGTTCCATAAAATAAATAAAAAAAAATTCAGCGAAATATATTCAGTAGTTTTTTAAATAAAAATTAAAATAATAATTACACCTCTTATATGAAACGATCACGTGACCATGATATGAAACGATCACATGACCCACTTCAAAATGATATATGGCATCCATCTTGTTTCAAAATCGTGATTTTTTTAAGATCTTTTTAATTCATATTGAGTGTTGTATCCGTCCTAAAACTACTTTATTTTTGCTCAAATTCTGTGCATCTACATACTTAAACAACGCAATGACAATATATTTGAGTTTAAATGCTCATCTAAATTTGATTATTTCTACAACTAAGCCTATTTTTCACCTATGTAAAATGTAAACAGCAAAATATATAGAATGAATTGTATTAGAATTCCTGTATTTTTTTAACACAAAATAATTTAGTCCATGGAGTCTGCGTGGCTGATATGAATGAAATATTAATTGATTTCATAAAGAGAAGGACGATTTTTTTCGATGAAGTTTCAAGCATAGAGTTTAATTTTTTGTAGCTCCATGGTCTTAAACAAAATGTTTAAATAAAATAAATTATTATAGTATTGTGATGAATGAAATGAATGGGAAAAAGTTATGAATGAAATCCTGTTTTTATAGAGAGATCCAGGCGTGTTATTTTTTCTATGACGTCATTTGAAATAATTTCAGTTGTTTTCCATGAAGTTTTCAAATATAATAAATTATCGTAGTATTATGATAATTCTAAAACAATTACCGAGGAATGTATAACATTTTAGAGATGTTTAAACCAGGCAATTTATATTTCAATGCCGTCATTTGAATGAAGTTCATTTTTTTCGATGAAGGTTTAAGTTTTCAAATATAATAAATTAATGCAGTATTGTGATAAGTTTCAAAATATTACCGAGGAATGTATTGCATTTTAGACTTGTTTAAATAAAATTGCATTGAAGTTGGAGAGTGTTTCATAATCAATGCTTTAAGCATGATTGATCTTTCTTGTTTAAAATTAGACTATTTTGACACTTCGGAGTATTGAAAGTTCGAGAATTGAGAAGTAGTAATTTATGCGAGAAACATCGAGGTAGATAAAATTATAGTGAGTTTTAATTTTGTTTAGTCGAAGCATAACATTTTCCACTTCTAATGTGAGCTAGTCTCATCTCAGGACGATCCTGACAGAAGTAACAAGAAAGGCCAATCATGCTTAAAGCATTGATTATGAAACACTTTCCAACTTTAATAATTATAAGTAATTTGAGGGTTTTAGCTAGTTTCTGGGTGAATTTGTTGATTTTTTAGGATTTTTTGTTCTATGAATCCCTGTAAAGTGCGTTTTGCCGTAAAAATTACGGGTTTAACGTTGAATGACTGTGTATTTGGATGTACGTTGGGGGTGAAGGTGAATGTTTTATTATGGATTCCGGTTGCTATGGGTTACGTTTAACGTGTGGTGAAGTGAGTGTTGGTGTCTCGGGGAGGGAGGGGGAGAGAGGAGTATATGTTATTCGGGGGGTTTTATGCTTGTAAAGGAGTAACGCGTTGCTGTATTGTTTAAGGATTGGAGGTTTTAAGGGGCATCGCAAAGGGATTTTCTTTCATTATTTTATTAAAATCTATTATTTTTTAAAAATGTGAATTTATTTAATATATCGATTACGATTATTAAAAAGGATATAATCGATTGCGATGTTGAACGAATTGTTTATTTTTTTATTGGATTTGTGCATAATTACATTCGTGTGTTGCAAGTTTAACGGTAACCGTGATATAACTATCACGTGACCTTGACATGCCCTTGGCGGATGGATACACGAAGAACTCTTTAGGAATAACCTTGGGGTCATCTTGGCGGAAGGATATTCCAGGAACTATTTTTTTATGATTGGGTGTAGGTGGTCTTTAAGCAGCGATTTTATCATTTCTGTTGTGAATTTCGTGCTGTTAAGAGGTGTTTCAAGTTCTTCTGCGAGTATGTTTGCCTTAGAAAGTAATATCGGAGGTACTATTCCTACCGTTACTGACGTTCCTATCCTTAATGCACCTTCTTTGAACAGGATTGGACATGTAAGTACTTGTTTTAATGTGATTTTATTCTCTCATTTTATTAAACTTTGTATTTTTATGATGCGTAACAACTTTTTAATGAGTGTTTTTATGAATTTAATGAAATGTCTTGGGGGTCTTACATGAAATGTGTTGTATCTGGATATATTCTTTAATTCAGGAATTTTATTATTTCTAATGGGGATAGTATAATGGATTCATGATTTCTTTATATATATCTTGAGACATGTATTACATTGTTACCGAGAATAGCGTGTTTATACAAAGGTCTTGTATTTTTTTTATCTCTTGCGGGTGTGCCCTACTTGTGAAAAGCACTTTTCCAGAAAAGATGCTTTAGCAAGACATATGAAGATTCATTCTGACGATGATGCTTTGACTTATCGATGTAAAGTATGCGAACGTGCATTTGTTCGTAAGGAAGACTTGGCTAGACATGCGAATATGCATTCTCCCATTAAAGTGTTTGAATGCACTCAATGCTCCATACAGTTTACTAGACGAGATAACCTGAAGCGCCACCTATTACTTCATCTGAAGGATGGTGTGAAATGCAAGCATTGTGAACTTATATTCAGCAAGAAAAGTGATGCCCTGCGCCATCAGCGTATTGAACATGGTTCTAAAAAGAAAAAATCTCCTGCTTTAGCCTCAACTTCTAATAAGCGCCCCAAGATTGCAGCGAAGAAGAAGAAGGGTTTAGATGTATTCTCTGTACACACTCTGGAACCCACTGAAAGTGTAGAGGGGGATCTTATGCTATGTTTTGATGAGATTCGCCCTCAGCTATTGAAGATATTAAAAGACGAACTTGATGCATACAGATCTATTAAGTGGTATCTTATTGCGGATGTGCAATTTCTTCGTGACATTGCAAATGGCCAAGAGGTATCCAGCTCATATTTTAGAACAGATGTTGTGACAGAACTTCGTGATGATACCCCTCCCAACAATGTTGAAGAAGCTTTTTCACAAATC
Organism: Amaurobius ferox; assembly: GCA_951213105.1. Classification (NCBI taxonomy): domain Eukaryota; kingdom Metazoa; phylum Arthropoda; class Arachnida; order Araneae; family Amaurobiidae; genus Amaurobius; species Amaurobius ferox. The sequence goes on from OX578145.1 coordinate 146,576,684, forward strand.
TTGAAGTTATTCGAAGAATTTGTCAGCCGAGGCTCTGGATGGACTTTACAAAAGATGCGAAAGATAGATGTTTTCTGTGCAAAGTATAAGCCTCTTGCAGCTTCTAGCTATATACCTCTGCCAACAAAACTTGCAGCCAAGAAAGCTTTACTCCATATTCGAAATGAAGACGAGAAATGCCTGGTGTGGTGCCTATTAGCCCACAAATACTATATATCCCGTGAATATAAGCCTGAAAGAGTGTCACATTATAAAAGTTTTGAAAATGACATTAAACTTGGAGATATTCAATACCCTATCTCAGTTGTGAAGATTCCTCAGATTGAAAAATTGAATAATATACGAATAAATGTATATGGATACGAAGATGAAGATATTTTTCCTTTGCATATATCCAAACGTGAAGATGAAGACTGTGTGAATCTCCTGTTGATTAGTGATGAAGATAAGCAACACTATACTTTAATTAGGAATATGTCACGCTTGCTGGGAGATATAACTAAGCACAATGGAGCCCAATATATATGTTATAGATGTTTACATCGTTACAGCAGAGACGATCTTTTACAAGATCATGCTCAATATTGCAAAGAACATGCACCTCAGCGCATTAAAATGCCCTCGGAAGATCAGAAATATCTCCAATTCACGAACAAACAGTATCAGCATTCCATCCCTTTCATCATTTATGCTGACTTTGAAGCCCTGATCGTTAAAGAAGACACTACTAAACCCTCGAATATTAGATCTTACACGCATAGACTAGCAATTCATGAACCTTGTGGATATGCTTATGTTATCATAGGGCCTGATGGAAAATGCCTGAAACAAGCTACTGTATATCGAGGTATCGACCCTGTGAATCATTTTCTTAACAACTTGATAATGGAGAAACAGTATCTTGGAGAAAAATTACGTTATGTTAAACCACTGCGAATGACTAAAGAGAATGAAGTTGACTTTGAAAGAGCTACCCATTGTAACGTGTGCCATCGTGAACTGAAAACAGATCGTGTGCGTGATCACAATCACGTGACTGGAGCCTATAGAGGTGCCCTGCATAATGCCTGTAATCTTAACTATAGACAAAGTATTAATATTCCTGTAGTGTTTCATAATTTAAAAAATTATGACTCTCATCATATTATGCTGAGTTTTGGGAAATTGCAAGACCATAAAATTGATGTGATTGCCACTAATATTGAAAAATACATATCTTTTAAGATTTCAAAGAAAGAGGGGCCCCGTGTCTGTTTACAATTTATTGATAGCCTACAGTTTCTGAATGCTTCCCTGGAAAAGTTAGTTTACAATTTAGACTTGAGTGAATTTCATATTCTCAGAGAACATTTCTCTGATATAGTACAACAGAATGCTCTTATTAGGAAAGGAGTATACCCCTATAGCTATATGACATCCTTTCAAAAATTTGATGAGAATGTGCTCCCTCCCCCTTCTGCATTTCATAATGATATTAAAGGCGAAGATATTAAGAGTGAAGATTATCGGCATGCCCAAACTGTATGGGATACCTTTAACATAAAGAACTTGGGAGAGTACCACGACTTGTATGTCAAGACAGATGTGCTACTGTTAGCCGATGTATTTGAGAATTTTCAAAAAATTTGCAAGAAGAACTATGATTTTGATGCCGCTCATATGATGACCGCCCCTGGACTGGCTTGGCAGGCCTCTTTGAAAATGACTGAGCAAACCCTAGAACTACTCACAGATGAAAATATGCTACTGTTTATAGAACGTGGAATCCGCGGTGGCATATGTATGATAAGTCAGCGTAGATCCGAGGCTAATAATCGTTATTTGGAAAATTACGATTCTACTAAGCCTGATAAGCACATTATCTATCTTGATGCTAATAACCTATATGGTTGGGCTATGTCTCAACCACTGCCCTATGGTGGCTTTGAATGGGTATCTACAGAAAATTTGAATGAATCCTGGATAATGAGTCTAAAGGATAATGCCCAAGAGGGATATATATTTGAAGTGGATCTGGAGTATCCTGAATCCTTACATGATTACCATAATGAATACCCTCTAGCCCCTGAAAGGGTGAAGATTGAACGAGAAATGCTTTCCCCCTATGCTGAACGACTGGTTCAACAGCTACATCATGGACATTTTGTTAGTACTACGAAATTAGTACCCGATCTGTATGACAAGAAACATTATATTGTTCACTATCGTAACCTTCAGCTATACCTATCATTAGGTTTAAGACTCAAGAAAATTCACAAGACCTTAAAATTTAATCAGAAGCCCTGGTTGGAGAAATACATCCAATTTAACACAGAAGAAAGAAAGAAGGCAAAGACTAATTTTGAGAAAGACTTTTTTAAATTGCTTAATAACGCTGTGTTTGGAAAAACGATGGAGAATCTTCGAAATCGAGTAGATATTGAACTAGTGAATTCTTCAAAGCGGGCCTTGAAGATGGTGGCATCCCCAGCTTATAGAGCTAGCCGGATTTTTAGTGAAGATCTGGTGGGTGTTGAACGTGTAAAGAGTTGTATGTTAATGAATCGGCCTATATACGTTGGCTTTGCTATCTTGGAGTTATCTAAACTCCTGATGTATGAGTTTCATTATAAACATATTAAAAGCCAATATGGTGAAAAAGCTTCGCTTCTCTTCACCGATACTGATTCATTGGCTTATGAAATCCAAACTGCTGATATTTATGAAGATATGAACCAGCATAAACACCTGTATGATTTTTCTGACTATCCCAAGGATCATCCCCTCTTCAGTGAAGATAATAAAAAGCGTATTGGATATTTTAAAGATGAATTGAATTCAACCCCCATTCAAGAGTTTATAGGACTTAGACCTAAAATGTACTCTATTCTATCATTTCACTGGAGAAAAGAAAAGAGCTAAAGGTGTTTCTACACATGTGGTTGCACGGAAAATTACACACAATGACTATAGACAATGCTTGTTGAGTGTTAGGCCTACCATGGAAGAACAGATTAGAATTGATAGTAGCCGTCATAAACTATTCACTGTATGCCAGAACAAGGTGGCTTTGTCACCCATTGATGATAAAAGATATTTACTCGAGGACGGCATTACAAGTTATGCCTACGGACACTTTAAAATAAAAAAATAAAAAAAGGAAAAAGAGAAAGAAGGAAAAAAAGAAGGAAAAAAGAAAAAAGAGAAATTGTGGCGGTGTATCCTATACACCGGGTGGAGGTGGGACCACAATTAAAAAAAATATATATATATTTCTAACAGCATCTAATTGCTTAAAGAGACATTACTGCATTTAAATTTTGAAATCCAAGACCGAAATGATTGGGGAAACACACCCCTTAAACCCTCCGAGATTCTCGAGATTGCTATACACCCGATTCACGCGATTCTGCTACTTTGAAACATCAATTCACGCGATTCTGCTACTTTAAAAACGTGTTTTTCTTAGTTTTTACAAGTAAAAAGTGTGTTTTTGAAAAACATCGCAAAATGTCACATTTTTCAAAAAACGCATTTTTGGTAACACTTTTGCAAAAACGCACATTTTTTTTAAAAAAAATGTAAAAGTGCGAAAACCTATGTTAATTCCCATAGAGAAAACGGCATTTTGAAAAAAAGTCGCAAAATGTCACATTTTTCAAAAAACGCTTTTTTGGTAACACTTTTGCAAAAACGCACATTTTTTTTACAAAAAATACACAAAAGTGTGAAAACCCATGTTATTTCCCATAGAGAATTCAAACAATCTAAAAACCACAATTTATTTTAAAAACGTACATTTTTGTTGTTTTTTAACGTTTTTGAAACTTTTTGTGAAAAAAACGCTAAAAGTGACACTTTCTTAAAATTCATGTTATTTCCCGTAGAGAAATCCAACAACCCTCAAAATCCAACTTGTTGAAAAAAAAAAAAAAAAAAACTTACATTTACGAAATTTTTAAAACATTAACACTTAAAAAAAAAAAGAAAAAACAATATACGTCATAAACTACACTCTCTTCTGTGACGTCACCTTATGGAACTGTGCTGCCTCGCACCGACTTCTGAGAACCCCTATATGTTAAAGCATGGGACTTTACCACCGCCTCTGTTGATGCACTCATTTTCTGGCCTCGGAGGGTTCCCCATGTTAAAGTATAGGGATTCACCGCCTCTGAAGTGCCGCAGAACTCTCCCTATTCCCCTACTAGTATTATTCGTTTAGTTGTCAAAATTTGTTAAAGAACAAGTACTTAAATAATATATTTCAACATTGATAGTAATTTATTTCAGATATTCACTATCTTTGCGGACCATTTCACAAAAAAAGGTCGATTATATTTTGCCAAATCGCATTTTCGCTGCGCCACCTTTGAAGATATGTTAATTAACCAAATAGAAAGGAGAATTGAATTGAAAGTACAAATTTTGTGTAATCTATATAATAAAAGGCAATGTCTGTGTGTGTGTCTGTCTTATACACTATACGTTTCGCGACCGCGCGTCGGAGAGCTACGAAATTTGGCAATCGGAGACCCGGGGGGGAGGGAAGGGGACACGTGAAAACCGATTTTCAAAATTCTAATTATTTTTTCATTTATTTAATGTTTTATGCGATTTCGACCTTTTTTTGCCTTTTTGCCCTTTTTTCTCCACGATCCAGACGTCGTAGAAAAAAACAACTCACACCATCGGAAAGGGCAGACAATTGCGAGTAAAAATATATCAATTTCAAATCTCCATTTCGATTTCTAATATTTTTTAAAGATTTTAAAACAAAAGTCACTTTTGGCTCAAAAAAACGATTTCTGGTTTTTAAATTCTCGCATAGTAAAAAGTACTCATAATTTCGACTAATAATTTACATTTTTAGAAAGCTGAAATATCTGGCATTCTTACAAGTCTAATCTGGTCCAGAAATAATGAAAATTGCCTTCAGGATCGCAATTTTAAAGACGTCATGATTTTATATTTCACGCCGTTCCGCTCGGCGTACCGCTTCGTTTCTCCCCCGCTGAAGCAGGGAAGGTGGTGGGTGGGGACGTCAAGGTGGAGGTGACGTCACGGTTCTGAATAGAGCTAGCTCCTTTGCTCTATATAAATTATTATATTTATATTTTAAATGATGGGACGATCTGGATTTTTTAAATGTATATTTTAACTTTTGGATATTTTAAATGGATATTTTAATTTTATGGATATTTTTAATGATGGAACAATGAAACAATGGAATGAGGATGATGGAATTAAGCATATGGTCATTTTAAATTGCAAATTAGCGCGCGGAAAGTTAGCGGTAGGCCCGGGTTCGATTCCCGCCACTGCCAAAACTGCCGCCGTGTTTACGTGGAATACGATCACGTTAAATATGTGGGTCCGTAAGTCCTTCCGAGAGGTTGGTGGTAGGGGAAGGAGGATACGGCCCCTGTGGATGCCTCCCCCACTGGGTTCCCGTCTAAATTGGGTGAATATGTAGAAAGTTATGGAGATTGTCGCGGAGGGCGCGGCAGCCCAGTGGTTAGCGCGCGGGAATTGCACTCAGTAGGCCCGGGTTCGATTCCCGCCACTGCCAAAACTTACGCCACGTTCACGCAGAGTACGATCACGTTAAACATGTGGGTTCGTGAGTCCTTCCGAGAGGTTGGTGGTAGGGGAAGGAGGGTACGGTCTAAATTGGGTGAATAAAAAGAAAGTTATGGAGATTGTCGCGGAGGGCGAAGTAGCCCAGTGGTTAGCGCGCGGGAATTGCACGCGGTAGGCCCGGGTTCGATTTCCGCCACTGACATGGAGTACGATCACGTTAAACATATGGGTCCGTATGTTTTTCCGAGAGGTTGGTGGTAGGGGAAGGAGGGTACGTTCCCTGTGGATGCCTCCCCCACTGGGTTCCGGTCTAAATTGGGTGGCACATCCTGGCCGTCAAACCAGTTACCAGGCCCGGGTTCGATTCCCAAAATTGCCGCCGTGTTTACGCGGAGTACGAGCACGTTAAACATGTGGGTCCGTGAGTCCTTCCGAGAAGTTGGTGGTAGGGGAAGGAGGGTACGGTCTAAATTGGATGAATAAAAAGAAAGTTATGGAGATTGTCGCGTAGGGCAAAGTAGCCCAATGGTTAGCGCGCGGAAATTGCACTCGGTAGGCCCGGGTTCGATTCCCAAAATTGCCGCCGTGTTTACGCGGAGTACGATCACGTTAAACATGTGGGTCTGTAAGTCCTTCCGAGAGGTTGGTGGTAGGGGAAGAAGGGTACGGTCCCTGTGGATGCTTCTCCCACTTGGTTCCGGTCTAAATTGGGTGAATAAAAAGAAAGTTATGAAGAATATCGCGGAGGGTGAAGTACCCCAGTGGTTAGTGCGCGGGATTTGCACTTGGTAGGCCCGGGTTCGATTCCCAAAATTGCCGAATAAAAATAAAGTTATGGAGATTGTCGCGGATGGCACGGTAGCCCAGTGGTTAGCGCGCGGGAATTTCACTCGGTAGGCCCGGGTTCGATTCCCGCCATTGCCAAAACTAATTATTTTTTTATTTATTTAATGCTTTATGCGATTTCGACCTTTTTTTGCCTTTTTGCCCTTTTTTCTCCACGATCCAGACGTCGTAGAAAAAAACAACTCACACCATCGGAAAGAGCAGACAATTGCGAGTAAAAATATATCAATTTCAAATCTCCATTTCGATTTCTAATATTTTTTAAAGATTTTAAAACAAAAGTCACTTTTGGCTCAAAAAAACGATTTTTGGTTTTTAAATTCTCGCATAGTAAAAAGTACTCAAAATTTCGACTAATAATTTACATTTTTAGAAAGCTGAAATATCTGGCATTCTTACAAGTCTAATCTGGTCCAGAAATAATGAAAATTGCCTTCAGGATCGCAATTTTAAAGAATTCATGATTTTAAATTTCTCGGCGTTCCGCTCGGCGTGCCGCTTCGTTTCTCCCCCGCTGAAGCAGGGAAGGTGGTGGGTGGGGACGTCAAGGTGGAGGTGACGTCACGGTTCTGAATAGAGCTCCTTTGCTCTATATAAATTATTATATTTATATTTTAAATGATGGGACGATCTGGATTTTTTAAATGTATATTTTAACTTTTGGATATTTTAATTTTATGGATATTTTAAATGATGGAACAATGAAACAATGGAATGAGGATGATGGAATTAAGCATATGGTCATTTTAAATTGCAAATTAGCGCGCGGGAAGTTAGCGGTAGGCCCGGGTTCGATTCCCGCCACTGCCAAAACTGCCGCCGTGTTTACGTGGAATACGATCACGTTAAATATGTGGGTCCGTAAGTCCTTCCGAGAGGTTGGTGGTAGGGGAAGGAGGATACGGCCCCTGTGGATGCCTCCCCCACTGGGTTCCCGTCTAAATTGGGTGAATATGTAGAAAGTTATGGAGATTGTCGCGGAGGGCGCGGCAGCCCAGTGGTTAGCGCGCGGGAATTGCACTCAGTAGGCCCGGGTTCGATTCCCGCCACTGCCAAAACTTACGCCACGTTCACGCAGAGTACGATCACGTTAAACATGTGGGTTCGTGAGTCCTTCCGAGAGGTTGGTGGTAGGGGAAGGAGGGTACGGTCTAAATTGGGTGAATAAAAAGAAAGTTATGGAGATTGTCGCGGAGGGCGAAGTAGCCCAGTGGTTAGCGCGCGGGAATTGCACGCGGTAGGCCCGGGTTCGATTTCCGCCACTGACATGGAGTACGATCACGTTAAACATATGGGTCCGTATGTTTTTCCGAGAGGTTGGTGGTAGGGGAAGGAGGGTACGTTCCCTGTGGATGCCTCCCCCACTGGGTTCCGGTCTAAATTGGGTGGCACATCCTGGCCGTCCAACCAGTTATCAGGCCCGGGTTCGATTCCCAAAATTGCCGCCGTGTTTACGCGGAGTACGAGCACGTTAAACATGTGGGTCCGTGAGTCCTTCCGAGAAGTTTGTGGTAGGGGAAGGAGGGTACGGTCTAAATTGGATGAATAAAAAGAAAGTTATGGAGATTGTCGCGTAGGGCAAAGTAGCCCAATGGTTAGCGCGCGGAAATTGCACTGGGTAGGCCCGGGTTCGATTCCCAAAATTGCCGCCGTGTTTACGCGGAGTACGATCACGTTAAACATGTGGGTCTGTAAGTCCTTCCGAGAGGTTGGTGGTAGGGGAAGAAGGGTACGGTCCCTGTGGATGCTTCTCCCACTTGGTTCCGGTCTAAATTGGGTGAATAAAAAGAAAGTTATGAAGAATATCGCGGAGGGTGAAGTACTTCAGTGGTTAGTGCGCGGGATTTGCACTTGGTAGGCCCGGGTTCGATTCCCAAAATTGCCGAATAAAAATAAAGTTATGGAGATTGTCGCGGATGGCACGGTAGCCCAGTGGTTAGCGCGCGGGAATTTCACTCGGTAGGCCCGGGTTCGATTCCCGCCATTGCCAAAACTGCAGCCGTGTTCACGCGGAGTACGATCACGTTAAACGTGTGGGACTGCAAGTCCTTCCGAGAGGTTTGTGGTAGGGGAAGGAGGGTACGGTCTCTTTGGATGCCTCCCCCATTGGGTTCCGGTCTAAATTGTGTGGCACTTCCTGGCCTTCCAAGCAGTTACCTTACACCTTTCTGGTAGGTCGCGCCAACGAGTTTGCCACGGTCAGAATTTTCAAGGGTAGCGAACAGGCTGGTCGCCAAAGGCGGCTAGTCTTAAATAATAAAAGGCAATGTCTGTGTGTCTGTGCGTCTGTCTGTCTGTCTTATACACTATACGTTCAGCGACCGCGCGTCGGAGAGCTACGAAATTTGGCAATCGGAGACCCGGGGTGGGTGGGAAGGGGACACGTGAAAACCGATTTTTAAAATTTTAATTATTTTTTTTGTTATTTAATGTTTTATGCGATTTCGACCGTTTTTTGACCTTTTTGCCCTATTTCCTCCACGATCCGTACGTCGTAGAAAAAAACAAATCACACCATCGGAAAGAGCAGACAATTGCGAGTAAAAATATATCAATTTCAAATTTCAATTTCGATTTCTAATATTTTTTAAAGATTTTATAACAAAAGTTACTTTCTGTTCAAAAAAAACAACTTTCGTTTTTAAATCCTTCCATCGTAAAAACTACTCATAATTTCGACTAATAATTTACATTTTTAGAAAGGTCAAAGATCTGGCATTCTTACAAGTCCAATCTGGTCAAGAAATAGTGAAAATTGCCTGTAGGATCGCAATTTTAAAGACGTCATGATTTTATATTTCTTGCCCAATACTCGGCGAAGAACCGATTCTCCCCGACATTTCCCACCGCAGTAGTTTTTCCCCCGTCTCCATGGAGACCACCACGCTTCGGGTTTTAAATGTGTTAAGAGCTTAGCATATGTATTGGATACATCGAGTGAAATAATTATATTTATGTGATATTTTAAATGGTTATTTTAATTTATGGATGTTTTAAATAATTTAAATGATTGTATTATGGTGGATTGAATTCTGGTGATGTATTTGAAATTATTATATTTATGGATTGGTGGAACGATATGGATGATTCATAGAATGATATGGATTTTATAAATGGATATTTGAATTTATGGATATTTTAAATGGAAGGAGGGTACGGTCTCTGTGGATGCCTCCCCCACTGGGTTCCGGTCCAAACTGGGTGAATAAAAAGAAAGTTATGGAGATTATCGCGGAGGGCGTGGTAGCCCAGTGGTTAGCGTGTGGGAATTTCACTCGGAAGGCCCGGGTTCGATTCCTTCCATTGCCAAAACTGCTGCCGTGTTCACGCGGAGTACGATCACGTTAAACATGTGGGTACGTAAGTCCTTCCGAGAAGTTGTTGGTAGAGGAAGGAGGGTAGGTCCCTGTGGATGCCTCCCCCACTGGGTTCCGGTCTAAATTGGGTGAATAAAAGAAAGTTATGAAGATTATCGCGGAGGGCGCGGTAGCCCAGTGGTTAGCGCGCGGGAATTGCACTCGGTAGGCTCGGGTTCAATTACCGCCACTGCCAAAACTGCCGTGTTCACGCGGAGTACGATCACGCTAAACATGTGGGTACGTAAGTCCTTCCGGAAGGTTGGTGGTAGAGGAAGGAGGGTACGGTCCCTGTGGATGACCCTCCCACTGGGTTCCGGTCTAAATTGGGTGAATAAAAAGGTTATAGAGATTGTCGTGGAGGGCGCGGTAGCCCAGTGGTTAGCGCGCGGGAATTGCACTCGGTAGGTCCGGGTTCGATTTCCGCCACTACTAAAACTACCGCTGTGTTCAGGCGGAGTACGATCACGTTAAACATGTGGGACCGTAAGTCCTTCCGAGAGGTTGGTGGTAGGGGAAGGAGGGTACGGTCCCTGTGGATGCCTCCCCCACTGAGTTCCGGTCTAAATTGGGTGGCACTTCCTGGCCGTCCAAACAGTTACCTTACACTTTTCTGGTAGGTCGCGCCAGCGAGTGTGCCATGGTTAGAATTTGCCACGGTCAGAATTTTCAAGGATAGCGAACAGGCTGGTCGCCAAAGCTTTTATACGGTTTTTGGCCTAAGGACAATTAAAAACCGAGTAAGTTTTTTCTTTTTACACGGTTTTTGGCCTAGGCACAATTAAAAACCGAATTAATCTTTGCTTTTTATAAGGTTTCTGGCTCATTATGCTGGATTGAATTGTGGCGATGTATTGTTTACATCGGGTGGTGGTTGGGACCACAATGAAAAAACTTAAACACTGAATAACTAAAAAAATAAATAAAAATAAAGTTATGGAGATTGTCGCGGTGCATTTATGCATCGGATGGTGGTGGGGACAATCTTTAAAAAAAAAAAACTTTTAAAACTGAATTAGTGTTTACTTTTTATAAGGTTTCTGGCTCATTATGATGGATTGAATTGTGGCGATGTATTGTTTACATCGGGTGGTGGTTGGGACTACAATGAAAAAACTTAATTGTGGCGTACTCTATTGTTGTATTGTACAAACTTAATTGTGGCGATGTATTATTTACATCGGGTGGTGGTTGGAACCACAATGAAAAAACTTAATCATTGATTGCTTTTTATACGGTTTTTGGCCTAAGGACAATTAAAAACCGAATAAGTTTTTGCTTTTTACACGGTTTTTGGCCTAGGCACAATTAAAAACTGAATTACTGTTTGCTTTTTATAAGGTTTCTGCCTCATTATGCTGGATTGAATTGTGGCGATGTATTGTTTACATCGGGTGGTGGTTGGGACCACAATGCAAAAACTTAAACACTGAAGAAATAAAAAAATAAATAAAAATAAAGTTAAGGAGATTGTCGCGGTGCATTTATGCATCGGGTGGTGGTGGGGACAATCTTTAAAAAAAAAAAAAATTTAAAACCGAATTAGTGTTTACTTTTTATAAGGTTTCTGGCTCATTATGATGGATTGAATTGTGGCGATGTATTGTTTACATCGGGTGGTGGTTGGGACTACAATGAAAAAACTTAATTGTGGCGACGTATTGTTGTGGCGTACTCTGTTGTTGTATTGTAAAAACTTAATTGTGGCGATGTATTATTTACATCGGGTGCTGGTTGGAACCACAATGAAAAAACTTAATCATTGATTGCTTTTTATACGGTTTTTGGCCTAAGGACAATTAAAACCCGAATAAGTGTTTGCTTTTTTACACGCTTTTTAGCCTAGGCACAATTAAAAACTGAATTAGTGTTTGCTTTTTAAAGGTTTCTGGCTCATTATGCTGGATTGAATTGTGGCGATGTATTGTTTACATCGGGTGGTGGTTGGGACCACAATGAAAAAACTTAAACACTGAATAAATAAATAAATAAATAAAAAGAAAGTTATGGAGATTGTCGCGGTGCATTTATGCATCGGGTGGTGGTGGGGACAATCTTAAAAAAAAAAAAACTTTTTCGCTAAGCAGCATCGTTAAAAAGCGAGCTTGCCACTGTCAGGATTTTCAAGGGTAGCGAACAGGCTGGTCGCCAAAGGCGGCTAGTTTAAAATAATTATGGATATTATTTTGTGCAATTAAACTCAATTTAATGAATTATTGAAGAAATAAAGAGAACGTGAATATGAGTCTGCGGCGAAAGTCATGTGCTGCACACATCAGATTTTTCAATCTGCATTTAATTGAGTTTAATTGTAGAAAATAAGTTGGATACTTTCTCGATATTATGTCCAATTTGACTTTTTTATTGCATCTTTATTTCATTTGGCCGCTTAATTCACTTTACATTTTTCAGGTCCTCAAAATTCCAAAATATCTCGAGACACATACAGTCATGCAGCCAGACATCACATACTGTCACACACATACAGACATCACATACAGTCATGGGGCCAGTCTTATTCGCTTAGTTGTCAAAATTTACCGGAAGAACAATTACTTAATTAATGTATTTGAAAAATTATAGTAATTTATTTCAGATTTTCATTATCTTTGCGGGCCATTGCGCAAACAAAGTCGGTTATACTTTTCCGAATCATCTATCTATATACACTAATTGCCAAGTCTCCGTCTGTCACGCCTTTTTTAGGCACTTCCCGAATGGTAGAGACTTGCAATTTGGTATAAGGCTCGATCATTCGATAAAAAACCCTTGAAAATTGAATTTTCCGAAAACGTTCTCTAGAGGGTGTGGTGTGTGTGTGTATGTGTGTGTGTGAGAGGGGGGGGGGTGCTCCACACCAAAACATTCTGTAAGAATAAAAGGGGAATCCTAAAAAGGATAAAAATTCTCACATGTTAATAAACATGAAATCTCAAGTGGAATTAACTGATATGAAATCAGTTTTCATGTATATTGAGCAAGCCGTCGCTGAATACATCTCTTGCTGTAATTTTCCATTTACCTAAATAAATCTCACCTGGAAATTATACCTCTTTCTAAATCACAACCATTATTATAAACAATAACCAACTATCTATTAAGGTACCAACAATAAATTTTATTAAAATTATTATTGTAATTTATCATTATTGTAATTTATCATTCTATAAATTTGATAAGGGATCTGAATGTGCATCACTGAGGACTGCAGTTTTGTCTTCAAGTTCCTTTCAAGTCCAAGTTCAATTACGTTTCCGTGATTATGGCATTATATATAATCTGTTGTTGTATTTAATAGCGTATTAGAAGGAATAGACATTTAAAAATGTTCATTAAAAAATAAAAATAGTCGTTATGAATTAAATTACGACAACAGATGGCAGCACCAAAAATATTTTAAATTAAAATAAAACATATATTCTATGTTTTATTGGGTATTAAATTTAGTTTTAATATAATCTAAGCATAGCATTTTATCTATAAGAAACTATTTCGCAACTGTTTGAGCAGAATTTCAGCGAAATATGTATGCCGCGGAAGTTAACATAGCGCGGATAGGGCAGAAAATTTACTGACGCTCACCCTTTATCTTCAAGTCCAAGTTCAATTACGTTTCCGTGATTGTGGCATTATTATATATGATCTGTTGTTGTATTTAATAGCGTATTAGAAGGAATAGACATTTAAAAATGTTCATTAAAAAATAAAAATAGTCGGTATGAATTAAATTTCGACAACAGATGGCAGCACCAAAAAATTTTGAATTAAAATAAAAAATATATTCTATATTTTATTGGGTATTAAATTTAGCTTTAATATAATCTAAGCATTGCATTTTATCTTTCAGAAAATATTTCGCAACTGTTTGAGCAGAATTTTGGCGAAAAATGTGTGCCGCGAAAGTTAACAAAGCGCGGATAGGGCAGAAGATTTACTGATGCTCACTCTTAACCTGGTGCTGATTAAATTTTGATAGGATTCGGAAAAAGAGAACCTGACTTTTGTGAAAAGGCCTGCAGAAATTGTTAAATCAAAAAATAAAAGATTACGTATGCTCGAATGTATCAGTTAAATGCTTATTTTATACGTAATTTTTGACGACGAAAAGAATAAAACCAACCCCATTACTCTAGGACTAGCCGTTCTCGAGATATTTTGGTTATTTCTCATTTTTTGCTACGCCGGTTTATGTCAAGTTACCAAATGAAAATGAAACCTTAATTAAAAGCCTAAATTTAGTGTAATTTCAATTAATTATGCGTGTTATTTAGTGCAATTAAACTCAATTAAATGAATTATTAATGAAATGAAGAAAAAATGATCTTGAATATCTGCAGGGAAAGTCATGAGCTGCTCACATCAGTCCTTTATATTCCCTGCAAGACATGGTAATGTATAGGGAAAGTATTGGAATCGTGTGAAAATTGGAACTCGAGTTTTCGACGGATCTACACGTTTTGGGACCTCTAGAATACGAAAAATCTATCTTTAGCGTGACGTCTGTGGGTGTCTGTCTGTCTATGTGTCTGTGCAATGTATGTATTCACTCTAACTCAAAAACTAATGGATCAAATTTCATAAAATTTGATAAGATAGTCAGTTGCATGTAACCCTGGTGTTGATTAGGTTTTAAGCGTGACGTCTGTGGGTGTCTGTCTGTCTATGTGTCTGTGCAATGTATGTATTCACTCTAACTCAAAAACTAATGGATCAAATTTCATAAAATTTGATAAGATAGTCAGTTGCATGTAACCCTGGTGTTGATTAGGTTTTAGTCCGATTCGGGAAAAAAGAACCCGCCTTTTTTGCGAAATGGCCAGCAAAAAATCTTATGTATCCACACTAGCTGAAAATCTAATGAACCAAATTTCGCAAAATTTGTTAGATACCCTGGTGCTGATTCGATTTTGGTACGATTCGGAAAAATCGAAAAAATCGGAGAAATCTACAATAAAAGTCTACGTATGCTCAAATGTATGGATTGAATGCTGTTTAAGACGAGGAAAATAATAAGACTAACTCCTTTGCTCTAGATTTAACAGGTCTCGTGATATTTGAGGGGGCTTTTTTCTTTTTTTTTGTTACGCCGTCTTTGAAAAAATGTCAAAAATGTTCAATTACCATATAAAATCAAAAATCTTATATGAGCAGCACATGACTTTCCCTACAAATTCGAATTCATTTTCTTATATTTTTTACTTTATAATGCATTGAATTGAGTTCAATTGCAGAAAATAACATAGATACTTTCCTAATAGTATATCCAATTTGAAGTTTTAATGCATGTTCGTTTCATTTGAAAACTTATAAAGTCTTCATCTCTTCAAAATTATAAAAAAAAAATCTAACATATCACGAGAACGGTGCATCCTAGTGACATGGAAATAGTCTTATTCACTGTGTTATCAAAAAAATTACACGAAGAGCAAATACTTAATATATTTCAGCAATTTTAGTCATTTATTTCACATTTTCATGATCTCTGCGGACCATTTCACAAAAACAGGTCGGTTATATTTTTCCGAATCACATCAAAATCTAATGAGTTTCAGAATAACCCTCAAGGTACTAAATTTCAAGACATTTCATTAAATAGTTTTTTCACTACTAGGAAAACGTCTTCAGTTCCCCAATTTAGAAAGCTAAAATATCCCGAGAATGGTCCGTCTTAAAGTAATAGTGTTGGTCTTATTCTTTCCGTCGTCAAAAATTTCGTATAAAAGATGTGCTTAATTGACACATTTGTAGTTTTTTCAATTTAAATTATGAATATTTTTTTTCAAGCCATTTCGCAGAAAAAGGCAATAGTGGGGTGGGAGAGTTGAAAATTATTCCAACATATTTCACTTCTGGCAACCCCTTTGAATTCAGATAGTACATGGGTAGACGAGTCTAAAAAGACCGGGACACAAATTTTCCTGGCCCTCTAGCGGATTTGGCAGCTCATTAACCGGAAGTAACGTATTTAGCAGTAACTCGGAATGTGTATACACGATTCTGACTAAACTAAGCCTCCTAGAGCAAAATATACATCAGTAAGCCCCCCCCCCCCCCAAATGTGGCTGTAAATTATTCTTATTATATATTATATAATTTCCGTGTTAAAATCAGTGATATGAGGCACACTTAAGGCATAACTGTAATGTAAGTTTAAAACATAAGTACAAGAATGAGAAACAAACGAATTTGCAATACAATATTATTCCACTTTAATATCCAAATACAATAATATCCTACATGTAGGTAAATACAGTAATATCGAAATACACTAATTAAATATAATGTCAGCCACAATATCGAAATATAATAATATGTTGCTGTGTTACAATAATATCCAAACATACATATACAATAATATCCAAATGATTGAAATTCAGTTGTGATTACCGATCACTGTCGGAGCACTGTCCTTCACATACACAAAGTTTCGTACATCGCATTCCCATTTTAACACATTTACAAGATGTGCATCGCTTGCCCTTGCGGCATGTACAGGAGATCAGTTCCACACAGTGTTTTGTTCATCCTTCTGGAATTGTTGTCCACGCAGATCGGTATGACCCTCCCGAATTTTTTAACCATCCCCAGTTGCTTGGCGAAGGTATTGTGTATTTTGCAACGAGGCTGTTGTTCCAAATTCTTGCTTGGAGAGTAACTCGTTTGATGTGTTGTATTAAAGCATCTGCTGTAGGAGGTATGTTTTCGATTGCTCAATTCTTTCTTGTAAATAACACTCGTCTGCAGTCATTGATGCTCTGAAGATCTGATGCTTGATTATAAAGTAGAATTACAAATCGCTACAACAGACCATAATATTCATCATCAATATCAGAGGTGCCTATACAGAGCTGATGCCACACACAATCAATTTCACGAAATGACATCCAGACCTTCCAAGCTGCCTTCTTGCTAATGCCACAAAATGTCGAAACTGTCGCAACCAGTTACAGAATGAAAAGCCAACAAATTTCTGCAAATTCCCGGTGAGAGTTTGGCACAAATCTCATGAATTGGAATGAATTTCTTGTATTTCCCACAACCATACTCAATCCATAGTTCTTCAATATCTTGTATTTGTGAGAATAGTGCTATTGAAATAACCACTACATCCGAGTCGACAGTTCGTATTAAGATGTGAGTATGTCCACTTTCCACTGCATGCTTAACATGGAGAAGTAGGCGGGCATCAGCTTCTTCGTGTGAGGATGGAGAAATGCTATCTACATTCATAGTGGTTGACGTGAGGACTCGGTCATCATAAGTACAGACAACATGTTTTCCTGGATACTCATTTCCCACCATTTTCTTAGCTAGCAAGTGGAACAATTGTGTCTTGTTTTCGTTAACACATAGGAATTGCTTAAATTGCTTTGGAATTGCAGTAGAGTCTTCGACTTTAATACTTATGCCATGTCCTCTTGATTCTCTGGTAGTATCTGCCTTCAAACTGTTACTAGTATATCTGTCGAATACAATATCTAGTCGTGAAGTATTCTTCAGTTGATTATTGCAGTGTGGTTTGAAAACATTTTCATAGTATCCTGAAAATGTTTTGGCAATACCAGGATTAAGCATGTGGATTACGGCTGCTCCATCAAATATTTTAGCTGTTACATTTGGTTGGCTGAGATTAAAGCTAATGTCATATTTTGTTTGAATGCAGTCTATAATATCCGACTGGTTGGGTGGTTTTTTGGAGTTTTCCATCATCTGAAATTGATGGTGGGTACATTTGATTTTCATGGGAAAAGAAATCATCAATGTTCCCATTCAGATGCGACATACAATCTACAGAACTAGTTGGAGTCTTTACGCAAGCTAGTAATCTTGGACTTTGCCTTATCGGTTTTTCTTGTTGTAGTCTTGAAGATGTGAATATTGCTCCGAGGAATAACTTCATGAATTGCATTTCGAACTTGATCGAGACGGAACATGACATATTCATCATACTGTTTTAGTCCTGCAGGAAAGGCTTTCGTAACACACTTGACAGCTTCGACACTTGGAATTTATTTTGAGCTCCCTATTGACACCAAATCAGTTTCTTGGAACGGATTTCCTTGTTCAGTTAAGACGATAATCATTTCTTTGGCATGGGTCAAGAACCTTTTCTCAAATGCATCGGTATCTTCATGATGCTTTGCGCCCACGATTATGTCATCTTTTAAATTTGATTTCTCTTCAAATTCCCCAATTAAATAACTAATCCTAGGGCCTGCTACCATCCACTTAAGCAGAGCATTTTCACTCTCAAGCATTCCGATAGCTCCACCTTCACCCATTGTCACTTTGTTGTTGTGTTCATGTAGCTGGTCGTCAGATATTGCAGAAAATGGTGTAGCAGTTTTGGTGCTCGTAAACTTGCCACGAAGAAATTCAGCATGTATATCTGGATGTTTTTCTGGAAGGTCCTGTAGAATGCGTTCAAATACTGGCAACCAACGAATATAGTGGACTGCGTCCAACGCAAATGTCCATGGACATAACTGAGTCAAAGTATCCACGAACATTGTAAAGTTAGGTGTACGAATACTCAATACAAGTTGGACTAGAAGGGACTCAAGTTCGATGACTGTATTCCAATATTGAAACTGAGGACATTCAGATGTTTTCCGCAAAATCCACAGTTCAATGCCTTGATCACTGATGCTGGAATCTGTTCCACATGCTTTGTTGAATGCTTGCACCTGTAGATAATGCAAGGCAGTTAAAGTAACTTCATGTGCATAGCGAGATCTTTTTACATGCGACGATGTGAGACAGGATTCTGCAACACCAGAACTTGCAATACCGGCGGTTGTTACTAATTCAGTCCATCCACTGCAAGTTATCCTCTTGCCAAGTAAGTTAATGACCATCATTTCGATATGAAGGCCACCCATCATGAATATGATGCGATCCTCGCCATACTTGTCAGGATATTTCCATTGTACTTGCTTCCCAATAGCATATACAGGTTGGTCACATGTAATCACGGGTGTTTGATTTCCATTTAATTTTGCTGTTGCCATTACTATGATATCCATCATATGACGTACCATTGCTGGTGTCGCAATTCCGTTATTTAGAAGTGGAAGCAATGTCGCATTACACCTTATTTTTCTTACACCAGGTTCATTTTTTGCATGAAAAGCAGCAAACGATACTCTATACACTTGCTCTATTCTTTGTATGTCTTGAATATGCAATCTCTCCAGGACAGAGTTTAGCCAAGGGTATAAAACTTTCCTAGGGGTGAAGGCAGGATCATGGTCAGTGTACCGTGGATTGACAGTTGGCAAATGTGGGTCACTTGTAACTTTACCAGTTGCAGGAAGTAATATTCAGGGAGGCCATTGACAATTTTTTGGCTCCAGTGCTGGATACGAATGCTGTCATCGTCAATCGCCATTATTGCTTCACTGTGAGGATGCTGAATAATCGTAACACTTGAACCATAGAAAGAAGTTAAGGCAGTAGAAGAGGATTGATTGTGATCAATGTTATCTATTACTGATGTTACAAACACAGTGGGACACAGCTTTGGCGGGTAAACACCGTCCTCCATATATTGTTTACACAACACATTTGTAATTGTGGCTGATATTTCTTGCACTCGATTATATGCAACACTCAAACCCAGATGACACAGTTTATCTATAATTTTCTTATTCTTAGTGACAGCGTGAATCATGAGACCTACATATAGTGGGAGTGGTGTTTCTCTCTCCAAAACGTGACGTACACTCTGAACATGTTCTTTCCTTTTATGTTTAATGCTGTTATATCTAATAAGTTGGACAATTGACAATCCAGCATTATGTTCAGGTTTTTCTGATGAGACATCTGAGTCAATATTGGAACCCTCTAATAACATAGGTACAAAATGCAACAGTACAGCTGGTACAGATTTGGAAGCAGTAAATACATTGTTAAAGGTTCCATCAAATTTAGGAAATTCTTGAAGGAGTTCGTAATACACCTACTGCTCGTCCCAGACACATACCATCACTAAAATCATTAGATGCACAGGCATTACGAATAGTATCGCCTACATCCCCTTCGAAACTGAGAATAATTTCACGTCCTGACTTATCTGCTCTCAGACCAGGTATAAATGCCAATAGTTGTTCCTTAAGACGTGTTCTATTGATATTATTTTCTTCAGTTTGCATTCCCATGTCCATCATGGCTGAACCACTAATTTTGTAAGATGGGACATTTTAAACACTGGAGAAGTACTGCTAGATGAGTACATATCCTGCATGTATTCCACCAATTCCGTTATAACTGTACCGTAAACAACTTCTTCAGGATTATGGTAATCTCTTCGAGAACGTTCAGCAGCTCTTGCACGTGTTAGAAAGCGAATATACCATAGTTTGTGATATTTGGCTTCTAATGCTACTAAATCTGTTGATGATAACTTCTTCAATAGTTTTTCATCTTGTAATTGTAGAGCATGACTATGAATTGTAGGTCCAATACCCAGCGTGGATGCAGTCACAAGTTTGTCTCTATCTTCTCCTTCATCACAAAACAGACACTCCTTCTTCACATCTGAACAATATAATGATGATCTTGTATTTAATTTTGTTGTGGATGGAGCTTGTTCTGAGCAATGGGGACGTCCTTGTTGCTTCTTTTCACCAGACAGTCTTTCTGCCTTTTGACTGTCACATTTGTTCTTGCAAGACTTGTGATATTTTGCTGCATGTGCTACTAGTGTTTGTAAAAGACCAATTCCATCGTCCAATTTAGCCAAATTTCTTATAGCAGTTTGATTAAGCGCTCTTTTGAACGCTTCTAGCATAACAAACACAAGTCCCATAAAAACGGAGCTACCACTGGGTCAGTCGTAGCATCAGCCAATTCATGCTTCCTCTTCATTGACATGATTGCGTAAATTTTGTCTTCCTATGAAGAAGACTTTAAAGTAATATCTTCTTTACACAATGAAGTTCCTCACACAACGTGCCTAAAAAAAAAAGAAACACAAACTTAGTACAACTGAACGGAATCTTAACATGTTATAATTAGAAATCAGGCTGTGGCCATATAGAGCCTCATATCACTGATTTTAACACGGAAATTATATAATATATAATAAGAATAATTTACAGCCACATTTGAGGGGGGGGGGGGGCTTACTGATGTATATTTTGCTCTAGGAGGCTTAGTTTAGTCAGAATCGTGTCTACACATTCCAAGTTAGTGTTAATAATTTACTTCCGGTTAATGAGCTGCCAAATCCGCTAGAGAACCAGGAAAACTTGTGTCCCGGTCTTTTTAGACTCGTCTACCCATGTACTATCTGAATCCAAAGGGTTGCATTGGTTGTCAGATGTTAAGTTTTTTTTTTTTTTCCCCTAAAGGTTCTTTTGTTCCGAATAATACCAGAATCCAACCAGCACCAAAGTTTTCCACAAGCAACGTATCTATTAAATTTTGTGAAATTCTGCCTGCAAATTTCTCGGCTAAATTGGATACATGCAAATTTTGAGGGCCATTTCGCCAAAAAAAAGGGGGCATGTTTATACTTTCCTTATATACAATAAAAATATTGTATAAGGAAAGTATTGTGACGAGATCGAAAATTCGAATTCGAGTTTTCGACGGGAGAACACGTTTCAAGCATCCCTGATCACGAATTCAATATTTTTGAAGTGATGTCTGTGTGTGTCTGTGTGTGTCTCTGTGTGTGTGTGTGTCAGTGAGACTGTGGAGACGATAACTGACGAACGAATGGAGCGATTCGAATGAAATTTGGAACAAAAATTACAATCCGTAAGCACTGGAAGTCTATTGTTTTTATACGCAATCGAATATTCAGAACCCCCTAAATTTTCGAATGAAATTTTGAAAAAATCGTCAAAAAATCAAAACCTCTAATAAAGTTGCGCAACTAGACACTTCTTATGCAATTTTTCATTAGAAAGCGATTGACATAAATTTTAGAACGCTAACATGAACCGTTCTCGAGATATTGCACATTTTTAAAAAAAAATTATCAAAAAATCATATGAAATAAAAGAAAATATTTCCTATTGAGAAACATGTTCACTTTTCATATGTAATACCATGCGATAAATTTGTGATACCATTCTCGTGGATCTAACACGTTCCATTCATGAAGAAAGATACTTTGAGTAATACTTTTGTATTTGAACGCCAATAGTCATTTATCTGCTATAAGAATAAATTATCTCTCCGTCCATAACGCTTGGCGAGATTTTGGTGACGAATTTGGCGGAATATCGCCAACTTGACAACTTTTTTAAATGTTGCCAAATTAACGAATATCTCGCCAAGTGGATAAAATTGACGTCAAATCAAAGAAGATGACGACTAATTGACGAAAATTTAATATCTTGGAAAGAATACAAATATCTACTATAATAATAATCTAATTTTACTTTCCTTGTATACATAATGTATAAGGAAAGTATTGTGACGGGGTCGAAAATTCGAATTCGAATTTTCTACGGGAGAGCACGTTTCAAGCATCCCTGATCACGAATTAAATATTTTTGAGATGATGTCTGTGTGTGTTTGTGTGTGTGTGTGTGTGTGTGTGTGTGTGTGTGTGTGTGTGTGTGTGTCAGTGAGTCTGTGGAGACGATATCTCACGAACGAATGGAGCGATTCGAATGAAATTTGGTACAAAAATCACAATCCGTGAATACTGGAAGTCTGTTGTTTTTAAACGTAATCGATTGATCAGAACCCCCTAAATTTTCGAGTGAAATTTTGAAAAAATCATCAAAAAATCAAAACCTTTAATAAAGTTACGCAAATAGGCATTTCTTATGTAATTTTTCCTTAGAAAACGATTGGCATAAACTTTGGAACGCTAGCATGAACCGTTCTCGAGATATTGTAGATTTTTCAAATAAATTTATCAAAAATCTCCTAAATTAAAAAAAATATATTAACTGTTGAGAAACATGTTAACTTTTCATATGTAATATCATGCGATAAATTTGGTGACATCATTCTCGTGGATCTAGTTCGTTCCATTCATGAGATGAGTAATACTTTTGTATTTGAACGCAAATAGTTATTTATCTGCTATAAGAATAACTTATTTTTTCGTCCATAACGTTTGGCGAGATTTTGGCGACGAATTTGGCGGAATGTCGCCAACTTGGCGCGTTTTTGAAATGCTGCCAAATTAACGAAAATCTCCTCAAATGGATATAAATGACGCTAAATCAATGAAAATGACGACTAATTGTCGAAAATTCAATAACTTGGAAAGAATATAAGTATCGACTCTAAGAAAAACCTATTGTTTTTACTGTAAAAATTGTAAATTCATTGCATAATATAAGGAAAGTCATGTGTTGCCCACTTCAGATTTTTTATTTAGAGATCCCCTTTTTCAGATACTTCGCATGATTTGCCTCCATTGAAGCTATTATGAATAAAATCTTTTAGCCAAAAACAAAGTTTCTATATTTATTCGTTTTTAGAAAACAATTCCAAAAAATTAAAGCTTTCTTATAACTTGATATGGCTGAAAATCAATAGGATTTTATTGATACCGATTTGGTATGCTTCTATTATGTAACTCGCTTCATTATTCGAGATATGCATCTCTACCTGCATTAAAGTAAAATTTTCTAATATCTCTATAACGACTAGTGATAACTACTAAACAATGCTGTCCATTTTTTTCTAGCTAGAAGTACCTACAAATCATTTATTCCTTTAACATTAGTGAGTAGTATATATAATGCCAAAAAAAAGTATATTTTAAATCAAAAACGTGCAATACCTCAAAACACACATTTTATTGTGCTGTAAATGGTGTAATTTAAAAAATGAAATATTACATATAAAATTAATAATTTTGTAACAAATTATAATATAATCATTTAAGAAAAAGTTTTTACTTTCCTTATGTACATAATGTATAAGGAAAGTATTGTGACAGGATCGAAAATTCGAATTCGAATTTTCGACGGGAGAGCACGTTTCAAGCATCCCTGATCACGAATCAAACATTTTTGAAATGATGTCTGTGTGTGTGTGTGTGTGCACGCGCGCGTGTGTGTGTGTGTGAAAGTGTGTGTGTGTGTCTGTGTGTGTGTGTGTGTGTGTGTGTGTGTGTGTGTGTGTGTGTGTGTGTGTGTGTGAGTCTGTGGAGACGATAACTGACGAACGAATGGACCGATTTGAACGAAATTTGGTACAAAAACCGCAATCTGTAAACACTGGAAGCCTGTTGTTTTTATTCGCAATCGAATGTTCAGAACCCCCCTAAATTTTCGAGTGAAATTTTTAAAAAATCGTAAAAAAATCAAAACCGCTAAAAAAAGTACGCAAATAGACATTTCTTATGTAATTTTTCATTACAAAACGATTGGCTTAAATTTTAGAACGGTAACATAAACCGTTCTCGAGATATTGCACATTTTTCAAAAAAATTATCAGAAAGTCATATAAAATTAAAAAAAATATTTCCTATTGAGAAACATGTTCACTTTTCATATGTAATACCATGCGATAAATTTGGTGACATTATTCTCGTGGATCTAGCTCATTCCATTCATGAAAAAAGATACTTTGAGTAATACTTTTGTATTTGAACGCCAATAGTCCTTTATCTGCTGTAAGAATAACTTATTTCTTCATTCATAACGCTTGGCGAGATTTTGGCGACGAATTTGGTGGAATGTCGCCAACTTGGCGATCTTTTTAAATGTTGCTAAATTAACGAAAAGCTCGCCAAATGGATAAAAATGACGCTAAATCAATGACGACTCATTGATGATGACGAATACAAATAACTACTATAAAAGTAATCTATTTTTTACGGTAAAAGTTGTAACTTCATTGCATTATATAAGGAAAGTCATATGCTGCCCTCATCAAATTTTTTTTACTGTAAATGTAGTAAATTCATTGCATTATATAAGGAAAGTCTTGTGCTGCCCACATCATATTTTTTAATTCCGTATGGTGCCAAAATCTACTCAGCACCAGCCTAAACCACAAGTGACTTATATTCCAAATTTTGTGAAGTTTGACCAATTAGTTTTTTTAGCTACCCCCTTTACTTGTGTACATCCGGCTAATAAAATATCAGTACACTGCCATTATTCACGCGTCTTGGGTCGTACAAACAGATCAAATGTATCATTAATCTTGAATAATTTACTCCATAAATACATGTATACACCTCGTTTTCAAGAGGGAACATCTTCATATTGGAATTTGTACAAACTTTATTCGCAGAAGGGCAACACCCATTTTTGTTTATATATTCGGATTTTTCTAGATCAAAGTAGCCCACACAGGGGCGTATTTAAGAGGATTCAACTCCCCCCCCCCCCCCTCCCCTCCGAAACTGAAAATTTTCAAAATGCATTCTAAGCACACTTGTGATAAAAAAAAAAATCTACTGAATATCCATTCCGTTTGTCGTTCTAAAATCCTTAAACTTGAAAAACAACCATTTTTAACCTCCAATTAATAAATGAAAATATATAAATAATAATGAAATGAATTAAGTTATCTGAATTTAGACGATATTGAAATATAAATTGCCTGGTTTAAACATGTCTTATATGCGATACATTTCTCGGCAATGTTTTTAAAATTATCATAATACTACAATAATTTATTATATTTGAAAACTTCATCGATAACAAATGACTTTATTCAAATGACGTCATCGAAATATAAATCGCCTCTATATAAAAGCAGCATTTCATTCATAAACATTTTTTCAATCCTTTCATTCATCACAGTGCTATAATAATCTATTTTATTTAAAACCTTAAAACCATAGAGATACAAGTAATTTAACTCTATGTCTATGCTTAAAACTTTATCGAAAAAATCGTCTGGGTTCTCTATGTATAATCAATGAATGTTTCATTCATATCAGCTATATTGCAGACTTCTTGAGCTAAATAATTTTGCGTTAAAGAAATGCAACAATTCTTATACAACTCATTCTACATCTTTTGGTATTTACATTCTCCATAAGTGAAAATTGGGCTTCGTTGTAGGAATAATCAAAGTTTGATAATCATTTAAACTCAAATATATTGTAATTGCTTTGTTTCAATATGTTGATGCACAGAATTTAAACAAAAATAAAGGCGTTTTAGAAAGAATACAACACTAAATACGAATTAAAAAGAACTTTAAAAATCACGATTTTGAGACAAGATGGATGCCATATTTTATTTTGAAGTGGGTCACGTGATCTCTTCATATAAATGGTGTAATTATTATTTTAATTTTTATTTAAAAAACTACTGAATATATTTTGCTGAAATTTCTTTTATATATTTTATGGGATAATTTGAATATTTCCTAAAACTTTCGAAGCAATTTGTGAATTTTAAATGTGCTTAAAAAATGTTTGAAAAATTTGGTCCCATAGGATTTAATGTAATTCATTTTTTCAACCCGGGTTCAATCCAAAACTAATTCGGTAATATTATTTATTTATATTCCCATAGGTCCCACAGACCGTCTGAACAACATACTAAAATTTCATTTCACTAAAGTCACTTTTACAGCAGTTATCGTGTGAACGGACAGACCGACAGACAGAATGAACAAAGTCATAAACACTTTTCAACTATGTTGTAAAGTGTTAAAAAATTCCGGTTCCTGAAGCTAGTAGAAGCTAAGATCAAAAGTCACTGATTTAGTGACTAGAGATCTTCATGGATCAAATTTAGAGTTTTACCAGGTTCGATGATATTAGGATTTGACTCAGTCAAGACCAAAGAATGTTTTTAAATATTTCACCCGAGCCTAAACTGTTCCAAAAGCACTCAACGCTATCCCCAACGCGGAACGTTTCGAATTTTTTTGTAATGCATTGGAGCCTGTTACCTGGTACAGTGACCGCCGGTTATAAGATTCAGTGGTTATAAGAAACAGCCGTTTATAAGACCCAAAACGACAGAAACAAATACAAACTTCATTTTAACATTAAAATTGTGTCGCTTATAAGAAACACGATTCCGCTTATAAGAAACAGTTTTCTACAGAAAATTTGTTGATTTCCTTGCGACGCGGATGTAAAAAAGAAAAAAATCCATTTGTTTAAGGTTAACTGAAGGACGAATTGTTATCTCTTGTCTCTGGGCGTACGGGGAGGGGGTGGGAGTTTGCTATGTAACAAAGGATGACAGAGAATTTCTCCGTAGAAAGGCTTAGGGGGAACAACCCCAAACCAGTAAGAAACGAGTTTTAATCTTTTGGCAGTTAAGGAAACATACTGATAAGGAAAGGCATCTCTGCTTATGCACTCAAATAAGATTCGTACAGCTTTAGTTAGTCATTTTATGTTTTGCTAGTGGAAGCATGTCGCAAAAGAGAAAAACCCTCACTTTGCTTGAAAAGCAAAGTTTACTTAAAAAGTATGATTCTCTACCTCTGTGTAGTCAAAGAGAAGCTGCTTCTGCATTAGAAATTCCGCACTCAACATTATGTAAAATCCTGAAAGGCAGAAATGAAATTTTGACGCCAAATTGTAATCTTCAAAGAAAACGGAAACGAGAAGGAAAGGCAGCTGCTATAGAGGAAGCACTCTTACAATGGTTTTCTAACGCCAGATTAAAGAACGCTCCTATCAGTAGGGCAATTTTACTGAAAAAAGCAGAAAATTTTGCGGAAAAATTAGGAGAAAAAGAGTTCCGTGCGACTGATGGTTGGTTAAGCCGCTGGAAAGAACGAAATAACATTGTGTACAAAAAAAATTATGGAGAGAAGCAGGACGCGGACTCCGAGTCGGCATCTTCATGGATTACGCAAAGCTTACCACCTCTATTAGAAAAATACGCTCCTCATCAAATTTTTAACACTGACGAGACTGGGCTCTATTTTAGAGCGATGCCCGAGTATACAATGATGTTCAAAAATGATCTATCCTCCGTTGGAAAAAAACAAAAAGATCGAGTTACAGTTCTGTTAACAACAAATATGACGGGAACTGTAAAAAAGAGCCCTTTAGTTATTGGCAAAAGCAAACGTCCGCGCTGTTTAAGTGGAATAAAAAAATTGCCAGTGATCTACGAAAATTCAAAGAATGCCTGGATGACAAGTAGAATTTTTGAAGACTTTTTGTTAAAGTGGGACAGGGAACTGATGGGAAGAGAAAAAATTCTTTTAATCCTTGACAACTGTTCGGCTCATCCTGTAGTACAGCTGACAAACATTGAACTTTGTTTTTTGCCATCCAATACAACTTCCATCATACAGCCTCTTGACCAAGGAATTATTAAAGCATTTAAAACCCTGTATCGGTCAAATTTGCGACAGAAAATAGTAGATGCAATTGATGAAGAGAAAGGATCGGCTTGCGAAATAAGCAAGAAAATAACCTTGCTTGATGCTATCCATATGATCGCAGGCGCATGGAAAAATGTTTCTGACATATGCATTTTTAATTGCTTCCGTAAAGCAGGATTTTTGAAAAATAATGTTGACATACCAGCAGAAGATGTAGAAGAATTAGAAGCACATTTCGAAGAATGGATTCACATCGATGAAAATTTACAAACATCTGAAGAAAAAAGTGATGATGACATAGTGGCGGAAATTCAGAATGTTTGCAATGAAGAAGAAAATGAAGACGACGTTCCACAAGAAGAAAATTTTCCTACAGCCAAACAGTCGCGAGAAGCCCTAACTATAATTAGAAAAACTCTTGAACATAGAGGGGCATCAGAAAAAGTTTATGGACTATTTTATGATTTAGAAATGGATGTACGTAAACTAATCACAGACTCATTAGCACAAACAACACTGGATAAATTTTTTGCTGTTCCTCAGTAATAGATTACGGTATGTATGAAAATGTACTATGCTCTTATACATAAATGAACGACCTATGAGTTTTACTTTTTATTCTTATTTAATTACATACTAGTATATGCATACATATAGATAATATTTTAAGTTGTAAGGCTTAATTCGTAAAATAAGAAATATTTTTGAATGCAAAACTCAATTTACAAATGTATTATGTATGTACTAATATTTTACTTATATACATTTATCTTTTAAATTCTGTAAAATTGTGTTCAATAGTTAGTATTTACAATGGAAGAACGATATTTAAAAAATTTCCGGATTTAAGAAACAACTGCTTATAAGAAACAAAACGAGCGAAACGAACGTGTTTCTTATAAGCGGCGGTCACTGTATGATGATCCAAACTTGTATTGAAGGAATTAAACACATGTTATATTATATATCTCAAGATCTCAAGGGAAATCTTCTCGGAGCACCCAGCAAACCCGAAGGGTTTACTTTAATCTCCGAACATAAAATAAAGATTTGGGGAAACCAAGGTTAATAAAATATTAACAGGTTGTCTCGTTCCGTATTCCCCCCATGGTCAAGTTTTGAGTCCAGTTGTGACGTCACCGCTAGACCTAGAGCTCCTCTACTACAGGCTGACTTATCAAACATATTGAAGCCCATAGGGTTCCATACTACAGTTACAGAAATTATAAAATAAGTGTTTAAAATGAATACTTTATATAAAAAAAGAAGTTTCAATTAGAAAATTGTAGAACTTAGCTCGCACAAGTATATTCCATTACCTGGTGTCCAATTATTTATTAGCCATTGTTTTCTTCTTTCTTCGTTTCTAGGAAAGCGAAATAGTCTAAAACCCTTTCTAGAATGATTAGAGCAGTTTGGTACAGAAAAACCACTAATAATTATTTCAATTATACTTCTTAAAGTGAAAATATGCATAGAGGTAATGCTAATGGACTGCGCTTCCAGCTAGGGTGGGCTTCAATATGTTTGATGAGTCAGCTCGTATATAGAGGAGCCTTAGCTAGACCCAAGTAAGTTTTCTGGAAATCTATAGGTTGCTGCTCGCTTTCTCCTTTCTCGCCAAGGACGCCAAGGTAGACTTCCAAATTCGCCAACTAATGTAAATTACTGTCCTACCGCCACGAGAAAGTCTCTGAATAGGGTTGCCCCAAGTAGACGAGTCGAAGAAAGGAGGGAGAAAGGTTTAAAATCGACTGCAACATTTGGCAAATCAAGCGCACTTCGTTAAGCGAAGAATCCGTTTCGTTTATCATGATGTACTAAAAGAAAATAGTAGATGTTTTTTATCTGACAATTAAACAAAATTTTCGTATTAAATGACATTAAATTATAAATTAACTTAAAAATTTTTCGTCATTTAAACTCCGAAAATAATTTGTTATTATAGGCGACAGCGGGTACGGGAAGCCGTCAATCTATTAGAACAAAGTTTTAGATATTTTCTTTTAGGTTCGGGCGATTTTGGGAGAGAATAGCTTACAATTTAAAACTAGAATTTATATCATTTTGTTTAAAATTAAATTTCGAATTAAATGAAAATTATTACAGTTTTCAATCAGCAAGTTACACAATTATTAGTCAGCAAAAAGGAAAAAATAAATGATAAATAAGCAAAATTATGACTTTAAAATATTCATTCTTTTCATATTTTTCAATCAATTATAAAATATTCATTCACATTCATTGGAATAACTATTATCTACTATGTCCGAATCACTTGAAATGTTTTTACTTGAAGAAGAGTCTGAATCGCTATCCGACGGATTTATCACTAATTTCTTCACAATATTTTTGATCAGTCCATCTTTCTTCCAATAAATATTCTCTAGGTTTTCAATGTGTTTGTTCACAGTGTTTTTTCCATTCATTTTGTGTTACTTTCAAAATAGCTTCTTTAAGCAATAACTGTAAATTGTTCAAATAGATAAAATACTCATCTCAGTGTTATTAAGCGATTTCCCCTCACGTTTTATCTTTTTAACTGATGACGTTGAAACGTCTGTCGCTTCCGCAGTTCTCTTCATTGCATTTGAAATTGGTATTTTTTAGAGAATTTGCGGTTTTTCCTCTTCAAAAAATGCCGTAACATTGTGGACTATTGCACATGCTTGCGAATGCAAAGTCTTTCCACTTTTAAATGTAGCCATTTTTCAACTAGACAAAATCCACAAAGTGTGCAACACAGTACAAGTTACTTCACAGCTTTAAAAATCACAGAATGCGAGCGTCTAGCACACAGACTACTATAGTATTCTGTGGTCTAGCATTGACTCCAGTACAAAGCGAAATGCGACTTAAGTCGGTTCTATCTGCGCCAAATCGAAAAAAGGGCTTTCCGTCACACCTAAAATGCAATGGAATAACCTGTTTCCATAGCGACCGCCACCAAAACGTCTGCTGTCTGGGGACTTTCTCGTGGCGGTAGGACAGTATGCTTCACACGTAAATGGGGATTTGGCGCCTTATCGCTCAATTCGATGTTATCCGGAAAATTTTGCATTTATTTGTGTACATTTGCTTTGATTTTGAATAGTGTTCATAAAGTGTTATCGTTAGTGAGATAGTGGAATATTATGCCTGGGACACGTTGCACTGTTGCTCTATGTAACAACAGTCTTGTTATGTCAGAGAAAAACCCGGATACTAAGCATATACTTTACCATACATTTCCAAAGGATGTGGAATTAAGAAAGAAATGGGTTCATTTGTGTAGAAGAGATGGAAAGTGGAATCCGGACACGTGTTGCGTCTGCTCTGAACATTTTGCGCCGGATGATTATGAAAGGGATTTAAAATCTGAACTCTTGAATATACCAGCAAAACGGAAGCTTAAATATACAGCCATTCCTTCAAAATTTTTAAAAAATTCATTTGATGAAATGAAAGTAGCCGAAAATAGAGCTGACCGTGAATTTCGGCTTAAACAAAGAGATGATCGTAATTTAGTTAATGAACTGATTTCAACTAATGAAAATAAAGAAAATATTGAAATTTCAGCCACTGATTATGCTGATATAGTGCAAAAGTACAATTTCCTAAAAAAACAAATTATTTCCATTCGGATGAACTATATGAAACAAATTAAGCATTTAAAACTTAAGATTAAGAGGCTGAATAGAATTAAACGCAGCAAATTGAAAAAAATAAACGCCACGGAAAATGAAATAGAAAATATTCGTAAAGAATTGGAGAAAATATTTACTAAAAATCAAGTAGATATAATTTTAAATTGCAAGAAAAAAAGGTATTGGTCAAACGAGGATATTGCGATTGCCATAAGTTTGAGATATCTAAGTAAAAGAGCCTTCATTTATTTAAGAAAAGAACTGAAATTTCCTCTTCCAGGAATATCAACTCTTCATAAATGGGCATCCTCTATAACTATTCGACAAGGAAGTATTGACGATGTCATGAAACTAATGAAAGTTGCTGCATCGAATATGAATGCTAATGAAAAAGTTGCTGTACTTTTGTTTGATGAAATGAAAATAAAAAAAGGCTATGAGTATGATGAGAAATTAGATAAAATTATGGGTCCCTTTTCTCAAATGCAGGTTGTTATGGCAAGGGGATTATTTTCAAGTTGGAAACAATCCATTTTTGTTGACTTTGACTGCCAAATGACAGAAAAAATTCTTTACAGCATTATAAAGAGGCTTCAAAGTATTGACATAAATGTTGTGGCCTGTGTATCTGATATGGGTGGAGGAAATATTGGCCTTTGGAAGCAACTGGGAATTTCAATAGAGAAACCGTGGTTTGAAAATCCGGCTATTCAAGAGCAGAAAATATTTTGCTTTGCAGGCGCTCCTCATCTTTTAAAGCTTCTAAGAAATTGGCTTCTCGATACTGGATTTGAGTTATCGAACAAAACACGAATTGATAAAAATCCATTATTATGCCTTTTTCAAATGGATAAGCACGAAGTTAAAGTGTGTCACAAACTTACAGACAAACATTTGTATTGTGAAGGTCCTCAACGACAAAATGTGAGATTAGCAGCCGAACTCCTTTCTTTAACGACCGCGAAAGCTCTGGAACATTTCTTACCCGGTGATTTGCCTGAAGCTGCTCTTAATTTAGCAAATTTTATTACAATAATAAATAATTGGTTTGATGTAATGAATAGTTACATTCCTGAAATTTTAGGATTTCCGGCAAAGTGTGGATTTGGTATCTTTTCAAAAGAGCAACTTAATGTGCTGGATAATGCATATAGCATGGTAGCAGGCATGAGATGCTGTGGGAAAAAAAGCATTCAATTATTCCAAAGGGGCATATTGATATCTATAAATTCACTAAAAGGCTTATTTCAGGATTTAATTCCTCATACTGGGGTTTCTTATATTCTAACCCATCGTTTAAATCAAGATTCTCTGGAAAACTTTTTTTCACAAGTACGAACAAAGGGTGGACTTAATGATCATCCCACCCCTCTTAATGCACTTTACCGTATACGCATGATTTTAATGGGGGAAAATCCCGGAATAATTCAAAAAGGAATGAATACTGAAAATCCTAGTTGCTCAAGTGAAACATTTATTGTATTCAAAGTGTTAAATAAAAGCGGTTTAGCAAATAATTACAACGAAGTTGTAATCAAAGAGTTCAGTGAGGAAGACGAAACTTTCTATACGACATTAAATACTGACGGATCTCAAACAGCTGAAGAAAGCCTTACACCAATTGAAGAAGCTGCGCTAGACTATTTACAAGGTTGGCTGGCGAAAAAATACAGGATTAAATATCCACAACTAGGACAGTTTACGCATAAAAATACTGATTTTATTTCCACTACTCCGTCATGGCTGCAACATTTGTCTTTTGGCGGACTTACAGAACCATCAAATGAATGGAGATCGGCATGCAAAATTATCGAACGAGAGTTTGTTCGTTTTCATCCTGCCTCAAATCTCATAAAAGAACCAGGTGTTGTCGCAACTTTATCAGAAAATGTTAGCAAACAACTTCTTTTAATTCCCCTCGAAGCTATAAGAACTTACGTTAAGATGCGAACAATTAATTATTCGTCTGAAGTACTTAAATAATAAATTAACCGAGTTTACAAAACTGGCAAAAGATACGAATGGTAGGAAAAAGAGGAAAATTATGAAAATTGCAACATAAAGAACCTCCTAAATATAAAGGTAATATTGTTATTTATGTATCAAAAATCATGAATTTATTTGGACATCAAATTCACTAATCTTTGTATATATAATGTTTGATTATACAATATCATCTTTGAACATGTCATTGCAATTATTTTTTGTATTAACTTCATGTGATATTAAAATTTTCTTATATTTTTTTTAAAACATATAAAATTTTGAGCTAGACAAAAGCCATGCATTGAATTGCCTGAAAATACTATATATTCTATTTTAATTTGCATTCTTCATGTTTGTAAAATTCAGAATACATTCAATATTTAAATGACGACTGATTTTCATCATTTAGATTAGAAATATATATTTATATCCTTCCCAAACCGATTCCGATAACGCACTTAACAGTTAGTGACTCTTTTCTAATCATTCAATAATCTTTGAACATAGCATTCAGTAATCTTTGTATAAACTTCTCTTGATGCTAAAATTCTCATGACTTTCCCTCTCATCCAAAATTTGCAAAATTTTTTTCATATGTACGGAATTTATTAAATATCCGTAAACTTCCCATTACACTGTTTAATTTTCTTCTATATTGCATGTACACACTTAATATTAAATAAATGTTTTTAAATAGTTTCTTATCAACGTCTCTCAATAGCTTTACTCGCCTGTAACAGAGAACGGGTCTAGCGTCTAGCAGTGACGTCACTCGTCTTTCCTTCCTGGGACACGTTTTCTCCCGAACGAGACAACCTTATATATAAGATATTCTACGGACCTTGTGGGGAAACAAGATAAAATGTAGTTAGCATGAAAGGGATCCAATGGGATAAGAACGGTGCACGTAGACAAAATTAGGACACTTCCCAATAGAGTTGAAACGTGTCGCATAATTTAGAATTAGGAGAGAAAATTTCTCCTATGAAATAAAGGAATAATTTGGAAAACGGGTGTGTTCCGTGGAACACTGCCTTGAGACGACAGAGACTGATGAAGAAAAGGATTGGGCAAATGGGAGGAGCCAACGTAAGAAGGGAGAAAGCTTAATAAATTAAAAAGAACCCAAATTTGAAAAACTGTACAAATCAAGAATAAGCATTACTGTAAAGTGTGTTTATATTTATCAATTTGGTTTGATAATATCAGAAATTAAATCAGAAAACGATTTTCACCCAGATTATGGGGTGCGTTTCGCCAGCCCCCCCACCACCCAGAATCAAAATTTCGTAAATGCCATTCGTTTGTGCTACGTTTGTGCTGGTTTGTGCCGCAAACCGCATCGTTTGTGCTGGCACAGATTTTGATTTATTAAAGAAATAAAGTGGGGGGGCTGGCGAAACGCCAGCCCCCCCACCACCGAAAATAAAAATTTCGCTGATGCCATTCGTTTGTGCTACGTTTGTGCTGGTTTGTGCCGCAAACCGCATCGTTTGTGCTAGCATAGATTTTGAGTTATTAAAGAAATTAAAGTTGGGGGCCGCGTTTCGCCAGCCCCCCCACCACCGAAAATCAAAATTTCGCTGATGCCATTCGTTTGTGCTTCGTTTGTGCTGGTTTGTGCCGCAAACCGCATCGTTTGTGCTAGCATAGATTTTGAGTTATTAAAGAAATTAAAGTTGGGGGCAGCGTTTCGCCAGCCCCCCCACCACTGAGAATCAAAATTTCGCTGATGCCATTCGTTTGTGCTTCGTTTGTGCTGGTTTGTGCCGCAAACTGCATCGTTTGTGCTAGCATAGATTTTGAGTTATTAAAGAAATTAAAGTTAGGGGCCGCGTTTCACCAGCCCCCCCCCCCCCCACCACCGAAAATCAAAATTTCGCTGATGTCATTCGTTTGTGCTGGTTTGTGCCGCAAACCGCATCCTTTGTGCTAGCATAGATTTTGAGTTATTAAAGAAATTAAAGTTGGGGGCAAAATCAAAATATCGCTGATGCCATTCGTTTGTGCCGCAAACCGCATCGTTTGCACTAGCATAGAGTTTGAGTTATTACAGAAATAAAGTTTTTGACCGCGTTTCGCTAGCCCCTTCCCCTCCTCCCAACCACCACCGAAAATCAAAATTTTGCTGATGCCATTCGTTTGTGCAGCAAACCGCATCGTTTGTAATAGCATAGACTTTGAATTATTAAGAAATAATGTGAGGCTTACGTTTTGTCATCCACACCACCACTGAAAATCAAATATTCGTTGATGCTATTCGTTTATGCAATATGTGCTAGGTTGAACCCTAAATCTCGAGCTTCATTCGGGAGTATAATAACGGTTAGCTTCTTTAAAAAAAAACTATTGCAAAAGAAATGACCACAATAAAAGAAATACCGCTGGCTAAAGGCACCGTACCTAAAACAAAACATGTGAAAAAAATAAAGAAACATTTCTTCTGCTGTAATTTAACTATAAATAAATTGCAAACTTAAATGAAGAATTTTCGCTTTTGCGCCTTTAAATGTAATTTTCATCATTCTAACCAGAGATTGCCTAGGCAGTGTTTCTTGCACGCATGTCTCCGGGGGGGGGGGGGGGGGGAGTTTCATGTTAACCGAGTTTCTATTATGTATCACAGCATTTTGATATATTTATATATAGTAAATAGAAAACTTGCCCTCCTTAAAAATGTTTTAGCCTCCCCCCCTACTCCCCTGACCAAAAAGTCCTGAAAGAAACACTGTGCCTAGGTGCAATACATAAGCTGCAAATGTCGGCAGCTACAAAAGCCCAGCAGGCACTCAGAATCCCAAAGACAGCCGAGCCGTGGATGGTCAAGGTATTTAGAAAGATAGATGGTCATTTCCGACCCCCCTGGGAAATGATGACGTTTGAGTAAATACACGCCTCTCCTCTTCTACATGTATGCCCTCAAAGAAGAGGGGAGAGTTAACAGGTTTCACACAAGGGTTGCCCGCTTTCAATGACTCCATTTATAGAATAGAGTAATAAATTTTTAATAACACGTTTATAGCCACACGTTTGCCGAAAGAAAAACACTATGCGTGTATCCGCAGTGTTTATAAGTCCTGTGGGGCTTCGGCTACATTGGTGGTCCTGAATTGTAAAAGATTGACGGAATAAAGGCAAAATTGTTGGCTTTTCCCCCAAGGTGTAACTTTCTAGAGTTAATTTTTAGTAATAGGCGTGGTAAAATCCATATATTTACGGCCTAATACGCCCCTGCTATTGGTCATCATAGTAACATGGTTAGGAGCATGCGCATTTAGATAAAAATCAGAGAAAATTGCTGGAGAATTTTATTGAGCCTTGATGTATAACCTTATTTTTTTCAGAATGATATGAAAGAAATCTAATTGCTGTTGCCATAACATATCCTAGGCACACATACTAGTTGCATTATTAATTACTCTTACAAATTTGCACACACTCAACATTTCACACAAATGTACCCCAGCTGTCACTGGTAAATGATTAATTTAGATACAACAAATATGAGGAAATCAAAGTTTAAGGGTTTCTGGAAAATACCCTCTAAAACCTAACAAAGCCCAATAAAATTCGGGTGGGTTGTGTTTTTTAAAAAAATTCCACGTTTTTAAAACCTTTGAATTTCACATTTTTAGCACATTTGAATATAAATCATTTCGGGCCGGACCGGGCCGAGATTCAATGCTCTTTGAACATAGCTAGGCCGGGTTCAGGTTCTACACCTGTAAAGTTCTTCGAGTTCGAGCCGGGTTTAAGCATTGACTTTGTCGGGTGGGGTGAAAGTGAAACTCTGAATTTTTGACTCGTGCAGACCTTTGACACACATACGGCCTCTACACATACATAGCCATAGCCATAGATCTTGGAAAGTGAAAATACTAAGTTTCGTTTATGTAATTTTTCAAGCAAGAGGAGATACAACTTTAACCCCCCCCCCCCCTTGCATATGCTGCTGTACACACTTACTGATATATACACATATATGACCCTAAAAATCTTATATTGAAATTCAAACTTGTAAAGCGCTCAAAAATAGGAATGATAATGTCTGACAAAGTTATAATACTTTTGCTACTAGAGAGTACTTTACAATACTAGAGAAAGTAATACGTTGAACAGTTTTGGATTCTATTCGTCAATTAAGGGTTTGCACAACAATCACTACTTAAATATATACAGGGTCTTTCAAAAGTCCGTATAAATTTTAAAAATTCATTAAAAATCGAAAAATCATCACATTGGGTTTGTACCATAAGTATTGCTAGGCCGGGGGGGGAGGCGTTATGTGAAAAAATTTTGTAGTTTAAAAAATCATATATAGGTGGCGCTGAACGCATTGGAAAGACAATTAAAATAACTTACTGTACGTGTCAAATCGTGTGACAAGCCTAAATAAGCCTGAACAATTGATAGGACCTTCTCCTTTCTCTAGAGTTTTCCTAATTCAGAATTTTCGAAAAGCGTCTGATGCTGATTCGCCGCTCACGTAATACAGCTTCACTAATAAGGCTTTCTCGATCAAAGTTAACATTCTTGGCAAAACTTCTTCCTCGCACCGTTTACTAATGAATCAAATTAAGAATCTACATAGCACTACAGTTCTTTTATAACAGCCTCATTTGCATACTTCTGAAAGATGTATTCGGGTAAGCGCCACCTATAGGTGATTTTTTAAACTACAAAATTTTTTCACGTCAAAAAAAGAAAACCCGTCCTGACAATACTTATGGTACAAACCGTACCTCAATGCGATGATTTTTCGATTTTTAATGATTTTTTAAAGTTTATACGGACTTTTGAAAGACTCTGTATATCATGGTACTACAAAACAATTAGAAAGATCCATTTCGTGGGGATATCTGATAAGACAGGATTTACTCTATCTAAATTATTTAAATATATTTAAATATCGCCAAACAATATATTTACAAGTAATATTTTTAACTTGTTCTCAACACTAATATCAAAACTGGAGAAGGTCGTTTGGGTCTGCTCCCTCTGGGACACCTTCAATCATAGTACAATGTTCAAAGTGATCGCAAGTAGGACGGAGCTCCTGGGAACTCATCCCCTAAGGAGCCATTTGTACCCCTTTCAGTTGGGAGAAAAGTTGGGGAACATGTGTACTTTGGATAAGGGATGAAATGCTACTATTATGAGAGAAAAAGGTAGCGTAAGGGATGAAATGGGAAAGGATGGAACCGCCATAAACCCTTAAAAACAGCGGTGTAATTGATTCCATGAATAAGTTGCTGTATGTCTTTGTACATGATGGCTATATAAAGAAAGCTGAAGAACAATATGCATTGTTGTATATCCGTGGGCTAGGCAGGTTACTTCCAAGGTACTTTAAACAAGGGCTATGGAAGTAATATATAGCCCTGGGTTGCTTCAAGGAAGGAGTTGTTTTCATGAGTCTGCTATATATTTCAAAACGGTACTGCGGTTCTTTGCTTGTAGGACTGGTTCTGTAGCTGGGGGTGGGGGGTGGGGGCAGGGGATAGGAAGGGGATAAAATAGAGTTGCTGCAGTAATTCGAGGAGCTGAAAACAAATATGTTTAGATTCATTCTTTGCAACTGCTTCCATCTAGTTGGGTGCTTCTCTTAGTTCTGTACTTTTGTAACTTTGAATGTCAGGCCTTGCTATATAGTCGTTCTGTGCTCTGATTTTTGGATTATAAAATGTAAATGAAGATAAAAGTAGATAGCACTTTAAATGATTTTTTGTGAATTTATATTTAAAATTTCATATAAATGCAATTTTCTCCTGGTGCTTTTAATTAATTTTATTCAGAAATGCCGAAAGTTACCACAGTGGATACATCTAAGCTTTCAGAATTATTAATACAATTTCGAGACAATATTGTGGACTCTAATGGAATAATTCAGCCACCCTCAGCTGATATTTGGAAAAAGCTAGAAGAACGCTTAAATTTTAAATCTGGATCCAAATATTTATATACTATTGTGAAATTAAACAGGTATGACAGTTGGAGTCACCTAGGACTTACAATTACAGACACCTTCATAGACGAAAATGGTGAAAAAAATGATTATGCTGACAACTACTTAGAGACGTCATCAAGCGATGGCTATTCTACTGATGAAGAGTTTTACGAATTTGAAATAAAGTTAACGCCAGAGGAATGGCTGATTATGTGTCCTAAAGAAGTCATCTATAAGTGTAATGACAAATCTAAACCTCAGAGATTAACGAGATCATATAAAATTCTGACACCAAATGTGTGGTCACATATCGTCAATGATCATTTTTTTGAAAAAATACATGCACCTTGCACTTTGTCTTTTAAACGTGCCAAAGTATCGAGTAAAGATAATTTTGTTCGGATATTTGGGAATTGTTCTGTATGCAAGTCTGTATTTATTGGCAATATTGACACAGCTTCTTCTGAAAGCCTTGGTGTTGTCATTCACTGCAAGTACAGTAAAAACTTTCAAGGATGCCAATCAGTGCGGAAACGGCGAATCACAGGCCCAATTAGGGAAATAATTTCCGAATCGCTTGCAGAAAAAAATATATCTGCAAGTTTATACAGAAAGTTAGCTGCACAAAGATGTATGACGTTCGGAGATATTGAACCGAAAAGTTTACCATCAGCTACTGCTCTCCGTGTAATGAAGTGCAACGAAAATAAGAAAGGACGAATTGATGAAAATCCAGTAATCAGCATCAGTCAGATGAAATATGAAAATGAATTCCAAGGCGTTATAAAAGCCATTGGCTTAGATCCCTTTTATGTACATTACTGGATGGCCTCTCAACAACATGTATACCGCTCTTTGAGTGATAATGTTGAATCCTTGATCATTGCAGTGGATGCTACTGGTGGTCTCGTAAAACGTCTGAAACGACCATTTGGCAACAAATCGTCGCACATATTTTTGTATGAAATTACGGTGCATGACAGCATAAGTAATATGCAATATGCAATTAGTAATATGTTTCCGAGAAACATGATACACATAGCATTTTTCAGTGGCTTGCTGCTTGGAAGAAGGAAGGTGCTCCTTCCCCAAAGGAGATAGTATGTGATCATTCGGTTGCTCTGCTGTCCGCTATTATTAAAACTTTCACACAATTTAAAAGCTTGTACGATTACTTAAATGCTTGTGCATCGTTGCTGCTGGACAAAGACGGCTCTGCTCCAAATTGTTTTATTCGGTGTGATGTAGCTCATACAATAAAATTATTTGCATCATCTAAAGCATTAAGAGGTAAAAGTAGTAGGGTACGCCAGTTGTACATTCGTAGCTTGGCACAAATGCTTCAATCAAATAATATTGAAGATGTAAAAGATTTATTACAATCAATCTTCACAGTAGCCCTAAGTGAAACAGAAGGTGTTGACATAACAACTGGAACCATAACTCCTTGTGAAATTGAAAAGTCGAGATTAAAACATCGCATTGCTACTGGTATTATAATCGAAAATATAATTGATCTAAATAATGATGACTCACATGAGGACAATGATAATGAAAGTATCGGAAACGATTCTCAAAATAAATTTTATTTGTGGATGGAAAAAATTGTGAATGATGTGAAAACTAAAATCAGTCATGTAGAGGGGGATCATGATAATCTCCAGTTTTTGCCAGAAATTGTAGAATTCTGCAAAAAATTAATTAAAACCGTACCATTGTGGTCAGCAGTAATGACACCGGTATTCGGTTATGGAGCAGTGACAGCCAGTAGTGCATCAGTTGAAAGTAGCTTTAATGACTTAAAGAACAGGGTGCTTTCTGGGAAAAAACTTCCAATGAGATTGGATGACTTTTTGAAGTTACACATTAATTCATTGCAAGGTACCATGAATTTAGTTGCATCGGAACAAAAACTCGTTTTGGCAAAATCTGATATTTCTAATAAGTCCGATGCAACTTCCAAGAAAGGAGATAAAGAAACGTGTAATGTACATATTAGTAAGACAACAAATACACTGAAAAATCCAGCTTCCTCTAAAGTTACAACAAAATGTATAGCCTGCTTAAATGGGGATTTTCCAAGTGGTGCACACACTTGTATTACTTGTAACACCCCTGTGCATATACTTTTTGATTGTTCTTTTCCAGCTTCAGAAAACGTGGAGGAAGGCTATGGAGAGAGACGCATTTGTTTCAATTGTGCTACAAATGCAGGTAAAAATCAAAGTACAATGGAAGATTTTGCCCAAGAAAATTGGAGAGGCCTCGTTTTGCCTCCTAAAAAAAGGCAAAGACATTCATACTTAGTTCCCCAAAGAGAAATTATAAGAACAGATTTTAATAAAAAGTCTTCATTTAAATCTTTGGGTATTTTAAAAAACGGAAATAGAAATAAAGATTTGAAAATCACTAAATTGGGTGACAAACAATATATTGTAACAAATACTTGCGCATTTGACTCCTTCGTACAAATTTTGGCTTGTGCAGTTTGCGATAGCAATTCTTACGAATATTTTGTTGCACCATTAAGTAACAGTAAATTTTTCGAAATTGTGCTGAATGTGGCAACATCACGAATTACATCAAAGACGTACAAAAACAGAGCTGCAGTACTTATGGAATTTGGCGAGATGAAAGATCTTCCAAATGACATTAGACTGATTTCGTGTGAAAGTACAATCACTCGAATGACTGAAAATGTGTTATATAAGCATCCATCTGTCAAAGAAATTTCTACTTGTTCTGAACAAGACTGCTCATTTAATTCATGCATTGATAAAACTGTTATTTTGTATGGAATGGAGAATGCAAATTTGTCTTCTCTTGAAGAACGTTTAGCAGTTAACTTCCAAGTTACTAAACAAATATGTCAACAGCCCAATTCAAAGGGACTTTTGTGCCAAGGTATAAAGACAAGATGTTTTACGATTTCAGAGCACCATTTAATTATCGAATTGATAAACACATCTGTAGAGAAAGATTATGAGATCGACATTCCTCTTCGTTTAATGGATATCCCAAGAACACTTGTTTTACAGAATACGATGTTTAACTTGAAGGGTGTAGTAGTATTCTCTGGGGGTCACAAAAGTAAAAATATTATTGGACATTATGTTGCTGCTTGCTACAGATCTGATGATTATTGGGAGATATACAATGATTTAGAAGACAATAAAGTAAGTTGCTCAGCAAATACAAAATTGAAATGCCAATTGCTTATATATACAATATAGTATAACTACTTATAAAAGTATTTCTAATTTCAGTTCTTAATATATTTTTTATTTCCTTTCTGCTTTGTTATTGAATTGATAATTGATAGCTTTTTCTCGAGTCTAGAAAGACTCTCACATTTCCTGTACCGAACCATGTAAAAACTAAGGTTCGTAATTTTCATTTTATTCAAATATTTTGTAATCGAAAAGAAATCAGATAAATATTTGGATAGTTACTTTTATCTATTTCTCTTCGTTTACAATGTAGAATTAAATTATATAGAACAGAAACAGATTTCGGGATTAATATTAAGTTTAATAGTAAGAAATAGCAAAAATGTAGAAAAAAATGGAAAATACACTCTATATTAAATTCTATTGTAGCTTTTGTTACGGTCACATACTGTTATAGTTGATGCAAAGAAGTTGTGTAAGTTCTTTTTTTACAAGCAGCAGTTTCTTTTATTGTAATACAGGTAAAGTGTGGTGTATCTCCAACGAAATTTATGACAATTGACTTCTTGGGTAGAAAAGCAGAGCAAATAGGAGCATATCGTTTAACTGTTGTAATATAAAATAGGTAGAGAACGATCGCTGGTTTGTAGGTATAATCTGGAGCATCATAGGAAAATATAGCTTTCAATGAAATATTAATAATTGTAATCTTTCATGCAAAAATAATATATGTGTAGAAAATATGTTATAGTTAATAAGATATTGGCAATAAAACATGGTTTGGGCTCACCTAAAAACAGATCTAATGTTTTGTTGCGTTGTGTGTGTGTGTATGTGAGTCTCAACGCAATATTATCTCTGATTATCAGTTATTCAAA
This sequence comes from Amaurobius ferox, assembly GCA_951213105.1. NCBI lineage: Eukaryota > Metazoa > Arthropoda > Arachnida > Araneae > Amaurobiidae > Amaurobius > Amaurobius ferox. The sequence continues at coordinate 146,620,298 of OX578145.1, forward strand.
CGAAACTTTGACTTGATTATTACAGATAGTAGAAATATAATATCAAAGAACTATCACTGCTTTATAAAGTAATATATCAAAATAATGATCATCAATCACAGTCAATAAACAATTATTTAACATATTTAGTTTTACTCTGCAACAATAAATTCAAACTTTCAAAATGCTGGACTCTACCAATTTTGAGGTTGTTGAAGACCCAGACCGTCCGACTCGTCCGAGGACTTAGAGCAAAAATTTTGAGGTTGTGTAAATTTTGGAGCCTACACGCTTTAGGGCCTGTCTGTCTGTGTGATGTATGTATCCACTCTAACTTAAAAACTAATTGACCAAATTTAATCCAATTTGGTAAATGAATTACATGTGGTGCTAATTAGATTTGGGTATCATTCGGAAAGAAAGATCTTTCCTTTTTTTGAGAAATGGTCTGCAAAAATTGCCAAAATCTAAAATAAAAGACTACACATGCTCTAAGATAGACCATTCGCGAGATATTGATCTACCTTAGAGTAAAGACATCAGAAGATTTTTTTAATTTTGAGGAACTGAAAAAGTTTATCAATGTAGTTAAACTACGAAATCACCAGGAATGGTGTGTTTATGATTACTACCAATAAAATTAATGAAATTCGAATGATTGCATACAGAAAGACAGAAAAGTATAGAAACATTTGTATTTTATGGATTTAAAAGAGGTTTCAATATTTCATTACAATTAAATATTTTCTTCCCAAAGAAGTATTATATTTAAAAGATCTTATAATATTGATATTTGGAAGTGGAAAATAATGTTTAAACTTGTGAAATAAAGATTAAAATGTATATTGTAGTATGAAATTTTGTAGTTATTTACAAAATAAGTGTTTCGATTATTATTTTATTATAATTATGTGTATTTAAGGACTGCTGAAACAAATGTACATTTTGAAAATGTGTCCTAGTGATAATTAGATCATTGAAAAGATGTGAAAATGCTCTTTAAGATTAAATAATTGTAAAAATATATTACAAACTTTATTTTATTGCTATTATTTAATTGTGAAATCCAAGATTTTAATGAGTTTATATTATAAGGTGTTTTAAAGGAAATTGCAAAGGAATTTTAACTTTGTAGTTAATATTAGATGTTTATTTTTATTAGAATTGTTACCTATCTACAGAGTCATATTGTATATAATTGCAATGTGTTTGATTTTTGATAACTGCTTTAATTATTATTAATTATAGTTATTATGCTGAGATATCATATAGAAATACGCCAGATTGCATAGAAATACGCCAGAGCATTTCTTAGACCGTAAAATTGAGTGAAATTTGTGAAACTTGTGTTTTAAAAATGGTCAGACCATTCTCACGATAGCAATATACATATCACCAAATCAGGCAGTTTCTCAAATAATGTCATTTATCCATGAGCTTTTACGTGTCTACATTGTTGAGAGTGCGTGCAGCTGTGCTGGATTTAGATAAAATGTCAATGATTTTCGGTGGCGATTTCATTATCAATTTTGCTTCTCCAGAAGCAAGGCCCCCTGATTGATTTTCTAAACATAAAATTCAAATTGAAAATGAGTTCGGCAGTATCAACCATGAAATGTGGGACTACGATTGCCGCAGCATTTTCTAGATATTTAGAACTGTTAAAATCGATGAATTCTGCATCTTATTTCAGTAACTAGCTGATATGCCCGCCTTTGCTCGTGATTTAAAATATGGGAAAATTCTAAACGCATTCATATAAAGTATTCCATGTAAACATTAAATTTATTCCACTGTAATATATAAAAAATATAAGCTGAGGCAAATATGAAGCATAAAATATCCTGGTCCCGTTTGTAAACTAATGTACAAAAATATGAAGTTTGGTAAATAAGTAACAATAATTGTTGAAGTTTAGTACATGAATGTAGCAATATATTACGTATATAAATGCTAACAAAATTCAAAATACTAGAGTAAAATAAAATAAAATGTAGAGTACAATGAGATCGGGATTAAAATGTCTTTACAATTTACCTGAAGGCAGAAAATCTATAAATAAACATGTTTGTACATTAAATTGCAATTTTCTTATTAATGTTTCAGAATAACTAAATCCTTCTGAAAAAATTTACAAACAATATACCCATACAATAAATTATCAATCGTTTAAAGTTTAAAAATATTTAAATAGTATCTTTTTATAATCTAAAAATATAACCATTTTAGATTGATGAAAATTAAGAAGAGAATACAGGATTAAAAGCTTTAATAATTTAAATTTTTTAGCAAAATAGTTCACAATAGTTAATAGTTATGCTTGAATAAACATAGAGTTCTAATCTAAATAAGAGATACTCTTACCAATAACATATGTCCATCATTAATTACTGGAAGATTAGTTATCATTTAGAAAGTTTTAGGTAGACTTATGGGATTCCACAGACTAACCTCAAACGAATAAAAGTTACATATAAATAAACTACATAAGTAAACTTGCGCATGTGCAGCAGAATTTAATATGCGTCAATAATTAAGACAAGAAAGATCAATCATGCATAAAGCATTGATTATGAAACACTTTCCAACTGAAATGCAATTTTATTTAAACAGCTCTAAAATGCGATTCATTCAGCGATAATATTTTTAACATTATCACAATACTACAATAATTTATTATATTTGAAAACTTGAAACTTCATCGAAAAAAAATTAATATTCAAATGACGTCATTGAAATACATAACGCCTGGCTCTGTATGTAAAAGCAGTAAATATTTCATTCACACATTTTTATTCCATTCCTTTCATTCATCACAATACTACAATACTTTATTTTACTTCAAAACTTAAAAACATGGAGGTAAAAGTAATTTGAGTCTATGCCTAAAACTTACTCGAAAAAGTCTGCTATAAAATCGTCTGCTTCTCTATGCAAAATCAATGAACGTTTCATTCATATTAGCTATTTTGCAAACTCCAGAGATAAATAATTTTCCGTTAAAGAACTTCAGCAATTCTTATACATCAGCAATTCTTATACCCATCTTACAGCTTGATGTGTTGACGTTCTTCATAAGTGAAAATTAGGTTTCGTTGTAGAAATAATCAAAGTTGGATGATCATTTAAACTCAAATATATCGTAATTGCGTTGTTTCAGAATATAAATGCACGGAAATTAAGAAAAAATAAAGCGATTTTAGGACGGCTACAACACTAAATATAAATTTAAAAAAACTTTAAAAATCACGATTTTGACACCAGATGGATGCCATATTTCATTTTGAAGAGGGTCACGTGATCTTTTCATGTAATATAGGTATAATTTTAATTTTTATTTAAAAAACTACCGAATATATTTTGCTGACATTTTTAACATTTTACAACAAAGTTGAAAAGTGTTTATGACTTTGTTCATTCTGTCTGTCTGTCTGTCTGTCCATTAGCATGATAACTGCCGTAAAAATGACTTAATCAAAATGAAATTTTAGTATGTTGTTCGGACGGTCTGTAGAACCTATGGGAATATAAATGAATAATACCACCCAATTTGTTTTGGATTGAACCCGGGTTGAAAAAATGAAATACATTGAGCCCTATGGGACCTAATTTTTCAAACATTTTTTAAGCGGATTTAAAATTCACAAATCGCTTCGAAAATTTTAAGTAATATTCAAATTGTTCCATAAAATATATAAAAAAAAATTCAGCGAAATATATTCAGTAGTTTTTTAAATAAAAATTAAAATAATAATTACACCTCTTATATGAAAAGATCACGTGACCACGATCTGAAACGATCACATGACCCACTTCAAAATGATATATGGCATCCGTCTTGTTTCAAAATCGTGATTTTTTAAAGTTCTTTTTAATTGATATTGAGTGTTGTATCTGTCCTAAACTACTTTATTTTTGCTTAAATTCTGTGCATCTACATACTGAAACAACGCAATGACAATATATTTGAGTTTAAATGCTCATCCAAATTTGATTATTTCTACAACTAAGCCTATTTTTCACCTATGTAAAATGTAAACAGCAAAATATGTAGAATGAGTTGTATTAGAATTACTGTATTTCTTTAACACAAAATAATTTAGTCCATGGAGTCTGCATGGCTGATATGAATGAAATATTAATTGATTTTATAAAGATAAGGACGATTTTTTTCGATGAAGTTTCAAGCATAAGAGTTTAATTACTTGTAGCTCCATGGTAATAATTTTTAAATAAAATAAATTATTATAGTAATGTGATGAATGAAATGAATGGGAGAAAGTTATGAATGAAATCCTGTTTTTATAGAGAGATCGGGGCGTGTTATTTTTCTATGACGTCATTTGAATTAATTTCAGTTGTTTTCGATGAAGTTTTCAAATATAATAAATTATCGTAGTATTATTATAGTTTTAAAAATATTACCGTGGAATGTATCGCATTTTAGAGATATTTAAACCAGGCAATTTATATTTGAATGCCGTCATTTGAATGAAGTTCATTTTTTTCAATGAAGGTTTAAGTTTTCAAATATAATAAATTAATGTAGTATTGTGATAAGTTTTAGAATATTACCGAGGAATGTATTGCATTTTCGACTTTTTTAAATAAAATTGCATTGAAGTTGGAAAGGGTTTCATAATCAATGCTTTAAACATGATTGATCTTTCTTGTTTTCATATTTTTATGGGATAATTTGAATATTTTGTAAAACTTTCTAAGCAATTTGTGAATTTTAACTTCGCTTCAAAAATGTTTAAAAATTAGGTGGCATAGGGTTCAATGTCTTTCATTTTTTCAACTCGGGTTCAATCCAAAACTAATTGGGTGATATTATTCATTTATATTCCCATATGTCCCACAGACCGTCTGAACAACAAACTAAAATTTCATTTTGATAAAGTCAATCTTATGGCAGTTATCGTGCGAATGGACAGACAGACAGGATGAATAAAGCTATAAATACTTGTTAAACTACGTTGTAAAGTGTTAAAAATAAAAATAAAAGACGGAGTAGAGCCAAAAACATTTATAATATACATTCTTTCAACCTTAAAATTATAACAATATATATTCACAGGGATAAATGTAGTTTTAAAACAAATATTATTTTAGGGGGTGTCATAGGACAAAATGTTCCAATTGCAAAACTCCACGTTTATTCTGTTAGAGATTTACATTTGGTAACACAGATGGATCATATAATAAAATCCAAATGGATAATTGACACTTTTAAATATTTGTTATTTTAGGGGAATGTTACAAATAATAATGGTCTGGATAGTGAATCTGATTTTTTTTTTAATTTGGGACTTTGTGTGCAGAGGTGGATCATAAGCCAATTACTTAATATTTAAAAAAATGAGTGAAAATACTTCGAGTACACGTATTTTACAACAACAATTTTTTTCCTTGCATCGAGTAAATGAATTTTCACACGATTCTAAATTTTTATGTTAATATGGAGGGATAGCTTTGCTTTCTAACCACAACAGTTAATCCTTCCGTTTATGAATTATTTTTATCAGTTTTTAAACGGGTATATAAAAGTTGCGTTTTATTAATCCGAACGCCATCGGGAAAGTCTGCCTTCTTCATGATGCCACAACTTAAGGATTGCCAGTTGCTATGGAAAATAGTGAATTATTTATATAATCGTCATTAAACTGTATGGTACAATTGAAATGACGGTGTATGGAAGAAACGAGACGCGAGAATGATTTTTTCAAAACAGGGGCTTCAGAAATTGAGTGATATTACCTGTATTTTTTACGTAGTAATAGGAATTAATACATTTAGGATCCGGGCGACTCTGGGCTACTCATTTTAGTATGATTATAGAAAATAAATTATTTTTAATTTCTTTTACTATATAAATTTTTATGCATATAATTAAAAATTGTCATTCTTCCTATCAAAATATATAAGTCAGAATAAATGTGAATGATGCTGTAAAAATATCTAAAATCAATCGCACAATTTAAAAAATTTAAATTGCATAAAAAGTAACTCCAACTTCTAAAGAAGTAAGGGAGAGAATAAGGAAATATGTCTTTAAAATATATAAAATATACTAAAACCAGACATCGAAAAATTGAGATCATATTTTCAGTAATACGACTGAATTAATGCCTCAGTGTTTCATTTTATCAAGGCTCCTCAGCAGCGAATAGCAGATGATTTGCTAAATAACATTGTCTGTATCAACTGTATAAATCAGACAAACCACGTTAATGATAATATTGTGTAGAATATATATTTCCATGTTACTGTAGTTACAATTCCTTGTAGCTGAACTTTAGAACTAGGAGATCCGATCCAGTGGTGCTGTTTGCTTTACCATGAGGAGGATTGTAAAATTTCATTATATTTATATTCTGTATTTAATGTAATGTTAGTGAATAGTGAGATATATTTTATTTTCTGTTCATGTTCATTTATAAATAAATTAAAATCACGGAATTATAAGCATGTTTATATGTATCTTTGCATACAAGTGTGTAAGTACGTACATATGCATTGAAATGTATCTATATACACATAATATGCTATTTATTGAGTGTTTGCAAGAAAATTTTGAAATCTACGAGTGCTCACTTATGGTGAAAGGTTGTGCCAAAATGTTTTCTCGTGATTTAAAAAAAAAGTGGTATATTAGCCTCGAAGGAAAATGATTTTTAATATACTGCATCTTATAAAGATTTATATTAATATTTTTGCATTGTATATACGATATTTTTATAATTGTATGTGTGATACTTTTATATTGCATATGGAATGTTTTTGTAATTATATATGGGATATTTTTGTAGTTATTAAGTTTAATGTTTGCTAAATTTTTGATCAAAATAAATTTTACTGCTTCTTTACAGTTTTGGTTCATATCTGACTAATATTTTCAATTTTTATTACGCCCTTCCTCTTTTGTTTTTTCAGATCCTTTATTAACATTATTTTCCTCCAGTTTTTTTCTTTCCTTTATATATCACAATTTTGTTTGTTACAGAAGTTTTGCATCTTACTATTGTTTTCACTGTTTTTCATTCGATTGGGTCTTTTCCCAGTTTTAAGTTTCAAGGTTAAGAAAAAACTCAAACAACGTAATTAAGCACAAATTAATAAAATAAATCAGCATACAACAGATTCGAGATACACTGGATCCCCAACTTCAGCGCAAAATATTCTATATAATAAAAGGCAATGTCTGTGTGTCTGTCTTATACACTAAAGGCTCAGCGACCGCGCGTCGCAGAGCTACAAAATTTGGCAATCGGAGACCCGGGGAACACGGAATCGGAGACACGTGAAAACCGATTTTTAAAATTTGAATTTTTTTTGTTGTTGTTATTTAATTTCTTATGCGATTTCGACCATCCCCCCCCCCCTTTTTTTTCTCCACCATCCAGAACGTTGCTCCCAACTTTATTTCTTTAATAACTCAAAATTTATACTAGCACAAACGATGCGGTTTGCGGCACAAACGAATGACATCAACTCAAACTCTATTTTAGCACAAACGATGCGGTTTGCGGCACATACCAGCACAAACGTAGCACAGACGAATAGCATCAGCGAAATTTTGATTTTCGGTGGTGTGTGTGTGGTGGTGGTGTGTGTGTGTGGGGGGGGGGGAGGCTGGCGAAACGCGGCCCCCAATTTCAATTTCCTCATTAACTCAAAATCTATGCTAGCACAAACGATGCGGTTTGCGGCACAAACCAGCACAAACGAATGGCATCAGCGAAATTTTGATTCTCAGTGGTGGTGGTGGGGGGGGGGGCTGGCGAAACGCTGCCCCCAACTTTAATTTCTTTAATAATTCAAAATCTATGCTAGCACAAACGATGCGGTTTGCGGCACAAACCAGCACAAACGAATGGCATCAGCGAAATTTTGATTTTCGGTGGTGGTGGTGGGGGGGGGGGGGGCTGGCGAAACGCGGCCCCCAATTTCAATTTCCTCATTAACTCAAAATCTATGCTAGCACAAACGATGCGGTTTGCTGCACAAACCAGCACAAACGAAGCACAAACGAATGGCATCAGCGAAATTTTTATTTTCGGTGGTGGGGGGGCTGGCGAAACGCGGCCGACAACTTTAATTTCTTTAATAACTCAAAATCTATGCTAGCACAAACGATGCGGTTTGCGGCACAAACCAGCACAAACGAAGCACAAACGAATGGCATCAGCGAAATTTTTATTTTCGGTGGTGGGGGGGCTGGCGAAACGCGGCCCCCAACTTTAATTTCTTTAATAACTCAAAATCTATGCTAGCACAAACGATGCGGTTTGCGGCACAAACCAGCACAAACGTAGCACAAACGAATGGCATCAGCGAAATTTTTATTTTCGGTGGTGGGGGGGCTGGCGTTTCGCCAGCCCCCCCACTTTATTTCTTTAATAAATCAAAATCTGAGCCAGCACAAACGATGCGGTTTGCGGCACAAACCAGCACAAACGTAGCACAAACGAATGGCATCGGCGAAATTCTGATTCTGGGTGGTGGGGGGGCTGGCGAAACGCACCTCAGATTATGTTTAAAAAATGCTTTATTCAACCATGTAAGTTATCAGTAAAGAATGCAATGCACTTTTGTTAGCATTCATAGCGCTCCAAATATTCTTGACTGCAGTGGTTGCGAAACAAATATGTCTTATGCCACAATTGTTTGTATTTTTAAAAATTAAAGGCGATTAAACTTTTTAGGTAATTATACCTCGATATTACAATAAACAACTGCAGTCGTTATGGATATTTTTAAAATAGGATTATTTTAAATTAAAAGTGGTAGATATTTAGAATACAAATATAAATGAATTCAAGTACAATATTTTTTCTTATCCATATATTAAATTTAAATTATAACAGTTTACTCAAATAAATTTTCATTCAATATTTGTTATCGGAAAGAAATCGATGAAAGTTTGTTACTTTAAGAATAATTTAATTTTGATAATTTAGAAACATTCGGAATCTAATAATGGAAATTAAAATCACAAAAAAAATTGAAAATAAAATATCAGTGTTAAATTTCAAGTAAACGATACCTATTGATTTTTTATTTATTTTGACCAGGTCCAGCCCGACCCGAATTTAATAAAATTTGGCCTGAGTCTGCCCCGTTGACAAGGTCGAACCTAAGTCCATGAGCCAGGCCCGAGCCAGTGGACCAGGTCGGGTCGTTCCAAGCCCACGGTACAGGCCCGAGCCCGTACAGACCTCGAACTTGGACCGTCTGAGATTGATATTTAAAATTGAACCCCCTCCCAATTATTTCAAAATACGCCACTGTATATATATAAAATTCATTCATTTTGCTCAAATCAATCATGAGTTATATGTGTTTGGAATTTGAAGCTCATAATGTTAAATGTCTTGTGACTTCACTTTAATTAGTTGCCTCGTCACAATTTTTGCTTTAGACAATCTTGTCCATTTTTGAAGATTATCGTTAAACTCCGCTTCCATCAGAGGTTTGCTTTCAGGAAAGTCCAAACACATTGTAATAAACTTAACTTTTATGTACAAACACAAATAGATTAAACCATAAATAAACTTATCAAAAACAAATTGAGCCTCTGGATACAAATTGCATGATATTTTTGTGAGTAGACGTGGCGTATTTACCAACCAGTTAAATGCGTGTGTAGGTAGATGGGAACAAAGCCCGAGGTGCTTGACATCACCAAGCATTCTTCACGATCTTCACGTGCAGATCTTCACGTGCAGTTCTTCAGCAGATCTTCACGTGCCTGACATCACCAAGCATTTGATTTTCAAATAGTGATCCAGGCACGACTTATTATAAAAAGTAGAAAACAAATTATTTTACAAGAAAAATAAAGTTTGAAAGTTCAAATAAAGTTAAAAAACGTACAAAAGCTAAATGCATTTGAATCGCCATACAGAATTTTAATCAAACTGCATTATTCTTACTCTTATTGTGGAGCGTCTTCAATTTCCGTTTGAATTTATTTGGGAAAAAAATTTCTAAAATGAAATGAAATCTAAAGTTTTAACGTTTGACACTTTATTAAGTGAATAAATATTTCTAATTAGAATGTCCTGTTTTTAAAGTTCTATCATAAGAAAATTTCGTGGTAAAAATAAAGCTGCAAATCATAGAGGTTTTCTTAAAATAATCCTTAAAGTATTTCTAATTAAAACGCTATATAGCATCAAATACAAGTTAAATAGCTAAAAATTTTTTTATATATTTCTTATATGAACGTTGGCTGGCGATTTATGTAAAAAAGTCCTCGCCGATTTGCTTTCAAATTTTTTTGTAATTTTCTAGTTTTACTCGGAAGCAAGGGTAAAAAATCTGATGTGGGCAACACCTTTCCTTATATAATACAATGAATTTACTACATTTACAGTAAAAAAAATAGGTTTTTCTTATAGTAGATACTTATATTCTTTCCAAGATATTGAATTTTCGACAATTAGTCGTCATTTTCATTGATTTAGCGTCATTTTAATCCATTTGGCGAGATTTTCGCTAATTTGACAACATTTCAAAAAGTCGCCAAGTTGGCGACATTCCTTCAAATTCGTCGCCAAAATCTCGCCAAGCGTTATGGACGAAGAAATAAGTTATTCTTATAGCAGATAAATGACTATTGGCGTTCAAATACAAAAGTATTACTCAAAGTATCTTTTCTCATGAATGGAATGAGCTAGATCCATGAGAATGGTGTCACCAAATTTATCGCATGGTATTACATATGAAAAGTGAATATGTTTCTCAATAGGAAATATATATTTTTTATTTTATATGACATTTTGATAATTTTTTTGAAAAATGCGCAATATCTCGAGAACGGCTCATGTTATCGTTCTAAAATTTATGTTAATCGTTTTCTAATGAAAAATTACATAAGAAATGTCTATTTGCGTAACTTTACTAGCGGTTTTGATTTTTTGGCGATTTTTTCAAAATTTCACTCGAAAATTTAGGAGGGTTCTGAACATTTGATTACGTTTAAAAACAATAGGCTTCCAGTGTTTACGGATTGTGATTTTTGTACCAAATTTCGTTCGAATCGGTCCATTCGTTCGTCAGTTATCGTCTCCAGACTCACTGACACACACACACACACACACACTTTCACACACACACACACACACACACAAACATCACTTCAAAAATGTTTGATTCGTGATCAGGGATGCTTGAAACGTGCTCTCCCGTCGAAAACTCGAATTCGAATTTTCGACCCAGTCACAATGCTTTCCTTATAGATTATGTATATAAGGAAAGTAACTGGATTTCTCCAATAGTTCCAACTGGGTGCAAGGTATTTAGAAAGAAGGTAGGTCAAACAGCGTAGGAGAATGCCATTGGTTCCCGCTCCGTGACGTCATATCGGGACTGAAGGGAATTTCTTCAATAGTTTCTATGCGTTTTTGAGCTCTAGTACGCTTTTCAAATGATTGCAAATTTCAATTATTATTGAAATTTAGAAAATGATTTTATATTATAGCAGATTTATGAATAATTTTAGCCTATGTTTTAATAAATTATCACAAACTTGCATGTTTAAGATACAATAAACGCGATTTCTCTATATGAAAATAATAGAACAAAAATAATTAATAATTAATTAAAAAAAAACTTAAATAGAAATCCCTTCTCCGTAATTGGAATTGATTGAACAATAATTGTAAAATAGAGCATAACGGTATTACCGTGTATTTCTTATTTTCAATGAAGTACAGGGTTTAATACTAAAATAATGTATTTAATATATAAATTTCTGCTGTCACTTTTTGAATTTACATGGTTCACATCCTATTAGAACATAATAATATCATCCCACTAGCTTAATGAAAAGCACTCTATACGGCTATCCACTCATTATAACTTTTGTTATACGGCTAATTTTAACTCTTGTCTAATATTAATTTTGTAACAAATCTGTCATACGAATCACTGGTGAAACTTGAGTAATTTCATAAATTACACCTAATTTGAGAACAAAATTTTTTGGCATTCGATTTAATAGCAAGAAAATTTGTGATTAATTAGTAAAATGAATCCCATCATATATTGCATTACAATAAAAGTTTTATTACTTTCCTTATATACATAGTATAATGTATAAGGAAAGTATTGTGATGGTGTCGAAAATTCGAATTCGAGTTTTCGACGGGAGAACACGTTTCAAGCATCCCTGATCACGAATCGAACATTTTTGAGGTGATGTCTGTGCGTGTGTGTGTCAGTGAGTCTGTGGAGACGATATCTCACGAACAAATGAGGCTATTCGAATGAAATTTGGTATAAATTTACAATCCATGAATACTGGAAGCATATTGTTTTTAAACACAATCGAATGTTCTGATCCTTCTAAATTTTCGAGTGATATTTTGAAAAAATCATCAAAAAATCGAAACATTAAATAAAGTTACGCAAATAGACATTTATTATGTGATTTTTCCTTAGAAAACGATTGACATAAACTTTAGAACCTTAGCATGAACCGCTCTCGAGATATTGCACATTTTTCAAATAAATTTATCACCCCCCCCCCCCCCTTAATATATAAATTTCTGCTGTCACTTTTTGAATTTACATGGTTCACATCCTATTAGAACATAATAATATCATCCCACTAGCTTAATGAAAAGCACTCTATACGGCTATCCACTCATTATAACTTTTGTTATACGGCTAATTTTAACTCTTGTCTAATATTAATTTTGTAACAAATCTGTCATACGAATCACTGGTGAAACTTGAGTAATTTCATAAATTACACCTAATTTGAGAACAAAATTTTTTGGCATTCGATTTAATAGCAAGAAAATTTGTGATTAATTAGTAAAATGAATCCCATCATATATTGCATTACAATAAAAGTTTTATTACTTTCCTTATATACATAGTATAATGTATAAGGAAAGTATTGTGATGGTGTCGAAAATTCGAATTCGAGTTTTCGACGGGAGAACACGTTTCAAGCATCCCTGATCACGAATCGAACATTTTTGAGGTGCGTGTGTGTGTCAGTGAGTCTGTGGAGACGATATCTCACGAACAAATGAGGCTATTCGAATGAAATTTGGTATAAATTTACAATCCATGAATACTGGAAGCATATTGTTTTTAAACACAATCGAATGTTCAGATCCTTCTAAATTTTCGAGTGATATTTTGAAAAAATCATCAAAAAATCGAAACATTAAATAAAGTTACGCAAATAGACATTTATTATGTGATTTTTCCTTAGAAAACGATTGACATAAACTTTAGAACCTTAGCATGAACCGCTCTCGAGATATTGCACATTTTTCAAATAAATTTATCACCCCCCCCCCCCCCCCCCCCCAAAAAAAATGTTAACTCTTGAGAAACATGTTCACTTTTCATATGTAATATCATGCGATAAATTGGGTGACATCATTCTCGTGGATCTAGCTCGTTCTATTCCTGAGAAAAGATACTAATTGAGTAAAACTTTTGTATTTGAACGCCAACAGTTATTTATCTGTTATAAGAATAACATATTTCTCCGTCCATAATGCTTGGTGAGATTTTGGAGACGAATTTGGCGGAATGTCGCCAACTTAGCGACTTTTTTTAAATCTTGCCAAATTAACTAAAATCTCGCCAAATGGATAAAAACGATGCTAAATCAATGAAAATGATGACTGATTGACGAAAATTCAATATCTTGGAACGAATACAAGTATCTACTATAAGAATAACCTATTTTTTTTACTGTAAAAGTAGTAAATTCATTGCATTATATAAGGAAAGTCATGTGCTGCCCACATCAGATTTTTTTTTGCATTTATGATTGGCTTTCTTTTTTAGAATGCTAGTTTTTAAAAGGTGACGTTACTACATTTTTAACATGTATAATTTTAATTTATATCTGCAATTAATTCATTAGTCCTGTTTTGGTATTTATGTTTTGTTTTGTAAAATAAAATATATTCAACTATTATTACTGTAACTTTTAAAGACTTTTTAAAAGAGTTATGTGTTATACGAGCGTATACTAAAATGAAAATTGTTTCGCTGGGAAAATATTTAGATATTGCTACTGTTCATGTAGATTCTAAAGCGAACTGCAATAAATTTGTATCAGATAAATTTGTATTATTCTCGTATATCATTGATTTGTGGGCGCTTTAAAATTCTGCAGAACCAATAGTGGAATTCTTTGAGACTGAAGATCCCAGTAACTATTTAAATCAAAAAGTATGATGTGGCAGCACACAACTAGCCCTATATAATGAAATTAATTTAACTTTTTTACAGTGAAAAAATGATGTATAAGATCCATGGCACTGGTTTTTTAATATAGGATAGTACATTTGACATTTTTCCGGATCACAGCTATTTCGCAATATCCAATTCACTTACATTTCACACAACTCTAAATTGGCAATTATTAATATTGATGGCATCAGCAATAAGCAATGAACTTTATATATTTTAATATTTTAAGAATTAATCGATTAATTTGGCTTCATTTCTGCAATTTTTACGACAATGGCGATATTTCGCCAAATTGGGACCAAGATCGCCAAAATTCTCACCAAGTGTCAAAAACAGACGAAGTGAACAGCATTTCTTACATATAAATGACTGCTGTTGAATTGTTATACGTCAAAATGCAAAACTATTACTCAAAGTATTTTCTCTCGCGAATGGAACGAACTAGATTCCCGAGAATGAGGTTAACAAATTTATCGCATATTATTACATATGTAAATTGAACAATTTCACAATAATTTATACTTTTTAATTTTATTGGATTTTTTTGATAAATTTATTTGAAACTTGTGCGATATCTTGAGAACGACTCCTGCTAGAGTTTTAAAGTTTATGTCATTCGTTTTCTAATGAAAAATTATATAGGAAATGATCATTTGTGTAACATTATTAAAAGTTCTAATTTTTAAATGATTATTTCAACATTTCATTAGAAAATTTGTGGGTGTTCTAAACATACAATTGCGTTTAAAATCAATAGGGTTCCAGTATTCGCTAATTTAAATATTTGCACCAAATTTCATTCGAAACGCTCCGTTCGTTCGGGAGATATCGCACAGACTCGCGGACACACACATGCAAACATCACCTCAAAAACTTTCGATTCGAGTTCAATTCAGGAATAATTGAAACTTGCTTTTTCGTCGAAAATTCGAATTCGAATTTTCAACCCCGTCACAATATTTCCCAATGCATTGTACTATGTATATAGGGAAAGTGATGACTACATCACCTTTTTTTTTCCTACCAGACTTTCATTTTTGAAAGCTGAATTAATCATGGAATGGAAAATGCCTTGAGCATATTGTAATACGATTAAAAGTAATTTTTCCTTTCAACTTTTAATTAGCCATTCATTTTGTAACTTTGAAGCTTTAAAAACTTATTCAAGCTTACATCCACTACTTTGTTTTTCTTCGTATAGCTATAACAGTAGTACCGCATAATTCATCATTGCTCCATCAATATTATAACTGTTATAAAAACTAATTAATTACTTGAAAATAATTGCAGCTCAATTTATTTTTCAAAGATAATAATATATATTATTGCTGTATATTCAATCAAAGCTCTTAGACTAAAGCAATACTAAAAAAGAACAGAATTATTTAACAAAATAAAGCCTACAATTTCCATAGAATCCTCATATCTTCCTCTGTGCTTGTCCCGTTGTGACGTCAAAAAAGTCAAGACTCCTCCCACCCCTAAAAGCGGCTTTCGTGCGTTTGATGTTTGACCACCCCTGAACTGGGTGGGTGGGGGAGGGGGGGGATTCCTGGGGTGAGGGTCGTGGTCTAATGAGTTGGACGGAATATGAAGAGGCGGGTTAGTCGTCTTAAGGCGACGCTTCAGTTAGCTTTCATGCCCATGTTAACCTATGGGGGAAGTTCTTTGCTAATTACACATTAGCAAATGAATAATTTAAAATTCTGTTTTTTGCACATGATTGTAGACAGTTTAATGCATTGAACTCCCTCATCAATTTTTTAAATTTTATTTTAAATATATCTTGAAATGGAGTTAATTTGTCAAAATTTCTTAGATAAAACATCACCTTCATAATTGCTCTATAAAAAATGAACTATTAAACGTTTCACAATTTAAAAAACAGCGTTCAATAGCTTATACTTCTGGTTTCTTTTTAAGATTTTTTTTAGATTTTTGAATTAATTTGGGATTAATATATTGGAATAGTAAATCGTGTTTCAACTGCTGAAACTTCCGATTTTCAACGTTAGCCACACCTCCCATCCTTCCAGGGGAAAAATGGGGGTGAAAGTTCTTGGTGTGGAGATTTGAGGGGTGGGTGGATGATTGACTGGTATCGGGGAAATGAACGAAGGGGTATATTGTTGTGTTTAGCAGGTGTCTTTTGACTTTGGTCCAGAAAAGAAAAATAAGTCCTTGGTTTCGTTCCATTTTGTTGTATCAGTACAGATAATTCGGCTCGCGCTGGTTTACTGTTTTTCTTCTTGCATATATATGTATTTCTTCTTGCGTTCCATACTTATTTAATGTAAATATTATATTAATTGCAGTCTTTTAGGTCACCGGGGGCTTCTGGATTGTAAATAATTTGTTATAGTATGTATAAAATTTTGGTGAACTAGTCACATTTTTCTCATCAAAAATCCTGCTTTGATGAATTCTGTCCCGTAGTTGAATTTATGAGTAAAGATTTAGTCTTGGGATAAAGGCTGCACCGAATTTCGACAAATTTTTTGGGTAGCTTTTGGAATAGCCCCACTTAAAATTGAGTCCATGTTTCAAGTTAAATATTAATAAAAAAAACCGCACAGTTAAACCTTTTATAGACATAGCATTATGCAGACAATGTTTTTCCGCAAATTTATTTGAAGGAAATGATATCATGTCGCTTAACAAAAGATTTAAAACCAGTGTGTTTATGTAGCACAGAAGTTTTTTTATTAATTTTTTTTCCGATTTAAATAATAAAGAAATGCATATTAAACAAAATTTATCGAAATTGCATTTTTGACTGGATTATATCAAATACGACCTTCAGGTTTAAAGATTGAGGGGATTATTGATATTTTCAATTTATTATGTCATCTGTTTTTCTTAGTAAAAGTAGTGCGGATAATCTTCTACTAATACACAGGTATATCTACTAATATAAGAGAATATAAGTAGTACGGGTATATGTCTTCCCATACAATTTTGCGCTTTTATTTTGACATACATTAATTCAATTTCACATTTTTTGTAAATTTGTTTACGAAAGGGACTAGGATGTTTTATTCTTCAGAACTGCCTGTGAAGATAACTTTGAATAGCAAAAAGATACAATCTGAAATAGACTATATGTGAAAATTTCGTACTCACAGATTGTGATAATCGTTGAGACTTTAAAATTGATGCAAGAATGATAGATCGTTAAATAGAAATAAAGTGTATAATTTAAGTTTTTTAATATTCATTATTTTAGGAATGCCGCACACCACTGGGGTATTTTAATATTCAATTTGGCGAAGTTTATATATTAAATTCAGGTCGGATCGGGCCGTGTCAAAATAAATAAAAAAGCTTAAAATAAATCAAAACCGTAAAAGAAAAATTTGAAATTGCATATGAAACAAAATTCTCAACTAATAAAGTTCATTTGTTTTCGATAAAGTTTTCAAATATAATAAATTATTGTACTATTGTGATAATTTTAAAAATATCACCGCTGAATGTATCACATTTTAGAGATGTTTAAATAAAATTGCATCGCAGTTGGAAAGTGTTGTTGTTGTTGAAACCCAGACCGTCCGACCTACCAGAAAGGTGTAAGGTAACTGTTTGGATGGTCGGGAAGTGCCACCCAATTTAGACTGGAACCCAGTGGGGGAGGCATCCACAGAGACCGTACCCTCCTTCCCCTACCACCAACCTCTCGGAAGGACTTTCGGACCCACATGTTTAACGTGATCGTACTCCGTATGAACACGGCGGCAGTTTTGGCAGTGGCTGGAATCGAACCCGGGCCTACCGAGTGCAACTCCAGCGCGCTAACCAATGGGCTACCGCGCCCCGCAGTTAGAAAGTGTTGAAGACCCAGCCCGTCCGGCTCGTCCTGAGGACTTGAGTATCTAATTGGACGGCCGGGCAGTTGGAAAGTGTGTCATAATGTGTGCAGTTGGAAAGTGTAGAAGACCCAGACCGTCCGACTCGTCCAGGGGACTAAGAGCACCTATTTGGACGGCCAGGAAGGACACAATGATTTATACGTGATTGATCTTTCTTGTTAAATCTTTTCCGATTTGAATAATAAAGATATGTCTGTAAAATAAATTTCATTGACATTGCATTTTTGACTGGATAATATCAATTACTGTCTTCAGGTTTAAACATCATTATTATTGATATTTTCCATTTATTATGCCATTGTTTTATTATGACAAAAAATGTTGAAACTCATATATTGTATGTTGTACGAGTAATCTTCTACAAAGGCACGAGTATATCTTCTAATCTACGAGAATATAAGTAGTACAGGTATATTGGC
Organism: Amaurobius ferox; assembly: GCA_951213105.1. NCBI lineage: Eukaryota > Metazoa > Arthropoda > Arachnida > Araneae > Amaurobiidae > Amaurobius > Amaurobius ferox. Next base: position 146,638,800 of record OX578145.1, read on the forward strand.
ATATATTTAGACATATATTGGCATATTGTGTAATCAGTTACGGCCTTCTGGTATAAAGATTACGGAGATTATTGATATTTTCAATTTATTACGTCATCTGTTTTACTTTGGCAATGATTTTTGAGACTCATATTGTAATACGGGTAATCTTCTAACACACGGACATATCTTCTAATCTACGACACTATAAGGGGTTACGACATTATTACGGGTGTATATTCCCATATAATTTTAGCACTTTCATTTTGGCATATACTAGAATCAATTACTGCCTCCAGGTTTAAAGATTACGGGTTTATTGATATTTTCAACTTGTGTATGTAATCTGCTAATATAGGGTATATCTTCCAATATTTGCGAATATAAGTAGTAAGGCTCCCATACAATTTTAACGCTTTTATTTTTCATATATTGAATCAATTTCATATTTTTTGTTAATTTGCTTGCAAACGGGGCCAGGATGTTTTATTCTTCAGATCCGCCCGTGAAGATAATTTTGTATAGCGAGAACAGAAATTCTCTAACTTCTTTTTAGGGGCATTAAATTAAATATTTTAACAGAATATTTTGATTAACAATGTCATTTAGTATAACTATAGTAATTTGCGCATGATTGCAAATTTTAAGTTTCTTTATATTATACTAGCAGCGAATACCCGGTGTTGCTCGGGATGCAAAACTGTGAAAAAAATTACACCTAAACATATAGGGCCGTGAATCTTATACATTGTTTTGTCACTGTGAAAGATGTAAATTCATTGCATTATGTAAGAAAAAAATCTGATGTGGGCAACACATGACTTTCCTTATATAATGTAATGAATTTAATACTTTTACAGTAAAAAAAAGGTTTTTCTTATAGTAGATACTTATATTCTTTCCAAGATATTGAATTTTCGACAATTGGTCGTCATTTTCATTGATTTAGCGTCATTTTTATCCATTTGGCGGGATTTTCGTTAATTTGGCAACATTTCAAAAAGTCGCCAAGTTGGCGATATTCCGCCAAAATCTCGCCAAGCGCTATGCACTAAGAAATAAGTTATTTTTACAGCAGATAAATGACTATTGGCGTTCAAATATAAAAGTATTACTCAAAGTATCTTTTTTCTTGAATGGAACGAGCTAGATCCACGAGAATGATGTCACCCAATTTATCGCATGGTATTACATATGAAAAGTGAACTTGTTTCTTAATAAGAAATATTTTTTTTTAATTTTATATGACTTTTTGATAATTTTTCTGAAAATAGTGCAATAGCTCGAGAACGATTCATGTCATCGTTCTGAAATTTATATCAATCGTTTTCTAATGAAAAATTACATAAGAAATGCCTATTTGCGTAACTTTATTTTTTGACTTTTTGACGATTTTTTCAAATTTTCACTCGAAAATTTAGGGGGGTTCTGAGCATTCGATTGCGTATAAAAACAATAAGCTTCCAGTGTTTACAGATTGCGATTTTTATACCAAATTTCGTTCGAATCGGTCCATTTGTTCGTCAGTTATCGTCTCCACAGACTCACTGACACACACACACGCACACACACACACACAGACATCACTTAAAAAATGTTTGATTCGTGATCAGGGATGCTTGAAACGTGCTCTTCCGTCGGAAACTCGAATTCGAATTTTCGACCCCGTCATAATACTTTCCTTATACATAATGTATATAAGGAAAGTAAAAAAATCATTGCATTATATAAGTCATAGCAGCATAAGAAAGAATCTTCCTCATAAAATGCTGATAATCAAATAACCATTTTTAACACTTTACTACATAGTTGGAAAGTGGTTATGACTTTGTTCATTCTGTCTTTGTCCGTTAGCACGATAACTGCCGTAAAAAGCCATAGAGAGCCAGGTGATTTATATTTCGATGACGTCATTTGAATCAAGTTCATTTTTTTCGA